>CM040122.1:211159523-211875366 GCA_022559845.1 Amorphophallus konjac
TTTTCGGTCTAGTCACCATGTCGATACTTTGGATGACCTATTATGAGATTAGATTCACAATGGGAGTTGACGCATCTTTTGGCCCGAGGCTTTGACCAACCCGCTAGTCTTAGCTTCACCCATCCGGCCTTAGGATCCATTACCTCCGTGTGCACCGTGGGGTGTGTCACCACGGAGATTCTTCTACTACTCCCGATGCAGGCCGAGTCCGACTTCATTTCCTTTTGCCCGAGGGAGGAAGTTTATTTTCTTCACATGACCATTGTCCCGTTCACTATGACGGATGAAGGTCAGCATTCACACCTTCAAGAATTTCACGATTGGGACCGTGTCATGGAGGAACCCATCTCCCGGGGTCATACCTTCTTTGACCCTTTTGACCCCTCCACTAGTGAAGCTCCCGAGCTATCACATTCCCTCCACCTCTTCCAAGGAGTTCACCATCCCGTCCCTACCCCTCGGTCTAGTTGGCAAGCCGTACCTATGTCTAGGGGTAATGACGAGGGTAGTTCTGGATATCCTAGTCCTTCCCCACCCAAATCCCATAGGTCGCCAATGCATGATTGGTACATCTTAGGGTGTCTAGGAATCGTCCATTCCGTCAAGCATCGAGTACATCTAGTATATGCATGGCACATATTCGGGTGCCCTGGTCCACCATTGCATATGCATGGTCTACATCACCATAGGTTTGTCTAAGTTCAAGTGTGTGTGTTTGTTTCTATGGTTTGTTTTCTTTCATATGGTTTGCATTAAGTCGTGTCAATAAAAGGCCAGTCAAGCACATATAAGGAGGTAGCCGATGCATGCTACATATTCGTGGATTCAAAGGGAGAGTACGTCTAGGTCAGGGTCATACCTGATTGGTTTCTTCCCGGAGACCGAAAGCCACTCTAAGTCTACGATCCCCACCCTTTCCGGGTCAAGAAACAAGTGGGTCCGAATGCGTACGATATTGAATAACTGGGTGACTATGGTGACAGTTCGACGTTCCATGTTTCAGATCTGGTAGCATATTGGAACCCGCGGTGATCCCTAGTGAGCTTTGGGCTTTCTCCTTCTATTGTGAGTGATACACCACCCGAGAGTCCACCTCTTCCAGCCTCAACGCATGCATATAGATTGTATACTAGATGAGCAGGTGATCACCACAAGGAATGGCGCATATCCACACGTCCTAGTGCGTTGGCGAGGATGCCCCACGATGACCAACACCTTGATCACATGCGGAGAATGCAAGCTTCGGGACCCTTACTCGACGGGGTCGAGTTCCTCCCACCCGGAGAGAATTGGTGCGGACACCAGGGCGATCACGTGACACGTCGGCGAACCGACGTAGCCATACGCGGAGCGCCAAGTGGACTACATCGGCTTATCTTCCAAATGGGGACACTTTGGCTTCTATTTGGACTCTTTTTAGCATTAAATTGGGTTTGTAATGTCACATTATATGTGGGTTTTCATATTGGGTTGGTTGTAAGGCTCTAAATGGGCCAACTGGTTAAGGCCCTTAAGACTTCATTAAGAAAGGGAGAGGCCTTGGTCCATTTGGATGGATCCATAGGCCATATATGGGCTCTTCATACATGGGCCAACTAGAGGAGAATGGCCTTGAGCCATATTGGATTCCTAGAAGGATGAGTGGGCTGCCATGACCAAAATGGCCCATTCAAGGCCCAAAATGGTGGGCGCCCCCTTTCTTGTCCTATTAGGATAGGAAATTGTCTTTTTTCTTCTTTCTTCTCTCCATTCACAACATGTCGTATTAAATGGCTGCTGGTCAAGGTTAATTGGCTGCCAACCTACCCCCCTTTACCTTGAATGTCAAAGGTAGGCAGCCAACATGTCTCTTTGTCCCCTCCCTCTCCCTTTCATGGCCATGGGCGCATCCCCCTTCCCCTCCCCTTGAAACCCACGACCTCCCCACCCCTTATACCTCTTGTAATTGTCTATTTAAGGGCTTGTACATTGTGTGTGCAGAGGCTAATGATATTTTGTTGAAAGAAAATTGTTAAGAGAGTGATTCTCCCTCTTTCTCTTGCCCTTTCCCTTGGTGTGAATTTCCCAGAAATTTGGTCCTGGACTTGACCTTCTCTTCCCATCCCCCTCTCTATCATCTTGTTCCCTCCGATTTATCCTTGATAAGATTTCAAGAATTCAGCGCTGGTTTGATGCCGTTTGGAGTTCGGGACCACCGACGGTGATTTTTCTCGTGGCGGCGCGCAGATCTGTCCCAGAGTGCAGTCCAGATCTGAGGGTGTGTGTTTCGATTTATGCAGCCCAACCACGACGTGATCAGGAGCTGGTGTCTGAAGATAAATTAAAGTATTGCAAGTCATCTTCACGTTGCTTCTTGTTTCGTTGCATTTCAAGGTCTGTGCTGTCCGTGGCATCAATTCTCGTGAGGTAGCGCAAGAAGAACTCAATAGACTCAGTCCAGATCCAGAGGCGAATTCCCACATCTGTCCCGCCTCATCCAGCCAATATCTGAGAGAGAGGTCTTCAGAAGATTTGTTCCTATGGACGTCACCAACAACCTCCCATAGACGGAGTTCCATTTCGACAACGGCAACCCTTTTTCCACCATTTATTTGTCTATCTGTGCAGTTCTGAGAACACCAAATCAGATGCTGAAAGAAATCATTGCTGCACCCAGATCCGAAAGGATCTGAATGCGCCCTCTGGAGTGAAGAAACTACGTCCAGTCACCGTCATTCTCCAACAAACGGCACCCCAATCAGACGTCGTGGCTAGGAGTTACAGTCGTCCGAAGATCGCTGCGCAGGGTGCCTGGCGTGGGCAGAACCAAGTCGACTCGCCCTCGGCGCGCTCGTTCGGCTCCAGCTCGCCTTCCTCGGCTCCGTTGCTTGCTGCCCGTCAACCCGGGACCCAGCAACCCCCAAACGCCATTTTGTAACCCTTTACCTCCTTGTGTGGAGTGGGTTTCCAGATCTGAAATTGTAAAATTAAATCATTTGTATATCGGGGTTGTTCGGAAAACGGCCGGGAATTCTTCCCCACGCCTAGACGTGGAGGTACGCGTTCATTCCATTCTCACATTGCTAATTTAGTATACATTCTATATTGTTGCGTTTGTGAGATTAGGGCCGTTAGCTTGTATCTAAATCACCGTGCTAGTGAGTTGAGAGTGCCCGTTCCGTAGCTCTGATCGAGCACCGAACGCGAATCGGTACCCTAGGCGACGGTGGTTTCTTAATCGCCGCGATCCCCACGTTTCTCTCGCAAGGGACGATCGCTGGGCTGAAGAGAGAGCGCTGTTGAGAGGCGTCTCCACCCGGAGAATACCACAGTGGCTAGCCGCCTGACTTGCCTTAACGTGCTAGTGCTGGCCGCACTTGTGTCCGTCGTACGTCCTAGCCCGGTCGAGTCATCCATCCCCCATCACGAGGAACGCGAGTCGGAGCCGCTCGGGTACCCCGATGGGAAGCCGACCCGGTTCTGTCCACGCTGGTCACCCTGCGCAGCGAACTTGTGGATGCCGGTACGGCCAGATCCGATGCCCGATCGAAGCGCCGTTTGTTGGAGAACGATGGTGACTAGATGTAGTTCGTCCACTCTGAAGGGCGTGATTAGATCCTTTCAGATCTTGGCACAGCAGTGACTTGATTCAGCTTCTGGTTCTGTGCTCACAGAACTGCACAGAGACACGAGTAATTAATGGAAAATTTGTTGCCGATGTCGGATCGAGGCTCCGTTTGTGGGAGATCGTTGGCGACGTCCAGACGTAGTTCAAAGGGCTCGCTCAGATCTCAAACAGAAGTGGCTGGACAGACTCTGAAAGTCGGATCTAGATCTGAGCCGGGTCTGCTCAGGTCAGCTCATGCGATCCCACGAGAATCGCCGCCACGAACAGCACGGATCTCGGATCGAGACGAGACCAGTGCCAACGCGAAGAGGACTTAAAATCCTTCAAACAATCCAAAACTCAGCTCCATAAGACTTGAGAGGAGATCTGGGGAAATTAATAAGCAGGAAACTTCAGATATGGGCAGCTGGTTGGGGCAGATCCGCGCGCCGTCACGAGAAAAATCACCACCGGCGATCCTGAACTCCGATCGATGTGAAACCACCTCTCAATTCTTCCTGACTAGTAGATGTATCAAGGATATTTTTGGTGGAAGCAGATAGTAAGGGGATGGGGGAGATAGAGGGGAGAGTCACACGCCCTACTTCTGTCCCGTCACAGGACTGAACAAGGGCTTCACACCCATGAAGGAAAGAAGAGAATCACTCTCTTAATGCAAATCTCACTCAAAAAAATTTCATTAACTTCTAATCAAACACTATACATACCCTTATATAGGGTTTAGCAAGGGGAGGGGGTTGGGGAGGACGTGGGATCCAAAGGGGAGGGGGTGGGTGCGCATGGATCTAGAAAGGGGGAAAGAAGGGGGGACACGGTGACATAAACTCACCTAACTTTGAAATTCTAGTAAAGGGGGGGTAGGTGGCAGCCATTTCCCTTGACCAGCAGCCATTCTAATGTCCCATGTGGTAAATGGAGAATGGAAGAAAAGAAAACAAAAATTCTAGCCTAATACAACAAAATAGGGGGCGCCCCCCTTCTTGGGCATTGAATGGGCCAAGTTTGGCCATTTAAGGGCCTTACAAGCAGCCCAATATGAAAACACAACTATAAAGACCATTACAAGCCCAATGTTCATGCAAAAAGTATCCAAATTGAAGCCAAATTATCCCCATTTGAGATGGAAGCCGATGTAGTCTAATTGGTTCTCCGCGTGTGGTACCGTCGGTTCGCCTACGCGTGCTATTCGCTCGCTCCGGTGTCCGCACCAATTCTCCCCGGGTTGGAGGAACTCGACCCCGTCGAGTATGGGTCCTGAGGCTTGAACTCTCTGCATGTGATCGAGGCATTGTTCATCGTGGGGCATCCTCGCCATGCATTATGACGTGTTGGTAGGCTCCGTTCTTGGTGGTGATCACCTGCTCACCCAGTATAAAATCTATATGCGTGCGTTGAGGCTGGAAGAGGTGGACTCTCCGGTAGTGTGTCACTCACAATAGAAGGATAAAGCTCAAAACTCACTAGGGATCACCGCGGGTTCCAATATGCTACCAAATCAGAAACTTGGAACTTCAAACTGTCACCATAGTCATCCGGTAGTTCAATAACGTACGCATTTGAACCCACTTGTTTCGTGACTCGGGAAGGGCGGGTATCGCGGGTCTAGAGTTGCTTTACGACCCCAAGAGGAACCGTTCAGGTATGACCCTGATCATGACGTACTCTCCCTTTTGAACTCACGGACGTGTAGCTTGAATCAGCTAATTGTTGTGCCTCTTAGGCACAAGTATGTGCTATGTTGCTTTGATGATAGCAATACTTTTTGGTTTTGATGATAGCAAGACAGTGAGTGCATTTGAGTGCATTTGATATTGTATTTTGATGATAGCAATGTTATTGTGTTTTGATGATTGCAATAAACAAAGTGCATTTCTGTGCATTCTTATTCCTGAGCATTCTGCATATGATAGCAACATGAATGATGATGTTTAGCATTGATGGTATTTGTTCTTTATATATATGCATTGCATTCTATCAGATATCATGTCTCTGCATATATCTACAGTCTGAACAGTAGTGGGTCGACCCACCCTTGCTGATGCGTCGACCCATCAGAACATTGATTGGTTGAGTTGAAGTCTATACAGAGTCTGCATCTTCTAAAGTCTGTACATCCGATTGCCGTTGTTTGGCCAAGTCTGTACAGCCAACGCCTTCATTGATTCCAAGTCTGGACACTGGTCTTCAGGCATTCCAAGTATGCACATTGATTCAGGCTCTCCAAGTCTATACATTGGGGTCTGTTCCTACGTTTCATTAAGTGAAGTCTGTACATTCGGTTCTGAAGCTTAAAGTCTATACAGTCCAGCCTAGTCCTACGATCAAGGCTTTAGCTACACTCAAGTCTGTACAATGGCTTCGCTTCATCAAGTCTGTACATTGAATCGCCAACTTCTTTGAAGCCCATACATCGCTCAAAGTCTGTACAGAGTCCAGCGTCTCAGTTAGCGTCTCATGCATTTGAGCAAAGTCTGTACATCGGTCTGTCAGCAAGTCTGAACATCGTCCGTCTTTGTTAGCGTCTCAGGCATTGGGCTAAGTCTGTACATCCATCAGTGAACACATTAAGTCTATACACCACCTGTGTTCATCTGAGTCTTATGATGTCTTTATATTCATTAAGTCTATACATTGCGTTGTGTATATTTTACATTGCTTTCGCCTTCACAGCAAAGTCTATACAATGCAATGCATATACTTAGAACTAATGACTTCGTTTCATCTGTCTGACAGGGACTGAAGAGGCTAATGAACCCCTTAATGCAAGAGGGCTGAAGACATCCAATTTCAGCTGCTGGAACACACCAACGTGTCAACGCCTTGATCAAGTGGCGTGGACGCAGTAGTTCAAACAATCAAGAAAGAAGCTTACTGGATTACTCTAGTGCGTCAACGCATTCATCAAGTGGCGTCGACGCAGTAGGTTGTTGGATCGACAAGGTGACCAGAGGGTGGACGCAGTTGCACAATGCGCCAACGCACTCCACACGAAACGTGAGAGGGCTGAAGCCATCTAAGTTCAGATGCTGGAACACCAATGCATCAACACAGCATGTTGAGAGCGTCGACGCAGCACGCCCATCTGTTGAAGACTTGATCACTGGATCACCGATGCGTCAACGCAGCAGGCTGATGGAGTCAACGCAG
Source organism: Amorphophallus konjac (assembly GCA_022559845.1). Lineage (NCBI taxonomy): Eukaryota > Viridiplantae > Streptophyta > Magnoliopsida > Alismatales > Araceae > Amorphophallus > Amorphophallus konjac. The sequence goes on from CM040122.1 coordinate 211,166,278, forward strand.
CAGACTTGAGTTTTGCTGGTCGAATGTCTTTGAAGGCTGCGTCAACCCTTTGGAGCAAGTGTGTTGACGCCACCTCAACTCCAGTTGCTGAGCGTACTAATGAAGGGCATGTGATCCGAGGTGCCTGGCTCGTGACCAGGATGCTGCCACGTGGTCTGAATTTCTAGGGCAGAAAATGTGGAAGCCACACGCGCCCAGTGTGCCTGCTGATGCTATATATATGAGTTTTCATCCTCTGTAGAAGACTGATTAGAGAAGAAGCCTGGAGGCAGAAAAGTAACAGCAGAGCAGAAAGCTCTTCGATCCAGCAGAAGCTGAGAGAAGAAAGGGAAAAAGAAGAGAGAGCTTCCACGATCTAGTAGAAGAAAAGAAAAAGAGAAAGAGAGAAAAAGAGAGTGAGATCGAGAGAAGAAGAGAAGTGCAGCAGAGAAGAAGAGAAAGAGAGAGTGTGAAGAAAGAGAGTGAGATCGAGGGAGATCTGTTCCTACTGGACCGTGGATCAGATCCAGGCCAGTCAGCTCCGTTGAGAGCCACATTGTGCATTTCATTTTTAGCTTTCTATTTGCTGAAGTTATTTTCATTTCGTGTTTTTATTTTTCCTTTTTCATTTGGTTATCCATGTTCTTCCGATCCTCTGGACTGAGGTCGGGTTCCTCCTGGTGGGTCAAGAGAAGGGAGATCTGATCTCCGGTTTGCAAGCAGCAGGGGGGCTGCTTGTGGGTTCCCTCCGGGCTAGGAGGAAGAGAGGCTAGGCCTCTGGTGGATTGCTGGTAGCAGAGTGCCACTGGCTGGTTCTGTCACGCCCCGAAACAAGGCGGAAATATCGGGACGTACAGTTAGGGACACGCTGGCAAGAGAGGGAACTAAATATAAAATAATACACAAGTGCTACAAGATGGAAATACTAAATGATCATTAACAAACCACAACTGATACAATAACCTCAAGTTCAACTTAATACAACTGGAATAATCAACCACTAAAACTCAAAGACATAACTGAAACTAAATGCTCTCCAAAACACAACTAGAAAGATAACACACTACTAACACACTAGAACTGATACACTCAAGACATCACTCCTGCCCTTCCCCATCGGTAAGCGCGTCACCTGAAAAGCCTGGAAAGGGGGGAAAACACAACTATGAGCTGACGCTCAGTAGGAAATAACAGACAGGTATAAGTGATTAACAGTTTAATTACATTTTAAAATGTCATGCTACGAATGATAAAACACTAAAAAGATAACGATGATAACACGAAACAAAATTCGAAGATCTTGCAAGGTCAAGAAATATACTGAATAGAATGGTAAGACAAGAATTTACTACAGGAGATAACGATAAGAAGTTGGCCATATCAAGTCAATTCAAGTCATGTCAAGCACGCATGTAATTTCATTTCCACGTCCAAGTAATAAGCAAGTAAAGTAACCACAAGTAGAGTATAGAACAGTGAAGAGTGGAAAGTGAAAAGTAGTAGAAAGTAATGTAGAGAGTAGTGGAGAGAGTAGTGGACAGTCCTAGATTTAACACATGTCAAGTACTGGTGCCAAATGCCACACCTAGTCATTCACCTCCCCGGGGGTACACGTAGTGTTCGGGCGCTCTTCCCAGGACCAGACCGAGCCCTTAATTGTTTGCCAGGCATTGATTTCTTTGGATCAAAGATCCCACGAATCTAGACTTCCACAGTTTATGGCCAGAATTCCAAGGTTTAAACTAAGTAGCAATAACAACTTCAAGTAGGAAAGAGATTCATTTCCAGAATTTCAAGGTAAGTATAATCATCAAGGAGATCGAAACCAAGTCAAAACAAGAGTTAATCGTGTGCGCTACTGTAAAACAGCAGCAATCAAACAAGCTAATCAACATATTAATCCAAATCACCAAGTTAAGATATCATGATTAACCATTATCATTTGCATTAAGACAATTGCCAAGAAGCTGATTCAAGATGATAAGTAAAGAACAAGCTCACAGGAATGAAATAGCATGTATTAACAGAGATTTAGTTACACCATTAACCACTAATTATGTGGGTTTCTATTTAATCTTGTATGCATTGCAATGAAGATGATAAACGGTGTGTTTTTGTACTATGTTTGCAAGAAAAGGACCAATGCAAAATTTGAAATCAGAGGGGTACAAGAATAGGTCAATTGTCTTCAAAAATATAATTTCAGTGGGTCTAAATTAATGGTTGATTCCCCACTGACTCGGATCCATCTCGGGTCGCAAAATGATGAAAAACTGGCTTTCTGATGTATGGGTCGACCCTTGGGGTCGACCCCTTCAAAAATGGGTCTGCCAGTTGGATGGGTCGACCCGCCACCTTTCTGGCTGTATGGGTCGACCCCTGGGGTCGACCCCTACACTCTGGCTGCATGGGTCGACCCCTGGGGTCGACCCTCGCGCCTGGGCCAAATGGGTCTACACTTTGGCTGCATGGGTCGACCCCTGGGGGTCGACCCTCGCACCTGGGCCAAATGGGTCGACCCCAGGGGGTCCGACCCTCGGGCCTGCCTGGCTGGCCAGATGATGGGTCGACCCCTGGGGTCGGCCCTGCAAGAACAACAACGCTGTTGCTTCCGGAAAATGTGAAATCTCACCCAATTGAAGTCCAATTGAGTTGAAATTAAAGCCATATGATCTAGGAATGTTAATGGACATTCTAGGGTCATAAAACTCAATTTTGACCACGAATTGTTACAGAAATTGATTGAATCTCAACTTATATATGATAAATTCATGAAAACCCTAGTTCTTGACCTACTTCTACTAAATCATAGCAATTCTCTTAACATACTCAACGGAATTTAGGGATTTTGGTGTCAAAAGAAGCTAACTCGATCATGAATCTATCCATATATGATATGCAACATGGAGATCAAGTTACAGGGCTCAAAAGTAGCCCGAAATCAAGCTCTGGCCTAAAGGAAACTATATGAAACATGTTCTAGAGATATGCTCTTACAAAATTCAGAAATTCACGATGCATGCTCAATGGGGTATTTTGGGGCTTTCTAAGTTATTGAAAGATAATAACATGCTGATTACTTCATGTGAATTAATTAAAGTTGGTTGTTAGATCCTACCTCAATCGGAGAGAGAAAACTCAAACCCTAGGTTGAAGAACACTTGGACAGCACCTTACAAAAAGCTCGATTCTCCACTGATACCTAATAAAAATTGGGGCTTTTGCCACCAATGGATAGAGCTCGATGAGAGGAACAATTTGCTATACTCATTGATCAAGATTTGGTTGAGAATTCCTACCTCAATCGATGGATCAAAGAAGGATGAAGGGAAGCCAACGGCCTGCTGGACCCACCTCCACAAATCGAGCTAGATCTCTCCAGATCCAAAATTCAGCGAACCCCACAGCAGCCAAATGAAAGAAGACCGTAGGGCTTCATTTTGATAGCTCATAGAGCTTCTGGAGCCTTCGGAAGTTGGGAGTATTCGCTGCTGCAAGCTACGTGTTTAGAAACGGCGCCGAAATCCTTGACTTGACCAAACTAGGTCCTGCAGCCACGTTTTGGGGCTATGTTTACCTCAAATTGATTGAGGGTAAATGTTCTTTACATTGTGGCCTTCCATTTAGCCCCTGATTTCAGATCATTTGGTGAGTAATCAGGTCGAATTTCGCGTTTTAATCTAAGGGTTAGGTATGGTCAAAAGTGTGCACATTTGGGTTTGAATTCTAAATAGATCTTAACACGGATTTACCATGGCTTAAAGCCAGAAGGGAAAAGTTGTTATCTACATCAATATTACCATGTTTACTATTTTTACATATTTTTCTGAGGTAGTCGAATTATTACTTATACTATTCCGTAATTAATTAAATGTTAAGTTCGGAGACTAAGTTCACTATTCCGGCATAATAAATGATTTTCTTAGGCTTAAATGAGAAGACAAAGTTGCTAAACAAAATTAGTTCTACAAGATGTGATTTTTGGGGATTTTTATAAAATAGTTGAAAAATGACTTATTCTATTAATTAATTAATTATCTAATTAATTTGGATAATTCTCATTAATTCGAATAACTTCAAATAAATCTAAATAATTACAAATAACTTTCTAAATAAATTTCTAAGGAATTTGGGGTCTTACACCTCCCCCTATTTAAGGAATTTGGTCCTCCAAATTCACTGCACTAAAACTGAGAGTAGAAAAGATCGCTCACCTAGAATAGATCGGATACTGCTCTTCGCATAGTCTCTTCAGACTCCCATGTAGCTTCTTCGGTCCCACGCCGACTCCACTGAATCTTGACCATCGGTATCGAACGATTCCGGAGTTGATGTTGCTTCGGTCCAGAATCTTGACAGGTCTTTCCTCATAGGTCAAATCTTCCTTCAGTTCAAAATCCACCTGCTGAATGATATGAGTGGGATCGTACACATATTTCCGCAACATAGACACATGAAAAACATTATGTACGCCAGACAAATGCGGTGGTAAAGCCAGTCTGTATGCCACTCTCCCACTCTATCTAGAATCTCGAATGACCAATGTACCTCGGATTCAGCTTGCCATGGATGCCAAATCTTCGGATCCCTCTCGTATGAGAGACCTTTAAGAACACATGCCTCGCCAACCTGAAATTCCAATGCTCTCCTTCTGTTGTCGCATAACTCTTCTGTCTCGACTGGGCTACTTGTAACCTGTCGCGATAACACGGATGTTCTGTGATGATTCCGAAACAAGATCTGGTCCAAGCCACTGTTTCTCACCTACCTCGTCCCAACACAACGGGGAACGACAACTTCTACCATATAGTGCTTCAAAAGGAGCCATCTGAATGCTAGACTGATAGCTGTTATTGTAAGCGAATTCAATTAATGCCAAATGCTCACTCAATTACCACCGAAATCAATCATGCAAGCTCGCAGCATATCTTCCACTATCTGATTGGTTCTTTCAGTCTGTCCATCTATCTGTGGATGAAAAGTAGTACTGAAATTCAGACGAGTACCCAAAGACTCTTGCAGTCCCTTCCAGAAATGTGAAGTAAATCTGGGGTCTCGATCAGATACTATTCACTGGAATACATGCAATCTCACCACTTCCTTTATATACAAAGCAGCCAATACATCAATCGTCCACTTGGACTTAATTGGTAAGAAATGAGCCGACTTTGTCAATCGATCGACAATCACCCATATCGCATCAAATCCACCACGAGTCCTAGGTAGACCCATAATGAAATCCATGCCAATTACTTTCCCACTTCCATTGGGGTATGTCGAGTGGTTTCAATTTCCCTGCTGGTCTGAAATGTTCGGCCTTAACTTGCTGACATACCAAACATCTGCTCACAAAATCTGCAACTTCTCCTTTTCATATTCGGCCACCAAAAGGACCTTTTCAAATCTCGGTACAGTCTTAGTGCCTCCAGGATGAATGGTATATCTGGATCTATGAGCTTCCTCAAGAATCTTGTTCTTTATTGTAGCCTCATCCGGAACACAAGTTCTGCCTTTAAATAATAATCTACCATCATCGGCCAACATGAAGTCAGGTCTGCTGCTCAAGTTCCCTTGATCTCTACTAACCTCGGGATCATTATCTTGCAAGGACTTGATCTCAATCAATAATTCCAGGTTTTAAGTTGAATCTGAGCAATCAAGATCCGATCGTTGTCAATATTGAGATCCAGACTAGATAATTGTTCCAACAATCTCCATTCTTGTAACATGAGACTTGACAGTCTAGCTACCGGCTTCCGGCTTAATGCATCTGCCACAACATTACCTTTGCCAGATGATACTCAATCGAGAAGTCGAAGTCTTCAAGTACTCCAACCATCTTCGCTGCCTCATGTTGAGTTCCTTTTGAGAAATAATACTTCAAACTCTATGATCCGAAAACACTGTAAAGGTTTCTCCTTACAAGTAATGCCTCCATATCTTCAAAGTAAACACGACTGCAGCAAGTTCCAAATCATGAACATGATAATTATCTTCGTGCTTCTCAACTGCCTAGAGGAATAGGCAATCACCTTCTCATGTTGCATGAGTACACAGCCTAAGCCATACCTGAAGCATCAGTATAAACAACAAATCCTCCTTCACCAGAAGGTAAGCCAAAACAGGTGCAGTAGTCAAACACTCCTTCAGAGTCTGAAAGCTTCGCTGACAATCATCTGACCAATCAAACTTATTCTCCTTGCGGGTTAATCTTGTCATAGGTACTGCAATCTTAGAGAAATCTTGAATAAATCTTCGATAATAACCTGCCAGGCCTAGAAAACTTCTAACTTCTGTCACACTGGTAGGCTGTTCCCAATTCTTCACTGCCTCACCTTCGAGGATCAACAGAAATACCGTTCTTCGTAATATATGTCCTAGAAAGGACACCTCTTGCAGCCAGAATTCACACTTACTGAACTTAGCATATAGTTGATGATCTCTCAACAATTGCAATGCCATTCTCAGATGTTCAGCATGTTCCTCCTCATTCTTAGAATAAATCAGGATGTCATCAATAAAGACCACGACCCATTGATCAAGATAGGGCCGAAATGCATCGTTCATCAACTGCATGAAAGCTTCTGGAGCATTCGTTAGACCGAAAGGCATAACGACAAATTCAAAATGACCATACCTGCTGCGGAAAGCCGTTTTATAAATATCCTCTTCCTTAATCCGCAACTGGTGATATCCAGATCGAAGATCGATCTTAGAAAAATATTGAGCTCCGCTATCTGGTCAAATAACTCATCAATCCTCGGCAAGGGATATTGTTCTTGACAGTCTGCTGGTTTATTTGCCGATAGTCAATGCACAACCTCATCGAACCATCTTTCTTCCTGACGAATAGACACAGGGCTCCCCACGGAGAAGTACTAGGACGAATAAAACCCTTCTCAAGTAATTCCATCAGTTGCTGCTTCAGTTCCCTCAGTTCCGCAGGAGACATACGATAAGGAGCCTTAGAAATAGGAGCTGTGCCAGGAATAAGATCAATAGAAAAGATAACTTCCCGCTCAGGCGGAAGTCCTGGTAGTTCTTCTGAAAGACATCAGGAAAATCTCGGACAACAGGAATGTCCTTGATCTCCATCTGCTGCTCTGGAGTTGCACAAACAAAGGCTAGAAAAGCCTCACACCCATGCCTCAAAAGCTTATCAGCTCGAAGAGCCGAGATGAGCGGTACGGAGTTATGGTGCTTGACTCCCGTAAAAGATAAACCAGAATGTCCAGTAAAAGTCACTGAGCTAGAACTACAATGAACATTGGCCTCATACTTGGCCAACCAATCTGCTCCTAGGATTACATCATAATCCTTCATATCTATGCAGACTAAATCTGCTGGTAAGTTCTGTTCACCAATCATAACCTTACTAGAAGGATAGAAATACTAGATTGTTGATCTAGTGCCAATAGGGGTTGAAATCTCTAACGGAGTATTCATCAAAACAGGTTCCACAGCTAATAACTTAGCAAATCTCCGTGAAATAAAAGAATGTGTTGCACCAGTATCAAAGAGAGCAAATGCGGGCTTATCGATTATAGTAAGGGTACCTTCGACGAGTCCGCCATCATCAGAAATCCCAGTTCGTCTGCATGTAAAGCTTGAAGCTTGCCTTGTGGTTTCTTGAGACTAGAGGTTTTGCCGGTGTAGCTTGCTCCGATATGAGAGGACAGTTGGGGATACGGTGCTCCTTGCTTCCACATCACAAACATGCGCCTTGCTTGCGCCAGCACTCCTCTATCTTGTGACCCGGACGATCACAATAGTTGCACACGCCCTTGAATGGAACAATAGGGCCAGGCTTCTTGTCTTCATGCCTCGGCATCTTGCCCTTCCATGATCCGGACCCGCTCCACGAACCAGGTCCACTAACAGGTCTCTTCTTGGTATACCCGGGTTTTGACACTCCCGGAACCCGTAGGTAATTCTTTCTTGGTGCCTTTCCCACGGATTCTCTCCGTCATTTCAAGAGTATCCTCCAGAACTTGCGCTTTCCTTACCATCTCAGAATAAGTGGAAATCTCCATCGGTGCCAATTGGTTGATATAATGAAGCTTCAATCCATTGAGGAAAGCGCTTCGCCTTCATCTTCTCGTGGAAATGAGATGTGTAGCATACGAGAAAGCCGTGCAAATTGAGCCTCATACTCTGCCACGGACAAACCTCGCTGTTTCAAGGCCGCGAACTCTGCCGCTTTCTTCTCTTGCACTCTATCAGAAAAATACTTGCTGTTGAAGAATTCCTCGAACTCTTCCCACATAACTTGCCCGATCACCGAGAGTTGCCATGATAGAATCCCCACCAAGTACGTGCATCATGTTCCAGTTGAAATGTGGACAAAAGGACACGCTCCTGGTTGGTGCAATTGCATAACTTCAAAGATTCTCCCCATCTCAGTCTAGCCAGTGCTCGGCTTGGTCAGGGGTCAGTGAACCAGCGAATCTAAGGCGGTTCATTCCGCGAAAGTTCCGGTATAGATCACCGGTGCCATGTGGTACTGCTCCTGCCTGAGCTACTTGCTGAAAGGGCCTGAGTAAGGCCTTGAACTATACGCTCAGGTTCCTCCATTCAGCACGATCAGCTGCCATCTACACGAGAAATAGATTACTTAGGTTTAATCAAGATAAATAATTACACGATTAAGAAACGAACTTAACCCAGTTCTACCCAATCTCACAGGTCAGGTCTAGACTTTTACAAGGTTAGGGATCTAATGCACCTAGACACGACCAAAAACTCGGTACCTGACGGAGGTAATCGGTCGAAGACCACTCGCGCAAGTGTGCGACCTTCCCGATAGGCATAGCTAACGTATCGGGGACAACACCTTTTGATATACCGATTATTGGGATGTAATGCAAGAAAACCTAAAACTTAGGAAACCTAGGTATGTGAAACCTGGCTCTGATACCAACTAAACTGTCACGCCCCGAACAAGGCGAAAATATCGGGACGTACATTTAGGGACCGCTTGGCATGAGAGAGAACTAATCTAAAATAATACACAGGTGCTAGAGGATGGAAATACCTAAATGATCATTAACAAACCACAACTGATACAATAACCTCAAGTTCAACTTAATACAACTAGAATAATCAACCACTAAAACTCAAAGACATAACTGAAACTAAATGCTCTCCAAAAACACAACTAGAACTGATACACTCAAGACATCACTCCTGCCCTTCCCCATCGGTAAGCGCGTCACCTGAAAAGCCTGGAAAGGGGGAAACACAACTATGAGCTGACGCTCAGTAGGAAATAACAGACAGGTATAAGTGATTAACAGTTTAATTACATTTTAAAATGTCATGCTACGAATGATAAAACACTAAAAAGATAACGATGATAACACGAAACAAAATTCGAAGATCTTGCAAGGTCAAGAAATATAATGAATAGAATAGTAAGACAAGAATTTATTACATGAGATAACGATAAGAAGTTGGCCATATCAAGTCAATTCAAGTCATGTCAAGCACGCATGTAATTTCATTTCCACGTCCAAGTAAGAAGCAGTAAAGTAACCACAAGTAGAGTATAGAACAGTGAAGAGTGGAAAGTGAAAAGTAGTAGAAAGTAATGTAAAGAGTAGTGGAGAGAGTAGTGGACAGTCCTAGATTTAACACATGTCATAGTACTGGTGCCAAATGCCACACCTAGTCATTCACCTCCCCGGGGTACACGTAGTGTTCGGGCGCTCTTCCCAGGACCAGACCGAGCCCTTAATTGTTTGCCAGGCATTGATTTCTTTGATCAAAGATCCCACGAATCTAGACTTCCACAGTTTATGGCCAGAATTCCAAGGTTTAAACTAAGTAGCAATAACAACTTCAAGTAGGAAAGAGATTCATTTCCAGAATTTCAAGGTAAGTATAATCATCAAGGAGATCGAAATCAAGTCATAACAAGACTTAATCGTGCTGCGCTACTGTAAAATAGCAGCAATCAAACAAGCTAATCAACATATTAATCCTAATCACCAAGTTAAGACATCATGATTAACCATTATTATTTGCATTAAGACAATTGCCAAGAAGCTGATTCAAGATGATAAGTAAAGAACAAGCTCACAGAATGAAATAGCATGTATTAACAGAGATTTAGTTACACCATTAACCACTAATTATGTGGTTTCTATTTAATCTTGTATGCATTGTAATGAAGATGATAAACGGTGTGTTTTTGTACTATGTTTGCAAGAAAGACCAATGCAAAATATGAAATCAAGAGGGGTACAAGAATAGGTCAATTGTTCTTCAAAAATATAATTTCAGTGGTCTAAATTACATGGGTTGATTCCCCACTGACTCGATCCATCTCGGGTCGTAAAACGATGAAAAAACTGGTTTTCTGGTGTATGGGTCGACCCTTGGGGTCGACCCCTCAGAAATGGGGTCTGCAGTTGGATGGGTCGACCCCTGGGGTCGACCCCCACCTTTCTGGCTGTATGGGTCGACCCCTGGGGTCGACCCCTACACTCTGGCTGCATGGGTCGACCCTTGGGTCGACCCTCGCGCCTGGGCCAAATGGGTCGACCCCAGGGGTCGACCCTCGGGCCTGCCTGGGCTGCCAGATGATGGGTCGACCCCTCGGGTCGACCCCTACAAGAACAGCAATGGCTGTTGCTTCCGGAAAACGTGAAATCTCACCCAATTGAAGTCCAATTGAGTTGAAATTAAAGCCATATATCTAGGAATGTTAATGGACATTCTAGGGTCATAAAACTACAATTTTGAACCACGATTGTTACAGAAATTGATTGAATCTCAACTTATATATGATAAATCATGAAAACCCTAGTTCTTGACCTACTTCTACTAAATCATGCAATTCTCTTAACATACTCAACGGAATTTAGGGATTTTGGTGTCAAAAGAAAGCTAACTCGATCATGAATCCAACCATATATGATATGCAACATGAAGATCAAGTTACAGGGCTCAAAAGTAGCCCGAAATCAAGCTCTGGCCTAAAGGAAACTATATGAAACATATTCTTGATATGCTCTTACAAAATTCAAAATTCACGATGCATGCTCAATGGAATTTGGGGCTTTCTAATTAAATGAAAGATAATACAGTTGATTACTTCATGTGAATTAATTAAAGTTTGGTTGTTAGATCCTACCCTCAAATCGGAACCCTAGGATGAAGAACACTTGGACAGCACCTTACAAAAAGCTCGATTTCTCCACGGATACCTAATGAAAATTGGGCTTTTGCCACCAATGGATAGAGCTCGATGAGAGGAACAATTTGCTATACTCATGATCAAGATTTGGTTGAGAATTCCTACCTCAATCGATGGATCAAAGAAGGATGAAGGGAAGCCAACGGCCTGCTGACCCACCTCCACAAATCGAGCTAGATCTCTCCAGATCCGAAATTTCAGCAAACCCCACAGCAGCCAAATGAAAGAAGACTCGTAGGGCTTCATTTTGATAGCTCATAGAGCTTCTGGAGCCTTCGGAATTGGGAGTATTCACTGCTGCAAGCTACGTGTTTAGAAACGCGCCGAAATCCTTTGACTTGACCAAACTATGTCGGCAGCCACGTTTTGGGGCTAAGTTCACCTCAAATTGATTGAGGGTAAATGTTCTTTACATTGTGGCCTTCCATTTGCCCCTGATTTCAGATCATTTGATTGAGTAATCAGGTCGAATTTCGCGTTTTAATCTAAGGGTTAGGTATGGGTCAAAAGTGTGCATTTTGGGTTTAAACTCTAAATAGATCTTACCACGGATTTACAATGGCTTAAAGCTAGAAGGAAATGTTGTTATCTATCTCGACCTTAATCTGTTTACTATTTTTACAAATTTTTCTAAGGTAGTTGGATTTTTACTTATACTATTCCGTAAATAGTTAAATGTTAAGTTCGGCAAACTAAGTTCACTAATTCGGCATAATAAATGATTTTCTTAGGCTTAAATGTAGAAGACAAAGTTGCTAAACAAAATTAATTCTACAAGATGTGATTTTTGAGGATTTTTAAAAAATAGTTGAAAAATGACTTATTCTATTAATTAATTAATTAATCTAATTAATTTGGATAATTCTCATTAATTCGAATAACTTCAAATAAATTCCGAATAATTACAAATAACTTACTAAATAAATTTCTAAAGAAGTTGGAGTCTTACAGGCTCACTGGTAGCGGGGCTGCTACTAGTGGGGTTCCCTCTTGGTATAGAAGAGAGACGTGAGTCTCTGGTTTCTAGTGACCGTGGGTTGCTAGAGGTTCCCTCCGTGTAGGAAGAGGGGAGGTTGTTCCCCTGGGTAAGCTGTGTATCAGCGTCTGTTGGCAAGCTGTGTTGCCCAGCTGTTAGTGAAGCCACACTCGGGTTGAGTGTGGGGTGGATGTAGGTCTACAGGACCGAACCACCTAAAAACCCCTCTTGCATTGTGGTTTGATTGCTTATGGTTTGCTTCCGCTAGATGTTTGCATAGGGGCGCTCCAAGTGTTTGATCACAGGTTCATTAGATGATTTGATCAGATTTTGTTCTAAGTGTTTAATATGTTGAGTGAGCGAAATTCTAATTGAGCGAAAGTTTATATTGGGTGAAAGTTTTTATAGGCTATATTCATTCACCCCCCACCTCTGAATATTTGCACCGAACCCAACAATTGGTATCAGAGCGGTCTCTGACTTAACAGATCTAACAATCTGCAGAGGATCCTGGTAACTGTTTAGTGCATTTCAGAGTGGGTCATTTGGAATCATATTTTGATTTACTATCTTAATGCTTTACGTTGACTATCTGGTTTACTGCATTTCTGCTTGGTGCATTCCAGAGTGTGCTTTCTGTGTTCGTTGCTTTGATTCTCTGACTTAGTGCTTTGTCTTGCTTATTTGGTTTAGGTGCTTCAGTTTTTCTGTGTCTTCAGATTATTTGTAATGGAACCAATGGTGTTGAAGGCTGGCTCCGGCAAAGCAATTAGATCCAGCCATAGTGGATCATCAAGCGAGAAAATCAGCCTATCGCGGTCTGGAATTGATGAAGACCACATTCGAATGGTGATTAGTGATTTCAGGAAATTTCTGAGAAAAAGAGAAGGAAAGCTTGATGGTGGCAAAAAGCAAACAAGGTATAACTCTAATCCTGCCAAGATTGCTGACACTAATGTTTGCTACAAATACAGGAAGGCTGGTCACACGAAGGATGATTGTCCAGAACTATCGAAACTCAAAGGGAACACCTCGGACATTGATAAAGAAGGAGGAAAGTCAATATGCTTAATGGCCAACCGGGATGATGAGGAATCCTCATCCAAGGTAAATTCTGAATCCGAATCAGAAGGATACTCTTTTAATGAATTGATAGTGATGTATGAAGAATTGTTCAAAGTATCCAAGAAATTAAAATCTGAAAACAAAAAATTGAGAAAAGAAGTGAAAATTTTGAAATCTGAAAAGGAGCACATTAGAGAAGATAATTCTTGTAAAGCTTGTGTTATCTTGGAAGAAATGATAAATGAGTTTGATTCTGATCACAATTTACAAAAGGAACAAATCAAATCTCTAAAAGAAGAAAATACTTATCTGAAGGAACAAAATAAAAAACTAATGGTTCTTAACACTGTTTTCTCTGAAAGATGGATGACAATTGAAAAAGAGAAATCAGTATTGAAAGAGTGTATCAATTGCAGTGACGAAGAAATTGCTAGTTTTTTAATACACACTGCTGATTTGGAAAAAGAAATTGGTTTGTTAAAAGAAAAACTGGCTGGTTATGAGAAGGAGAAAGTTGATTCAGAAATCTTATAATCTCCTTGGAAAGTAAAATTACTGAGCTGAATAGTACTTCATCTAGGGTTGATAAGGATAAAGGTAAAATGAAAATATCCTCTAAGATGAAGTAAGTGATCAATGTGAAAGGATTGATAACATTTCTGAAATTAAGCAAGCTAAGAGAAAGAGCTGTACACCACTTTTATTCGTAGCTCTGGCTTAGCTAGCACTTCAACTTCTTCTTCATATGTGTATGCTGTTCAGGAAATTCAAAAATGAAATAAAAATCAGAAAACCCAAAAACTCAAAGGAACTATCTGCATGCTAAAAACTCATCTGATAAGTGCCATGTTTTAAAAAATGTTTTGGTTCTTGTTCTTGTCATTATTGTGGTAAGCATGGACACTGTATGAGTGAGTGTTTTGTGATGAAACAAAATGATAGAAAGCATGCTAGAAAAGTTCTGTTTGATCAGAAAAAGGGTAATCTGAATGTTAAAGAATTTCATGCTAGAAACCATGATTCTAGGAAAAAGAATCTAAACTGTTTTTGTTGTGGGAAGTTTGGCCACATTTCTGCAGATTGCTGGCATGCTCAGGGAAAGAAAGTCAATTTAAAACCTGTAAATCTCCCTGCAAATAAAACTGCTTCTGGTAGAAGAACTTCAGCATGCTTTAAGTGTGGGAAGTATGGCCATACAGTCAAGGACTGTTGGCATGTTCAGAAGAATCATGTTAACTCCCATGTTTTTAAATTCCCTGCAAAACATTTTGAAAAACTTGCATGTTTTAACTGTGGGAAGCCAGGTCATAGAGCGGCTGATTGCTGGCTGGATGATTCTGGTAAACAGAATTTTAATTCTGGTAATAAACATGTTCATGCATATGCACTTAGAACTCTTGCTCATAGGAATGTGCATAAAATAAACTTCAGAACTGCTGCATCATGCCACTACTGTGGTCAGCTTGGTCATTCTATAAATAATTGCTATCTGATAGAATTTGATGATAAACATGCAAAAAATCTGTTGAGAAAACCTGCTAGGAGTGTCAGGGTAAATGCAGGACCCAAGACTGCTTGGGTCCCTACAGGATCAAATTGATTGACTTGCTGCAGGTGTGCCTTGGAGGGAGAAATAAAAGGGGTTAACCAAGGCACTCAAAAAGAAAACCCCAGGACTCAATTCAGGTCAGTTCTGAAATCTATTTTTAAATTCCATTATCTGAAATTGTGAGCACGAAAATTGTGAGTTTCATGTTGATTTGCTTGATTGATCGTTGATGATCTCTTCATGTACTGAGTTTTACTTTGCATATATCTGATGCTCTTCTCTCACCGATTATTGCACAGAATAAATGGACTGCATGCTTGTTGTTGAATGCATAACTTGCTGATTGTGAATAGTTCTTCAGTGTATAGAGTCATTGCATGTGTCTAATGTCTGCACACATTAATTGCATGACTGACTTTGAAGATGTTCAATGCATATAGAACTGATTTGCATGATTGTCATTTACCTATTGTCGTAGACTGCATATTTTTCAATGCATAATAGGGCTGATTTGCACTGCATCATATGTTGAAAAATCTGAAAAAGGATGAAAATGCTTATAACTTGGATGCATAAATCTGAATTGATTGCATACTTGTCTCATGTATCCTTGGTGCATAATCTGTATGTAGGACAGTATGTTGCATAGCATATCTCTTGCATCATGATGTCAGGGGGAGCTGAGAGTTCTAATCAATTCATTGAATCCTATTCACTTCTCAGTGTTCTCATTCAAATGATTCATATTGCCAATTACCATCCTTTCCCCATCATTTTCACTAAACAATAGCTTTACATCTGGTTTAGTACATTGAATGGTGATTATTGCAATTATTCACTTATAAGAATCACACTTACAAATTGAAAGGAACTAAAGGTTTAACCTTTATAAATTGGAGAGTTAAGTGTCTGCACTTCAGAATTTGAGATAAAAGAAAACTTTTATAGCTCTTAATCTTTGTCTCATGGGCTAAAATAGAAAAAGTTTTTGTAATGCCCAAATGTGTTGAACTGGATATGTCTAGAACAGGTTAACAAGAGTGTATACTGATTTTTTAAACAATCACTCTAAAAGAATTAAGGGCAGCAGTAAATAAGATCATAAATGCTATGAACTGAACATAGTGACAGAGGAATGGCTGATTGCACTGAGAAACTGTGAACTCCTCCAAAGAAGCAGGAGAATTCACATGTCATGAGGTGATTCAGAATATCTCTGTTCATAGGGTCAAATCTATAGGGCGAGTCCTCACCAAGTAACTGAGGGCACTGGCCTCTGATCAAGGTGTGTCCTTAATGTCAAAAGTGAAGACTATTCTTTGTGGGTTTTGATCTGAAATAGGTCTAGTAGTTTATGCCTAGTAACTGGGGGTACCTGCCTCTGATCAAGGTGTACACCTAATGTCAACAGCATAAATGCCACTGATCCATTTACTTAGTTCAGATTCTGGAGAATTCAAAAGTGAAAATCAATTTGTTGTAACCTTTCGAAAAATCAAAAGTCAATGAGTGAAAATTATTTTTATCAATACATGTTCAAGTTGCCTCTCTTGAAATTCCTTGTTTAATCACAAAAGGGTATTATTTCTGACTTATCTATTAATACCATGTGCCCTAGATTCATTGCTATAAATGGAGTCTATAAACTCTTTTTTCAGGGGTCAGGTGTTTTACTCTAGATTTATCATTGTTAAACCTGAATTTTTGAAAATTGTATGTTGCTGATTCTTATACTTTAACAGTTGTTTATAATCATGCTTCCTTTCTGAACCTATGATTCAGCTGTTGTCAAGTGACCCTCCTACCTTCTCTTCCTTGTTTATCTGTTCATATTCCTTCTCAAAGGGGGAGCTATTATTTTGGGGGAGAAATAATCCAGGGGAGTCTTACATTCAGGGGGAGAATGTTCTAGAGGAATTTGCATGCATAATGCACTTTGCACTCTTGTTTTTACTATTTTTCTCTTTTTGATCATGTCAAAGGGGGAGAAAATCGTGTGTGTGTGACTCACTGTCACATTGTGTTGCCATCATCAAAAAGGGGGAGAATGTTGTGCCTCTTAGGCACAAGCATGTGCTATGTTGCTTTGATGATAGCAATGCTTTTTGGTTTTGATGATAGCAAGACAGTGAGTGCATTTGAGTGCATTTGATATTCTATTTTGATGATAGCAATGTTATTGTGTTTTGATGATTGCAATAAACAAAGTGCATTTCTGTGCATTCTTATTCCTGAGCATTCTGCATATGATAGCAACATGAATGATGATGTTTACCATTGATGGTATTTATTCTTTATATATATGCATTGCATTTTTTCAGATATCATGTCTCTGCATATATCTACAGTCTGAACAGTAGTGGGTCGACCCACCCTTGCTGATGCGTCGACCCATCAGAACATTGATTGGTTGAGTTGAAGTCTATACAGAGTCTGCATCTTAATTTTAAAGTCTGTACATCTGATTGCCGTTGTTTGGCCAAGTCTGTACAGCCAACGCCTTCATTGATTCCATGTCTAGACACTGGTCTTCAGGCATTCCAAGTATGCACATTGATTCTGGCTCTCCAAGTCTATACATTGGGGTCTGTTCCTACGTTTCATTAAGTGAAGTCTGTACATTCGGTTCTGAAGCTTAAAGTCTATACAGTCCAGCCTAGTCCTACGATCAAGGCTTTAGCTACACTCAAGTCTGTACAATGGCTTCGGTTCATCAAGTCTGTACATTGAATCGCCAACTTCTTTGAAGCCCATACATCGCTCAAAGTCTGTACAGAGTCCAGCGTCTCAGTTAGCGTCTCATGCATTTGAGCAAAGTCTGTACATCGGTCTGTCAGCAAGTCTGAACATCGTCCATCTTTGTTAGCGTATCAGGCATTGGGCTAAGTCTGTACATCCATCAGTGAACACATTAAGTCTATACACCGCCTGTGTTCATCTGAGTCTTATGATGTCTTTATATTCATTAAGTCTATACATTGCGTTGTGTATACTTTACATTGCTTTCGCCTTCACAGTAAAGTCTATACAATGCAATGCATATACTTAGAACTAATGACTTCGTTTCATCTGTCTGACAGGGACTGAAGAGGCTAATGAACCCCTTAACGCAAGAGGGCTGAAGACATCCAATTTCAGCTGCTGGAACACACCAATGTGTCAACGCCTTGATCAAGTGGCGTGGACGCAGTAGTTCAAACAATCAAGAAAGAAGCTTACTGGATTACTCTGGTGCGTCAACGCATTCATCAAGTGGCGTCGACGCAGCAGGTTGTTGGATCGACAAGGTGACCAGAGGGTGGATGCAGTTGCACAATGCGCCAATGCACTCCACACGAAACGTGAGAGGGCTGAAGCCATCTAAGTTCAGATGCTGGAACACCAATGCATCAACGCAGCATGCTGAGAGCGTCGACGCAGCACGCCCATCTGCTGAAGACTTGATCACTGGATCACCGATGCGTCAACGCAGCAGGCTGATGGAGTCAACGCAGCAGACTTGAGTTTTGCTGGTCGAATGTCTTTGAAGGCGGCGTCAACCCTTTGGAGCAAGTGTGTTGACGCCACCTCAACTCCAGTTGCTGAGCGTACTAATGAAGGGCACGTGATCCGAGGTGCCTGGCTCCTGACCAGGATGCTGCCACGTGGTCCGAATTTCTAGGGCAGGAACTGTGGAAGCCACACGCGCCCAGTGTGCCTGCTGATGCTATATATACGAGTCTTCATCCTCTGTAGAAGACTAATCGAAGAAGAAGCCTGGAGGCAGAAAGAGTAACAGCAGAGTAGAAAGCTCTTCGATCCAGCAGAAGCTGAGAGAAGAAAGGGAAAAAGAAGAGAGAGCTTCCACGATCCAGTAGAAGAAATGAAAAAGAGAAAGAGAGAAAAAGAGAGTGAGATTGAGAGAAGAAGAGAAGTGCAGCAGAGAAGAAAGAGAAAGAGAGAGTGTGAAGAAAGAGAGTAAGATCGAGGGAGATCTGTTCCTACGGGACCGTGGATCAGATCCAGGCCAGTCAGCTCCGTTGAGAGCCACATTGTGCATTTGATTTTTTAGCTTTCTGTTTGCTGAAGTTATTTTCATTTCGTGTTTTTGTTTTTCCTTTTTCATTTGGTTATCCTTGTTCTTCCGATCCTCTGGACTGAGGTCGTGTTCCTCCTGGTGGGTCAGGAGAAGGGAGATCTGATCTCCAGTTTACAAGCAGCAAGGGGGCTGCTTGTGGGTTCCCTCCGGGCTAGGAGGAAGAGAGGCTAGGCCTCTGGTTGATTGCTGGTAGCAGAGTGCTACTGGCTGGTTCACTGGTAGCGGGGCTGCTACTAGTGGGGTTCCCTCTTGGTATAGAGGAAGAGAGACGTGAGTCTCTGGTTTCTAGTGACCGTGGGTTGCTAGAGGTTCCCTCCGTGTAGGAGGAAGAGGGGAGGTTGTTCCCCTGGGTAAGCTGTGTATCAGCGTCTGTTGGCAAGCTGTGTTGCCCAGCTGTTAGTGAAGCCACACTCGGGTTGAGTGTGGGGTGGATGTAGGTCTGCAGGACCGAACCACCTAAAAAGCCCTCTTGCATTGTGGTTTGATTGCTTATGGTTTGCTTCCGCTAGATGTTTGCATAGGGGCGCTCCAAGTGTTTGATCACAGGTTCATTAGATGATTTGATCAGATTTTGTTCTAAGTGTTTAATCTGTTGAGTGAGCGAAATTCTAATTGAGCGAAAGTTTATATTGGGTGAAAGTTTTTTTAGACTATATTCATTCACCCCCCTCTGAATATTTGCACCGAACCCAACACTAATTCCTTATGCGCGCATGGCTGGCCTTTGATTGGGACACGACTTAATGCAAACCATATGCATGAACGAAAACAAACTCGAGAGACAAACAGACACATACATGACCTTAGACAAACCTAGACACAGACATACAGGGCGACAAAGCCTAACGACTTCCTAGGACTGAGGTCATACCCACCAGACGCTCTAAAGACAAGTTGGACACCATCTACATACTCCAAGTGGAAAGATAGACTCACCCACAATTTGATGTTGTGAGTCTCACCCCTCATCAACCGTCTCCGATTTGAGAAGACTCGTCCTCGGGTATGGAAGTGTAAGAGGATCAAAAGGCGAGTGACGAGAAAGTAATCCAGACGTCGGGTGTGGCACTCACAAAAGGGTAAATCCAGATATTGTCTCTCGTATGCATGGTAGAAGTCAAACCATACCACCTCAATATAGAGTGCCGACAATGGTACGGTAGTCACTAGCGGTTGCGCTACCGTAGGAGAGACGGGTAGTAGTGGGATGGTGGTGTCGGTAGATGGCACATCGACCGAGGACAAAGTGGACGGGATGGACAAGTCCGAGATGACCGGTGGGATTGGGGTGACTAATAGACCCTGGCCCTCTATTGGGTCACTCTCTAACCCCTTAACATCAGTGAGATAATCATCGGCCAACTCTTGGTCAGCCTCATAACTCACTTGAATAAGCCCGGGTGGGACATCCTCTGAATGTGTGTCCTCTAAGATTGATGAATGTGAAGGACACTGATCGGAGATATGGCAAACATGGGCGGGCACCGGGAGTGGTGGCGGGCATGACTCCGGAGTTGGAGCTAACCGTTGGGATTGGGTGGCTGGTGATATGGTGGTGGTCGGCCGAATGCCGTCGTGGATGATGAACTCGTCGGGTAGGTGAGGTGGATGTAAGGTGCAAGTCCTCATATCCCGGTCAAAGGTCGCTCTCCTCTCTACCAACCAATTTTTCCCTAAAATAATGCATGGGCCGGCAAGTGTGTCGACCTTGCACCATGCTCTATCATCATAAAGAACGGGGCCGAACCTCCATTGGAACTCTACGAATGCAAAGCCACCATTGAGAACAATCTCCCCGGTCTTTGAGAGCGACTCAACTATGTCTTGTGAGACACAGTTAGACGACACCCTACGAATGAAGTCGATCTCCGTATGCAACCCATTTGGTAGGATGGCAATGGACACTATAGGTCGCTGGAACGGCACATGGTCTCGGGGGATGGCCATGGGGGTGGCAGGTTGTGGACATGTAGACACACGGTGACAAGACTCTCTTGGACTAGACACGACCCTACAATGCGATGCAAAGACACAAAGATCGGAATGCAATACGAAGGCAAGATGAGGAACCTAGACTTAACCCACTATTCGGTACTAGGCGGAGATAATCGATCCGAAGATCACTCGCACAAGTCTGCGGTCTTCCCGATAGGCGTAGCCTAACGTTCGTGTCACACCTTTTGATATACCGAGTAAAGGAATGCAAATGCAACCTTAGACTTAGATGACCCTAGGCTAGAACGTCGCGTTGATACCAATTTGATGCGGGATGGATGATGACCGGGCTAAGACGTACGACGGACTCGAAGTGCGGCCAGCACTAACACGCTAAAGGCAAGCCGGGCGGCTGACCACCGTGGTATTCTCCCGGTGGAGACGTCTCTCAACAGCACTCTAGCTAGCCCGACGATCATCCTATGCGAGGGAAACGTGGGGATCGCAGCGGTTAAGAAACCACTGTCGCCTAGGGTGGTGCAGTCCGAGCTCGGTGCTCGACTGGAGCTAAGGAACGGGTGCTCACAACTCACAATCGTGGTGATTTGCAGCTAGCTAACGGCCCTAATCTCACAAACGCAGTATGATAGACAATATACTAAATCAGCAAGTGAGAAAGGAATCGAAGCGCGTACCTCCACGCCTAGGCTTGGGGAAGAATTCCCGGCTGAGTCCGAGCAACCCAATACACACAAGTGTTCAGTTTACAATTTCAGAACTTAATGCCCACTCCACGCAGGGAGGTATAGGGTTACAATGGCCAAATTTGGGGTTGCTGGAACCCAGGTTGACGGGCCACACTCGCAGGAGGCGAGGAACGCGAGTCGGAGCCGCTCGGGTACGCCGATGGGAAGCCGACCCGGTTCTGTCCACGCTGGTCACCCTGCGCAGCGAAATTGCGGAGGCCGGTACGGCCAGATCCGATGCCCGATCGAAGCACCGTTTGTTGGAGAACTATGGCGACTAGATGTAGTTCGTCCACTCCTAAGGGCGTAATCAGATCCTTTCAGATCATGGCACAGCAGTGACTTGATTCAGCATCTGGTTCTGTGCTCACAGAACTGCACATAGACACGAGTAATTAATGGAAAATTAGTTGCCGATGTCGGATCGAGGCTCCGTTTGTGGGAAATCGTTGGCGACATCCATAGGAAGACGTAGTTCAAAGGGCTCGCTCAGATCTCGAACGGAAGAGGTGGGACAGACTCTGAAAGTCGGCTCTAGATCTGAGCCGGGTCTGCTCAAGTCAGCTCGTGTGATACCACGAGAATCGCCACCACGAACAGCACGGATCTCGGGTCAAGACGAGACCAGCAGAAACGCGAAGAGGACTCAAAATCCTTCAAACACTCCAAAAATCAGCTCCATAAGACTTGAGAGGCGATCTGGGGAAATTAATAAGCAGGAAACTTCAGAGATGGGCAGCTGGTTGGGGCAGATCCGCGCGCCGTCACGAGAAAAATCACCACCGGCGATCCCGAACTCAGATCGATGCGAAACCACTCTCAATTATTCCTAAATTGTAGATGTATCAAGGATAATTTTGGTGGAAGCATATGTTAAGGGGATGGGGGAGATATGGGGGCCAGTCACACGCCCTACTTCTGTCCCATCACAGGACTGAACAAGGGCTTCACACCCATGAAGGAAAAAAGAGAATCACTCTCTTAATGCAAATCTCACTCAACAAAATTTCATTAACTTCTAATCAAACACTATACATACCCTTATATAGGGTTTAGCAAGGGGAGGGGGTTGGGGAGGACGTGGGATCCAAAGGGGAGGGGGTGGGTGCGCATGGATCTAGAAAGGGGGAAAGAAGGGGGGACACGGTGACATAAACTCACCTAACTTTGAAATTCTAGTAAAGGGGGGTAGGTGGCAGCCATTTCCCCTTGACCAGTAGCCATTCTAATGTCCCATGTGGTAAATGGAGAATGGAAGAAAAGAAAACAAAATTTCTAGCCTAATACAATAAAATAGGGGGCGCCCCCCTTCTTGGGCCTTGAATGGGCCAAGTTTGGCCATTTAAGGGCCTTACAAGCAGCCCAATATAAAAACACAGCTATAAAGACCATTACAAGCCCAATGTTCATGCAAAAAGTATCCAAATTTAAGCCAAATTATCCCCATTTGAGATGGAAGCCGATGTAGTCTAATTGGTGCTCCGCGTGTGGTACCGTCGGTTCGCCGACGCGTGCTATTCGCTCGCTCCGGTGTCCGCACCACATCCGATCGGAAATCATTTGCAGAAGTTTGGAAACGGTGTGGGTTGGAGTAGGGGTATCATGGTGGACTCGTCCGTAATCAAGCGGTCTAGGTTTGGGTACCTGAGGGGCTTCTTGCCTCCAGATATGACCCACTTGGTTGGAAGTGAGTTGGTGGGGTTGGCTGGAGGTGTGACCCACGTGGTTGGAAGTAAATGGGTGGGACTGGTTGGAAGGGACCGGATGGGGAAGGTAGACCCTTCTAAGCTCTCTCTTCATGTCCCACCATGACTTGATGGATCATTGCCTCCTAACCTCTCTCAAGCGCTCAATGTGATCCCACTTTTCGGCGGCCTCGTGTAGAAGCCTCTCCTTGGCGAAATAGAATTGCCCGACTTCGGACATGGTATAACTATCAGAGTATGTGTCCATGGCGGCCTCCCACTTGAAGTAGTCGCCCGGGTCATTGGAGCCATAAAAATCCGAGGCTTCAGGCCTACGGAAGTGGAGAGGGTGGTTGCCAAGCCCATGGGTGTGCCAACGGTCATATCGCCTGGGCGACTTGGAGTCCATTGGACACTTTGGAACTGCACGATAGACATGCTGACACAAAGAGACAAGACACTAAATGCAAGGTTGGAATGCACTAACTAATGCACACTAAGGACCCTAGACTTAAACCAAGATCCGGTACCTGGCGGAGTCCGGGGATCTGAAGATCCTCTCATGTAAGTGAATCAATTCCCCGATAGGCATAACTAAACGGTCGGGCGACACCTTTTCATATACCAAATAATGGTATGCAAATGCAACGATCGACTTTGACTTAGACTTAGACTCCTAGACTTAAATGACTTTTTTTTTGTGTTTTTGTTAAGCAATAACTAATGACTACCCTAGACTCAACTGGCGCTCTGATACTAAGTTGATGCAAGACGGACACGCGCCCTATGACTCTAGCTCATGGGCGTCCCTACCGAGGGATGCGTGGGACTGTGCGCGGTTGAGAAACCGGCAATGAGTCGGGTAGTCGGCTCATCCGTGCTCGGATCTAGTCACGGGACGGGTCACTCACTCTCTCTCGCAGCGATGATAAAATTGATATACC
The DNA here is from genome assembly GCA_022559845.1 of Amorphophallus konjac. Classification (NCBI taxonomy): domain Eukaryota; kingdom Viridiplantae; phylum Streptophyta; class Magnoliopsida; order Alismatales; family Araceae; genus Amorphophallus; species Amorphophallus konjac. The sequence continues at coordinate 211,190,435 of CM040122.1, forward strand.
GAGATAATAACCCTATCACATGCTCTCTAGCAGCGGCATATACAAATCAATACGCGTAAAGGAAATGCCGAGTAAGGAGAGGACACGATACCTCCACGCTCCGGGCATGGGGAAGGCTATCCCGGCCAAGTGCGGTAACTCCCTGTAACAAAATATTACAATAACTTCAGTAGTGAATTATCGCGCACTCCACGCAGGGAGGTAAAGGGCTACACAAATGGGCACGGGAGGACAAATCTTGGGTTGATGGGCATCACTTGATCACCTCGTCGGCGCAGTTCGGATGGCGCAAGCTGTTGGTTGTGGGGCCCACATGCTGGTCGGGGGGTCCGAGTGGGCCCGGAGTGGTACCGATGTGACGGTGGTTCCAGGAGAGGCACTCCCTAGGACGGCGGCATGCTGGTTCACCTTGTGGAAGGTGAGTTAGCTCCGGTCTTCACTTATTGGCCTTGCTGCCCACGGATCTGAAGTTCTATTTTTGCAGCGTGCGATCCGGCGAGATCAGCTGCTGCGATCACTCCCGACGTCGGATCGATGCGAAAGTGGTACCGTTGGAAAGCTGACTTGAAGTACTTCGATCTATGGTGAGAGAAAGAATTTTGATTTCCCGGAGCTGGCCTTGTTTGAATTTACCAGTTGCTGGTTTACAGAACTAGATCTGGCAGGACAGATTGGAAATTTCCTGAGAACAAGGGTTGACCGAAAGAAAAACATCGGATCTGGAAGTTGACTCCCTAATGAAAGTTTTATAGGAAGAAGTAAGGAAGACGGGGATATTTTTTGTGGAATTGCTAGTGGAGGTTTGGTTGGGGAAACGGATTTTATGACACTGGTGGGTCGGATCTGGACTGCACAGGACAGAACTAAAATTTGACTGAGTTTTAAATTTTTGGGAGGAGAAAAGAACTTCTAAATTCGATAAAAAAATTGTGGAGACGTGTTTGGAAGGATAGAACACCCAGTCCAAATTTGGACTCAATCAGAGAAGGGAAAGAGGGTCGAAAAATGGAGACACAGGGTTACTGTGACACAAGATAGAACAAAGATAGATCTGGAAGGCTGAAGAACACGGAATTGGAAAAATAGAAAATGAAGACTAGAAATTGGGAAAAAAAAATTTGGGAGAGCGTATTTTCATGGGGAACTTACCCTCAAAATTAGGGCTCCAGAAGATCTGTGGATTGGAAGCTAAAAATCGGACAAGGTGGTTCTATCCTGATTTGGACATAACTTCTGGCGATGATGGTGCGATGGCGGCACGAACGGCGGCGGCGGCAGCGGAGCTGAGCGTCGCACTCAGAGAGGTGGTGGTGGAGATGCGTCTCACATCTGAAGGAGAGCCTTCACAGCTCTAGAGAGGAGAGAGGGGCGCCCTTAGGCCATTGAGCATAAATGAATATTTTCTTCCATTAATGCTAAGTAATTCTCAAAATACAAGGTATTTATAAGAAAGGTAAAAAGACCTAAACTAACCTCATATCTAAATTTAGGGAGGGGCAAATAGGGGAGATCACATTTTATTTCTCCCATGTGGTTTGGAACCACATAAAAAACCAATATATGGGGGGCGCCCCCTTGACTATAAGGGTTGGAATATTTGAAATTTTGAACCCTTTGTCCCCTTGAATTGTCCATCCATCTAGAAGCCCACCTTGGACCTTTGACTGGCCGCACATGGGCCCTAAGGATTAGGTGGACCAATGGAAAAGGAGATGGGGGCCCCTTGCAGGTCCTACTGTACTTTTACACAAAAACCCAAACATCCATGGGGAATGACAATTTGGCTTAGAAAGCCTTACAATTGTAAACCTACTTCCCAAGCATATAAATGCAAACTAAAAGGACACATATACAAAAATAAAAGTCAGTGCCCGGTGTTGATTCCCATCAGATAAGATAATAGCCAGATGTATATATGCAGCAATCACAAACCATCAATCATAGACACGTAATTTTTAGGTGGTTCGATCTTCTGTAGAGATCTGCATCCACCCCAGACTTAAACCAAGTGTGGCTTCACTGCTGATTCACAGCTTTCAATCTGCTGATCCACTGCTTCAGGGAAAACTTCACAACAGACGCTGAGCCTTACAACTTAATCTATCAGAGGAATCCTCCTCTACCGCTAGGGATTACAGCTTGCCCAATTCGCTGACACAGCTTGTAAAACAAGATTTCAAAGTAGAAATTGAAAATCAGAAAAACAAAACAAAAACTGTAGCTCTCACAAAGAGCAGATCGGCTCTGGTACTGAACCAAGAATTCAGAAACAACAGCTTGCAGAGACTCAGACTCACACTCTTCTAACTATGCACAGCTCTTCTCTCAAAGCTCCTCTTCCTCTCTTCTTAAATTCTCTCTCTGGGTTCTTCTCAAGTTCGCTCTCTTCTCTTTTTGCTCTTGTTCTCTTGTTCTAGATTTTTCTCCCTTTCTCTGTATATATCTTTTTGAGATTTGGCGATCTGCCCCCTTTTGTAATGCAACAGATGATGGGCACGTGGAAACCACGTTTCCCGCCCAAGAGTTCGTTCAGATCTGAGTTGCGATGGCCACGTGATAGCATCTTGATTTGGTTGCTTTCCACGTGTCAAAAATAGTGTTTCACATTTTGCCTTGGATCATGTGCCTTTTATCTTGGTACTTAAGTTGCTCGTGACTTAGAGTTCATATGTAGTTGGTACACTCATCTTGTGTTCACTCAAGTGACTGAATAGGCAATATAACAGACAAACACATGCACAGACTTGTGAGACTTCATATGCAAACTTGCACGGACCTGTTAGTGTAAGCTACTAGATATGCACAGACCTTATCTGCAGTGCAAAAGCGTGCACATACTATGTATGGCAAAACATGCACAGACTTTGGCATGCATAAGATAAAAACATGCACCGATCTCATTCATGCATATGACAAACATGCACATACCCTCATATGCATGATGCAGAAAGTGCACCGACATTTATATGCATGAGACACACAATTGCACAGATTCAGTAAAACATGCACCGACCTTCTATATGAAGGAGCAGGAATATGCACTGTCCTTGGTTAGCACTGGATGGGAAAGTGCACTGACCTTATATGTGCGATGTAGCACATGCACCAACCTTATATGCTGCTAGTGACGACGTGCACCGACCTTGGTTATGTGCGATGCAAAATATGCACTGACCTCTCTAAGCAAACAAGGCGACTAGCACCGACCTCTCTAATTAAATACGTCAACTAGCACCGACCTCACTTGCAAGAATCAACACAACTAGTATCGACCTCAAGTATACGTGAGACTCCACTAGCATCGAGCTGAAGCGTATGTGAGGCACTCCTTGCACCAACCTTACTTAGTGTAAGATACTGCTAACATCGACCTGACTCAAAGGCAAATGCAACTAGCATCGACCTTGTGCATACTAACTAATGCTAGCACCGACCTTGTATCAATGCACAACATGCTAGCACTGACCTCATGAGCATATGCACGGACCTTAGTTAACCATAGTATGAAGGTGCATAAATGTTTTATGTAAAGATCTGACATATAAAAAATTCATCAAAATACACAATATTACCATGGTCAAGATAAAGTCACCCAAGTCAACTCTATTATCAACCAGGTCAACTCTATTGTTGCCAATCATTCAAAACGCAATCAACACACAAGAGTTTCCATACTGCTGATCAACTCTAGAGTAGATCCAACATTCTCCCCCTTTTTGATGATAGCAACACCCAAAATTATGATATATTTTGATGAGACAAGTTTAATCCAATATAAGACGTATTTATCATGAAACACAATCAAACAATGCAACAGACAAACAAACAGATGCAGACCTAACACAGAGTGAATGGTTAAAGTGATAATCTCAACATGATTCTTATAGTAGAAGACATATGATAGTTGCTGCTTAAGATAATGAACTAATTGCAAGACTGTCATCTATTCAGAATAAGGCAATTGATATTGAAGCACAAAATCAGCTCTTGAGGGATATCAAGAAATGGAAATGACACCAAATGATAGAAATGGATCCAAGTGATACCAATTGATACAATTGAGTCCAAAAGAGACCAAGTGATGAAAGTTTCTGTATCTAAAGAGAGAATTTAAATGATGGTAGTTTGATTTTAACTGAGTATCTTGAACAGATCACACCCAGACAAGACTGTACCAGACTCCCCCTAACAAAACAATGTAGCATGGACATGCAATATTCTTCTAAATAAAAGCTCCCCCTATCTATATGCATGTTTATTTAACAGCTCATCTAGGCACAACATTGTTATTCAAATTGCAGTGTGATGCATGATTGAACCACAACAATTATTCAGACATTACCAAAACCAGATATTGAACCATTCTCAAAAAGATCAGAAATTTATTCAAAAATTCATTCAAAAATTTAAAGACAAGCTGACACACAATTATTCTCAGAACTAATCAAATATCAATTCAAGAATGAAATCAGAATTCAGCATCATGCTGAAATTTACATAAACCTAATTCTCTTCTTAGGAATTTAAATCTTTCATTTCCCAAAGGTTTAGTAAAAATGTCTGCGATCTATTTTTCAATTTTAATAAAATTTAGTTCAATTTCATTCTTGCTTACTTCATCTCTAAGAAAATGGTGTTTCATTTTTATGTGCTTAGTCCTAGAGTGATGAACATGATTTTTAGTCAAACATATGGCACTAGTGTTATAACATAAAATTGGAATGCATCCCAATTTTATCTGATAATCAGTGAGTTGGTGCTTGATCCAAAGTACCTAGGCTGCACAATTCCCTGCTACGACATATTCTGCTTTAACAGTGGATAGATAAACACTGTGTTGCTTGTTGGATGCCCAAGACACTAGATAACCACCTAAGAAGGCAGTACCCACTAGTACTTTTCCTATCAATCCGACACCCAGCATAGTCTGCATCAGTGTAAGCTATTAGATCTAGCTCACACCTAGCAGGATACCAAAGGCCTAATTCTAGGGTGCCTGACAGATATCTAAAAATCCTCTTAACAGCACTAAGATGAGACTCTTTAGGACTAGCATGAAATCTAGCACATAAACACACAACAAATTGTATACCAGGCCTAGATGCAGTAAGGTAAAGAAGGGATCTGATCATACCTCTATACAATTTGGTGTCAACCAATTTACCTTTTGGTTCATCATCAAGACTAGTTGATGTACCCATTGGTGCTGTTATCTCCTAAGATTGTCCAATTTGTACTTCTTCAGTAGATCCCTTATATACTTGGACTGGGTGATGAAAGTTCCTTCTTTCGTCTGTGTCACCTGCAGTCCAAGAAATAATTTTCGCTCACTCATAGAGATCATTTCAAACTCATGTGTCATTAAGTCAGAAAATTCTTCACACATTGTTGAGTTAGTTGAACCAAAAACTATATCATCCACATATATTTATACAATGAGAATGTCTGGATGACATACCTTTGTGAATAAGGTTTGGTCAATTTAACCTCTTGTGAACTTCTTATCTGAGAGGAACTTACTGTGCCTGTCATACCAAGCTGTAGGAGCTTGTTTCAGCCCATATAGAGCTTTATTCAATTTATATACATGATTAGGAAAATCTATACATTGAAAACCAGGAGGTTGTCTTACAAAGACATCCCCTTTTATTTCTCCATTCAAAAATGTAGAGTTCACATCCATCTGTTGAAGAGTGATTCCTAATGAGCATGCGTATGCTAACAGAATTCTAATGGCCTCTATCCTAACCACAGGGGCATATGACTCTTCAATGTCAAAACCATACTCTTGATTGAACCTCTGAGCTACCAATCTGGCCTTATTCCTAACAATATTACCCTACTCATCGGTTTTATTCCTGAAAACCCATTTAGTTCCAATGATAGTCCCATGATCAGGAGGTGGAACTAGGTGCCATACGTTGTTCCTTTCAAATTGATTTAATTCCTCGTGCATGGCATTGATCCAATGCATGTCACTAAGGGCATTGTCTATGTTTTTGGGTTCTATGTGTGACACTAATGCAAAGGAATTTAACTCATTATGAGCTTTGAAATAAGATCTGGTCCTAGGGGGTTCGTGCAAATTACCAATTATATTATCTATAGGATGATCTCTAAGAAATCTGACATTGATAACTTGATTACCTTGATCCTCATTTATCTCCCCCTGAGAACTAGGCTCCACGGCATCATTGTCTTCAGACTGATCTGCAGGATTTTCATCTTTCAGAATTTCTCCATTATTCTGTTCCCTACATAAACCATTTTCAAGCTTAGTCATTGTTTCATCAAAAACCACATGTGGAGATTCTTCTACTGTCTTAGAGTCTAAATTGTATACCCTATACACTCTAAATTTTTATGAATATCCTAGAAAGATTCCAGGATCACTTTTAGGTTCAAATTTATCAAGGTCTCTTTTGGCATTAACATGCACAAAACATTTACAACCGAAGATCTTGAAATAAGCTAGTGAAGGTTTCTTACCCTTGAGAATTTCATACGGAGTTTTCTGGGTAAATGGCCTTACCATGGCTCTGTTGACTACATGGCATGCAATGTTGATTATCTCAGCCCAAAATTTCCTTGGTAGGTTACCTTCCACCAGCAATGTTCGAGCCATCTCCACAAGGGTCCGGTTCCTCCTCTCTACTACATCATTTTGCTCTGGTGTCCTTGAAAAAGAGAACCTGTGAGTTATACCATTATCCCTGCAGCAGTCATCAAACTGTGAGTTATCAAACTCAACCCCATGATCAGATAAAATATTCTTAATGTAATTGTCATTATTCTGTTTTATTTTTAAAAAGAACTCCTGAAATTCATTAAATGCTTCATGTTTATGTGTGAGGAAAAACACCCAAGTAAACCTAGACAAATCATCAACTAACACGAAACCATATCTTCTATTTGATAAACTAGCTGATCTTGTAGGTCCAAAGAGATCCATGTGAATCAACTCATATGGTTTAGAAGACAAGTTTTTTGTTCGACACTTGAATGACTTCCTAGTCTGTTTGTATTGAGTGCATGCCTCACATACAACATTTTCATTCTTAAAAGATATTTCAGGAAGTCCTCTGACCATGCAATGCTTATTTAGTTTATGTAGCACTGTATAACTAGCATGACCTAGTGTACAATGCCAAAGATAGGGTAGGTCATCCTTGTTAGCAGTGAGGCACAAGTTTGAATGTGCTACATCATCTACGTCAACTAAGTAAATATTATTGACTCTTTTGCCAGAAAATTTAACATTATCAGAATTAGGCTCATAAATGTTGTAACTAGTAGAGTCAAATACTACCATATGACCTTTGTCACAAAGCTGGCTAATACTTAACAAATTATATGCAAGACCTTCTACCAGCATGAATTCATCAATGCAACAAGTAGAGCACTTACCTACCTTTCCTGATCCGACAATCTTACCCTTGGTATTACCTCCAAAGGTGACAAGGCCTCCATTTTTTTCAACCAACATACAAAATTTGGCCCTGTCCCCCGTCATATGCCTGGAGCAGCCACTGTCCAAGTACCACAAATTTTGCTTGGCTGCCAGGCATACCTGCATCAAGGATCAAGTAGAGGAGTTTGGAACCCAAAAATTTTTGGGCACCAGAACAACAAAAGAATCATCAAGACAGGATAGCAAACATTTAGGTATCCACATTTGTTTTGGAACTGATTGCTTTGTGGATTTGTTTGTTTTCTTTTTGTTATTATTGTTTTTGTTGTCATTAATGGTATGGAAAACATTGGGTGAGGTGTACCCTGGGTTGGTCCTAGGCTGACCATATGAAGTGTGTTTCCTTGGATTCCATGTCCTAGATTGCCCAAACCAATTTCTAACCTGAGGTATATAATTCTGAGTAGGATTTGAGTGGTATGCAGACCTTCCATAAACTCTATCCCTCCCAGACCTACTAAACTGATATGGCTATGCATAATGGTGTATATGGTAGGTCTGAGCTCTGGGATGGCTTTTGGTAGCACTACAAGAAAATACACTTTTAGGGGCATTTTAGAAATGCCCCAAAAAATATAAATAAATGCCCTAAAAACCTTTAGGGGCATTTTGATTAGCTTTAGGGGCAGTTTAAAATATGCCCTTACTGCCTCGGTCCCTAAAAGTTTTTGGGGAACTTTTTAAAAAATGCCCTTAATGTTGTCATTAGAGGCACTAAAAAGTGCCGCTAAATATTTTAATAGAGGCAATTTTGTTAACCAAATGCGTCTAATGAACATGATTTAGGAGCAATTACACCTTCAAACTGCCCCAAATAGCCCATTTTTAAAATAATCATGTAATAATCACACTATAATAATCGCTAGAAAGAACATGTTTTAAGGGTATTTTATTTTACAAATTATCCCAAGAACTAACAACCAATCTATAGCGGCTCTAATTTTTAATTATTACACCAAAATAACCATCGTAAAATGTAAAAATTAAAGTTAACATTTCTAACATGCAATCAATACATAGATCCTATTCTTTGTAATCCATTGACATACACAAACACTCACCATTATACAACACATTAGTATATAAATTGTCCACCTTTTAACCAAAACATAAATAAAGCATCATACTCATTGACAAAGACAATGTATTAACAAAATTGTATTCTAAAATCAAATCATAAAAATATCACGATTACATGTATAGCATCCATGACTTATAAATACAACTCAGATCATGGAAGTTCAATTTTTCACTTTGTAAACAAAATATACAAACTCAAAAACTCGTTAAAATATATAAAATATTTTTCCCTTTGTGCTATTTAGGCACAAATATTTTCTTGCTAGTGGACAAATAGCAAGGGAAGTCAAATGGTTGAATGGCTTGGCATGCGGTCATGGCACTTGCATCCTCCTACCAATGCATTGCAAAGACTTCGTGGGTGATAAATCTATCTATACTGCAATAAAAATAGCAACCGTAAGCAACCAAAGAGCTAATGAAAAAGATTAAGGTAGAATATGTAAAAGAAGAACAAGGTAGGGTTTCTCATCACATTTTCTGTTACATGAACTACCATTTTAGTCTGATAGCCAACTTACACATTTGCATATGCTTCATTTACCTTAATACTTGATGAATCTAGCCTGAGCACAAATAGACCAACACAAACAAATTTCACAAAGTCACATATAGAAGAAAAACCCAATTTCTTTGGAACATTTAAACAATCTAAAAATCCAATTTCACAAAGTCACAAATAAAATACGTGCTTTTCATCTAGCTACTAACCATGAGTTATGCCTGAGAAAAGAGCCTCTTGGAAACATCCTATCGATTTCTTCTTCCTTCATCCGTTTCAAAAGATGTTGGTTATGAAACCAGCAGTGATTTCTCCGAGGACTCTTTTATGATGTCTGGAAGCCATCAGTCAACCTTGGACAGATTATATGAATGGGAAAAGAAGCTGTATGAGGAAGTGAAGGTAACTCTCTCAGTACATCCCAAGAATTTAGCAGTAATAATGAAATTTGGACAATAAATAAGCTACTTCATTTTTTCTGGTGTTGAAACTTGGCAGTCTGGAGAACGCATCAGAATTAAATGTCTCTAACAGATTTCAATCTGAAGTTAAATGAATAAGTTAAGCCAAATAATAATACCTGGTTTGTTGTTATCTCGATTCTAATTTATTCAGAGGAAACCCCTATCAAAGTTAAGCCAAATAAGTCCATTATTAGAGTAATTTATCCATAAATAGCCCTTACAGACTTTAACAATAAATTAAATATACATAGCAGACATTCACATAATAAAAGAGGAGCATACAAGTGCAATTCCTAGTCCGAGAAACTGATGGAATTTACCCATGCGAACAAAAAATCTATGACTCCTTTTATTAAATGCCCAAAACAGAGAAATCAACATTGCAGAAATGCGACAGTCATCCTTAGCAATCTCCTATTGGAAAAGAAAAGAAAAGGAACAGGGAAAAATGGGAAAACCCAATAAAAGAAACAAAGAAAATAGCCAAAACATATCGAATCCAATTTTGAATTTTTTTAGAAAACCAAGACCGAGAAGAGGCCTAACCCAAATCCAAATTTTGGGTTTTAATTATGTCCATTGCAAAGCTGATCCTAATACAGTAAGTCAGGTTCCATTATATAACAATGACAATAAAACATCATAGCAAATGGGGAAAAGAACATCTACTTTGCTCCAAGGAAAAACAAACTCATTCAACTATAGACCAGAAGTCAATCAACAATGTTTCACAATTACTCAGTTTCTTTCTTCTGAATCTTTAAGTAAAAAAACACAAGACTGCACATGTGAACAGAAGTTCGAAGCTCTACAAAAAAAACCACCTACCACATTTTTTATAGCCTCAGCCACATATACTATAGTGAACTTCAGAAATCAAACCACTGAACATAACCTAAATATGTAGGTTGGTAAATATGCTTGCAATACTATGGTTTAAAATAGTTACCTGCCAACATGTACTATAGTTATTTTGTAGGGAAGAAGGCACCTACTGAAAAGTTTGTGGCTACAGTTGGACCCCAATATTAAATCAGAAAATAGGAGTACTCACAAAGATGCTCTAATTTCCTTCGTGAATAGCAGGATTCCGCTTCTGGAGCTGATAAAAGTGTGGTGCAGCTTCTATGAGCCAAGATGGATCAATAGCAAGGACATTGCACATATAATGCTTATCAGTGGAAACGATAGAATGGTAAATCACCCACTTTGGATTGACTCTGCCAGAACAAAAGCAAACACACACCGACAGGAGATAGAGATTAAGCATGACTAGATTCGCACAATAGTTGTATCTTGTGCATCTAAAGACGGGCTTTAGATGGCTTCTGTGGAATCCAAGAATCAGGATTATATAATCATATGCCCATATAAATGGTACAAGTAAGCATATACTATCCATGTAGCCATCTAAATAAAAACAGCAATAGATGAAGAAAAATCTTGTTACAAATGCTACAACAAGCATCATAAAGACTAACATTCATCAAGATGGACTGCTGCACAACAAATACAAAAGCAATAACCAACTCAATTTCAGAAATATGCTTGCAATACTATTGATGAGCAAGATAAAAAATGAGACAAGGGCTTGGGACACGATCCCTCAAAACAGAATAGAAAATCCAGTCAAATGAGCTCATGCATATTGGACTCCAAATGATCACCCACAATCTGTTGAGATCTGTTAAACCAAAATGAACAAAACAGAACTCAATGATGAGGTTTTAAGTCCTAACTCCCAGCTCAAAAAAAAAGTTGAAGTCCCTGCAGCAAAAGCATTTGCATTTGCACATATTAAACACACAAGGACTCATATCTAGTGAAAATGGGTTTCCTGGTTGTCCTTCATATCTTTTCCCACAACAGAAGTGGTCAAATTTAAAGATCCCTAGTCTCAATGCAGAGGCAGAAGGGGAAAACCAAATATGAATACCACCTTAGTAAATAGATGTTAGAGGGTAATGTCACAAACAACATTAATTTATCTCTACAAAAATGGAAACTAAGAAATCGCATTGTATTCATCTACTTAGACAGACTGCAAAGATGTACACAGAACTTAAGCTAACGAAAAAAGCACTAACTTTATGAGTATAATGGATAGAATTTGTTGGCCAAAAAATAAATAAATATAATCCTTGAAAAGCAAAATCACTGCACTGTATACATAAAACCATATGGTAAGAACATGGAAAGGGGCAAAACGTTATTGAGATGGAATCCATTCAAATGTGCAGTATGCCGATATGTGATCTGAAAGGCAGGAAACCCAAGTAAACAACAAGAAAAACTAAGAAACTACCTTGATCAACACACAACAGGAGAAACCCGTGCAAAAACGGAGCCCTTCCCTTTCACCCTAAACTTTATCAACGTCGAGGAGATGGTTAAAGGACACCACCAAGCAAGCACACTTGTTGTTGTAGAAGGCAAACAGCAGCGGGGACAACCACGGCATGCTGCTCTGATCTTGCTATCACCTCAACTCCTGCATCCAAATAGTAAACTAATGCAGTTGATTGACAAAGAAAACATTGACAGCAATCATGAGTATTCTATTACATCCCGATTTCAATGGAGGAGGTAGAAAGAGGAAGCAAAGAGTTTAGAAAGGATAAAAAAAGTAGGAAATCGATTCCAGACTACAAAGTTCAATTACAGCCATCAATGGCTCAAAGAGATTAATAATAGTACATCCACAGATATAGGAGGATGGACGAAAAGAATAGCTTTCACAAAGATGTAGACAGGAACCAACTCATGAACCGGAAGCAAAAGGAGCATTCTTTTTAATTAACACGATCAGTATCACCTTCCCCTAGTAGATCAAACAAAACACTCAAACAATTCAATTTTAGGGGGGGATCTCTGAAATCAAAAGCTAAAAAAAGATGTTGTGGAAAAGAGAGAACATACAACATCAAGATAATGTGAATGTCATAGTCCTGACAACAATTGCCAGGAGATTTGCTTCATACACTAATAAACAGTTTATTAAAAAAGGATTTTTGTACATCAGGATTGAGATCCTTCTCAAATTATTCCCATCTGTACCCAGTCTTCCAAGCCAGATCGCTAGAAGTTGTATGGGAGTTCAATAAATTGATATTTTTATAGTTTCTTGCCAAACACACCTTGCACCCATCAAGGAGCCCAAATAGTGAATTGAAAAATGCTTGTTAAATGCGAATGCCAAAAATAGAAAATGCCACACAATACAAGCTATACCAAAAACTGATACATATAGTCCACCTTATTTTCCTCCTACTCATTTCCACCAAGAAGAAACCATCTAGAATTGTCTGACACCTATTCCACCTCATAATTGATGGTGGATTCTTTAAGCCACGGGCCACCCCCCCCCCCCTTTTTGAAAGTTGATGACTATGGCTCTACTTAAGTATTTCAGTTTAAATCTACTAATGAGAGGAACTTTTGACAATTAGTCAGCTTAGTTTTAGAAGCATGTCACATATGTTCAGATTAGTTATTTTTCTTCATACAAGCTATGCATACTGTAGCTTGTTCACTATGCTCAAATTGCCCAAAACACAAACTTCAGGCCACAATCAAAAACTTTCAAGTAGCCAAAAAAGTCTAAAACACTCTCATCAATTGAAACTAGTTAACTCTGTTCACTATACTCCATATCAGGTGTTTACACAATGATGATACCCTTTCGAGTGCCAAAAGGTTGTTTACATATCAGGAGTAATTGCTAGAGAACCCTGGTGGTGATAGGAAAGCACAACAATCATTTCCACTACCACTGCCTCACTACAAGAGGGAAGTAGGCTGACAATGGCTTACATGCAATCTGAAATCAAAAGCAAGGGTCTATCATTGATCTCATGAATTATCCACTGCACCACTCCTTATCTTACTAGTTGCTACCCATGGAATTGAGAAAGTAATGAACCATTCGAGTAAGAAGGTGATATAGGATAAAATGCTAGTAAGTACATGTAACCCTTGACACCTAGTACATACATATATTTCCAGTGATCTTTCTCACATCTTCTTCAAGGATCTACAATGACTAGAGTGACACAGTAGTAGCAGTGGTATGCTAAACAGAAGAGATTTCGTATATCATATTTGACTTCAACATCAACTTTAAGGGAGAGGGAAGCATGAGAACTGTATATCTCAAGAAATGTATCTGTGATCACATGCAACAAGTTCTGGCGGAACCTTAGATGCCATAAAGGAATTGGGTAACATACAAGAGATGCTCCAATGGTGGCAATCTATTTCTTTTTCCATCCCAACTTTAACATCCAACGACTAAAGATACACATTAGCATATAGTCTCAAAACTAGTGAAAAGGTACAATCTTTGATTTTGTTTTCTGCCCCTTTTTTGGCTAAAAAAAATTGGATAAAAAAATAATACAGCAAAATAAAGCTCACTTTTTGGAAAGATAAAAAAATGAAGTAAAATAAAATCGTGGCATGAAACCTTACAGAGTTGCTACTACTATCATATTTTAGGATGCTTTTGAGCATTTCCACTGTCGATGCACATTTTTGATCACCCGCTGCAAGACATAATACAGCAACACACTAGGCTACTGAAAATAGAGCTTGCTTGACAAGCCCTCCAGACTGTGGTGATGGTTTGCCACTTGAAAGAAGAGCATCTAGTAAAGAATCAAAGCTTGTCTTTGCTGAATGAACTAATGAAGCAAAAAATCTTTGCAGAGCCTGTGAAACAACAAAGAGATAGGTTAGGAACATAGTCGACATCTTGCTGCACTAACACACTTAAAAATGAGAAGGTCGTACTTGAAGAGCTTGACCATGCAACAAGGAGCTTCTAATTAATGCAAGTGCTTGAGGAAGAACTTTAGATCTAACAGTCAAACCAATATTTTTGTTTGACTTTCTGTTAGTCATCAAAGTGCAGCAAAGTTCCAAGGCAAGAGCCACCATGTGTAAGTCTGAATCGTTGTAGGATTAAAGAAATAATAAGGTCACCACATAAAATAAAGATCAGAAAGGCTACTGTCAGTTGAGAGGTGAAACCATATCAGAGCAAACAACTCATCAACTATAATTTCATATGCAAATGAATCAATTTGGTTACCATAAGCAACAACTAAAGAATTCATTGTCTCTAGTGTAGCCTGCCTCAACACACGGTTAGCCTATTTTGGGATGATATAAAAAGTAACAGAAGATTTTGAGTCAATCATTCAGCAGATACAAGAGATGCCACAAATCTGACATATATAGATTCAAAATACCTTGTGCAGAAAAGTTGTCAACTCTGCGACAACCTGATGCAGGACAATAGAAAGGTCTATTCGAAGGGGTGAACTAGATATAATAGCAAAAGCATGGACCAAGAACATCAATGTAATTAGTGGAGGAAGGCAAAATATAGCAGTAGTCAGGAGGCAATGATAAAGCAACTAGATTCCTCTTCATGCAACAAATCAACACGGCTAAACAGTCAAAGTATCACAAACAATACTGTGGCACTTTAAAGAGTACTCAAACTAGAAGGCAAGTCATCATTACTTCTAAGGAAAAGAAGAATGCAGGAATGGCTAAAAATTCAAGATACAAGGGCCAATCAGTTTTAAAAAATCAAGGAGCACCCTGATAACACTTCAAAAGTTTTGATTCAACTTTATCTTTTTACACAACTTTCAAAATAGTTATCAGTCCTGGTAATATTTCAAAAGTTGATTCAACTATCTTTTTACTCAATTACTATAGATCCACACTTAATGATAACCAATTAAACAAAAAGGCTAATGAAGCGTGATATAGTGCAAGAGTAAATTTACTGCCCAAAATAGCACATAACCTGATAACCGCACAAAAATAGTAAAAACCAACTGTTATAAAATAAGTAGGATTTAATATGATTCGGAAAAATCATTCATAGTTTGAACTGCACTAATGTCTTGTCCCTTGATGCAATGTACTAAGCTACCCATACATAACTCCAAATTAGAAAGGTCACTTTAAAAAAAACTCTAACCAGAAAGGAAAGAAAAAATAATACAATTAACACCAGACATGTGGCTCAAACAGTTCCCAATTTAACAAAAATGAACATTGTAGATTTCTTCCTATTCTTCCCACTCCTCCCTCTCTGTCCACCAACTTTCAACATGTGGCAGTCACTTCACTTAAATCTCCCCCCATCGCTGATAATGGTTTGCCCCTCCATTCTTTGGGAACCATAACCACTCTATTCTAGCCCTCCTGTCCAACATTACATTTTAGGATCAAAAAGTTAAAAACACACAAGTCAGCAAGATATATGTATTGGCCTTTACAAAAATTTTTTGTTTAACCTAATAGAAAAATGAGCACAGTTCCTTCATTGACCTATAAAGCAGGGGACCTTGGTGGGGCTGCTATCGGAGGCGGGGAAGGAGCACCTGCTACCAGTGGCAGGGAGGATGCAGCTACTACCGGAGGCGAGGAAGCAGGCGGTTGCTACCGGCGGGCGGGGCTGTCGGCGGTTGCTATCGGCGGGCGGCGCTGCAGGCCGTTGGTACCGGTTGGCAGGGAAGCAGGCGGCTGCAGGCGACTGCTACCGGTGGGTGGGGAAGTAGGCAGCTGCACTATCTGAGGCGGGGAAGCAGGGGCTGCTACCGGTAGGCGGGGAAGCAGGCGACTACTACCGGAGGGGGGGAAGTAGGTGACTGCTATCGGAGGCGGCCGGGGAAGGAGGGGCTGCTACAAGTGAGCGGGGGAGTAGGCGGCTGCTACCAGAGGCGGGGAAGGAGTGGCTGTTACCGGTGGGCTAGGAAGTAGGCAGAGTCGATGCCAGGCAGCGGCGACTCCGATGTCGGTGGCGACGATTGTGACGGTGGCTGTGTTGGGAAGGACCTTTCCACGGTGGGAAAGAGGGGAAGGCGAGAGAGTAAGAGAGAGAGAGAGTTAGTTGGCCGGGGAGGTGATCAGCGGGGGAAAGAAATCCTAGTAGGAGGGAGATGAGAGGGAGAGGTGGAGTGGTGGAGGCCGGAGGAGGTGGAATATTGAGGGAGTCCGTGACCGAGAAGGAAGGAGGCCAGAGGTTACGATCGCGCGGGAGCTCCAATGTGGCGCGCGTAGGTGAAATATTTAGGGGCATTTTTAATGGATTAATATTTTTGTATAGTTATTTTGAGGCAATTTTAAAATGCCTCTACATATTTAAAGATAATAATAAAAATAAAATATCTATATTTATGATAATTTAGAGACACTTTTAAGAAATGTCTCTAAATGAACTGCCCCTATATCTATAATTTTTTGTAGTGTAGTCTCTGTAATGCCCAAGGATTTTATAAGAATTTTTTTCGATTAAAATATAATTATTAAGCATTTCATGGGTTATAAATTGAATTGTGGTGAATTATAAATTAATAATTAGGCCCTACACTAATCCAAGAGGATTAGGCCCATCTAATAAACCCAAATTGGCCCAAAAGCTTGTTTTGGACCTTAGCCCATATTCTAGAAGCATAAAACTAGTGTAATCACGGAATTTAAGGAGATAATTACTCCTTAGTGAGATAAATAAATGGATAATAATATGGATAATATCGAAAGAGTTTGATACTGTTCAAATTTGACGCCTAGGACGGAAAACGGTCTATCGCGACACCTCAAGGGACCCTAAACGGTCTAGTCCCAGACCGCTAAGGCACTATAGATTCCGTGAGAAGATGGAAACATGAAAAGCTTAGAACTTGGACATCCAAATTGCCTAGGATCGATGCTATCTGCTAATTTGCTAAGTCTAGAAGGCTAGAAGATCGAATATAAAGCCTAATTGGGACTCTAAGTTCGTTATAATCCTCAAAACCCTAGTTAAACTTTTAAATAGACCCCAGAACCAACGTATGCGACCCTTACCTTTGGCACGCGTGGAACTATTGTAAAGAGGAAGAATTAGAGCTAAGTTTGTTCTAAATGTTTTTCTATTATAGTTAGAACTAACTTTCCTCAAATTTTCATTCTAGTAGATCAAGTCTACAAGGAGTTACACGCTTCCAAAGTCGCCGATCCTACACCAATAACCCAGGGATCTGTGCAAAGGACCCAGGAAGATATACAAAATAGAAGCCCTAAATGAGGTAAATGGATAGAGGTTCTTTAAAACAATTTGTTCCTATTAGTACCCTCTTCTTACCCTCAAAATTTCACGTCTTTAGGTCAAGAGAATCATGAGTTAGGAAGGCGTGAAATTGTTGATTTAGCACAAGACGTTCAGCAAACTAGGGTTCACTTTCAGCCTTGAATTGAAAATCTAAATCCCGGGATAGAGGTAGGTTATCTCATGAAAGGCTTAAACTCGAAGTCAGGAATAAAAGCCCTTAATTTCATTCGATTTCATGCATTGTACATTGAGAATTTTATGTTTTCATTAGGACTATGCATCTAGTATAGTATTCATGCATGAACTAGCCCTAGTGAAGTAAAAAGGAGAATTTTCTTGTTAATTACATGAACCCACACATATTGTCGGCCTATATTCATTCTATCATAATTATAGAAGTTTATTCATGTCGATTTCCAGGCATGATATGTCTTGGATTAGTATTTTGTCTTATTATTATTAAGTTTTCTACAACACAGGAAGAAACGGTCTTCCTGTAGACCGCCAGAAATCGTAGCGGTCGTACAATAGACCGTTTGAGCCCGTGAAACGGTCCTACACTAGACCGTTTTCGATTTCTAATTTCTGTAATATTGTTAACTCGAACATATTACAGATTAGTCTTCATTGATATATGATAAGCCTAGTTAACTAAGTTTTATTCCTGGTTTGAGCACTGATTTTATATACATTGTTAATTCTATTGTTCATCATAGTAGATTCCATGTTTTGAGGACATTGGTATTATTTTAACTTATGTTAATTTATGACCAAAATCATATACTCTTGTAATAAATATATGTTTCAAATGATAGAGGATTCATGATTTAACTTGATCGCTATTTTATCACGATTCTCTCTCTTCTAGAGTCATTCTTCTTAAGTACATGGCACATATTTTGATATGTTGTCATTAGTTACACTTTTTACACATTAAGTACACAATCTTGGACTTGATAACCTCTCTATTGGATATTCCTTCCAACGGACTAGGAAATCTTATTTCAAGGCCTCCATAAGACTACGCGAGCCTGGGATTCCCACTAGGACGTCGAGCTGGTTGTCCCATTAAAACCCAATGGACTAGAAAGCACTTTACCGGTGTTTTGTGTATTCTAGATCTTAGCGGCCATCTGCTTGACCGCCAGAGTCTGCTAGCGGCTATTCACTAGACCGTTAACGGATACTAAACGGCCACCCACTAGACCGCAAAGCTCCAAATGGTTTTTCCCATATGACGATTCTATCTTATGGAAACGGTCCAAGACTAGACCCATTTCTATATCAAACGGTCCTGCACTAGACCGCTTGGTTCCTGATTTAGTCTAACCCAAGGTTTGACCTTTGGGGTTGGTTTTCTTGAGTTCCTAGATGATCTTAGGATTATCTGGAGTCTTAACGTACATTAAGTAAGTCAGTAGTAAAGGTATGGAACGTAATGAAAGTACCGTTATGCTGCCGAATTTCTTCCGTAGCATGATGTCCATTTAAGTCATCCTTGAATTCTCTTGTTCTTAATTGAAGAATTCTTACCTTGGTTACCTTATCAGGGATTTATTGTTGAACTTGTACATTATTGGCCACATTATTGTTATAAACGTGGAAGTAGCTTGATTTATACTTGAAGATGTAGTTCGAGCACAAATTGTGCTCAAGGGCTCTATGTTAGTCCCCTCGGCTGATTGTCGGAAATATACTATAAATCATGGGGTATGATGCTACTGGCGTCGCATTGCGCTGGGAGTACTTTCTTTATAAATAAGTCAAAATCTACTAGACTTGAGTAAAGATCCACGTAAATTCACGAAGTACTTATTGCTAAGTGAAGAGTAATTTCTTGCTTGTTACATGACTTTCTAGTACATTCTTGTTACATTCTTGTTCATGAAAAGGCCAAATTCACTTTCTTGATTGATAAATCATATTCTCATATCTTGTACTTGATTGTATCTTGTTACTTGGTTATATACGTGTTTTTGACGTACCTACATGATTTATCTTATTCTCTATAGCTAAAATGTTAATCACTTAAATTTGCTTTCATGTTGATACAAAGATACATACTGGGCAAGTGTGCTCATTACCTACTTTCTCAATGTTTCAGGAAGTACAAGTGAATCGAATTTGGAGTATACAAGTAACGGGTCCGAGAGCGATTGAAGGTCCAACGACTCGAGAGAAGCCTTAGTTATCAAATGTTTAGTTGAGTCGTGATGAAATCTTTATTTTCTTGAGTTTTGTAAAGAGAGTCAAGATCTTATGTACTTTGAGATTATTTGATAAACAAATAAAGTTGAAAGTTTTAATGAATTACTTGTGCAATTACTTCTATGTGATTGTCTTGCTGTCACGCCATGAGCGTGGAAGATACCCGGAGACGCGTGACGAGTTTATATCGATCATGTCAATCAGAGTATTAGTGTATTCGACACCAAATCAGAGATGCGCAAGAGTAAAGATAACCCAATCCTTTTATTCCTTCACAAAAGTATTTCTATTACAATCCCTTGAAAATGCTAAACTTAATAAAAAGAAAAGTACAAAATTGACTCAAGAAAATATAGAAAAGACCAGACTAGTTGACGCTTTGAGAAGCTCTAATCTCTTTCACTCTTGACCTTCCCTGTCCGATTGAGTCTCGTCGTCGGACTTACCTGAAAAGTAGGGAAACACTGAGTGAGCGAACGCTCAGTAGGAAATTATATCTCAAGAACTAGCAATGGGTTTAAGTAATTACAATTTTTCACATGTAAATGCAATATGCATGTAGAAATAACTGAGCAAGTGAAATAAAACTAACAATAGAATAACACGTCGTGCAAAACTTCCAAGCGAGTCTTAAACAAGAGATATTCATGAGAGACTTTATAGATTATTGGCTATTTCACGCAAGTACTTTGCCCGTGTCGGGCCACGCTAGTAAAGTCACGTAATTCGAGTCACGCACGCAAGAAAGAGAGAGTGTGGAATGTCAAAGATCAAAAGAGAATGTACTTCGGTGCAATACTAGCCACCGTGATCATTACAACTCCCATGGGCACTAGTACTTTTGGGTGCTCCTCCCAGGACCAGATCGGGCCCTTATATGCACAGCATTAAAGATAGATCTAGACATCCACTTTATAGTATAGCCAATATGGAGCTTCAAGAAAAAGCTTGTGGATATTCAAGATAGAGTAGAGTTCAAAATTGAACTTGATGTATAAGGATGATAATAACGATATAAACACGAGTATCGATAAAACTGGGTGGAGTTGGTTCCCTAATTGGGTACCATGACAATTAAGAGTCCATATATAGATGGTCATGTCATTTGATATAGAATTGAGGTCCACAAGAACATCATAATAATGGCATGATTTCCACATCCCATTAAGAATATTCTCATGATATCCACATAGCATATCATGAGGGCCGGTATACCATGTTTCTATAGAGTGACATGGTAAAATAGTGTAAAGGGTTTTTATGGTACAACCCGCTCGGTCAGCCATGAGGGAATCCAAGGCTACGAGGAGACTTACGGAGGTCTCTATGATAAAGTTACCGGTCCAAAGGAACAGAATGTCCGATGGAGGGTTCATCTATCACCGAGAATTGAGGGGTAATCGGTAAAACATCGTGGAACATGGGACTACATTCACGGGATGGAATATAGTGCCGATATATATATATATATATACATATATGAAACCCTCGGTTCACAGAAAACAGTATAATAACACAAGAAATTAGCGACTAAAGACAAGTCACTACTTAATAAATTCACGACCTTTTGTGGGTCGTTCCTTTACTATTTGACGACTTCTGGAACAGTCGTCCCATCTTTAATTTCTATTATTGCTGAAATTTACCCAATTCTGTATTTTTGATAAAACACGCCTTAGCCAGGGGCGCTATTTCACCAGGAAACGACTTGCACTGTGTCGTTAATTACTTTTTTCCAGAATTTAATAACTTCCAGTAATTTCAGGGAATTAACGACTTATTCTAAGTCTTTAATTTAAAATAGCGTCCTTATGCGGGGCGTCACGTTCATAAAAGATGACCTACTGGGGGTCGTTAATTCATTCTTTTTCCAAGATTAACATGAATAGTGGTAATTTCCAGGATAATAAGTTTTCAGGAAACAAGGTACATGGTCAGGACAAGGAAAATATCAAGATTCGATATATATGATCATGCATATCAAATTCATGGTTTCATAGATATTATATTTAAAACATGGGTATTTATTAATTATGTGGAATTGACGACTCTTCTGTCAGTCGTCAGAACTTGAATTAGCGCCCTAGAGAGGGTCGCCTCTTTCCAAAATTTCACAGAAAACTTCAAAAACGCAGTAACACTATATGCATGAATTAACAGATGATATTATCATACATTTTATGCTAGTTTGGGATACAGTTCTTGAGAAAACCTACTTGATGATGATCTGGGTGAAGGAACGTGAAGGATGTGAAGAGAAAATGATACTCTGTTCTAAACAGAGTCTTCTGGGAAAACGATGTTGATGAAGAACCCACGTTCTTCAGCTAGACAGGAACACCTTCACGAGGCAGGCCACCTATAGGGAAAGAAGAGGAAGAATCATTAATATTCTTCATGCTTCCCTGACTGAAGATAAAAAGGATGAAGAACATACATGTTCTTCACACACGAGACAGCAGCAGGCCTTCCTTCGACAAAATAGCCATTAGGGTTCGATTGGAAGGGGTATTTATAGGGTTCCAGGAATCCTTTAGGGTTGGAATTTGATTAGAACTATAATTTCCGTGATAGAGTCTTGACCATAATCAATCGAACACGTACCAATCCTAAAACTTACCCTGAATAGTCTCCTAGTTCGAACGGAACACCAATGCAATTAACGCCTTAGGTTAGGGCGTTAATTCTAATTGACGTCTTGACCTGTGCCGTTTCTTTTGTAATTCGCGCCCAAGAAGAGGGTGTTTCGTTCCCTTTCCTTTTATTCGTTTTGGACGTTTTTGAAATTTGACACCCTTTGGTATAGGCGTCACTTTTTGAATTAACGCCTCAGGTGAAGTCGTTTCCTATTTAAATCGCGCCATGTTGAGAGGCGTTATTTACATTTGACTTATTATTTATTCATTTTGGTTCTTTTCATTTACTTACTTAATCTTTCTTGAAATCTTCCTTTTATTTTACCATGGTTGCTACACCCTCCCCCACTTAAAAGAATTTGGTCCCCAAATTCAATCACATATAAACGTGGAGAGTGTAGAATACATACCTTTTTAGAATAAGTCTGGGAATCGTTTCCTCATAGACTCCTCGGTCTCCCATGTGGCATCGTGTTCTGAACATTTACTCCATTGCACCTTAACCATGGGAATAATTTTGTTCCTTAATGTTCGTACCTCACGATCGAGGATCTTCATGGGCCTTTGTTCATAAGTGAGATCCCTTTGAATCACCAGGTCTCCATGATCAATGATATGTGATGGATCAAACACATATTTCTTCAACATTGATATGTGGAATACATTATGAACTTCGGACAATTGAGGAGGTAAAGCGACGCGGTAAGCAACCTCGCCAACTCTTTCTAATATCTCAAAAGGTCCGATAAACCTTGGTGTAAGCTTGCCCTTAACACCAAATCTCCTTATTCCACGTCCAGGTGATATCTTGAGAAATACGTGATCTCCCACTTGGAATTCGAGATCTCTTCTTCGTGTATCAGCATAAGCCTTCTATCTAGACTGAGCAACTTGAAGTCTTTCTCTAATCAACTGAATCTTTTCAGTGGTATCCCTTACCATGTCTGGACCTAATGGTTGTTTTTCACCAACTTCGTCCCAGCACAAAGGCGATCAGCAACTCCTTCCGTATAAAGCTTCGAAAGGTACCATTCGTATACTAGCCTGGTAGCTGTTATTGTATGCAAATTCAACCAAAGGTAAGTGTTCATGCCAGCTTCCACCAAAATCAATGATGCAAGCTCTGAGCATATCTTCAACCACCTGATTAGTTCTCTCGGTCTGACCATCCGTTTGCGGATGAAAAGCTATACTAAAGTTAAGTCTCATCCCTAGTGAATGTTGTAAACCCTTCCAAAAGTGAGAAGTAAAACGGGGGTCTCTGTCAGACACGATTGAGACAGGTACTCCATGTAACCTGACTATCTCTTTAAGGTATAATGCAGCAAGAACATCAACTGACCATCGACTCTTGATTGGCAAGAAGTGTGCCGATTTGGTCAATCGGTCGATGATAACCCATATTCTGTCATATCCTCCCTTTGATTTGGACAGACCCATAATGAAGTCCATACCGTTATCCTCCAACTTCCACTTGGGAATATCTAGAGGATGTAGCTTACCGGCAGGCTTTTGGTGTTCTGCCTTGACTTGTTGACATGTGAGCCAGTGAGACACAAACTCCGCTATTTCTCTTTTCATATTGGGCCACCAAAAGGTCCTTTTCAAATCATGGTACATCTTAGTTGATCCTGGATGAATCATGTACCTTGATCTGTGAGCTTCATCTAAGATTTTCTTCTTTAGCTCTGGGCAATTCGGTATACATGTTTTATTTCTGAACATCAATCTTCCATCTGGTGCTAATTTGAAATCAGGTTGTTCTTCCATTTTGCCCTTGATTTTCACTAGTACGGGGTCACTACCTTGAAGTCCTTGTATTTAGGATAGCAAGTCTGGCTGTATGCTCATATGGGATAAGGTGACACACCTATTGTCCTTGTCCATGCTTATATTAAGTTTAGAGAATTGTTCTAGCAACTTCCACTCCTGAATCATACAATTTGCTAATAGTGCTCTCGACTTTCGACTGAGGGCATCGACTACAAGATTACCCTTTCCAAGATGATATTGTATAGTGAAGTCGAAGTCCTTAAGATATTCTAGCCAACGTCTTTGCCTCATATTCAATTCCTTCTGAGAGAAGAGATACTTAAGACTTTTATGGTCAGAGTATACAATAAACTGCACTCCGTACAGATAATGTCTCCATATCTTCAGTGCAAATACTACCGCAGCCAATTCTAAATCATGAACTGGGTAGTTCTCCTCGTGCTTCTTTAATTGGCGAGAAGAGTAGGCTATAACCTTCCCTTGTTGCATTAAAACACATCCGAGGCCAATGCCAGATGCATCGGTGTATATTTCGAATCTCTCGCCTTCAATTGGTAAAGCTAAAACCGGGGCAGTAGTTAGATGATCTTTGAGAGCTTGGAAGCTTCTTTCACATTCCTCACTCCATTCATAACGTATCTCCTTGAGAGTTAGCCTAGTGAGTGGTACGGCTATCTTGGATAAATCCTTGATGAATCGCCGATAGTAGCCCGCAAGACCCAAGATACTACGGATCTCGCTAGCATTGGTCGGTCTTTCCCAATTCCATACAGCTTCAACCTTTGATAGATCTACGGATAAACCGTCTTTTGATATTACATGCCCCAAGAAAGCTACTTCTCCTAACCAAAATTCACATTTGCTGAGCTTTGCATATCACTGATTCATCCTCAATATTTGTAATGCTATTCTTAAATGCTCCTCGTGCTCTTCCTTGGTCTTTGAATAGATCAGTATATCATCAATGAAAACCACTATGAACTGATCTAGATGAGGCCTGAATATACTATTCATCAACTGCATAAAGGCAGCAGGGGCATTTGTTAGTCCAAAAGGCATAACAACAAATTCATAGTGCACATACCTGCTTCTGAACGCGGTCTTATAAATGTCCTCATCTTTGATCCTTAGTTGGTGATATCCCGACCTGAGATCAATCTTCGAAAAATACATGGATCCAGATATTTGATCAAATAACTCATCGATTCTCGGCAGTGGATACTTATTCTTGATAGTGAGATGATTCAACTGTCGATAGTCGATGCATAACCTCATGGATCCATCTTTCTTCTTTACAAATAGCACAGGTGCTCCCCACGGGGAAGTGCTTGGTCTAATAAATCCCTTCTTGAGAAGTTCCATCAATTGCTCCTTCAGCTCCTTGAGTTCGGCAGGGGACATCCTATATGGTGCCTTAGAAACTGGTCCAGCACCAGGGACCAAGTCGATGGTGAAGGCCACTTCTCTTTGTGGAGGTAATCCAGGCAAATCCTCCGGAAACATGTCCGAAAATTCTTGCACAACTGGGATGTCTTCAAGCTTAGTCTCCTTAATGGTGACAAATGCAAGGAAAGATACACATCCTTTCCTTATTAGCTTGCTAGCTTGGAGAGCCGAAATAAGAGGTGACTTGCTCCGACTCTTAGGGCTAGAATAGACTAGTTCTGGAAAGTCCTTGAAAGTAACTTTGCTGTTACGGCAATCCACAGTTGCCTGATACCTAGATAACCAGTCTGCTCCCAATATGACATCATATTCCTTTAGGTCTAAACATATGAGGTTGATAGGAAGATTTCTTCCTTTTACCAAGACTTCACAGTTTTGATAATGGTGAGTAATATCGGTTTCGTTTCCGAGAGGAGTAGATAAAAATATTTTCATCCATTCCGGTTCCATAGGTAGTGGGTCAGCAAACTTCTTGAAAATAAAAGAATGTGATGCACCCGTATCAAATAAGACATGTGCGGACTTGGAACAAACTTTCAGTGTACCTTCTACTAGTCCGCCTTCGTCTTGTTCCGCCTCCTTAATAGCTTGGAGATGAGCATTCTTTGCCACCGGGCCCTTTCCGTCACCGGCTTGATCATTGAGTAGGGGACAGTCGGGAATCCGATGTTCACGGCTCCCACAACGGAGACACGCTCCAAGTTTCCTCCAACATTCTTCGGCCTTGTGCCCGGCCTTATCACAGTGCTTACATACCACCTTAGAAGGTGTAGTGGTGATGGAGAAAGGTTTGGTCTTATTGAAATTTTGCTCCTGGGAGGGAGTACCTCCATTACTTGGCCTCTTCTTGAAATTGAGTTTGAAGGTGCCGGAGCTAGTAACATTCTCCTTCTTGTCTTTCCCACGGATCCTATCAGATAGTTCCGTGGCATCTTCTAGTAATTGGGTTCGTCGAACCATCTCCGAATAGACTTGTATGTCCATCGGTGCCAGTTGTGTGATATATTGGGGCCTGAGCCCATTAAGGAATCTTCGAGCTTTCATCTTCTCAGTACTAACTAAGTGTTTAGCGTACCGAGATAGCCTTGAGAACTGTGCTTCATATTCAGCCACCGACAAAGATCGTTGCTTAAGTGCGGCGAATTCAGCGGCTTTCTTCTCTTGAACTCGATCTGAGAAATATTTATTGTTGAAATGTTCAACAAACTCCTCCCAAGTAACTTGTCCTTGATCTAATGTGGCTTCTACCGACTCCCATCAGCATCGGGTGTCTCTTTCTAGTTGAAATGTGGCTAACATGACCTTCTCTTGGTCCGAACATTGCATGACTCTAAAAACACATTCCGTCTCTCGGATCCAGTGCTCGGCATCATCTGGATTAGTGGATCCCATGAACTTAGGAGGGTTCATGTTCTTGAATCTTTGGTGGAGATTTCCTGCTCCACGATGTGCACCTCCTTGTGCCACTTGTTGAAGTGCCTGGGTCATGCCTTGAAGAGTGTGTTGCATGTTGCGCCATTGAGCACGTTCGGCAGCCATTGTCCTACAATTACAATAGCTATATTACTATGTGATTGCGTTAAAAGGCTTTTAATTCTTTGTTGACTTTAACCCTTGGTTCTACCCAATCTCAATGGTTAGAGGTTCAGACTTATCCTTGGACTTGGGTTTCCTAGGAATTGAATACCCTAGGCTCTGATACCACAAAAACAGTCACGCCCCGAGCGCGGAAGATACCCGGAGACGCGTGATGAGTTTATATCGATCATGTCAATCAGAGTATTAGTGTATTCGACACCAAATCAGAGATGCGCAAGAGTAAAGATAACCCAATCCTTTTATTCCTTCACAAAAGTATTTCTATTACAATCCCTTGAAAATGCTAAACTTAATAAAAAGAAAAGTACAAAATTGACTCAAGAAAATATAGAAAAGACCAGACTAGTTGACGCTTTGAGAAGCTCTAATCTCTTTCACTCTTGACCTTCCCTGTCCCATTGAGTCTCGTCGTCGGACTTACCTGAAAAGTAGGGAAACACTGAGTGAGCGAACGCTCAGTAGGAAATCATATCTCAAGAACTAGCAATGGGTTTAAGTAATTACAATTTTTCACATGTAAATGCAATATGCATGTAGAAATTACTGAGCAAGTGAAATAAAACTAACAATAGTATTACACGTCATGCAAAACTTCCAAGCGAGTCTTAAACAAGAGATATTCATGAGAGACTTTATAGATTATTGGCTATTTCACGCAAGTACTTTGCCCGTGTCGGGCCACGCTAGTAAAGTCACGCAAGTCGAGTCACGCACGCAAGAAAGAGAGAGTGTGGAATGTCAAAGATAAAAAGAGAAAGTACTTCGGTGCAATGATAGACACCGTGATCATTACAACTCCCATGGGCACTAGTACTTTTGGGTGCTCCTCCCAGGACCAGATCGGGCCCTTATATGCACAGCATTAAAGATAGATCTAGACATCCACTTTATAGTATAGCCAATATGGAACTTCAAGAAAAAGCTTGTGGATATTCAAGATAGAGTAGAGTTCAAAATTGAACTTGATGTATAAGGACGATAATAATGATATAAACACGAGTATCGATAAAACTGGGTGGAGTTGGTTCCCTAATTGGGTACCATGACAATTTAGTGTCCATATATAGATGGTCATGTCATTTGATATAGAATTGAGGTCCACAAGAACATCATAATAATGGCATGATTTCCACATCCCATTAAGAATATTCTCATGATATCCACATAGCATATCATGAGGGCCGGTATACCATGTTTCTATAGAGTGACATGGCAAAATAGTGTAAAGGGTTTTTATGGTACAACTCGCTCGGTCGGCCTTGAGGGAATCCAAGGCTACGAGGAGACTTACGGAGGTCTCTATGATAAAGTTACCGGTCCAAAGGAACGGAATGTCTGATGGAGGGTTCATCTATCACCGAGAATTGAGGGGTAATCGGTAAACCATCGTGGAACATGGGACTATATTCACGGGATGGAATATAGTGCCGATATATATATATATATATATATACATATATGAAACACTCGGTTCACCGAAAATAGTATAATAACACAGGAAATTAGCGACTAAAGACAAGTCACTACTTAGTAAATTCACGACCTTTTGTGGGTTGTTCCTTTACTATTTGACGACTTCTGGAATAGTCGTCCCATCTTTAATTTCTATTATTGCTAAAATTTACCCAATTCTGTATTTTTGATAAAACGCGCCTTAGCCAGGGGCGTTATTTCACCAGGAAACGACTTGCACTGTGTCGTTAATTACTTTTTTCCAGAATTTAATAACTTCCAGTAATTTCAGGGAATTAACGACTTATTCTAAGTCTTGAATTTAAAATAGCGTCCTTGTGCGGGGCGTCACGTTCATAAAAGACGACCTACTAGGGGTCGTTAATTCATTCTTTTTCCAGGATTAACATGAATAGTGGTAATTTCCAGGATAATAAGTTTTCAGGAAACAAGGTACATTGTTAGGACAAGGAAAATATCAGGATTCGATATATATGATCATGCATTACATCAAATTCATGGTTTCATAGATATTAAATTTTGAACATGTGTATTTATTAATTATGTGGAATTGACGACTCTTCTGTCAGTCGTCAGAACTTGAATTAGCGCCCTAGAGAGGGTCACCTCTTTCCAAAATTTCACAGAAAACTTCGAAAACGCAGTAACACTATATGCATGAATTAACAGATGATATTATCATACATTTTATGCTAGTTTGGGCTACAGTTCTTGAGAAAACCTACTTGATGATGATCTGGCTGAAGGAACGTGGAGGATGTGAAGAGAAAACGATACTCTGTTCTAAACAGAGTCTTCTGGGAAAACGATGTTGATGAAGAACCCACGTTCTTCAGCTAGACAGGAACACCTTCACGAGACAGGCCACCTACAGGGAAAGAAGAGGAAGAAGCATTAATATTCTTCATGCTTCCCTAACTGAAGATAAAAAGGATGAAGAACATACCTGTTCTTCACACACGAGACAGCAGCAGGCCTTCCTTCGACAAAATAGCCATTAGGGTTCGATTGGAAGGGGTATTTATAGGGTTCCAGGAATCCTTTAGGGTTGGAATTTGATTAGAACTCTAGTTTCCGTGATAGAGTCCTTACCATAATCAATCGAACACGTACCAATCCTAAAACTTACCCTGAATAGCCTCCTGGTTCGAACGGAACACCAATGCAATTAACACCTTAGGTTAGGGCGTTAATTCTAATTGACGTCTTGACCTGTGCCGTTTCTTTTGTAATTCGCGCCCAAGAAGAGGGCTTTTCGTTCCCTTTCCTTTTATTTATTTTGGACGTTTTTGAAATTTGACGCCCTTTGGTATAGGCGTCACTTTTTGAATTAACGCCTCAAGAAGGCGTTTCCTATTTAAATCGCGCCTTGTTGAGAGGCGTTATTTACATTTGACTTATTATTTATTCATTTTGGTTCTTTTCATTTACTTACTTAATCTTTCTTGAAATCTTCCTTTTATTTTACCAGGGTTGCTACACTTGCGCTCTGATTATATTGCTTGCTCGAGACGTACTAGCCGACTATTCACGTTCCCGATTGTTTTCACTGCATAATCTCGGGGCGTGATAGTCTCTGGTCTTCTAACTATTGTAGGTCCACCTGGAATATGCATGGGAGTCGGTTGTGTCTTCCAGTTATTTTTCTATGGAGACCTATTGGAGTTATTTCGGGGTTTTGATGTTGCACAAGTTTTACCCCTATCCTGGTGTTTACCCTGTGGTGTAGACTTGTGTGTGCATGAATTTCTGAACACCTCCACCTTTTGTTTGCCCTTGTCCTGAGCACTGGGCTTTTTCTGATTAGCAGTTTTTACAGAAGATTTGTCAGCATTGTTTTCACTGCACATTTTAATAAGAGGGGTGTTCTATCCCTTTTTTGCTACAAATGATCCAGTTATGAATTCAAAGCTCCTTTATGCAGTAGAATTAAAACCAAGACCCTCTTTTCTGAAATTTACTTTTGTTCCCATGAGAGCATTTAAGTTTTCTCTACCTTGGGTCATGCTCTCAAGAGTTTTCTGTTTATTCTCATTTTCTTTATCAAGATTTTCCATTGATTTCTATAATTCAACATTAACACTCAAAACAACTTCATACTTTTCATTGACAATTTTCTTTTCATTTTCACAATTTTATAATTTCATCTTTAAATCATCAATTACATTTTTAAGCATATCATTCTCCTTTCTAGCATCAATTAACATAGATTTTAACTCATCAACTTCAATCGTAGAATTTTTTAGACAATTATTCTCTGTTTCAAGATATGCAATTCTATCAAACATAGTAGTATCATTAACAAGTGAATTGACTTTTCTTTTTAACTATCTATTTTATTTTCTAACATCATCAACTTTATCTAGCAGTTCGCCATAAGCATCTTCCCAATCAACAAGAGTATAATTTTCGAAGGGAGATGTTACCTCATCTTCTTCTTTATCGCAATCCTTGGCCATCAGGCATACTTGACTTCCTTCTCCTTCATTCTCTGAGGTGTAGCTGAGACTGCCCTCATCCTCATCACTCCAAGTACTTATCATAGCTTTGCCTTTCATGTTTTTCTTCTTTGCTTTTTCCTTCAGTTTTTGGAGCTCCGGGCATTCTACCTTCATGTGGCCTGCTTTCCTGCAATGATAGCAAACAGTTGTGCTAGTCCTTTTGGCAGGATTAGTTTTATACCTTGTCTCTCTTCTACCATTATGCGGTCTTCTTCCAAAGTTTCTTCCCTCTTTTCTCAAAAAACTTTTGAACTGTCGAGTCAGCATACGAAGCCGATCATCTTCAATTTCTGACCCTAAAGAGCTGTGGTCGGTGGATGACCCACTGTTGCAGGAGTTGGCCTTCCATGCAATGTGTAGCAACCCTAATAAATGAATAATTGAAATGAATTAAAACATATATAACACAGAAGTAATATATATAAAAGGAATAGGGTTAATTGGACGAAATAAAACAAATTAAAAATAACGCCTCTTATTAGGGCGTTAATTCAAAAGAAACGCCTCTATCAAAGGCGTGAATAAAGAAAGGACGCCCACACCTACGGTCGTCAGTTCTCACGCGACCAAATGGGTAAGTAAAATAAACGCCCCTATCTTGGGCGTGTTTTAAAACACGAAACGCCCTTTTTCAAGGCGCTTTTTAAGAAACGCCCTAAAGTAAGGCGTCAATTAACGAATACACGCCCTGACCAAAGGCGTTAATTCAGTTCGTGACCCGATCGAACCCAGAACTTATCCAAGGAAAGATTAACCTAATCTAGTAAGTGTCTATTAGAGTAAGGACTCTATTAAGGATATATTACCCTCAATCAAACACTACTCTTGTTAGGACTTCAAAATCCTATAAATAACATGTTCGATCGAACCCTAAAACCCATTTGATCGAACGTCTGCTGCTAGGTACGTGAAGAACATATGTTCTTCTATTTTCTTCTTCTGTTCCTTTCTTATGAACGTAGCATGAGAAGAATTAATATTCTTCGTTTCCTCTCCAGGTTGACGGAAGAACGATTGTTCTTCTTCTATTAAGTTGCAGTTGAAGCTTCAAAGCCCTTTCATCTCCTTCATCCAGATCATAAGGTAGGTTTTCTCAAGTTACTGTAGCCCAAATGAAATTAATGCAAGATATATATATATATAAGCATGTCATGCATATGATTATTATAGTTTTCATGCGTTTTCTGAAATATTTTGAAAGAAACGCCCTTGATTAGGGCGCTAATTTAAAAGAAACGACCATGCTAGTGGTCGTCAATTTAATATTTGACGCCCTCTACGCAGGCGTTAATTTCATAAGAATCACATGTGATTAATAATTGATCCTGTTTAAAAATTACAATACATATGAAATATTGATTTTTAATATCTTGCATGACTCTGTGAATTCCTGTTAAATTTTACTGCCATGACATGTCTCCTGTCTCTCGAAATATTATTTATTAAAATATCGTAAATCCCTTGAAATTCACGACTTGGACAAAGTCGTTTTCCATATTCTAACGCCCCAGTACAAGGCGTGAATCTTAAAAGTAACGCCCCTTCCTAGGGCGTGTATCTGCTAAAATCCTGAAATTCACATATTCTGTAAAATGGAATTAGAAAGTAACGCCCCTTCCAAGGGCGCGTTTTTGATAAATTTCTGAGAATAATTATATCCTGTCGAATATGTAAATGATGAGACGCCTGCCTCTGCAGTCGTCAACTTTGAAGAAACGCCCCCAGGAAAGGCGTGTTTTTGATAAATTAATGAAATAATGGAAATTCTGCAAATTGGCAATACATGTAAACGCCCTTCTGTTAGGCGTTAATTATTCAATACACGACTTTACTTAAGTCGTTATTTTACTGTAAACTGATTTTATCCTGATTCTATTACCGATGGTTTCATATTATACATATATATATATATCGGCACTATTCTCCACTCCGTGAGTATAGTCCCACGTTTCATGTTGATTTATCGATCACACTCAACTCTCATTGACATACAAGCTCTCCATTGGACATTCCGTTCCTTTGGACTAGCGAGTTAGTCATAGAGACCTCCGTAAGACTCCTCGTAGCCTTGGATTCCCTCAAGGCCGACTGAGCTGGTTGTACCCTAAAAACCCATTACACGATCCTTGCCATGTCAATCTAAAGAAACATGGTATACCGGCCCTTATGATTATACAAAGAGTATATCATAAGAAATTCTTGATGGGATGATGATATCATGCCATATCGTGTCATTCTTGTAAACCTCAATTCTATGATAAGAATGAGGGTATCTTGCTTGATCTAATGTTCATGTGGACCTCAATTCTATATAAAGAATGTCCATATTGATTTGTCATGGTACCTAAGTTAAGGGAACCATATTCTACCTAGTTTTATCGAACTCGTGATTATACCGTTATTATCGCCATTCTATGTCCTTTGTCATATTTTGGACTCTATTCTATCAAAGTTGTCATACGTATCTACAAGCTTGATTATTGAAATTCTATATTGGCTATATAAACAAGAGTGGATGTCAAAACACATGATAAATGCCTGCGCATATAGGGCCCGATCTGGTCCTGGGAGGAGCACCCGAAAGTACTTGTGCCCATGGGAGTTAAAATGATAAGGTATCTGGCATTATACCGAGTACTTGACTTGCTTGATTGGACATTCCACACACATCTTGTACTTGACTCGTACTTGACATGAAATGAAATGCGTGGCCCGAAAAAGGGTAATTTACTTGCTTGATACATGATAGCCAAAGTCCTTGACATGACTTGTTAAATGTACTTGCTTGAATATCTCGAATAAACTTGTTATCTTGTTGGAAGTTCATGACTAAGTTCATCTTATTTTCTTGATATTACCTTCTCTCTATCTTGTCGTTTCATGCGAGCATGCATAGCTTTATTGCATCCATGAAAATGTAATTACTTAAACCACTTGCTAGTACTTGAGATATAATTTCCTACTGAGCGTTCGCTCATTCCGTTTGTCCCTTTTTACTTTTCAGGTAAGTCCGACGACGATGGAAGTCAATCGGATGGGAATGGTCAAGAGTGAAAGTGATAGAGCTTCTACAAGTGTCGTCTAGTCTTTTCCATAGTTTCTTGAGTCAACTATGTATTCTTTTCCTTTTTATTTAACAGAGTATTGGATTTGTAATAGTCTATCCATTATGAAATAAAGGATTGGGTTATCTTGCTATTTTGCGCATCTCTGTATTCGTGTCGAATACACGACCACTCTGATTGACATGATTGATATAGACACGTCGCGCTTCTCCGGGTATCTTCCGCGCTCGGGGCGTGACAGTCTTTGTGGTATCAGAGCCTAAGGTATTCAATTCCTAGGAAACCCAAGTCCAAGGATAGGTTTCAAAACCTTTAACCAAGTGAGAGTGGGTAGAACCAAGGGTTAAATGATCAATGAGTCCTTTATAAGATCATAGTGATATAATACTAACATAGCTATTGTAATTGTAGGATAATGGCTGCCGAACGTGCTCAATGGCGCAACATGCAGCGTACCCTTCAAGGGATGACCCAAGTGCTACAACAGGTAGCACAAGGTGGTGCTCCACGAGCTGGAAGCTTACACCAAGCATTCAAGAATATGAATCCCCCGAAGTTCATGGGATCGACCGATCCAGACGATGCCGAGCATTGGGTTCGGGAGATTGAACGTATATTCCGTGTCATGCAATGCACGGATCAGGACAAAGTCTTATTAGCTACTTTCCAGTTAGAAAAGGATGCTAGATGCTGGTGGGAGTCGATTGAAGCTACTATTGACCCAACTCAAGTTACATGGGGTGAATTCGTTGAATATTTCAACGCCAAATATTTCTCTGATAGGGTCCAGGAAAGGAAGGCCGCCGAATTTGCCGCATTAAAGCAAAGATCTTTATCGGTGGCTGATTATGAAGCACAGTTCTCTAGACTGTCTAGATATGCTAAGCATTTAATTGGCACGGAAAAGATGAAAGCCCGTAGATTTCTTAATGGGCTTAGGCCCCACTACATTACTCAACTGGCGCCTATGGATATTCAAGTTTATACTGAAATAGTGCGCCGAGCTCAGTTGCTTGAAGATGCCACGGAACTATCTGATAGGATCCGTGGGAAAGACAAAAAGGAGCAAGTCACAAGTTCGGGTTCTTTTAAACCCAACTTTAAGAAGAGGCCCAATAATGGAGGTTCTTCCTCTCAAGATCAGAAGTTCAAGAAATCCAAGCCTTTCTCTATCACCACTACACCTTCAAACGTAGTATGCAAGCATTGTGACAAGGCTGGTCACAAAACAGAAGAATGCTGGAGGAAATTAGGAGCATGTCTCCGTTGTGGGAGTTGTGAACATCGGATTCCCGATTGTCCATTAATGAATGACCAAGACGGTGAGGGTAAACGCCCAGTGACAAGGAACGCGCGTCTTCATGCAATCCAAGAGACCGAACCAGAAGAAGAAGGCGGATTGGTGGAAGGTACATTAAAAATTTGTTCCAAATATGCACATGTCTTATTTGATACGGGTGCATCGCATTCCATTATTTCCAAGAAGTTTGCTGACCCATTACCTCTAGAACCAGAATGGATGAAAATAGTGTTGTCTACTCCTCTCGGAAACGAGACGGATATCACGCATCATTACCAAAACTGTGAGGTGTTGGTTCGAGGAAAGAATTTTCCTATTGATCTTATCTGCTTAGATCTAAAAGAGTATGATGTTATACTAGGAGCAGATTGGTTATCCAAATACCAGGCAACGGTTGATTGCCGTGATAGCAAGATTGTTTTCAAGGAATTTCCAGAACTGACTTATACTAGTCCTAAGAGTCGAAGCAAATCCCCTCTTATTTCGGCTCTTCGAGCAAGCAAGCTCGTCAGGAAAGGATGTGTATCCTTCCTTGCTTTTGTCACTAATAAAGAAGCTAAGGAAACCAAGATAGAAGACGTTCAAGTAGTACGAGAATTCCCAGACGTATTTCCGGAAGAATTGCCGGGATTACCCCCGCAAAGAGATGTGGCCTTTACCATCGACTTAGTCCCTGGTGCTGGTCCGGTTTCAAAGGCACCATATAGAATGTCCCCTGCTGAACTCAAGGAGTTGAAGGAGCAGTTGATGGAACTAATCCGAAAAGGGTTTATTAGACCAAGTACTTCCCCGTGGGGAGCACCAGTCTTATTTGTAAAGAAGAAGGATGGATCCATGAGATTGTGTATTGACTATCGACAGTTGAATCATCTTACTATCAAGAACAAGTATCCACTGCCGAGAATCGATGAATTGTTTGATCAGATTTCAGGATCCAAATATTTCTCCAAGATTGATCTCCGGTCGGGATATCATCAATTAAGGATCAAGGATGATGACATTCACAAGACCGCATTCAGAAGCAGGTATGGCCATTACGAATTTGTTGTTATGCCTTTTGGACTAACAAATGCCCCTGCTGCCTTTATGCAGTTAATGAATAGCATATTCAGGCCTTACTTGGATCAATTCATAGTAGTCTTCATCGATGATATATTGATATATTCTAAGACTAAGGAAGAACATGAAGAGCATTTGAGGATTGCATTGCAAGTCTTGAGGACAAATCAATTATATGCTAAACTCAGCAAATGCGAGTTCTGGCTTGAAGAAGTGGCTTTTCTCGGACATGTCATATCCAAGGACGGTTTATCTGTGGATCCGTCAAAAGTTGAAGCTGTGAGAAACTGGGAGAGACCCACTAATGCAAGCGAGATCAGAAGTTTCTTAGGTCTTGCAGGCTATTATCGGCGATTTATCAAAGATTTCTCTAAGATCGCCGTACCACTTACAAGATTAACTCGTAAGGAGATCCGATATGAATGGAGTGAGGAATGTGAAAGCAGTTTCCAAACTCTCAAGGATCATCTCACCACAGCTCCGGTCTTAGCCCTACCAATTGAAGGAGAGAAATTCGAGGTCTACACTGATGCTTCTGGCATTGGCCTCGGATGTGTTCTAATGCAACATGGGAAGGTCATAGCATACTCTTCTCGTCAACTGAAGAAGCATGAGGAGAATTACCCCGTCCATGACTTGGAATTGGCCGCGGTAGTATTTGCCCTAAAGATATGGAGACACTATCTCTATGGGGTACAGTTTACTGTATACTCCGATCACAAAAGTCTCAAATATCTATTTTCACAAAAGGAGCTGAACATGAGACAAAGACGTTGGCTAGAATATCTCAAGGACTTCGACTTCAGTATACAATACCATCCCGGAAAGGGTAATTATGTGGCTGATGCCCTTAGTCGAAAGCCGAGAGCAAAGATAGCAAATTGTATGATACAAGAATGGAGGTTACTTGAACAATTCTCCGAGCTCAATATAAGCTTGGACACGGAATCCAAATTGGTCACACTATCCCATGTAAGCATACAGTCAGATTTGTTATCTGAGATACGAACACTTCAGGATGATGATCCTATGTTAGTAGAAATCAAAGGCAGATTAGAAGGACAATCTGATTTTCAACTAACTTCTGATGGAAGATTATCATTCAAAGATAGAACTTGTATACCCGATTGTCCGGAATTAAAGAAGAAGATCTTAGATGAAGCTCACCGATCAAGGTACACTATTCATCCTGGATCAACCAAAATGTACCAAGATGTAAAGAGGAACTTTTGGTGGCCCAATATGAAAAGAGAAATAGCGGACTATGTATCACGCTGTCTCACATGCCAACAGGTCAAGGCGGAACACCAAAAGCCTGCGGGAAAACTACATCCTCTAGATATTCCTAAGTGGAAATGGGAGGATATTGGTATGGACTTCATCATGGGTTTGTCTAAATCTAAAGGAGGACATGATGGAATC
Organism: Amorphophallus konjac; assembly: GCA_022559845.1. Taxonomy (NCBI): domain Eukaryota; kingdom Viridiplantae; phylum Streptophyta; class Magnoliopsida; order Alismatales; family Araceae; genus Amorphophallus; species Amorphophallus konjac. Next base: position 211,228,547 of record CM040122.1, read on the forward strand.
TGGGTTATCATTGACCGATTGACTAAATCGGCACATTTCTTGCCAATCAAAAGCCGATGGTCGATTGATGTGCTAGCTGCACTATACATTAAAGAAATAGTCAGGATACATGGAATTCCTGTCTCAATCGTGTCTGATAGGGATCCCCGTTTTACTTCTCATTTTTGGAAGGGATTACAACATTCGTTGGGGACAAGGCTCAACTTTAGTACTGCTTTTCACCCACAAACGGATGGTCAGACCGAGCGAACTAATCAGTTGTTGAAGATATGCTGAGAGCATGCATTATTGACTTTGGAGGAAGCTGGCATGACCACTTACCTTTAGTTGAATTTGCATATAATAATAGCTACCAAGCTAGTATCCAAATGGCACCTTTCGAAGCCTTATACGGAAGGAGTTGCCGATCTCCCATATGTTGGAACGAAGTTGGAGAGAACAACTATTAGGTCCAGACATGGTAAGGGATACAACTGAGAAGATACAGGTAATCAGAGAAAGATTACAAGTTGCTCAGACCAGACAAAAGACTTATGCAGATACAAGAAGAAGAGATCTTGAATTCCAAATCGGAGATCATGTATTTCTTAAAATATCCCCTGGACGTGGCATACGAAGATTTGGTGTTAAGGGCAAGCTTACGCCAAGATTCATCGGACCATTTGAGGTACTCGAAAGAGTTGGCGAGGTTGCTTATCGCATCGCGTTGCCTCCTCAGTTGTCCGAGGTACACAATGTATTTCACATATCTATGTTGAAGAAGTATGTGCACGATCCGTCACATATTATTGAGCATGGAGATCTGGTGATCCAGAAAGATCTCACATATGAACAGAGGCCCTTGAAGATATTAGATCGAGAAATACGAGCTCTAAGGAATAAGGTTATTCCCATGCTCAAGGTGCAATGGAATAAGAATCCTGAACGCGAAGCGACATGGGAGACCGAAGAATCTATGAAGAAACGATTTCCCGAGTTATTCTAAGAGGTATATGTCTACACTCTCCACATGTATAATTATATATATATTGAATTTGGGGACCAAATTCTTTTAAGTGGGGGAGGGTGTAGCAACCCTAATAAATGAATAATTGAAATGAATTAAAACATATATATACAGAAGTAATATATATAAAAGGAATAGGGTTAATTGGACGAAATAAAACAAATTAAAAATAACGCCTCTTATTAGGGCGTTAATTCAAAAGAAACGCCTCTATCAAAGGCGTGAATAAAGAAAGGACGCCCACACCTACGGTCGTCAGTTCTCACGCGACCAAATGGGTAAGTAAAAAGAAACGCCTCTATCTTGGGCGTGTTTTAAAACACGAAACGCCCTTTTTCAAGGCGCTTTTTAAGAAACGCCCTAAAGTAAGGCGTCAATTAACGAATACACGCCCTGACCAAAGGCGTTAATTCAGTTCGTGACCCGATCGAACCCAGAACTTATCCAAGGAAAGATTAACCTAATCTAGTAAGTGTCTATTAGAGTAAGGACTCTATTAAGGATATATTACCCTCAATCAAACACTACTCTTGTTAGGACTTCAAAATCCTATAAATAACATGTTCGATCGAACCCTAAAACCCATTTGATCGAACGTCTGCTGCTAGGTACGTGAAGAACATATGTTCTTCTATTTTCTTCTTCTGTTCCTTTCTTATGAACGTAGCATGAGAAGAATTAATATTCTTCGTTTCCTCTCCAGGTTGACGGAAGAACGATTGTTCTTCTTCTATTAAGTTGCAGTTGAAGCTTCAAAGCCCTTTCATCTCATTCATCCAGATCATAAGGTAGGTTTTCTCAAGTTACTGTAGCCCAAATGAAATTAATGCAAGATATATATATATATAAGCATGTCATGCATATGATTATTATAGTTTTCATGCGTTTTCTGAAATATTTTGAAAGAAACGCCCTTGATTAGGGCGCTAATTTAAAAGAAACGACCATGCTAGTGGTCGTCAATTTAATATTTGACGCCCTCTACGCAGGCGTTAATTTCATAAGAATCGCATGTGATTAATAATTGATCCTGTTTAAAAATTACAATACATATGAAATATTGATTTTTAATATCTTGCATGACTCTGTGAATTCCTGTTAAATTTTACTGCCATGACATGTCTCCTGTCTCTCGAAATATTATTTATTAAAATATCGTAAATCCCTTGAAATTCACGACTTGGACAAAGTCGTTTTCCATATTCTAACGCCCCAGTACAAGGCGTGAATCTTAAAAGTAACGCCCCTTCCTAGGGTGTGTATCTGCTAAAATCCTGAAATTCACATATTCTGTAAAATGGAATTAGAAAGTAACGCCCCTTCCAAGGGCGCGTTTTTGATAAATTTCTGAGAATAATTATATCCTGTCGAATATGTAAATGATGAGACGCCTGCCTCTGCAGTCGTCAACTTTGAAGAAACGCCCCCAGGAAAGGCGTGTTTTTGATAAATTAATGAAATAATGGAAATTCTGCAAATTGGCAATACATGTAAACGCCCTTCTGTTAGGCGTTAATTATTCAATACACGACTTTACTTAAGTCGTTATTTTACTGTAAACTGATTTTATCCTGATTCTATTACCGATGGTTTCATATTATACATATATATATATATCGGCACTATTCTCCACTCCGTGAGTATAGTCCCACGTTTCATGTTGATTTATCGATCACACTCAACTCTCATTGACATACAAGCTCTCCATTGGACATTCCGTTCCTTTGGACTAGCGAGTTAGTCATAGAGACCTCCGTAAGACTCCTCGTAGCCTTGGATTCCCTCAAGGCCGACTGAGCTGGTTGTACCCTAAAAACCCATTACACGATCCTTGCCATGTCAATCTAAAGAAACATGGTATACCGGCCCTTATGATTATACAAAGAGTATATCATAAGAAATTCTTGATGGGATGATGATATCATGCCATATCGTGTCATTCTTGTAAACCCCAATTCTATGATAAGAATGAGGGTATCTTGCTTGATCTAATGTTCATGTGGACCTCAATTCTATATAAAGAATGTCCATATTGATTTGTCATGGTACCTAAGTTAAGGGAACCATATTCTACCTAGTTTTATCGAACTCGTGATTATACCGTTATTATCGCCATTCTATGTCCTTTGTCATATTTTGGACTCTATTCTATCAAAGTTGTCATACGTATCTACAAGCTTGATTATTGAAATTCTATATTGGCTATATAAACAAGAGTGGATGTCAAAACACATGATAAATGCCTGCGCATATAGGGCCCGATCTGGTCCTGGGAGGAGCACCCGAAAGTACTTGTGCCCATGGGAGTTAAAATGATAAGGTATCTGGCATTATACCGAGTACTTGACTTGCTTGATTGGACATTCCACACACATCTTGTACTTGACTCGTACTTGACATGAAATGAAATGCGTGGCCCGAAAAAGGGTAATTTACTTGCTTGATACATGATAGCCAAAGTCCTTGACATGACTTGTTAAATGTACTTGCTTGAATATCTCGAATAAACTTGTTATCTTGTTGGAAGTTCATGACTAAGTTCATCTTATTTTCTTGATATTACCTTCTCTCTATCTTGTCGTTTCATGCGAGCATGCATAGCTTTATTGCATCCATGAAAATGTAATTACTTAAACCACTTGCTAGTACTTGAGATATAATTTCCTACTGAGCGTTCGCTCATTCCGTTTGTCCCTTTTTACTTTTCAGGTAAGTCCGACGACGATGGAAGTCAATCGGATGGGAATGGTCAAGAGTGAAAGTGATAGAGCTTCTACAAGTGTCGTCTAGTCTTTTCCATAGTTTCTTGAGTCAACTATGTATTCTTTTCCTTTTTATTTTAACAGAGTATTGGATTTGTAATAGTCTATCCATTATGAAATAAAGGATTGGGTTATCTTGCTATTTTGCGCATCTCTGTATTCGTGTCGAATACACGACCACTCTGATTGACATGATTGATATAGACACGTCGCGCTTCTCCGGGTATCTTCCGCGCTCGGGGCGTGACACAATGGGTCTCTTCTTCTTCTCCAGCTCATCTGCCTTTGGCAGGTTCATCTCATATGTCATGAGTGAACCGATTAACTCATCGACCTTGGTGGTCTTTAAGTCCCTGGACTCCTCAATAACAGTCGCCTTTGTGTGCCAGATCAGAGTTAGGGAACGCAGAATCTTTCTCACCAGCTCATATTCAGAGTATACTTTGCCAAGACTTCTATGTCCGTTGGTAATAATCATGAGGCGAGCATACATCTCTGTTATAGTCGCATTCGGCCTCATCCTAAACGCCTCATATTTAGAGACTAGCATGTTGGCTTTGGTCTCTCTGACTTGGGATGTCCCTTCGTATATAACTTCCAATTTATCCCACATCTCCTTAGCTGTTGAACAGGATGAGATCCTGGAGAACTCCTGATGCGGGACGGGACCACGGACACGACAAGCTCGCGATCGTCCCTTAACGAGGGAAGCGTCGGACGTGCACGGTTGAGAAACCGGCAAGAGCTAGGGTGGTCGGCTCGCACTTTCGTGCCCGGATCGGGTCACGGGACGGTCTCGCACTCTCTCGCAGCAACAGTGATATGAAAATAAAGTGAGCTAGATATCCCTACACATGCTCTCTAGCAGCGGCATAAACAAGCATATATAGAAATAAGCGAAATACCAAGCAAGGAGCGAATACGATACCTCCACGCGCTCGGCGTGGGGACGATGGACCCGGCCGATCTCGTACTCCCGGGACAGTTAATACATAAAGATTACAGCAATGATTTAAAGCCCACTCCACGCAGGGAGGTAAAGGGTGACACAATGGAGCCCGGGAGGGCCGATTTCGGGTTGACGGGCGGCTTTCCGCGTAGCTTCGGCAGCACCCGAACTAATGACGGTGGGGCCCACGTGCTGTCCGAAGGGGCCGTGTGGGACCCGGGTCACCACTGTGGTGGAGGACACTGATGGAAGCGATCCCCGGGCTGGCGACACGCTGGAACGACGATCGGAGACCGGGCGGCTCTGGCCGGCGCCCGTCGGGAAAACTTCCCACGGATCTGCAGTTTCTGGTTTTTAGCGCGCTATCCGGCGAGAACGGACGCTGCGGTCAGATCCGATGTCGGATTGACACGAAATTAGCGCCGTTGGAAAGCTGACTCGAAGTACTTCAACGTAGGCCTAGAGATCTGGCCTGGATCTTAGCTGATCTGGACTTATGGAATTTACAACCTCCTGTTGTACAGTAACTGAACACTCAGATCTACAGAGCTGATCTCTGATAACTGCCGTTGACCGCTAGGAAGACCTTGGATTCAGACTTCGACTTCTTCATGAAAGTTGTAGGATTTTTAGTTGGGAAGATGGAAACATTGGTTTGGACACGTTTGAATGTGTCTATGAATTTTTATGATTTGTTTACTGGAAGAAGGTCGGATCTGGGATCTGGCTGGAAGTACTGTAGCTCCGGTAGAACATGAATTTTGAAAAATAGGTAAAAGACTCAACAAAAATTAATAAAAATGGTGGTGGTAGGGAAAAATGGACAGAAACACCAGTTAAATTGGGAGGTCAAAATAAATTCAAAATGGTGGTAGAAGAGGACGAACTCAAAGGGTCTGTCACTGTAGACAGAGACAGATCTGATCTGAGTTTGGGGAATGAACGAAGTGGAAACACTATGAAACGGGGGAATTTGGACCTGAATGTTTTTTTTGGGAAGGGGATATAAGATATAAACCAACCCTCAAAATTTCACGTCGATTGGAACTCGTGGCTGGCTTGAGGAATTTTCGAGATGCACCTCTGTCCAGCAGGACAGAACACCGAAGACCATCCCGTGGCGGCTCGAAGGCGGCACGAACGGCGGCGGCGGCGGCACCGATGATTACCGGAGGTGAAGAGGAGATGATAGAAGGGTTACCACTCTAGAAATGGGGTTGGGGATGAAGAAAACCAGAGGGAGAGAGAGAGAGGGTCGAAATTCTCACAAGGGGCTCTTGCCAAAATGCTTTTTTCTTCTCATTAATTGTTCTAAATGGAAAAAATACAAGTATATATATGCTACACATCAAATCAAATCTCCACCATTGGATCTAGGGATGGGGAAGGAAGGGCCTAGATTAAATGTGACCAACACACACAAAAAAAAAATAAAATAATCTAAGTGGGAGACAAGCTTGACATGGTAGGTAGCCTACCTTGGAAAATTTACCCCCTTTGTCTCCCATGTGGTCAATTGGCATTCAACCCTTCTAGAATGCCACCTAGGATGGTTGACCAGCCCCACATGGATGACATGGACCAATGGGAAAGGGCTGAGGGCCCCCTTGCTGGTCCTACTGACAAATTACATAGAAACCCAAACAATCCGTGGGAATGACACATTGGCTTATAAAGCCGTACAATTGCGCATATACTTTCCCAAGGATATAAAAGCAAACTAAAGGACACCAATGCAAAATAAAAATGTCAGTGCTCGGTGTAGATTCCCATCAATTCTCCCCGGGTGGGAGGAACTCGACCCCGTCGAGGAGGGGTATGGGTGCTCGGGTACTCTGGCGGATATGTCACCGTGCCAAGTCGCGCGGGTATGCTCCACTCCAAGTGACCATCACCTGCTCACTCCATATATACTCGATATGCGCGACTGCTATGGGCTAAAGGTGGACACTCCGGGTGGGGCACTCTCAAAAGGAAAGGAAGCGGCTCGAAGACTCACTAGGAATCACCGCTGAGTCCCTATAAGTGATTGATCCGGGTATAGATGTGGAACCGATCCCATACTCATCGAGTGAGTCCACTCGCCTCTTACTCATAAGAGAACGACAACGAGCTTGCACAAGACGCATGCAGACAAACAAACGACACACAAACCATGCAAACAAATCACTCAAAACAAACCACACAAAGAAAAAGCACACTGTTAGTCCGACCCGTACATGGGTGACGGCGGACCTGGACATCCGAATATGTGCCATGCATATACTAGATGTACACGATGGTTGATGGAAGGGAGGACTCCTAGACACCCTAAGATGTACCACTCATGCATTGGTAACCGATGGGATTTGGGTGAAGAAGGGCTAGGACATCCAAAACTACCTTCATCATCATCCCTAGATGTAGAGACGGCTTGCCGAATAGACCGAGGGGTATGGGTGGAATAGTGAACTCCTTGGAAGAGGTGGAGGGAATGTGATAGCTCGGGAGCTTCACTAGTGGAGGGGTCAAAAGGGTCAAAGAAGGTATGACCCTGGGAGATGGGTTCCTCCATGACACGGTCCCAATCGTGAAATTCTTGAAGGTGTCAATGGTCACCTTCATCTGCCATAGTGAACGGGACGATGGTCATGTGAAGAAAATAAACTTCCTCCCTTGGGCAAAAGAGAATGAAGTCAGACTCGGCCGGCATCGGGAGGAGTAGAAGAATCTCCGTGGTGACACACCCCATGGTGCACACGGAGGTAATGGATCCTAAGGCCGGATGGGTGAAGGTAAGACTAGCGGGTTGGTCAAAGCCTCGGGCCAAAAGATGCGTCAACTCCCATTGTGAATCTAATCCCATAATAAGGTCATCCAAAGTATCGACATGGTGACTAGACCGAAAAGTTGTGTGGTAGGAGTTGATGGACACCAAAGGTAGGGTAGGGTCCATAGACGGGTAAGGGTGTGGGACCAAGCCATCCTTGAGCCAACTAAGAAGCGGCTCGGCTATGTATAATGTACCCGTTAGAAATATAGGTGGCTCGGGATGAGGTGGCTCCAAGCGCGAATTCGAAGGTGGAGTGGGCCGCTGGGGCTGGGTGGCTGGACATACGGGGTCCCTAAGGGTGATCTTACCGGGTAGGTATGGTGGACATAAGGTGCAAGTCCTCTTGTCCCAGTCAAGATTGGCCCTTCTCTCTCCTAACCACTTTTGCCCTAAAATGATGCATGAACCAGCAAGTGTGCCGATCCTGCACCATGCGCCATCGGTGTAGAGAACAGAGCCGATCCTCTTATAGAACTCAACACAAGCAAAATCACCATCGTGGACAATCTCGCCTGTCTTGGAGAGAGACTCCACGATGTCAAGAGAAACCCAATTATCCGACTCCCTATTGGTGAAATGGAGTTCCGTTGTGGACCCGTTGGGTAGAGCGGCTTTCATAATGAGAGGGGCAAAACCAAATGCTCGGTCCATGAGGACATTCATTTTGGCCACAAAAGTTGACCACTCGGACGTATGGTCTTGGGGATCGGCCATGGGTAGTGGACATGGACATGCATACACACTAAGGACCCTAGACGTAAACCAAGACTCGGTACGTGGTGGAGATAACCGATCCGAAGATCACTCGCACAAGTGTGCGGCCTTCCCGATAGACATGGCCCAACGTTCGGACAACACCTTTTGATATACCGAGTAAAGGGATGCAATGCGAAAAGACACTCTTTTTTGTGTTTTAAAACAATGATGATCCTAGACTCGACTTAAACCGACTAATGACTCGATGTAAATGACACTCTTTTTTTTTTCTTTTTGACACCCTAGACTCAACTCGCTCTGATACCAAATTGATGCGGGACGGGACCACGGACACGACAAGCTCACGATCGTCTCTTAACGAGGGAAGCGTCGGACGTGCACGGTTGAGAAACCGGCAAGAGCTAGGGTGGTCGGCTCGCACTTTCGTGCCCGGATCGGGTCACGGGACGGTCTCGCACTCTCTCGCAGCAACAGTGATATGAAAATAAAGCGAGCTAGATATCCCTACACATGCTCTCTAGCAGCGGCATAAACAAGCATATATAGAAATAAGCGAAATGCCAAGCAAGGAGCGAATACGATACCTCCACGCGCTCGGCGTGGGGACGATGGACCCGGCCGATCTCGTACTCCCGGGACAGTTAATACATAAAGATTACAGCAATGATTTAAAGCCCACTCCACGCAGGGAGGTAAAGGGCGACACAATGGAGCCCGGGAGGGCCGATTTCGGGTTGACGGGCGGCTTTCCGCGTAGCTTTGGCAGCACCCGAACTAATGACGGTGGGGCCCACGTGCTGTCCGAAGGGGCCGTGTGGGACCCGGGTCACCACTGTGGTGGAGGACACTGATGGAAGCGATCCCCGGGCTGGCGACACGCTGGAACGACGATCGGAGGCCGGGCGGCTCCGGCCGGCGCCCGTCGGGAAAACTTCCCACGGATCTGCAGTTTCTGGTTTTTAGCGCGCTGTCCGGCGAGAACGGACGCTGTGGTCAGATCCGATGTCGGATTGACACGAAATTAGCGCCGTTGGAAAGCTGACTCGAAGTACTTCAACGTAGGTCTAGAGATCTGGCCTGGATCTTCGCTGATCTGGACTTATGGAATTTACAACCTCCTGTTGTACAGTAACTGAACACTCAGATCTGCAGAGCTGATCTCTGATAACTGCCGTTGACCGCTAGGAAGACCTTGGATTTAGACTTCGACTTCTTCATGAAAGTTGTAGGATTTGGAGTTGGGAAGATGGAAAAATTGGTTTGGACACATTTGGATGTGTCTATGAATTTGTATGATTTGTTTACTGGAAGAAGGTCGGATCTGGGATCTGGCTGGAAGTACTGTAGCTCCGGTAGAACATGAATTTTGAAAATTAGGTAAAAGACTCAACAAAAATTAATAAAAATGATGGTGGTAGGGAAAAATGGACAGAAACACCAGTTAAATTGGGAGGTCAAAATAAATTCAAAATGGTGGTAGAAGAGGACGAACTCAAAGGGTCTGTCACTGTAGACAGAGACAGATCTGATCTGAGTTTGGGGAATGAACGAAGTGGAAACACTATGAAACGGCGGAATTTGGACCTAAATGTTTTTTTTGGGAAGGGGATATAAGATATAAACCAACCCTCAAAATTTCACGTCGATTGGAACTCGTGGCTGGCTTGAGGAATTTTCGAGATGCACCTCTGTCCAGCAGGACAGAACACCGAAGACCATCCCGTGGCGGCTCGAAGGCGGCACGAACGGCGGCGGCGGCGGCACCGATGATTACCGGAGGTGAAGAGGAGATGATAGAAGGGTTACCACTCTAGAAATGGGGTTGGGGATGAAGAAAACCAGAGGGAGAGAGAGAGAGGGTCGAAATTCTCACAAGGGGCTCTTGCCAAAATGCTTTTTTCTTCTCATTAATTGTTCTAAATGGAAAAAATACAAGTATATATATGCTACACATCAAATCAAATCTCCACCATTGGATCTAGGGATGGGGAAGGAAGGGCCTAGATTAAATGTGACCAACACACACAAAAAAAAAATAAAATAATCTAAGTGGGAGACAAGCTTGACATGGTAGGTAGCCTACCTTGGAAAATTTACCCCCTTTGTCTCCCATGTGGTCAATTGGCATTCAACCCTTCTAGAAGGCCACCTAGGATGGTTGACCAGCCCCACATGGATGACATGGACCAATGGGAAAGGGCTGAGGGCCCCCTTGCTGGTCCTACTGACAAATTACATAGAAACCCAAACAATCCGTGGGAATGACACATTGGCTTATAAAGCCGTACAATTGCGCATATACCTTCCCAAGGATATAAAAGCAAACTAAAGGACACCAATGCAAAATAAAAATGTCAGTGCTCGGTGTAGATTCCCATCAACTCCGTGGGGTGAAGGGCACACTGGATGGCGTTGATAGCGCTCTAGTTAAGTGTTGACTTTCGGATCAACTCTCATGTCCATACTTCCTCGTCCTCAGTCAGATCGAAGGGGCCTTTGCTAACAACTTTCCAAATTTCATAATCTTTTGCCATCAAGAAAACTTGCATACAGTTCTTCCAGTGTGCATAGTTTGAACCATCAAAGTATGGAGGCTTGCTCGAAGATTATCCTTCGACTGTCATTCCTCTAGCATCCATGATGTCTATCTCTTCAGGATGTTAGTCCCTGTAGAAGAGTTAGGCTCTGATACCACGTGATATAGATCTAGAGGGAGGGTGAATAGATCTACCCCAAATTAAAATAAGATTAAGCCGATAAATGCAGAATTAAATCTACGCAATCACACCAATCACAGTGAACCACTGAATTAACAGAAGACGTGGTCAAGTGCTATGTGGGAACTATTAATAGAGAGAATGAGTGAATTCAAATAGACAAGTAAATCACAACAGTAGCAGAACTAAATTCCAAATAGATGAGATGTGAAGAGGTACTTGGCAGAGGTTGAACTCAACGAGTATCCTCACGCAAGATAAACTACTTTTCAGATAAGCCTAACTTATCATTCGAGTAGTACCTTTTGATATACCTTCTTCACTCTCTCGAATACCCAATATGTCAACCAAAGAGAGACAAGATAACAGCCAGATTGATGTGAAACACCCTAAAGGATGCAACGACTGGACCAAAAATCCCTTGGACTTATTCAACGCAAGCACAATTCACAAAATTTGAGACTATCGAAGACGGCCGCTCACCGGTGCGCACGCTCAACCTAAGGGTGACTCGGTGATGCCGAGCTGAGGATGGTAGGACTAGACCCTTGCTGGTGGAGGGCCAGCAAGGCTATGATGGGTTCCCCGCTGCCCCCAAAAGATAAGGAAGCCCAAATAGATAGGCTGACCGAATGCCACAAGGGGCTCTGATCACTCTCTTGCTCCCATGGTGGTCACTTGAAAGCAATGGTGCTTTAGGACCAGGCGCTCTCTTACACTCCAGCGAAGCGTTGATGGATATGAAATGAAGAAACACTAATTATGAGCAAGGGCTGAGTGATTACCTGGCCGGTTTGAAGAAATCGACCCCGGTCGGATACGTTGGGCGAGCGGGGAAGTGTGGGTTCCCCGCACACTACGTCGATGAAGCTTCTTCCTGTTAATTTAATTACATCCACTACTCCTCACGTAGGAGGGTTGAACTAGGGGTGGGGAAATGTGGGGTACAAACAAACACTACCTCCCACAGGGAGGGGCTTTAAGCCGGCCGGGCGGGGTGGGGAAATGTTTAAACTAAGTAAACTTCGGCCGATTATCCTGGTTGCTAGGGTGGCGGGCTGGATTTGGAGCTGATGTGACCGCCTCGGGGTGCTGTAGGTAGCAGGGCCAATAGCCGAACATCAAGGGGCGTGGTAGCAGCGAGGAGGCATGTTCGGGTCCACTTCTGAGCTGAGGAGGGACCGCTGCCAAGTCGACTTCTCAAACCGTGCTGGTTCTGTCCGCACTGGGACAGCAGGACAGTGGGTCAAAAATGTTGTTGCTGCGAGCTCCTCGGATGGTGGTTGCAGGTGGGACCAGTGCCAAATTTCTCCAGATTGAACCAGGAGATCTCAGTTAAAATTATGGGCCGATCAGAGATCATGGGTAGCCGGTGCAGCCTTAACAGTCGGCGTGGGCTGTTGCTGCTCTGAGTGTTCCAGAACTGAAGGCACTGGAAGATATCCTCGCTCCGAACACCTCCAAGCTCTGTTGGTGGCGTATCTTATATCGACACGACCGTGGAAGGGTCCTCTTCGAACAGCAACCAGAAAGGCCACCAGAGGAGGTCGGAGCAGGGAGATAGAGCCTGAAGAGTGAAGGGGGGTCTGTTCAGGCCCTGACTAGGATGACCTGTGCACCCGTGGAAAATCTACTGGAACGGGGAGCTCCGAAGTCTTAATGGTGCTACGCTTGCTGCGTTGGACAAAGGACTGGTAGTATCTCGTCCCGGTCAACTGGCGCACCAAGAGGAACAGGGGTGTGGCTGCAGGAGCTTCTGCACTGGGGCTCTGATCTCCACCCAGATGCCAGAAGCGCAGTCTGACGAGAATGACCCTTCTGGACAGCGCCGAACTCGGATAGGGTGAAACCACCTCGCCTTCGTAGCTGCTTAGACAAACTTTCCAGGGATATATGACTCGCCACCTGTAGCAACCTTGCAAAAAAATAAAGATTTTGGAAAATGGATCAAATTAAAAAGATAAGTAAATAGATGATGAAAGCCTAAACGTATAAGAATAAGCCAGAAGGAAAATAACGCCTTGGGTCAAGGCGCTACTTCAAGAAGAAACGCCCTTATACAAGGCGCGAATTCCAGAAAGGACGCCAACATATGAGGTCGTCAATTCTCAGCGGCCAACATAAATAAAACGGGCAAGTATAAGTGACGCCCTCTACATGGACGCGTTTCACATAAGAAATGACGCTTGGCAAGGCGTCAATTTAAATTAACGCCCTCACTTAGGACGTTAATTCAGTTCGAGTTTCGTTTGACCCAGGAGTCTATCCAGAGCAAGTTCTGGATAACTACATCGAAGATGGAAAATAGTAAGGACTTTATCATAGAAGTATTACTTCCAATATAACTCTAACCCTATTAGGATTCTAAAAATCCTATAAATATCCACCTATTCGATCTGTTCGCTATTTTGGCGTTCGTCTGCTGCTGCCGTGCACGAAGAACAGGTAGTGTTCTTCTTTTCCTTCAGTCATGGTTATGAAGGATACTGATGTCCTTCATCATCTTTTGCTATAGGTTGCCTGCCTTGCGTTTCTTGACGTGCTGAAGAACGAGGGATTCTTCATCAAACATCATCTTATGGAGGCCGGTTTAGAACAGAGCATCGTTTTCTATCAGAATCCTTCACATTTCTTCTTCCAGATTTTCATAAGGTAGGTTTTCTCAAGATCGTAGCCCAAACTAGCTTAAGATCTTAATAATATCATCGGTCGTGCATGCATATAGTTTTATTGTGGTTTCAGATGGTATCTATGTAATTTCAAAAAGAAACGCCCTTGACAAGGGCGCTAATTTAAAGAAGCGACCCACACTAGGGCGCTAATTATTGTTTTGACGCCCTGCCTAGAAGTCGTCAATTGCATGTAATTAATAAATACCCACGTTTAAAATTTAATATCTATGTAACCATGAATCTAATATATTGCATGAGTATACCTGTGAAATCCTGCTATTTTTCCTGTCATGATCATGTACCCTTTTTCCTGGAATTTTATTATCTGAAAATTGGTAAATTCTGAAATTCACGACCTTGTCTAGGTCGCCTCTTATTTCACTAACGCCCCTGTCCAGGGCGCGTTTTTGCTAAAATTCCACATTATCTAAATTCTACAAAAATAGAAATACAGGATGGACGACTGCTGTATAAGTCGTCAAAATTATAATTAAACGCCCTTGTAAAAGGCGTTAATTTCATTAAAAATGACTTTACCTAAGTCGCTACTTTCCTGAGTTATTATTTTCACTGATACTGATAACCGAGAGTTTCAATATATATATATATCGGCACTATATTCCAGTCCGTGAATATAGTCCCACGTTTCATGATGTTTTATCGTTTACCCCCTTAACTCTCAGTGACATACAAGCTCTCCATTGGACATTCCGTTCCTTTAGACTAGCGAGTTAGTCATAGAGACCTCCATAAGACTCCTCGAGCCTTGGATTCCCTCAAGGCCGACTGAGCTGGTTGTACCCTAAAAACCCATTACACAATCTTTGCCATGTCACTCTGTAGAAACATGGTATACCGGCCCTCATGTCATGCCATGTGTATGATATGAGAATTATCTTAATGAACGGGGTAAAGCATGACATTATTATGATGTTCTTGTAAACCCCAATTCTATATTAAACTTGATGTTCTTGTGGACCTCAATTTTATATAAAGAATGTCCATATTTGTTTGTCATGGTACCCAAGTTAGGGAACCAATTCCACCTAGTTTTTTATCGATAATCGTGATTGTACCATTATTATCGCCTATCTATGTCAAGTGTCATATTTTGGACTCTATTCTATCAAAGTCTATCCTACGTGTCTACAAGCTTTATCCTTGAAATTCCATATTGGCTATATACAAAAGTGGATGTTAAAAATACATGATTAATGCCTGCGCATATAGGGCCCGATCTGGTCCTGGGAGGAGAACCCGAAAGTACTTGTGCCCATGGGAGTTGATTGATCACGGTATTGGCATTATACCAAAGTGCATGACTAGCTTGATTGAACATTCCAAAAATCTTGTACTTGACTTGATATTACGTGACTTGCGTGGCCCGAGAAAGGGTAATTGTATACTTGCTTGACTTGAAACAAAATAGCCAAATTCCAACATGACATGATGAGTTTACTTGCTTGAATATCTTGATATCTTTTGATACAAGTTCTTGAAAGTTCATGACTAGTACTTCCTGCTATCTTATTGTTATCCACTCTCTCTATCTTGTCGTTTTGCGAGCATGCATAGCTATAGTGCATTCATGTAAAAATGTAATTACTTAAATCCATTGCTAGTTCTTGAGATATAATTTCCTACTGAGCGTTCGCTCACTCAGTGTTTCCATACTTTTCAGGTAAGTCCGACGATGAGGGAACTCAATCTGAAGGGGATGGTCAAGAGTGAAAGAGTTAGAGCTATTCAAGCGTCCATCAGTCTTGTCTTTTCTATATTTTCTTGAGTCAGAATTGTACCTTTCTTTTATTGAGTCTAGTATTTGCAAGGGTTTGTAATAGACATATTCTTATTAAAGGAATTAATGGATTGGGTTATCTTTATATTTGCGCACTCTGTCTTTGTGTCGAATACACTACTACTCTGATTGACATGATTGATATAAACTCGTCGCGCATCTCCGGGTACCTTCTGCGCTCGGGGCGTGACAGTTTTTGTGGTATCAGAGCCTAGGGTATTCAATTCCTAGGAAAACCTAAGTCCAAGGATAGGTTCAAACCTTTAACCAGTGAGATTGGGTAGAACCAAGGGTTGAGTTAACATAAAAACTTAAAAGCCCTTAACGCGAGTATATACTAATATAGTTATTGTAATTGTAAGATAATAGCTGCCGAACATGCCCAGTGGCGCAACATGCAGCGTACACTCCAAGGCATGACCCAAGTGCTGCAACAAGTAGCACAGGGAGGTGCACAACGAGCCCGAAGTCTCCACCAAGTCTTCAAGAACATGAACCCTCCCAAATTCATGGGTTCTACTGATCCGGATGACGCAGAGCACTGGATCAGGGAGACGGAGCGTATATTCCGTGTTATGCAGTGCACGGATCAAGATAAAGTCTTATTAGCTACTTTCCAACTAGAAAGGGATGCCCGATGCTGGTGGGAGTCAATCGAAGCTACTATAAATCAAGACCAAATTACTTGGGAAGAATTTGTTGAACATTTCAACAATAAGTATTTTTCAGACCGAGTCCAAGAAAAGAAAGCTACCGAATTTGCCGCACTCAAGCAACGGTCATTATCAGTGACGGAGTACGAGGCACGATTCTCTAGATTGTCTCGGTATGCTAAGCACTTAGTTAGCACCGAGAAGATGAAAGCTAGGAGGTTCCTTAATGGGCTCAGGCCCCAATATATTACCCAGCTGGCGCCAATGGATATTCAAGTCTACTCAGAGATAGTACGCCGAGCTCAATTGTTAGAAGATGCCACGGAGCTATCAGATAGAATCCGTGGGAAGGATAAGAAGGAACAAGTTACAAGTTCGGGTTCCTTTAAACCCAACTTCAAGAAGAGGCCTAGCACTGGAGGTACTTCTTCTCAAGATGAAAAATTTAAGAAGACCAAGCCCTTCTCTATCACTACTACACCTTCGAATATAATATGCAAGCATTGTGACAAGGCTGGTCATAAAGCTGAAGAGTGATGGTGTAGCAACCCTAATAAATGAATAATTGAAATAAATTAAAACATATATATTACAGAAGTAATATATATAAAAGGAATAGGGTTAATTGGACGAAATAAAACAAATTAAAAATAACGCCTCTTATTAAGGTGTTAATTTATAAAGAAACGCCTCTATCTATGGCGTGAATAAAGAAAGGACGCCCACACGTGCGGTCGTCAACTCTCACGACCAAATAGGCAAGTAAAAGAAACGCCCATATATGGGGCGTGTTTCAAAAACAAGGAACGCCCTTATCCAAGACGTTTCTTAAGAAACGACCTGAACTAGGTCGTTAATTAAAGAATACACGCCCTGACCAAAGGCGTTAATTCAGTTCGTGACTCGTTCGAACCCAGAGCTTATCCAGGGAAAGATTAACCTAATCTAGTAAGTGTCTATTAGAGTAAGGACTCTATTGGGGATATGTTACCCTCAATCAAACACTACTTTTAATAGGACTTCCATAACCCTATAAATAATCTACTGCTCGAACCCGTGAATGCTATTTGGCGTTCGAGTTCTCTGAAGGTAATTACAGAGCAATAGCTCTTCCTTCCCTCTGTCCCTTTTTGATTTGGTGGACGGTCATTAATTCGACTTCTTCCTTCTTCCAGGTTGAAGAAGCATTGGGGTTGTGAAGAACAAAGGTAATAATCTTTCCTTTACCTTCGGTCAGGTATTATGAAGAAAATATTAATGTTTCTTCGTATTTCTCTGTAGGAAGTTCAGTCGAAAGGGGTTCATCAGTTGAACATAAAGACTTCTTCCTGCTGATACGGCTGAAGTTATTGGTTGCTGTTTAAGCAACAGAGTTTTCTCCCTTCTTCATATCAATCTGCAAATCGTCATCTCCAAATCAACTCTTAAATGTAGGATTTTCTCAAGTTATTGTAGCCCAAATGAAATTAATGCAAGATATATATATATAAGCATGTCATGCATACGGTTATTATAGTTTCCATGCGTTTTCTGCAATATTTTGAAAGAGACGCCCCTGTCAAGGGCGCTAATTCACATGAAACGACTTTTCCCAGGTCGTTAATTTCATGTTTAACGCCCCGTACTCAGGCGTTAATTTCTTTAAACCGTTAATCACCCATCTTAAGAATTGATTATCTATGAAATCATGATTATAAAATAATGCATGATCCTCTGTCTTCAACCTGCTAACTTTACTCTCATGATATTACATTCGTTCCTCTGTTATCCTGAAATTGTTACTGTCCTTAAAGTTTCTGAAGGAACTTGAATTAACGACTTGGACAAAGTCGTTTTCCACATATTAACGCCCCCTCATAGGGCGTGAATCTGAAAGGTAACGCCCCTTCCTAGGGCGTGTATCGGTTAAAATCCTGAAATTTATATATTCTGAAAAATAGAATTAAATAGTAACGCCCCTGCCCAGGGCGCGTTTTTGATAATTCCTGAAAATTAATTGTATTCTGTCAAATATGTAAACAATAAGACGCCTTCTGGTGTAGTCGTCAGATCTTGAAGAAACGACCCTGACCAAGGCGTGTTTTAGACAATTCATGAAATTATTGATATTCTGTCAAATATATAAATAAGGAGACGCATGCTACTGTAGTCGTCAACTGTTGAAGAAACGCCCCTTCCCAAGGCGCTTTTTAGATAAATTATTGAATTATTGAAAATTCTGCAAAACGGACCATATGTAAACGCCCTTCTGTTAGGCGTTAATTACTTGAGAAACGACTTGACCTAAGTCGTTATTTTACTATAAACTGATTTTCATCTGATTTGCTAACCGATGGTTTTATATATATCGGCACTATTCTCCACTCCGTGAGTATAGTCCCATGTTTTCATGTTGATTTACCGATCACACTCAACTCTCATTGACATACAAGCTCTCCATTGGACATTCCGTTCCTTTGGACTAGCGAGTTAGTCATAGAGACCTCCGTAAGACTCCTCGTAGCCTTGGATTCCCTCAACGTCGACTGAGCTGGTTGTACCCTAAAAACCCATTACACGATCCTTGCCATGTCAATCTAAAGAAACATGGTATACCGGCCCTTATGATTATACAAAGAGTATATCATAAGAAATTCTTGATGGGATGATGATATCATGCCATATCGTGTCATTCTTGTAAACCCCAATTCTATGATAAGAATGAGGGTATCTTGCTTGATCTAATGTTCATGTGGACCTCAATTCTATATAAAGAATGTCCATACTGATTTGTCATGGTACCTAAGTTAAGGGAATCATGTTCTACCTAGTTTTATCGATATCGTGATTATACCGTTATTATCGCCATTCTATGTCCTTTGTCATATTTTGGACTCTATTCTATCAAAGTTGTCATACTTGTCTACAAGCTTGATTATTGAAATTCTATGTTGGCTATAAACAAGAGTGGATGTCAAAACACATGATAAATGCCTGCGCATATAGGGCCCGATCTGGTCCTGGGAGGAGCACCCGAAAGTACTTGTGCCCATGGGAGTTAAAATGATAAGGTATCTGGCATTATACCGAGTACTTGACTTGCTTGATTGGACATTCCACACACATCTTGTACTTGAATCGTACTTGACTTTACATGAAATGTGTGGCCCGAAAAAGGGTAATTTACTTGCTTGATACATGATAGCCAAAGTTCTTGACATGACTTGTTAAACGTGCTTGCTTGAATACCTTGAATATACTTGTCATCTTGTTGGAAGTTCATGACTAAGTTCATCTTATTTTCTTGATATTACATTCTCTCTATCTTGTCGTTTTATGCGAGCATGCATAGCTTTATTGCATTCATAAAAATGTAATTACTTAAACCCCTTGCTAGTACTTGAGATATAATTTCCTACTGAGCGTTCGCTCATTCCGTTTTGTCCCTTTCTACTTTTCAGGTAAGTCCGACGACGATGGAAGTCAATCGGATGGGAATGGTCAAGAGTGAAAGTGATAGAGCTTCTACAAATGTCGTCTAGTCTTTTCTATAGTTTCTTGAGTCAAATATGTATTCTTTTCCTTTTTATTAAACAGAGTATTTGATTTGTAATAGTCTATCCATTATGAAATAAAAGATTGGGTTATCTTGCTATTTTACGCATCTCTATCTTTGTGTCGAATACACGACCACTCTGATTGACATGATTGATATAGACACGTCGCGCATCTCCGGGTATCTTCCGCGCTCGGGGCGTGACAGTCTTTGTGGTATCAGAGCCTAAGGTATTCAATTCCTAGGAAACCCAAGTCCAAGGATAGGTTTCAAAACCTTTAACCAAGTGAGAGTGGGTAGAACCAAGGGTTAAATGATCATTGAGTCCTTTATAAGATCATAGTGATATAATACTAACATAGCTATTGTAATTGTAGGATAATGGCTGTCGAACGTGCTCAATGGCGCAACATGCAGCGTACCCTTCAAGGGATGACCCAAGTGCTACAACAGGTAGCACAAGGTGGTGCTCCACGAGCTGGAAGCTTACACCAAGCATTCAAGAATATGAATCCCCCGAAGTTCATGGGATCGACCGATCCAGACGATGTCGAACATTGGGTTTGGGAGATTGAACGTATATTCCGTGTTATGCAATGCACGGATCAGGACAAAGTCTTATTAGCTACTTTCCAGTTAGAAAAGGATGCTAGATGTTGGTGGGAGTCGATTGAAGCTACAATTGACCCAACTCAAGTTACATGGGGAGAATTCGTTGAATATTTCAACGCCAAATATTTCTCTGATAGGGTCCAGGAAAAGAAGGCCGCCGAATTTGCCGCATTAAAGCAAAGATCTTTATCGGTGGCTGATTATGAAGCACAGTTCTCTAGACTGTCTAGATATGCTAAGCATTTAATTAGCACGGAAAAGATGAAAGCCCGTAGACTTCTTAATGGGCTTAGGCCCCACTACATTACTCAACTGGCGCCTATGGATATTCAAGTTTATACTGAAATAGTGCGCCGAGCTCAGTTGCTTGATGATGCCACGGATCTATCTGATAGGATCCGTGGGAAAGATAAAAAGGAGCAAGTCACAAGTTCGGGTTCTTTTAAACCCAACTTTAAGAAGAGGCCCAATAATGGAGGTTCTTCCTCTCAAGATCAGAAGTTCAAGAAATCCAAGCCTTTCTCTATCACCACTACACCTTCAAACGTAGTATGCAAGCATTGTGACAAGGCTGGTCACAAAACAAAAGAATGCTGGAGGAAATTAGGAGCATGTCTCCGTTGTGGGAGTCGTGAACATCGGATTCCCGATTGTCCATTAATGAATGACCAAGACGGTGAGGGTAAACGCCCAGTGACAAGGAACGCGCGTCTTCATGCGATCCAAGAGACCGAACCAGAAGAAGAAGGCGGATTGGTGGAAGGTACATTAAAAATTTGTTCCAAATATGCACATGTCTTATTTGATACGGGTGCATCGCATTCCATTATTTCCAAGAAGTTTGCTGACCCATTACCTCTAGAACCAGAATGGATGAAGTTAATATTGTCTACTCCTCTCGAAAACGAGACGGATATCACACATCATTACCAAAACTGTGAGGTATTGGTTCGAGGAAAGAATTTTCCTATTGATCTTATCTGCTTAGATCTAAAAGAGTATGATGTTATACTAGGAGCAGATTGGTTATCCAAATACCAGGCAACGGTTGATTGCCGTGATAGCAAGATTGTTTTCAAGGAATTTCCGGAACTGACTTATACTAGTCCTAAGAGTCGAAGCAAATCCCCTCTTATTTCGGCTCTTCGAGCAAGCAAGCTCGTCAAGAAAGGATGTGTATCCTTCCTTGCTTTTGTCACTATTAAAGAAGCTAAGGAAACCAAGATAGAAGACGTTCAAGTAGTACGAGAATTCCCAGACGTATTTCCAGAAGAATTGCCGGGATTACCCCCTCAAAGAGAAGTGGCCTTCACTATTGACTTAGTCCCTGGTGCTGGTCCTGTTTCAAAGGCACCATATAGAATGTCCTCTGCTGAACTCAAGGAGTTGAAGGAGCAGTTGATGGAACTAATCCGAAAAGGGTTTATTAGACCAAGTACTTTCCCGTGGGGAGCACCAGTCTTATTTGTAAAGAAGAAGGATGGATCCATGAGATTGTGTATCGACTATCGACAGTTGAATCATCTTACTATCAAGAACAAGTATCCACTGCCGAGAATCGATGAGTTATTTGATCAGATTTCAGGATCCAAATATTTCTCCAAGATTGATCTCAGGTCGGGATATCATCAATTAAGAATCAAGGATGATGACATTCACAAGACCGCATTCAGAAGCAGGTATGGCCATTACGAATTTGTTGTTATGCCTTTTGGACTAACAAATGCCCCTGCTGCCTTTATGCAGTTGATGAATAGCATATTCAGGCCTTATCTAGATCAATTTGTGGTGGTTTTCATTGATGATATATTGATATATTCCAAGACTAAGGAAGAACATGAAGAGCATTTGAGGATTTCATTACAAGTCTTGAGGACAAATCAATTATATGCTAAACTCAGCAAATGCGAGTTCTGGCTTGAAGAAGTGGCTTTCCTCGGACATGTCATATCCAAGGACGGTTTATCTGTAGATCCGTCAAAGGTTGAAGCTGTAAGAAACTGGGAAAGACACACTAATGCAAGCGAGATCAGAAGTTTCTTAGGTCTTGCAGGCTATTATCGGCGATTCATCAAAGATTTCTCTAAGATCGCCGTGCCCCTTACAAGGTTAACTCACAAGGAGATCCGATACGAATGGAGTGAGGAATGTGAAAGAAGTTTTCAAACTCTCAAGGATCATCTCACCATAGCTCCGGTCTTAGCTCTACCGATAGAAGGAGAGAAATTCGAGGTCTACACTGATGCTTCTGGCATTGGCCTCGGATGTGTCCTAATGCAACAAGGAAAGGTCATAGCATACTCTTCACGTCAGCTGAAGAAGCATGAGGAGAATTACCCCGTCCATGACTTAGAACTCGCCGCGGTAGTATTTGCCCTAAAGATATGGAGACACTACTTATATGGAGCACAGTTTACTGTATACTCCGATCACAAAAGTCTCAAATATCTATTTTCACAAAAGGAGCTAAACATGAGACAAAGACGCTGGCTAGAATATCTCAAGGACTTCGACTTCAATATACAATACCATCCCGGAAAGGGTAATTATGTTGCTGACGCCCTTAGTCGAAAGCCGAGAGCAATGATAGCAAATTGTATGATGCAAGAATGGAGGTTACTTGAACAATTCTCCGAGCTCAATATAAGCTTGGACACGGAATCCAAATTTGTCACACTATCTCATGTGAGCATACAGTCAGATTTGTTATCTGAGATATAAACACTTCAGGATGATGATCCTATATTAGTAGAAATCAAAGGCAGATTAGAAGGACAATCTGATTTTCAACTAACTTCTGATGGAAGATTATCGTTCAAAGATAGAACTTGTATACCCGATTGTCCGGAATTAAAGAAGAAGATCTTAGATGAAGCTCACCGATCAAGGTACACTATTCATCCAGGATCAACCAAAATGTACCAAGATGTAAAGAGGAACTTTTGGTGGCCCAATATGAAAAGAGAAATAGCGGACTATGTATCACGATGTCTCACATGCCAACAGGTCAAGGCGGAACACCAAAAGCCTGCGGGAAAACTACATCCTCTAGATATTCCTAAGTGGAAATGGGAGGATATTGGTATGGACTTCATCATGGGTTTGTCTAAATCTAAAGGAGGACATGATGGAATCTGGGTTATCATTGACCGATTGACTAAATCGGCACATTTCTTGCCAATCAAAAGCCGATGGTCAATTGATGTGCTAGCTGCACTATACATCAAAGAAATAGTCAGGATACATGGAATTCCTGTCTCAATCGTGTCTGATAGAGATCCCCGTTTTACTTCTCATTTTTGGAAGGGATTACAACATTCGTTGGGAACAAGGCTCAACTTTAGTACTGCTTTTCACCCACAAACGGATGGTCAGACCGAGCGAACTAATCAAGTTGTTGAAGATATGCTGAGAGCATGCATTATTGACTTTGGAGGAAGCTGGCATGACCACTTACCTTTAGTTGAATTTGCATATAATAATAGCTACCAAGCTAGTATCCAAATGGCACCTTTCGAAGCCTTATACGGAAGGAGTTGCCGATCTCCCATATGTTGGAACGAAGTTGGAGAGAAACAACTATTAGGTCCAGACATGGTAAGGGATACAACTGAGAAGATACAGGTAATCAGAGAAAGATTACAAGTTGCTCAGACAAGGCAAAAGGCTTATGCTGATACCAGGAGAAGAGATCTTGAATTCCAGGTTGGAGATCATGTATTTCTTAAAATATCCCCTGGACGTGGCATACGAAGATTTGGTGTTAAGGGCAAGCTTACGCCAAGATTCATCGGACCATTTGAGGTACTCGAAAGAGTTGGCGAGGTTGCTTATCGCATCGCGTTGCCTCCTCAGTTGTCTGAGGTACACAATGTATTTCACATATCTATGTTGAAGAAGTATGTGCACGATCCGTCACATATTATTGAGCATGGAGATCTGGTGATCCAGAAAGATCTCACATATGAACAGAGGCCTTTAAAGATATTAGATCGAGAAATACGAGCTCTAAAGAATAAGGTTATTCCCATGCTCAAGGTGCAATGGAATAAGAATCCCGAACGCGAAGCGACATGGGAGACCGAAGAATCTATGAAGAAACGATTTCCCGAGTTATTCTAAGAGGTTTATGTTCTACGCTCTCCACATGTATAATTATATATATATTGAATTTGGGGACCAAATTCTTTTTAAGTGGGGGAGGGTGTAGCAACCCTAATAAATGAATAATTGAAATAAATTAAAACATATATATTACAGAAGTAATATATATAAAAGGAATAGGGTTAATTGGACGAAATAAAACAAATTAAAAATAACGCCTCTTATTAAGGCGTTAATTTATAAAGAAACGCCTCTATCCATGGCGTGAATAAAGAAAGGACGCCCACACGTGCGGTCGTCAACTCTCACGACCAAATAGGCAAGTAAAAGAAACGCCCATATATGGGGCGTGTTTCAAAAACAAGGAACGCCCTTATCCAAGACGTTTCTTAAGAAACGACCTGAACTAGGTCATTAATTAAAGAATACACGCCCTGACCAAAGGCGTTAATTCAGTTCGTGACTCGTTCGAACCCAGAGCTTATCCAGGGAAAGATTAACCTAATCTAGTAAGTGTCTATTAGAGTAAGGACTCTATTGGGGATATGTTACCCTCAATCAAACACTACTTTTAATAGGACTTCCATAACCCTATAAATAATCTACTGCTCGAACCCGTGAACGCTATTTGGCGTTCGAGTTCTCTGAAGGTAATTACAGAGCAATAGCTCTTCCTTCCCTCTGTCCCTTTTTGATTTGGTGGACGGTCATTAATTCGACTTCTTCCTTCTTCCAGGTTGAAGAAGCATTGGGGTTGTGAAGAACAAAGGTAATAATCTTTCCTTTACCTTCGGTCAGGTATTATGAAGAAAATATTAATGTTTCTTCGTATTTCTCTGTAGGAAGTTCAGTCGAAAGGGGTTCATCAGTTGAACATAAAGACTTCTTCCTACTGATACGGCTGAAGTTATTGGTTGCTGTTTAAGCAACAGAGTTTTCTCCCTTCTTCATATCAATCTGCAAATCGTCATCTCCAAATCAACTCTTAAAGGTAGGATTTTCTCAAGTTATTGTAGCCCAAATGAAATTAATGCAAGATATATATATATATAAGCATGTCATGCATACGGTTATTATAGTTTCCATGCGTTTTCTGTAATATTTTGAAAGAGACGCCTCTGTCAAGGGCGCTAATTCACATGAAACGACTTTTCCCAGGTCGTTAATTTCATGTTTAACGCCCCGTACTCAGGCGTTAATTTCTTTAAACCGTTAATCACCCATCTTAAGAATTGATTATCTATGAAATCATGATTATAAAATAATGCATGATCCTCTGTCTTCAACCTGCTAACTTTACTGTCATGATATTACATTCGTTCCTCTGTTATCCTGAAATTGTTACTATCCTTAAAGTTTCTGAAGGAACTTGAATTAACGACTTGGACAAAGTCATTTTCCACATATTAACGCCCCCTCATAGGGCGTGAATCTGAAAGGTAACGCCCCTTCCTAGGGCGTGTATCGGTTAAAATCCTGAAATTTATATATTTTGAAAAATAGAATTAAATAGTAACGCCCCTGCCCAGGGCGCGTTTTTGATAATTTCTGAAAATTAATTGTATTCTGTCAAATATGTAAACAATAAGACGCCTTCTGGTGTAGTCGTCAGATCTTGAAGAAACGACCCTGACCAAGGCGTGTTTTAGACAATTCATGAAATTATTGATATTCTGTCAAATATATAAATAAGGAGATGCCTGCTACTGTAGTCGTCAACTGTTGAAGAAACGCCCCTTCCCAAGGCACTTTTTAGATAAATTATTGAATTATTGAAAATTCTGCAAAACGGACCATATGTAAACGCCCTTCTGTTAGGCGTTAATTACTTGAGAAACGACTTGACCTAAGTCGTTATTTTACTATAAACTGATTTTCATCTGATTTGCTAACCGATGGTTTTATATATATCGGCACTATTCTCCACTCCGTGAGTATAGTCCCATGTTTTCATGTTGATTTACCGATCACACTCAACTCTCATTGACATACAAGCTCTCCATTGGACATTCCGTTCCTTTGGACTAGCGAGTTAGTCATAGAGACCTCCGTAAGACTCCTCGTAGCCTTGGATTCCCTCAAGGCCGGCTGAGCTGGTTGTACCCTAAAAACCCATTACACGATCCTTGCCATGTCAATCTAAAGAAACATGGTATACCGGCCCTTATGATTATACAAAGAGTATATCATAAGAAATTCTTGATGGGATGATGATATCATGCCATATCGTGTCATTCTTGTAAACCCCAATTCTATGATAAGAATGAGGGTATCTTGCTTGATCTAATGTTCATGTGGACCTCAATTCTATATAAAGAATGTCCATACTGATTTGTCATGGTACCCAAGTTAAGGGAATCATGTTCTACCTAGTTTTATCGATATCGTGATTATACCGTTATTATCGCCATTCTATGTCCTTTGTCATATTTTGGACTCTATTCTATCAAAGTTGTCATACGTGTCTACAAGCTTGATTATTGAAATTCTATGTTGGCTATAAACAAGAGTGGATGTCAAAACACATGATAAATGCCTGCGCATATAGGGCCCGATCTGGTCCTGGGAGGAGCACCCGAAAGTACTTGTGCCCATGGGAGTTAAAATGATAAGGTATCTGGCATTATACCGAGTACTTGACTTGCTTGATTGGACATTCCACACACATCTTGTACTTGAATCGTACTTGACTTTACATGAAATGCGTGGCCCGAAAAAGGGTAATTTACTTGCTTGATACATGATAGCCAAAGTTCTTGACATGACTTGTTAAACGTGCTTGCTTGAATACCTTGAATATACTTGTCATCTTGTTGGAAGTTCATGACTAAGTTCATCTTATTTTCTTGATATTACATTCTCTCTATCTTGTCGTTTTATGCGAGCATGCATAGCTTTATTGCATTCATAAAAATGTAATTACTTAAACCCCTTGCTAGTACTTGAGATATAATTTTCTACTGAGCGTTCGCTCATTCCGTTTTGTCCCTTTCTACTTTTCAGGTAAGTCCGACGACGATGGAAGTCAATCGGATGGGAATGGTCAAGAGTGAAAGTGATAGAGCTTCTACAAGTGTCGTCTAGTCTTTTCTATAGTTTCTTGAGTCAAATATGTATTCTTTTCCTTTTTATTAAACAGAGTATTGGATTTGTAATAGTCTATCCATTATGAAATAAAGGATTGGGTTATCTTGCTATTTTACGCATCTCTGTCTTTGTGTCGAATACACGACCACTCTGATTGACATGATTGATATAGACACGTCGCGCATCTCCGGGTATCTTCCGCGCTCGGGGCGTGACAGATGGAGGAAACTTGGAGCATGTCTCCATTGCGGGAGCCGTGAGCATCGGATTCCCGATTGCCCATTACTTAATGATCAAACCGGTGACGAAAAGCGCCTGGTAACCAAGAACGCTCGTCTTCACGCAATTAAGGAGACCGAAGAAGAAGAAGGCGGACTAGTAGAAGGTACACTAAAAGTTTGTTCCAAGTATGCACATGTCTTATTTGATACGGGTGCATCACATTCTTTTATTTTCAAGGAGTTTGCTAACCCACTACCTATGGAACCGGAATGGATGAAAATAATTTTATCTACTCCTCTCAGAAACGAAACCGATATTACTCACCATTATCAAAACTGTGAAGTCTTGGTAAAAGGAAGAAATCTTCCTATCGATCTCATATGTTTAGATCTAAAGGAGTATGATGTCATACTGGGAGCGGATTGGTTATCCAAATACCAGGCAACAGTCGATTGCCGCAATAGCAAGGTTACTTTCAAGGACTTTCCAGAACTAGTCTATTCTAGCCCTAAGAGTCGGAGCGAGTCACCTCTTATTTCGGCTCTCCGAGCTAGCAAGCTAATAAGGAAAGGATGTGTATCTTTCCTTGCATTTGTCACGATTAAGGAGGCTAAGGAAACTAAGATAGAAGATATCCCAGTTGTGCAAGTCTTTCCGGAAGATTTACCTGGATTACCCCCACAAAGAGAAGTGGCCTTCACCATCGACTTAGTCCCTGGTGCTGGACCTGTTTCTAAGGCACCTTATAGAATGTCCTCTGATGAACTCAAGGCGTTAAAGGAGCAATTAATGGAACTTCTTAAGAAAGGATTCATTAGACCGAGTACTTCCCCGTGGGGAGCGCCTGTGCTATTTGTAAAGAAGAAGGATGGATCCATGAGACTATGCATCGACTATCGACAGTTGAATCATCTCACTATGAAGAACATGTATCCACTGCCATGAATCGATGAGTTATTTAATCAAATATCTGGATCCAAGTATTTTTCAAAGATTGATCTCAGGTCAGGATATCACCAACTAAGGATCAAGGATGATGACATTCATAAGACTGAATTCAGAAGCAGGTATGGCCATTATGAGTTTGTTGTTATGCCTTTTGGTCTAACAAATGCCCCTGCTGCCTTTATGCAGTTAATGAATAGTATATTCAGACCTTATTTAGATCAATTCGTGGTGATTTTTATTGATGATATATTAATATATTCCAAGACTAAGGAAGAGCATGAGGAGCATTTGAGGATTGCATTACAAATATTAAGGACAAACCGATTTTATGCCAAGCTCAGCAAGTGTGAGTTCTGGCTTGAAGAAGTAACTTTTCTCGGACATGTGATATCAAAGGATGGATTATCTGTAGATCCATTAAAGGTTGAAGCTGTGAAGAATTGGGAAAGACCGACCAATGCTAGCGAGATCCGAAGTTTCTTAGGTCTTGCCGGCTATTACAGGCGATTCATCAAGGATTTCTCTAAGATCACCGTGCCGCTTACTAGGCTAACTCGCAAGGAGATCCGTTATGAATAGAGTGAGGAATGTGAAAGAAGCATCCAAAATCTCAAGGATCATCTAACTACAGCTCCGGTCTTAGCGTTACCAATGGAAGGAGAGAAATTCGAGGTATACACTGATGCTTCTAGCATTGGCCTCGGATGTGTTCTAATGCAACAAGGAAAGTTTATAGCTTATTCTTCTCGTCAATTGAAGAAGCATGAAGAGAACTACCCCGTCCATGACTTAGAATTGGTCGCGGTGGTATTTGCACTCAAAATATGGAGACATTATCTTTATGGAGTACAGTTTACTGTATACTCTGATCACAAGAGTCTCAAGTATCTCTTTTCACAAAAGGAACTAAATATGAGGCAAAGACGTTGGCTAGAATATCTCAAGGACTTCGACTTCAATATACAATATCATCCCGGAAAGGGTAACCATGTAGCAGATGCCCTTAGTCGAAAGTCGAGAGCACTGTTAGCCAATTGTATGATTCAAGAATGGAAATTGCTGGAGCAATTCTCTGAACTCAATATAAGCATGGACACAGACTTTCAATGTGTCACATTATCTCATATAAGCATTCATCCAGACCTATTATCTGAAATACGAGTGCTTCAAGATAATGACCCAATATTAGTAGAGATCAAAGGCAATCTGGAAGGACAATCTGATTTCCAAATAACTTGTGAAGGAAGATTAATGTTCAGGAATAGAACTTGCATACCGGATTGTCCCGAGTTAAAGAAGAAGATCTTAGATGAAGCTCATAGATCAAGGTACACGATTCATCCAGGATCAACCAAAATGTACCAAGATGTGAAGAGGAATTTTTGGTGGCCCAACATGAAAAGGGAAATAGCAGACTATGTATCACGCTGTCTCACTTGCCAACAGGTCAAGGCGGAACACCAAAAGCCTGCTGGAAAATTACATCCTCTAGATATTCCCAAATGGAAGTGGGAGAATATTAGTATGGATTTCATTATGGGTTTATCTAAATCAAAAGGAGGACATGATGGAATATGGGTTATTATTGACCGATTGACTAAATCGGCGCATTTCTTGCCAATAAAGAGCCGATGGTCAGTTGATGTTTTGGCTGCATTATATATCAAGGAAATAGTCAGATTACATGGTATTCCTGTTTCAATCGTGTCTAACAGAGATCCCCGTTTTACTTCTCATTTTTGGAAGGGACTACAACATTCGTTGGGAACAAGGCTTAACTTTAGTACAGCTTTTCATCCTCAAACGGATGGTCAGACCGAGAGAACTAATCAGGTGGTTGAAGATATGCTCAGAGCTTGCATCATTGATTTCGATGGAAGCTGACATGATCACTTGCCTCTAGTTGAATTTGCATACAATAATAGCTACCAGGCAAGTATACAAATGGCACCTTTCGAAGCCTTATACGGAAGGAGTTGCCGATCACCCTTATGCTGGGACGAAGTTGGAGAAAAACAACTATTAGGACCAGACATGGTAAAGGATACCATTGAGAAGATACAATTGATTAGAGAAAGACTGCAAGTTGCTCAGTCTAGGCAAAAGGCTTATGCTGATACAAGAAGCAGAGATCTTGAATTCCAAGCCAGAGATCACGTATTTCTCAAGATATCACCTGGACGCGGAATAAGGAGATTTGGTGTTAAAGGCAAGCTTACACCAAGATTCATTGGACCTTTTGAGATACTGGAAAGAGTTTGTGAGGTTGCTTATCGCATCGCATTGCCTCCTCAATTATCCGATGTTCATAATGTGTTCCACATATCTATGTTGAAGAAGTATGTGCACGATCCATCGCATATTATTGATCATGGAGACTTAGTTATCCAGAAGGATCTCACATATGAACAGAAGCCCATAAAGATACTAGATCGTGAAGTACGTACTCTAAGGAATAAGGTTATTCCCATGCTAAAAGTACAATGGAATAGGAGTTCTGATCATGAAGCCACATGGGAGACCGAGGAATTCATGAGAAAGCAATTTCTAGAATTATTTTAAGGTATATACTCTACACTCTCCACATATATATATACTATGGAATTTGGGGACCAAATACTTTTAAGTGGGGGAGGGTGTAGCAACCCTGGAAAAAAATAAAGATTTTGGAAAATGGATCAAATTAAAAAGATAAGTAAATAGATGATGAAAGCCTAAACGTATAAGAATAAGCCAGAAGAAAAATAACGCCTTGGGTCAAGGCGCTACTTCAAGAAGAAACGCCCTTATACAAGGCGCGAATTCCAGAAAGGACGCCAACAGATGAGGTCGTCAATTCTCAGCGGCCAACATAAATAAAAAGGGCAAGTATAAGTGACGCCCTCTACATGGACGCGTTTCACATAAGAAATGACGCTTGACAAGGCGTCAATTTAAATTAACGCCCTCACTTAGTATGTTAATTCAGTTCGAGTTTCGTTCGACCCAAGAGTCTATCCAGAGCAAGTTCTGGATAACTACATCGAAGATGGAAAATAGTAAGGACTTTATCATAGAAGTATTACTTCCAATATAACTCTAACCCTATTAGGATTCTAAAAATCCTATAAATACCAACCTATTCGATCTGTTCGCTATTTTGGCGTTCGTCTGCTGCTGCCGTGCACGAAGAATAGGTAGTGTTCTTGTTTTCCTTCAGTCATGGTTATGAAGGATACTGATGTTCTTCATCATCTTTTGCTATAGGTTGCCTGCCTTGTGTTTCTTGACGTGCTGAAGAACGAGGGGTTCTTCATCAAACATCATCTTCTGGAGGCCGGTTTAGAACATAGCATCGTTTTCTATCAGAATCCTTCACGTTTCTTCTTCCAGATTTTCATAAGGTAGGTTTTCTCAAGATCGTAGCCCAAACTAGCTTAAGATCTTAATAATATCATCGGTCGTGCATGCATATAGTTTTATTGTGGTTTCATATGGTTTCTATGTAATTTCAAAAAGAAACGCCCTTGACAAGGGTGCTAATTTAAAGAAGCGACCCACACTAGGGCGCTAATTATTGTTTTGACGCCCTGCCTAGAAGTCGTCAATTGCATGTAATTAATAAATACCCACGTTTAAAATTTAATATCTATGTAACCATGAATCTAATATATTGCTTGAGTATACCTGTGAAATCCTGCTATTTTTCCTGTCATGATCATGTACCCTTTTTCCTGGAATTTTATTATCTAAAAATTGGTAAATTCTGGAATTCACGACCTTGTCTAGGTCACCTCTTATTTAACTGACGCCCCTGTCCAGGGCGCGTTTTTGCTAAAATTCCATATTATCTAAATTCTGCAAAAATAGAAATACAGGATGGACGACTGCTGTATAAGTCGTCAAAATTGTAATTAAACGCCTTTGTAAAAGGCGTTAATTTCATTAAAAATGACTTTACCTAAGTCGCTACTTTCCTGAGTTATTATTTTCACTGATACTGATAACCGAGAGTTTCAATATATATATATATCGGCACTATATTCCAGTCCATGAATATAGTCCCACGTTTCATGATGTTTTATCGTTTACCACCTTAACTCTCAGTGACATACAAGCTCTCCATTGGACATTCTGTTCCTTTGGACTAGCGAGTTAGTCATGGAGACCTCTATAAGACTCCTCGAGCCTTGGATTCCCTCAAGGCCGACTGAGCTGGTTGTACCCTAAAAACCCATTACATAATCTTTGCCATGTCACTCTGTAGAAACATGGTATACCGGCCCTCATGTCATGCCATGTGTATGATATGAAAATTATCTTAATGAACGGGGTAAAGTATGACATTGTTATGATGTTCTTGTAAACCCCAATTCTATATTAAACTTGATGTTCTTGTGGACCTCAATTCTATATAAAGAATGTCCATACTTGTTTGTCATGGTACCCAAGTTAGGGAACCAATTCCACCTAGTTTTTTTATCGATAATCGTGATTGTACCGTTATTATCGCCTATCTATGTCAAGTGTCATATTTTGGACTCTATTCTATCAAAGTCTATCCTACGTGTCTACAAGCTTTATCCTTGAAATTCCATATTGGCTATATACAAAAGTGGATGTTAAAAATACATGATTAATGCCTGCGCATATAAGGCCCGATCTGGTCCTGGGAGGAGCACCCGAAAGTACTTGTGCCCATGGGAGTTGATTGATCACGGTATTGGCATTATACCAAAGTGCATGACTAGCTTGATTGAACATACCACAAATCTTGTACTTGACTTGATATTACGTGACTTGCGTGGCCCGAGAAAGGGTAATTGTATACTTGCTTGACTTGAAACAAAATAGCCAAATTCCAACATGACATGATGAGTTTACTTGCTTGAATATCTTGATATCTTTTGATATAAGTTCTTGAAAGCTCATGACTAGTACTTCCTGCTATCTTATTGTTATCCACTCTCTCTATCTTGTCGTTTTGCGAGCATGCATAGCTATAGTGCATTCATGGAAAAATGTAATTACTTAAACCCATTGCTAGTTCTTGAGATATAATTTCCTACTGAGCGTTCGCTCACTCAGTGTTTCCATACTTTTCAGGTAAGTCCGACGATGAGGGAACTCAATCTGAAAGGGATGGTCAAGAGTGAAAGAGTTAGAGCTATTCAAGCATCCATCAGTCCTGTCTTTTCTATATTTTCTTGAGTCAGAATTGTACCTTTCTTTTATTGAGTCTAGTATTTGCAAGGGTTTGTAATAGACATATTCTTATTAAAGGAATTAATGGATTGGGTTATCTTTATATTTGCGCACTCTGTCTTTGTGTCGAATACACTACTACTCTGATTGACATGATTGATATAAACTCGTCGCGCATCTCCGGGTACCTTCCGCGCTCGGGGCGTGACACCACCATAAGCTTTGAAGAAAGGCTGGTTCTGGTGCTGCTTCCAGGGGCCTTATCTGCTGCCTGCAAATTGGTTCTGGCAGGTTGAAGATGGTGGAGGGGAATGAAGGAAGGGCGGCCAAAGGAAGGGGAAATGGGGACTGAAGCTTGTGGGGAGATGGCTGGGGATAGTCAGAGGTGAAGGTGGAGGCTTGGAGATGAGGTGGGATGGGGTTGGGGGGCTGTGGAAGCTGGCTGCAACCAGGGTAGGGACTGGGGAAGAGAGGGGGTGAGCTATGGCAGGGAGGGCTGGATGGGGGATGGTGTGGCTGCTTCCCCAATCTAGGGTTAGGGTTTTGGGGGACCAAGGAAGCGGGGGAGGGAGAGAATGTGATGCGGGACGGACACGGGAGACGACACTATTAGGTGCCACCCTCGGACTCTAGATGAAGACGCGACCAGCAGCACACACCAGGGAGACACTAAGCCCAACACTACGAGCTCCTAGTGGCAAAACGTCGCTAACAGAAGTGGAAGCTCACTCGTCGTCCCAAGCGAGGGAAAGCGCGGACCGTGCGCGGTTAAGGAACCGGCGAAGGTCAAGGGTAGTCCGACTCAACTTTCGGACTCGGATCGAGTCACGGGACGGGTCACACTCACTCTCACAGCTGTGACATGGACACACGGGCTAGTACCTACGGTCTCGGCAGCGGTAAAAGACCGTATACTAGCTAAGCAAATGAACGCCAAGAGGTTCGGACCATTACCTCCACGCACCCGGCGTGGCGAAGACAACCCCGGCCGAATTACGGACTCCCGGTTAAACAATATCACAGCAATACAAAGATTTGACCCACTCCATGCAGGGAGGTAAAAGATCACATGTGGAGCCCGGGAATCACGCAACTCGGGTTGACAGGCAGCATCTTGATGTCGCCCGGCGGTGTCGAACTCCACGTTTTCGTGCTGTCCGAACGGCGGGTTCTGCGGGCCCGCGGGACCCACGGATGGCGCTGTCCTCCGGATCTGCGGGGGTGGGACCCACTATGATGGGGACCCCTGGTGGCGCGCCTCCACAGATGGCGGTCAGCCGGGAACACCGATCGGGGGTCGATCGGTCCCGATTCCCAAGCTTTGAAGTTGCTGCCCACGAATTTTTAGTTGCTGTTTTCAGGCGAGCGCTCCGGTGAAAACGGCCGCTGCGACCAATCCCTACGTCGGATCGGGACGCATGAGCTATCGTTGGAAAGCTCTCTTCAAATTCTTCAATCTAGACCCAGGGAGATCTGCTAGATCTGGTCGGATCAGAACTTTAATGAATTTACAAGTCCCTGTTGTACAGTAACCGAAATCTCAGAGCTACAGGGCACTTGTCTGAGAACCACCGTCGCCCGCCTAGTAACCCTCCGATTCAGCTCTTGAGCTCTTCTTCAAAGTTATAGGGTATACAACCACGGAACTGGAAATATTTTTGGAATTTTATTTGGAGGTGGTGGTGATTTACTATGATTTTTGGGATCACTGGTGGTCGGATCGGGGAACAGGGGGACAGAACTGTAGCTGGGACTGAGAATGATTTTTAGAAAATATGAAATGGATGAACAAAAAATTGAGAAAAATTGTGGATGAAGGGGTGGATGGGTGGAACCTCCAGTAAAATTGGGCGAACCAAACTAAATCAAAAAGTGGACCTAAGACATGAAACACAACTCGGGAATGAATCTGGACAGAACTCTGGCAGAACCGAAATGGAAGAGTGGACGAAAATCAAAAAATATGAAACGAGATCTGAATGGCAAACCAAAATTTTTGGGATGTCCTTGACACCTCTGGAACACCCAATAAAATCCCCAGATCTATCTGAGCTCGGGGCTGAGACAGGAAATTCATGGAAGCTCCTGTGGTACTACGCGGGCAGAACTCCATTGATGGCGAAGGCGGTGCGGTGGCGGCTCGTGGCGGCGGCGGCGATCGTCGGAACTGATACACGAGGCGTCACACCTCAGAATGGAAGCCTTCACTGCTTCAATGGGGAGAGGGAGGAGAGAGGAGGGGGGGCGCACCAGCCCTTGCTTCTTGAATTAGTTTGAATCAAATGGCATTAATTCTCATCAAATGAAAATACAAGGTATATGTATGAATTGGTAAAAGACATAAACTACCCTTGGACCTAGGATTTGTGGGAATATAAAAATGGAGTAGAACTAATTAGTTCTACTCACATTTTTCAAAAATTAAAACCTTGATGGTGAGAGGGGGGCGCCCTCTTGACTAGGGGTGGGGGTAGGTGGAAGGTTGGTGGCCAACCTTGGCAAATTAGTCTAATTGTCCCCCATGTGGACAATTGACTAGTCAAGGCTTCTAGATGTCCACCTTGGATGTTGACCAACCCCACAAGGCTGATATGGACCAATGGGACGGGTCCTGGGGGTCCCATGGGGCCCAGGGGTCCCATTTTACAAATAAGCCCCTCGTACACTCATAATTGCAAACCGTATAAAATGAAATAAACACACCTTACACACAAATAAAGTCTAATTAAATATGAAAAATGGGGAGGCTCAAGGCGGCATCTCCAGGCTGTCTCCGAGCCAGATGGATGCTGAGGTGGCTCGAGTCGTGCTCCGTGTACGGTACCGGTGGCTCGGCATGTCGCGCCGCTCAACTGCTCGGGTGTCCGCACCAGAATGGGTGGGAAATTCGAATTTTGTCTTGGGGTGTGGAAGGGTTGGCTTGGGAAGTGAGGGGGTGTGTGGGGAATGCCAAGAGATGTCTTGGAAGAGGGAGGGAATTCAATGGAAGAGTTATTGTGGTCTTGGGATGTGAAGGGGTTGGTGAGGTGGCAGAAGGAGAGTGGATGAGCTAGAGATGATGTGGAGGAGAGAGGAGAGAGGGGCAAACCCCTTAGAGAGAGGAGAGAGGAGAGAGAGAGAGGAAGAGAGAGGGCTTCTCACCCAAGACACTCAAGGCTTCTCACCTAATGGCAATCAATAATTGGAATTCCAATTCTAATTCTTCATTACCTTAAATGAGATAGTTGGGTCCTATATATAGGAGCTCAACTCTTTACATGACCAAAATATCCTTGACTTAACACATAATGACCAAACCTATCGAAAAGGGGGCGCCCATGGGCTAGCCCTTTCAATTGGACCCATTAAGCCTAACATGCTATCTAATTGACCCAATAACTTACTCAACTGACTCAAATAAAGAAAATTACAGTAATAAGACTCAAACAAAGTGGAAAATACATGATACTTCTTTGTAAATTAAGCCGAAAAATCATGCCGATTGTTGCCAGAGTGATGTGGTGAGTTGTGGGAACTAGAGCTACAGATGATGCCCCCATCACAGATGTATATATGTAGCAATCATAAACCATCAAGCATAGACATGCAATTTTTAGGTGGTTTGATCTCCTGCAGAGATCTACATCCACCCCACACTTAAACCAAGTGTGGCTTTACTATTGATTCCTAGCTTCCAATCTGCTAATCCACAGCTTTGCGGAAAACTTCCCAACAGACGCTGAGCCTTACAGCTTAAGCTATCAGAAGAATCCTTCTCTGCCGCTGGGGATTACATCTTGCCCAATCCGCTGACACAGCTTGTAAAACAAGATTTCAAAGCAGAAATTGAAAATCAGAAAAACAAAACAAAAACTATAGCTCTCACAAAGAGCAGATCGGCTCTGGTACTGAACCAAGAAGCCGGAAACAACAGCTTGCAGAGACTCAGACACACACTCTTCTAACGATGCACAGCTCTTCTCTCAAAGCTCCTCTTCCTCTCTTCTTAAATTCTCTCTTTGGGTTCTTCTCAGGTTCGCTCTCTTCTCTTTTTGATCTTGTTCTCTTGTTTTGGATTTTTCTCCCTTTCTCTGTATATATCTTTTTGAGATTTGGCGATCTACCCCCTTTCATAATGCAGCAGATGATGGGCGCGTGGAAACCACGTTTCCCGCCCAAGAGTTCGTTCAGATCTGAGTTGAGATGGCCATATGGCAGCATCTTGATTTGGTTGCTTTCCACGTGTCAAAAATAGTGTTTCACCTTTTGCCATGGATCACATGCCTTTTATCCTAGTACTTAAGTTGCTCGTGACTTAGAGTTTGCAGGTAGTTGGTACACTCATCATGTGTTCGCTCAAGTGACTGACCTGACAATATAACACACAAACACATGCACAGACTTGTGAGACTTCATATGCAAACTTGCACGGACCTGTCAGTGTAAGCTACTAGATATGTACAGACCTTATGTGCAGTGCAAAAGTGTGCACAGACTATGCATAGCAAAACATGCGCTGACTTTGGTATGCATAAGACAAAAACATGCACCGATCTTATTCATGCATATGACAAACATGCACAGACCCTCATATGCATGATGCAGAAAGTGCACCGACATTTATATGCATGGGACACACAATTCCACCGGTTCAGCAAAACATGCACCGACCTTCTATATGAAGGAGTAGGAATATACACTGACCTTGGTTAACACTAGATGGGAAAGTGCACCGACCTTATATGTGTGATGCAGCACATGCACCGACCTGATATGCTGCTAGTGACGACGTGCACCGACCTTGGTTATGTGCGATGCAAAATATGCACTGACCTCTCTAAGCAAACAAGGCGACTAGCACCGACCTCTCTAATTAAATACGTCAACTAGCACTGACCTCACTTGCAAGAATCAACACAACTAGTATCGACCTCAAGTATACGTGAGACTCTACTAGCATCGACCTGAAGCCTGTGTGAGGCACTCCTTGCATCGATGTTACTTAGTGTAAGATATTGCTAACATCGACCTGACTCAAAGGCAAATGCAACTAGCATCGACCTTGTGCAGACTAACTAATGCTAGCACCGACCTTATATCATTGCACAACAGGCTAGCACCGACCTCATGAGCATATGCACGGACCTTAGTTAACCATAGTATGAAGGTGTAGAAATGTTTTATGTAAAGATCTGACATATAAAAAATTCTTCAAAATACACAATATTACCATGGTCAAGATAAAGTCACCCAAGTCAACTCTACTGTCAACCAAGTCAACTCTACTGTTGCCAATCATTCAAAACACAATCAACACACAGCAGTTTCCATACTGCTGATCAACTCTAGAGGAGACCCAACACATATGTGGTTGTCAACCCTATGGGGGAAACTCAATTCCTACCCCTTAATGGGAAGCATTTGAAACTATATCATGCGTCACTGCCCCAGTTCGATGAACAATTAAACCCCTCGCCACATGCGTAATAAGAATGTCTCTTAGATCTCCGTGAGACTATGCAATATCCATTCAAAAAAAAAGGAAAAAAATGGAAAACAAAAACAAAAAAGAGAACAAAAAAATAGAGAGAGAAAGAAAAAGAGATAGAGAAACTCGTCAAAGTCACTGGGAGATGTCGATTCATCAAGCCCCACCGGAATTCAAAATTCCCTCCTCTGGCTCAGACCATCTCATCTCGGTCGAATAACCAAATAGCTGCATCCCATGCAGTAACCTCATATGTAGCTCAACACTACTTTATCCTGTCCGACCGATGCATAAAACTTCTGACTTGGACCTTCCGTCCAAGCCAGTTTTAAAGTCTATTGCTTTGACTCGGACCTTCCATCCTGGTCAATGAATAAAAAAACCTCCTTCCCTCGACCCAGATCCTCCATCTGGATTCGGTGAACAAAAAAGACCCCTTTCTTGCTTTGGCACTAACCCCGTGTCAATGAATAAACCACCTCAATATTACAATCGCCAGTCCCACCGATGAATAAACCTGTTGCTCGGACCTCCCGTCTGAAGCATGAACAAAAAGACCCCTCCACTCTGGATCGGACCTTCCGTCCAGCTAGAGAACAAAAAGACCCCTTATATAGTCGGCCTCCCCGATGCATCGAAGAACAAAAGACCCCCTCATACAGTCTGCAACCCTGGCGTAATAAAGAATGAAAAGACCCTCTTTCCTTGGCTCGGACCTTCGGTCCAAGTCGATGAACAAAAAGATCCTCTTCGCTCGGCTCGGACCTTCCGTCCAAGTCGATGAACAAAAAGACCCCCTTTCCTTGGCTCAGACCTTCGGTCCAAGTCGATGAAAAAAAAGATCCTCTTCGCTCGGGTCAGACCTTCCGTCCATGTCGATGAACAAAAAATCCTCTTCACTCTGCTCGGACCTTC
This sequence comes from Amorphophallus konjac, assembly GCA_022559845.1. NCBI lineage: Eukaryota > Viridiplantae > Streptophyta > Magnoliopsida > Alismatales > Araceae > Amorphophallus > Amorphophallus konjac. The sequence continues at coordinate 211,268,707 of CM040122.1, forward strand.
CGTCTAAGTCGATGAACAAAAAGACCCTCTTTGCTTGGCTCGGACCTTCCGTCCAAGTCGATGAACAAAAAGACTCCCTTTGCTTGGCTCGGACCTTCTGTCTAAGTCGATGAATAAAAAGACCCTCTTTGCTTGGCTCGGACCTTCTGTCCAAGTCGATGAACAAAAATAACCTCTTTGCTTGGCTCGGACCTTCCGCCCAAGTCGATGAACAAAAAGAACCCTCTTTGCTCGGCTCGGACCTTCCATCCAAGTCGATGAATAAAAGACCCCTTTCATTTTGGCACTCACCCCATGTCAATGAATAAACCATGTCAATGCCCGGCACCCTGTCAGCACTGGTGAATAAACCCTTTGTTTCGAACGTTCCACCCGAATACATCAACTAGCACACGAACTCCTCCCGTTCCATCAGGCCCCTTTCGAAGCCTTCAGCTTGGACTTCCCCATCTGAGTCGATGAATAAACAACTTTCCTTAACCCAACACGAGTCACCAACCCCCCCGAGGGATTGGCCTCATCCAGTTGGCTCAGGCATTTTGCCTAGGTCGACGCATAAATCCTATCGGCTTGGTTCGGTATTAGCCCTATACTAATGACTAAACCCCCCCATTCGTGCTAGACATTTCGGTCCGCGTGCCTACGTGGTGAAGTTGTCCCCTCATCCCTTCACTAACGAGTGAGCGCTTTCCTGTGAATTCACACCGGACCAACAGTCTACTGCCTTGGAAGAGAAGATACCCTACTAAAAAACTCTACAGCTGCGGGCCCCGCGCACTAATTCCTTGCTTACGCCACAGCGGGTGGGGGGCATTTGTGGATGCCCAATAAATGATGATCATACGGCATGCACATCCTGGCACCCCGAGAACAAGTCGAGGACGGAGAGGCCGAATAAACCCCATATCTCATCCGATCAAGGCGAAAACACACCTGCTGGTCCGCTACCTAATAAAGAAGCTTCTTGAGCTAAAGAAATGGCCCTGGCCCCTCAATTCGCAGTGCCGAAGGCTGAATCATCATAAAATAGAGTAACCTGGTCAGGGCATACATTATGCCAAAAAGGCCACTAGAAGGCCGAAGAGCTGCCAAACGAGGGCGAAAACACTTTGGGTGGTTGCTCACACGATGAAGACACTCTCCACAGGCAGGGAGAAGGGTTAAGGGCATGACCTGCAATGTCGAAAGCCAAATCAGTAAGAAACTTGAGTAATCTGTCACGGGTTCAGCAGATGTCGAAAATCACTTGGAATCGCAAACCAAAGCACAGAAGCTTCGAAATGGGCACCCCGGAAGCGGTTCATTAAAACTAAGGCAGTACCAGAGGTCAAGCACTTGTTTGGGCCGTTTTGGAGTCAACAAGGCAGAACGCCCCATAAGCCAACCCACCTAAACCATCTCGGCGTAAATCGGCACGGCCCCTCCTTCGCCTAAATCGGCGCGGCCCCCTTGCTTCTTAAATCGGCGCCTCCCTTTGGTTTCTAAACCGGCGGGGCCAGCTCCCTTGGTCCATCCTTATACTGGTGTGACTTGCTTCCCCCTTGACATCCTAAACCGGTGCGCAAAACCCACCTAGCCCGGCGTGGCCAAAACCGGCCCACCCTCAGCCGCGCCATTTTAACCAAATATGCCATCCCATCCACATTCTGGCACTCTATTTTCCTGATGAATCTCACGCGAAGTAAGAAAGAGAAGGAGAATAGAGCATTCAATGCCTGTCCCATAACCATTTAGGATGATAGACCTGTCTACAACCCAGGTCTATAGTGCGACGGTGGCAACAACAGCGGCAAGCCATGACGGTGGCAGTAAAGCAGAACCCCCGAACAATCAACTTCATCCTATCCTCGGATGGGTGCCAGTGTACTACGCAAATCAACAGACGCCAGCGTAGCAAGTCAACTCCGCTCATCCCTGCAAACGAGTAGGAAGTGGCTGCAGTTCTTCTCCATCACTCGCTATATATATAAAGCTGAAGAATAGAAATGAAGAAGGTGGTCGTAAAGCAGAAAAGTGAGAGAGACCACTTGGAGAAGCCAAGAAGAGAAATAGAGAAAAGGGAGTGCACCAGTGTCTGCGAAGCGAAGAAAAAAGAAAGGGAGACTGGGAGAAGAGAGGTGAGGTTGGGGGAGAGGTGCATGTGCTCTGTTCTCCCCCCTGTGGCATCTTTCTTTCTTCATTTCTTTTGTTTTCTATATTTTCTCCAATGTTGTATCCTCCCCCGTATACCATGTCGTTTTGACAGAGAATGAAGGAAGCTCTTTTAATTAGAGGGCCTTCATCTTGTTTGCATTCTTCTGTCATGAGCATTGTGCCTCCCATATCACAATTTAGAAAGCGTCGTGTTTCCCCCTCACCGGTGGCGTCCCTCTCTCTCTTTATCTTCTAATCACTCAGGGCTCCCAGAAGCCTACTTCTCTGTAGTATGGCTTTTGGGGGACCCGTCTGAAGGGTGAATATTGATAGCCTCTTGCTCAGTAACATGGCGAATATTTTCCCTTGCAAACTCCTCTGAAGCTATGACCCGTGAGCCACTAGAACCCCTCGAAGGCTAGTCCTCAGGCTTCTACACTCATCTTCGGGTCATCGGGCAGTTGTCTTTAGCTTACCCGAATTTTGGGGGTCATCCCAAGGCATCCCATTTGACGATTATCACAACGAAACCCTAGTCCGGGGGAGGTGCTGCAAATTTTTTGCCAGGAACGCGAATGGCAAGAAGAATGAATGATCACAACGAAAGATGAACAAATGAATGAAAAGATCCCTCTGCGGACACAAAGAGATGTGTGCCTGAGCTCACATGAACCGGACATAACATAGTCTTTGCATTTCTGAATATATCCGCACAATAAACTGCTGTAATCTATACTCAAATCTTCTTACTAACCCACTCCAGGCCCTTCTAAACTACCTAAACCAGCGAGGCCTAAATCGGCGCGCCCCTCGCCATGCCGTTTTAGCTTTTTAGACACCCTAAATCGGTGCGCCCCTTTTCCCTATCGTTTTAGCCTCTTAGACCCCCCCTAAACTAGTGTGGCCCCTCCTTGGCCTAAATCGGCTTGCCCCTCGCCACGTTGTTTTAGCTTCTTATACCCACTAAACTGGCGCGCCCCTTTGCCATGCCGTTTTGGCCTGTTAGACCCCCTAAACTGGCGCGGCCCCTCCTTGGCCTAAACTGGCACGCACCCATGTCCTCCTTAAAACGGCGCGCCTTCAAAAAAACAAACAATCATATAAAAGAAAAGGAATGAAAGCAAATAAGCAAAAAATCCACCCATGCATGTAAATAAATGGTGAAAATCAACAACCTAAATCGCAATAACAATAAAAAATAGCCTAACACTGCCTGTTCAGAACTTCGCTCCCACCAGACTCGGTGTGAAGAGAATATCAATGATGCCCCATTAAGTCGGAGTTGGACCTTGGGAGCCATCCTGATATGGTCATGACCTGACATTGCCTTGGGCCGATAGTTCATCGAACCTGAGACATTTGCATGGTTTTATCACCGTCTTTTATGCTACAAATGTGGACCCTCGTCCGAACATAAAATGGCCCGCGAGTGACCGACACATCTACGAACGTTTGCACCCCAATGTGGGGTCTGTCCAAATGCAGCTCGAGATTTCATTCTATCATTTCGTTAAATATGAATTTCAGGTCGTAGGGCCCCTTTTCCTGGCAACTAATCAAGGGTTTTCCCCTCTCCGAGGGGATGTAATTAATGTCGCGACCTTTATGGCGTGGTGGTTTTCATCCCGATACGACACACAATCATCTGACTAGTCAGATCGAGCGCACCCTGGGTCTCGGACCACTCTAGTCCCGGAACCCGAATAAATCGTCACCTAGGTGACTGGACCACCCTCGCACAAATAAACCTAATGAACAAACGAACAAATAAAAGAATAAAAGAAGCGTTCCAAAAGTGCATCCACAGAGGGCCACTCTCAGATTGGAAGCTCCTCATGCTCAGGACCGATTGCAAGGAGGGCTACTTCTCCTTTCTTCTTCTTCTTCTCAAAATCTCCTTAAGGATGCCATAATGGTGCTCACACTTCTTTCCTTCTCACAACACAAGGCTTCCATGGACATAGCACTGGGCTGCACTCTTCTCTTTTTTTTCTCACGGATATTTGTCAGGAATACTCTTTTTTTGGGCTCTCTTCTTCTTATAGACGGTAGCTTCTGAGAGAGGCGGCAACTGCAGCAGTGAGCGCAAGTGAAGGGGGGACATCCAATTTATAGGCCTCAAGGGCTAGAGACTTTCCCTCCAAGTCTTCTGCAATTTGAATAGCTGGTAATAAACAAAGAGGTTTGACCAAGGGAAGCCTGCATGACCTTAATTCCCATTGCAGAGAGGACGTCCTTTTGCCAACGATATTATCCCTTCATATACAAGCTCTACTGGTTGGCTGCAGGGGACAGGACTGGCAAAGTTTAGTGAGTCTTTTCCTTGACAAATACCATGTCCAAAAGAGAGTTCTGATAACTTATTATGATAGGGACAGAGGTCAGTCCTAGGAATCTTCTCCAGCCCTGAAAAACCAACTTTTCAGAGGTTTATGTCAGACCTTTTTGCCCTCTGTACGGTTTTGGGGAAGACAGATCAGTCAGATTACTTTTGAGTTACTTCTTTAGTGAGGTTGACCTACTGTGAGGTGAGGTCGACACTGCTTTGGAAAATTCCTTTTATAACGGCTTCTGGAAGGAGCATAAGGTCGACCTCCTGTAAAAGTGAGGTAGACACTGCCTTGCAGAATGCTATTTATAACGGCTTCTGGAAGGACCATGAGGTCGACCTACTGAGAGGTAAGGTCGACACTGCTTTGAAAAATTTTGTCTTCAACGGCTTCTGGAAGCACCATGAGGTCGACCTGCTAAGAACCTGAGGTCGACACCACCCTTAAGATTTCATTAGGCGGATGGCTGCTGGAGCTGGTGATGTCACGTCTCGACGTGAAAAATCAAAATGCAGGCAGTTATAATCAATCATGTCAATGAGAGCACAATTTGCCACAAGAGACAAACTACCAAAATTTCATAATTAAAAACAAGTAACTAAATTTTAATGATGAAAATAGAAATATATCATTACATCATCTTGTGGTCTTGGCTAAGTAACCTTACATAGCGACTCAATTCAAAGTAACTAAACAGAACTACAACTTTCATAAAATTGACCCAACTACAACTGACACATTCCATACTATGACCATCACACGGCACAACATCAGATTGGCTCTGTCTAAGCTTTACTCGCGCCCTTCCCCATCCGTTTGCGTATCCTCGTCAGAGCTACCTGAAAGGTGGGAAAACAATTGGGTGAGCGAACACTCAGTAGGTTCTATACAGGCAATGTATAAGTGATTAGCCTATTTAAGAACGTCATGCTGAAAACATCGAATAAAAAATGAAGCTGATAACATATGACTATAGCCATAATGAAAGAACATGAATGCGGGGAATAACCAAGATTAGAGAAGTCATTAACAATATTTCCAATAATTGGTCGAACAAGCACACAAGTATAACAAGTCATGTAGAGTGATAACTTCCAGTAGAAATGAATGTCATAGACACACAATAGCAAGTACTCGGTGCAATGCCACACCTTGTCATTACAAACTCCCCGGGGCCCAAATACTTTTGGGCGCTCCTCCCAGGAGCAGACCGAGCCTTTTATGATTCGTTGGCATTGATTGGCGGATCCAAGATCCCAAGTAAAATCTAGACATTCATTGGAATCGACCAAGAATTCCAAGGTTAAGTTGTGTAACTTATCTCTAAGATCAAGAGTCATTTCAATAAAAATTTCGACAAGGAGTCAAAAGAATATGACTTGGAAGTCAAGATTCACAAAATATCTCGAATGGGACTAGATGACAAACCAAGGGCTACCCTTGACATGGCTGCTACAAGCACACAAGAATCACCGAAAACAAGTTCTGGAACAAGGTCGCGGTTAAATCAAGACTGCTAGCATGTGATTACGGTCTAGTCGGGACCGCTTTTGAGAGGGCAGCAATAAAGCCTATGTTGACGCATCAGCCAACGAGTCGACGCACAAACCAGGTTAACGCGGTCCGGAGGGAACCGCTATTGATGGTGGCGGTCAAGAGAAGACTGCTACCAGGTTATTCAAGGCTTGAAATATTCAGCCGGCCAGTCAAATGGCATGGTCCTCAGTCGACTTGGGGCACGATTGGGCTGGAGCAGGGTCCAGTCCGCATAGCCCTGGTCATTTGAGGTGACAAGGGTCGAGCTGAGTGAATAAGTCGACTTAGAACGAGGTCAGTCGACTGGGTAGAATCGGCACATCGGCCAGAACCGAATCAAGATAGCGAGAATAACACGGTCCTCCCATGACTGCTACCACTTGGTAGCGGTCCCCTGAGGGCCGCGTCCTGGTCGAGACACGGCGGAACAGTCACAACTCGAACTACCCAAAAATGAAATCTGGTCGAGTCGTTGGGTTCAAGCTTTCGTGGTACAACCCTCCTGGCGTCTTAGTGGGAATCCCAGACTCGCGGGGTCTTACGGAGGCCTCGTAATAGTGGTCCTAGTCCGACAGAAAGAATATTCGGCAGAGAGTTCCGACTATCACAAGATTGAGAGGTGTGAAATGCGGAAAATGAGAGTGTGCGGTGAGCCAATGTAACGCCCAAGAAAATCCTAGGATTTAAAAATATAATTATTAAGCCTTTAATGAGCTAATAATTGAATTGTGGTAAACTAAAAACTAATTATGTAGGCCCTACACTAATTCAAGAGGATAGGGCCCAAATAATAAACTCAATGGGCCCAAAAGATTGTTTTGGATCTTAGCCCATAGTCTAGAAGCTTAAAGAAGATGCAATCTCATAATTTAAAGAGATAATAACTCTTTAGTAAGATAAGTTAATGGATAATAACGTGGATAATATCAAAGGAGTTTGAACTAATTTCAAATTCGGTGCCCAATAGTGAAAGCGGTCTATCGCGAGATCGCAAGATGCTGGTAAACAGTCTAGTCCTGGACCGCTAAGGCACTACGGATTCCGTGAGAAGAAGCAGGGTTGACTTTCACGTCCTCTGATTTCATGCGATTTCATGCATTGTACCTTGAGTAGTTTATGTTTTTCATTAAGACTATGCATCTAGTAAAATCTTCATACATGAACCTAGCCCTAATGGAGTGAAAAGGAAATTTTCTTGTTTATCACATAAACCTATGCATATTATTGGCCTATCTTCATTCTATCATGATGATAGAAGTTTAATTATGTTGATTTACAGGCATGATATTTCTTGGATTAGCATTTTGTCTTATTATTGTTTAGTTTTCTGTAACACGGGAGGAAACGGTCTTCCTGTGGACCGCCAGACACTCTAGCGGTCGCCCGATAGACCGTTTGGCCTAGTGAAACGGTCCTTCACTAGACCGTTTTCAATTACTGATTTATGTAATATTGTTAACCCAAAACATATTGCAGATTAGCCATAATGATTATATGATAAGCCTAGTTAACTAAGTTTTATTTATGATTTGAGCACCGGTTTCATATACTTAGTTAATTCTATTGTTCATCATAGTAGATTTCATGTTTTATGCACATTGGTATTATTTGAACTTATGTTAATTTATGACCAAAATCACATACTCTTGTAATAAATATATGTTTCAAATGCTAGAGGATTCATGATTTAACTTGATCACTATTTTATCATGATTCTCTCTCTTCTAGAGTCATTCTTCTTAGGTACATGGCACATATTTCGGTATGTTGTCATTAGTTACACTTCTTGCACATTAAGTACATAATCTTGGACTTGATAACCTCTCCATTAGATATTCCTTCCAACGGACTAGGAAATCTTATTTCAAGGCCTCCATAAGACTCCGCGATCATGGGATTCCCACTAGGACGCCGAGCTAGTTGTTCCCTTAAAGCCCATTATCTAGAAAGCACCTTTACCAGTGTTTTATATACTCTGGACCTTAGCGGCCATATGAACGACCGTCTGCCTTCTGCTAGCGGCCATGCACTAGACCGCTAACGGATACCTAACGGCCATCCGCTAGACCGCTAACGCTCCAGATGGTTTTATTACATCGATGTCGTTAATCTATGAAACGGTCCATATCTAGACTGCCAAGCATGCTAAGCAGCCCAGTAATAGACCGCTTAGTTCCTGATTATGTCTAACCCGAGGTTTGACTTTGGGGTTGGTTTTCTTGAGTTCCTAGATGATCTTAGGATTACATGGAGCCTAAATTATGTTTAACCAAGTTAAACTTGAATTATGAAACGTAAAGAATGTACCATTATGCTGCCAAATTTTCTCTATAGCATAACCTAGTTATTAATGCATTTCTTGAATTCTCATGATCAACTATTGGTACATTCTACATCTTGGCTACCTTATTATTTAATTATTATTGAAATTGTACATTATTGGCCGTATTATTGTTATAAACGTGGAAGTAGCTTGATTTATATTTGAAGATACAGTTCGAGCACTGATTGTATTCAACGGCTCTATGCTAGTCCCCTCGGCTAATTGTCGGAAACATACTGTAAACCATGGGGTGATGCTACTAGCGTCGCATTGCGCTGGGAGTACTTTCTTCATAAATAAGTTAAATATCCACGGGATCACATGAATTCACGAAGTACTTGCTTCTAAGTGAATAATACTTTCTTGATTGTTACATAACTTTCTAGTGCATAGCCTTCATGGTTATGAAAAGTATATTCTAGTTACATTCTTGTTCACTGAAAGACAAAATTTACATTCTTGGTATATACTTGATTTATCATATTCCCATATCTCAAGCTTGATCATATCTGGTTACTTTGGCTTTATTCGCGTGCTTTGTCGTATTTACTTGATTTATCTTATTCTCTAGAGCTAAAACGCTAATCACTTAAACTTGCCACCATGTTGATACGAAGATACCTACTGGGCATGTGTGCTCATTACCCTACTTTCCAATCTTTTTCAAGAAATTCTAACAGGTCGGATTCAGATTACTCAAGTCATGGTTTCGAGAGTGATTGATGGTTCGAGAGAAGCCATAGTCATTAAGTCTAGTCGGGTCATGATGTAATTTTTATTTTATTGAGTCTAGTAAAGAGTCAAAGATCTATTGTACTTTGAGATTATTATTGTTATGAAATAAAGTGAAGTTTGGAAAAATTACTTGTGCAATTACTTTTATGTGATTGACTTGCGCTCTGATTATATTACTTGCTCAAGGTGTACCAGCCGACTGTTCACGTTCCCTATTGTTTCCACTACATAATCTCGGGGCGTGACAGCAAATACCACCAGAGTGGCATGACCTTCAAACAAGCCTAGCAATTTAATTAATTAATAGGAAGTATAGCACAAGCGTTATCTAGATTTTGGGCAGATCATGATACAATGAATCTACTTGTTTGGCAAGAACAATCATGAGATAATATCCTCCTCTCTCATCACTCTAATCCCTAAGGTGCCAGAGCCCATGTCCTTTAGTGATTTCAGGCCTATAAGCTTGTGCAACTTTTCCTATAAAATCATTTCCCGGATTATCTCTGAAAGATTGGCTCCCTTTTTGCCAAGTATTATATCAGTGGAGCAAGGGGCTTTTGTTAAGGGGAGATTCATTTTAGATAATGTGGCTCTTGCTCGGTAGTTAATGATGGATATAAATAAAAAGGTACGCGGTCATAATATGATAGTTAAGCTTGACATGGCAAAGATCTATGATAGGATGGAATGGGATTTTATCTTGACTGTCATGAGGAAGTTTGGTTTCAATACCAGATTTACCTCGTACATTGGAATGCTTCTCTATAACTGTTGGTTTTCGGTCAATTTTAATGGAGTGGCATCATGATTCTTTATGTCCAGCAGGGGCATTAGGCAAGGGGACCCCACAGCCCCATACCTGTTCATAATTGCTTCTGAAGTTCTCAGTAGAGGCCTCTCTGCTCAATTTCAATTTGGAAGCTTACAAGTTTACAAAGGACCAAGGCAGTCCATGCAGATTACACACTTACTATATGCAGATGATTCTATGGTTTTCCTTAATGCTAGCAGACAAAATGTTGTGGCATTCCAACAATTCATTTGCAGATATGAGCAATGCTCAGGGCAGAAAGTGAATGTTAACAAAAGCTGCTTTATTCTATCAGAGAAAGCACCTTCCTCCCTTAAACAGTCAATTCATGTTCTTACTGGTTTTAAATATTAGACTGCTGGAATCAACTATTTGGGCATTCCAGTGAAAAAGGGTAGGTACCTTTGCTCTGACTTCAAATCCCTGATTGAAAGGGTTCAGATCAAGTTGGAAGGCTGGATATCCAAGCTTCTATCCCAAGCTGGTAGAGTAGTTCTAATAGATTCTGTTATGCATAGCATGCCAATCTACCTTGCTTCTGCTTGTTTTATCCCAAAGAAGGTTGTCAGATTCATTGACAGTCAATGTGCAAATTTTTTCTGGCAAGGCAGTGATGGCAATAACCGAAGACACTGGATAGCTTGGTCAGTAATTCAGAGGCCACGCTAAGAAGGAGGACTGGGAATAAGAGATCGAAAATGGGTTCAAATCTCATTGGCAATTAAGAGTTTATGAAAATTCTTCATGGGTCTTCCCTCTGGTCTCGATATGCTAGGCAACGGTTCATTAAATATCATTTTGCCAACTGTACTAAGCCTTTCCCTGCAGGTATGCCTTTGGCAGTTTTTAGGCAAGCCCAACATTTTCTAATAAAAAACAGCAGATGGCTTGTTGGAAATGGGGCAGAAATTGACTTACTGAGAGATAACTAGACTGGTCAAGGCCCTGCCATTAATGTAGTTCAGGCTGATGGTAGAAATAGAGGTGCAGATTTCCCTCTGGCTTCAGTCTGAGAAGTGCTTTAGGATTCTCAGCATATCGCCAGGGGTTCTCTTAGTAACACCTTTCATTTTCCACACATCCAGTTCAGCAATGAGGCTGACATCTGTATCTGGACAGGCACCTTAAAGGGTGATTTCTCTGTAAAGTCAACATGTAACTTGGTCTGAACTAAAGGTATTCCGGGGCCAGCTTGGGCCAAGTTATGGCACTCAGCAATTGCTCCGAGAGCAGCTCTTTTCACATGGAAAATTCTCCATCGAGCAGTGCCGGTCGATAGTAGGGTGGCTGAATGCTGAATTCAAATGGCTTCTAGGTGCAACTGTTGTTCATCTCCTTCCCAAGTTATGGGGCTGGATGCACCCTCTTGTCAGCAACAAGATTGCTCTTTGTGAGCAGATTACAACCCGAAGCTGGAATTTAATTTCTGAAACCAACATGTCATCAGCAATACAATTTATTGGTATGTATGCTGTTATTTTGATGATATGGGAAATATGGAAACATAGATGTGGTCTAAGATTTGAAGGAGTGACCCTCAGCAGTGCATCTATCAAAAGGAAAATAATATCTTCAATAGCTTTGGTGTTGGACAAGCTAAATTTTCACAAGCCTTTATCACCAGCCCAATCCTACTGCTTAGCCTCCTTCCATTTACATCCCCGAGTGGAAATCAAACATCCACTCTTGGTCTTTTGTCGTTTGGCTGCCTAAGATTTTTCACTGCATGTAGATGGAGCCTCGAAGGGCAACCCCGGCATAAGTGGAGGTGGAGGATGTATCAGGGACCATGCAGGCAAACTCATAGTTGGTTTTGCATTTCACTATGGTTGAGGCAATAGTATCTTAGCAGAGACTAGGGCTCTTCATGATGGTTTAGCCATAGCAAAGCAATGTCATATTAATCTGGCAGCAATGTACTCGGATTGTGCCCTCCTAGTAGAGGCAATTCGAATGGAATGGCTCCAAGCTGGATGGTCCTTCCCTGGTGGAAAAGGACCTTGGATCTCTCTAGGAGAATGGGTGTCTGGTGTAGCATGTTTTCAGAGAAGGGAATCAAGTTGCTGATTCCCTTGCCTCGTATGCATGCACCATTACTGAAAACACAATCTTCACTCAAGTAAGGGACCTCCCATGAATGGCCAAGGGAGCGTTAAGAATTGATAAAGTTAAAATGCCAGCCATCCGTCTCCGTTAGCCTCTATTGGGGAATGCCCTGAAGCCAATATACAGACTTCAGAAGCTGGAATTCACAAGTACAGACGTACAAAGCTGCAGTCTCTAAATGTGCAGACATTTCCCAATGTACAGACTTTAGGAGCGAAAGGGAGCAATGTGTGGACTTCTCAAATGTACAGGCTTCACAAGCTGCAGCGACAGGGCATGCAGTGTACAGACTCCAGAATGTACAGACTCCACAAAGCTAAAGCAGTTACAAAGCTCAACAATGTACAGACTTCAGTCAAAAGGGAGCAGTGTATAGACTTTTCGAATGTACAGGCTTCACAAAAAATGCAGCAACAGGGCGTGCAGTGTACAGACTCTAGAATGTACAGACTTCACGAAGTTGTAGAGCTCACAAAGCTCAGCAATGTACAGACTTCAGTCAAAGGGGAGAAATGTATAGATAGACTTTTCGAATGTACAGGCTTCACAATACTGCAGCGAAAGGGCAAGCAGTGTACATACTACACAATGTATAGACTTTACGAAGCTGCAGCGCAAGGGCATGCAATGTACAGACTTCAAAAGTGAAAGGGCGTGCAATGTTCAGACTTCACAAAAATATACAGACTTAATGAAGCTACATCGTAAGGGTGTGCAGTGTACAGACGTCCCAATGTACAGACTTACAAGCTCATACATAGACTGTATAGACTTCAGTAGTAAAGGGATTGCAGTGTACAGACTTCCTAAAGCCTAGTCACTGAATGTACATACTTCAGCAATGACGGGAGTGCAATGTCTGGACTCTTCAAATGTATAGACCTCACAGAAAAGGCTGTACAGACTTCACAAGGCCAGACACCGTGCGCCAGTCTCTAAAGGACTAATCCATTTTTTTACATTTGAACTCTCCTTGTATTTTTAGAGGCTTGGCCTCTTATGACTTTGTTCAAGTTTGGAAAATTAATAAAATAAAGCATCAAGTGGTGATTTGGTGGAGTGAGAACATTCCCTTCCTCTGGAATGGGGGTGCACTCTCCCTTCTTCCTGCTTGATGACTTGGGTTTAAAAAAAATATTGATCATGATAAGACAAGGGCTTTAGATTTAACGCTCTTTCAAAATCCATAGCTATTACATGTGTTTCTAGCCTAAAACAAGTTGTTTAGTCAACTGGAAACACAGCAAAAAGCACAGCATGTTGTCTACAATCAGAGGGCGGAACGCGGTCAGGGAAGGGCCGCTACCGAGCGGTAGAGGTCGGTCAACGACCGTGTTTCATCCGTTTGACTTAAAAAAAAACACCGATGGAGGAATGCAGTTGGTCGCGCGATCGCGTCTTCAGAATAGCTGTCACTCGTGAACTGCATCTGGACCCGAGCTGTAATACCCTAAAATTTTCTATATATAATATTTTAGAAGTTTTCTCAGATTTCTAAGATTTTTCTAGAAATAAATAGATTATTAAATGAACTTGAGTTAAATAAAGCAAAATAATAAGACCCAATATTTGTTGATTGATCAGCCCCTTTTAAAAGCCCAAATGACCCAAATCCTAGCCCACAAGACTTGGCCCATATTGTAGAAGCTTAAGTTTTAGGAGATAAATATACCAATTATTGGATAAATCAACGAATAAATAACAAAGAGTTTGAAATAGTTCAAATATGACGCCAAGGGATAAAAACAGTCTATCGAGGGATCGCCTCAGGTATAAAACGGTCTCCACTCGACCGTTATTATCCGTTCGATCGCAAATATTTAGAAATGTGGAAATCTTGATTTTCTTCAAGCCTAATCACTAGGGATCGATACTATCTACTTGTTGGAATAGTCTAGAATGCTTGAGGATCGAATTGAAACCCTAATTAGGACTCTAGGTTCGTTCAAATCCTCAAAACCCTAGCTAACCCTATAAATAGACCTTAAGTTTTACCTACGCGACCCTTACGTGGAACTAAGGTAAGGAAGCATTATTTAAGGTAGGTTCTTTAGAATATTTTGTTCATAATAGTAAGGTCTAACTGCCCTCAAAATTTCATCTTAGGAGATCAAGCCATCAAGAAGATAGAAGCCTGCAAAGTCGTTGGCTCGGAGCAAGCAACCCAGGCACCTGTGCGATGGACCCAGGAAGATCTACAAATTAGAAGCCCTAAACAAGGTAATTAGAAGTTAATTTTTTAGACTTATTTCTTCACCTTAGTAACCTCTTCCTACCCTCCAATTTTTGTGGTCTTAGGTGAAGGGAATCAGGAGTTAGAAGGGCGAGAAGTTGTTGGTTCGGTTCAGGACGAGCAGAATCTAGGGTCGACTTCCAGCCTTAAATTCAATGTTTAAAGCCCAGTCCAGAGGTAGGTTATCTCATGAACGGCTAAAACTTGATGTTAGGAGTATTTTACGTTTTATTGAAACTGCACAGTAAGTTCATTTCTATGCATGCACCTAGCCCTAATAAGATAAAAATAGACATTCTTGTATATTTCTCACAACCAATACATGTTCATGGCCTAAATACTTTCTATCAGGTCTTAGCTACATGGTTACAGCATTTTCCAAGCATAATATGCCCTAGAATTAGCATTTTATTCCACTATTTTACAGCTTCTGTCTATCAGATAGAAACGGTCAATAACCTGACCGCCTCATTTAACAGTAGTCTATCGCGAGACTATTTATAACCCATGCAACCATATTCTGACCGCTACATGGTTCTGTGAACCAATTCAACCTAGCTAATTTCTCATATTATTAATGTTATAATATTTCTCATACAATCATGTTTTAATTCTTGTAGACACCCTATTCAATATGAGCATGTTTCAAACTTTATTTTTCCTTATTATCTAATTTTATGCCAAATTTATTATAGTTTGGTAATTAAAGATTTATTTTATTTGAAACATGATTCATGACGGTCTTTAGAACGTTATTTTGATCGCTTTTTTCAAACGATCCACTCTCACCTCTTGAGTTATTTTCATAAGTACGTGGCGTTTACTCCGGTATGCGACCATTAGTTACACTTTGCACTTATAGCACACTCTCTTGGACTTGTGAACCTCTCCGCCGGATATTCCTTCTGTTGGACTAGGGGATCATGTTTCAAGGCCTCTGTAAGACTCCGCAAGCCTGGGATTCCCACTAGGACGCTGAGCTGGTTGTACCATTAAAACATAAATTGTCTAGAAAGCACTCACATGATAGGTGTTTTATTTTCTGTACTTTGGTTAATTTCGGCCTATAGGAGACCGTCTCTGTTACTTAGCAGTCTTTCTAAGACCATTTTGTTTCATAAAATGGCCCCCTTGCGACCGTTATTCTCCAGAATTCTTCAAGTGTTGACCTTCTTCTCATTCTGGTTGACACAGTTTAAATGCGGCCTTCACTAGACCGCTATTATAGATTAAGCGGCCTAGCTGTGACCATTTTCTTCTTGAAACGGCCCAGTAGATAACCGTTTATTTCTGTCTTGTTCTTAACCTGAGGTTTGACCTAGAGGTTGTCTAAAATTTGTTCTTGGATGATCTTATGATTATTTCGATTCTAAACTTATAGGTAACAAGTTAACATTAAGATATGGAACTTAATTAATGTACCGTTATGCTGTCGGAATGCCGCTGTAGCATAATGTTCTCTTAATTCTTTTTTGAAATCATATATCATTTTTGGAACGTTCTATTCCTTGGTTACTTAGTTATGAAACCTATGAATTGAAATTGGAATTATTGGCCGAAACTATTGTTATCTCGTGGAATTAGCTTGATCTGTAACTTGAATATGCAAGAGCGGGCACGGACTTTGTCCAAGGGTTCGACACTAGCCCCCACGGCCGATGGCCAGAAACGTGCTGAAAACCAAGGGGTACGATGAATATTGGCGTCGCATTACGCCGGGAGTACTTTTTTTATAAACGAGTGAAGAACCACGAGACTCATTATGGAAATTTCATACTTGTTAATGACTTTCTAGTACATAGCCTTTACAAGGTTGTGTAAGTACTTTCTCGATATACGCTCGTACTTTCTTGTTCATGAAAGGCCAAATGTATACTTACATGATTAAATCTTGCTTGTTCATATACTCGACTATGTCTGTATGCTCAGATATCTTGTGACTCTATATTCTTGGTTATTTGCTTTATGACGTAATTTTACCGCATTCTCATTTTTACCTTAATTCTAGAGCTAAAGAATTAATCACTTAAATATTGCATTCATGTTGATACGAAGATACCTACTCGGCAACTGTGCTCATACCTATTTTCTCATCTTTTCATGAACTACTAGTGAATCGAATTCGGATTATGCAAGTAGCGGGTCCGAGAGCGATTGAAGGTCTACTGGAATGAGAGAAGCCCTAGTTATCAAGTGTCTAGTCGAGTCAGATTGTAAATTTTGATTTCTTGAGTCGTATGATAGAAGGTTTTCAACATTAATGGTCATGTGTAATTTTGATTATTGCTATGAAATAAAATTGGAGTTTTGAGCAAATTACTTGTGCAATTGCTTTTATGTGATTGTCTTGCGCTCTGATTACTTGCTTGCGAGAGGCTTACCATGCCGACTGTTCACGTTCCTGGAATTCCTTCCGCTGTATTAAAAGCTCGGGGCGTGACAGATAAAGTGGTATCAGAGACTAGGTCTAAGGACTCACTTATTCTTAAGAAAGATGTCATGTCATAGGTTAAGTCCAAGGTTTAAGGACCCATGCCTATGAAATAAGGAAAGAAATACCCAACCCATGAGAGAAATTGGGTAGAACCTAGGATGAGATAGTAATTAAAAATTTCCTCTAAGATAAACCCCCACCAATTCCACTAGAATTAACAAATCTATTACTCTTCTCAGGTACCTCATTCTTAAAACGGCTCACCGTCTTGATTGGAACAAAATTCAACAAATCGTTGCAGGTCTCACCCAGGCTTTGCAAACTATGGCCCAAGCAGGTGCAAGGGCAGGGGCTAGTGATTTGCACCGCAACTTCCGGAGTTTAAATCCTCCCCGATTTATTGGCTCTTCTAATCCAGACGAAGCAGAGAACTGGATCGATGAAATGAACCGTATATTCGAGGTCATGCAATATGCCGACTGAGAAAAGGTTCATCTTGCCACATTTCAACTTAACAAAGACACGCATACAAGGTGGAAGTCTATTCCAGCACCGCCTGTAGACGCACCACACACTTAGGAAGGATTTCTCACGCTCCTTCGTGCCAAATATTTCTCCGAACATGTTAAGGAGAGGAAGGTGGCAGAGTTCGCTTCATTGTGTCAAGGCATGATGATGGTGGCCGAGTATGAATTACAATTCTCTCGCTTAGCACCGTATGCTCAACATCTAGTGAGCATAGATCTTCTGAAGGCCAATCATTTTCTGGATGGGTTAAGGCCCGTCTTCATTCAACAACTCGGCTCGCAAAATATTCGAACCTATGCAGAAATGGTCCAACGAGCTCATCTATGTGAAAGGACCTTGGAGAAGGTCGAGAAACTCAAAAAGGAGGGAGGTCTAGCCGAAAGACAAATCGGCGTGGGAAGAAGGAAAAATTCAGCATCACGAAGCCTTATAAATCCTGTGATAGTAAGGAGAGATCCCGGAACGGGGGTGGTAGTAGTTACAACAAGAACAAAAAGGCGAAGGACGAAGAAAAGCAAGTCATGGCGGCTGGCACGTTCTATGAGAAGTTCAGCCACTCGGCCGAGGAATGTTGGAAACGCTTAGGGGCGTGTTTGTGATGTGGAAGTTGGGAGCACCGCATGCCTAACTGTCCTCTTATGAAAGAGCAACAATCTACAAGGAACAATGGTGGACGAAAGCGACAAGCTAGATTGAATGCCGTTCTGGATGAGGATGAACCAACCAAAGAAGGAGAACTTATTGAAGGTATCATTCACATTCATTCGCATCCTGCTTTCGTACTATTTGATATTGGTACTACTCACTCCTTTATTACTAGTTCCTTTGCAAAAACATTGCCTATTTCACCTGTTCCGGTACCATCGGATGTAACCATAGTAACACCTTTAGGTTCGGGAACAGAATTGAAAACCTATTTCCCTAATAGTGAAGTCACTATTGCTAATCTTGTATGTCTTGATATGGAAGGCTATGATGTCATATTAGGAGTTGATGGGATATGGGTGATCATAGACCGTTTAACAAAATTTGCTCATTTTCTACCTATTAAAAGTCGATGGCCTGTGGATATCTTGGCCGCTTTATATATAAATGAGATTGTTAAATTACATGGTGTCTCTATCACCATTATTTCTGATCGAGACCCACGATTTACTTCACAATTCTGGAAAGGGCTACAATATTCTTTGGGAACCCTGTTGCATTTTAGCACCGCGTTTCATCAACAAACTGATGGACAAACTGAAAGGACCAATCAGGTAGTGGAGGATATGTTAAGGGCATTGATATTCATAAAATCCGTCGTTGAAAAGCCGTGCCACAATTTCAAAATATTCGCACTCAATCACTTTTAAAGATTGGGAAATCAAGTATAGTGCTAAGTGGAGTCGATCCCACGAGGAGGAAAAATCTTTATTTACCCAAGTTGGAAAAATATCCTTATGCTTTGAAAAATTGAATTTTGAGTGCGATTAAAACTAAGGTTAAATAAAATGTAAGAAAACTAATTAAAGAAGATGAGAGGGTTTAAGAAGAGAAATTGGAAGAGATAGAAAGAGAAAGACAACCACAACTTTGCTCAAATGATGAATTCTATTAAGATGAAAGTGAAAAGTTACACTCTATAAAAATAAAAATTTTAACTTGAGCGTAAAAGAGAAAAAGGAGGAAAATATAGTCAATGGATGAACAGTAGTGCCGCCTCTTTGCCAAGCCTTTGATGAAGATCGCCCCGCCTTGAAATCCGACGCCATGAGAGGACCAATGGAAGAAACTCTACCTTGGGATATGAGAATAAAATAGGGGAAGGAGAAGATAGAAGAGGAAGGGAATTACTGTGAAAACATGTTTTGAAAAGGGAGTGAAAAGGGGGAGGAAGAGAAGGGATCGGTGGAGAGAAATAATCAAAACTAAACTGAAAACAAAGAGAGATTAGAGGAAGGATAACTTTAAAATCGAAGAGAATTGAAAGAATTGAAGGAATAGAAAGTTGGAGATCGAGGAAAATGGAAGAAGATTGCTGAAGAGTGTAGAGAGAGAAAATAAGAGAGAGAGGGTGAAAAATGAGGAAGAACAAGGACTACTCGCGAGGATGAACAATGAAAAAGACCCAGAACCTGAACTCTGAAAAACTGAAAATAACTTGCAAATGAAGAGGAATTGGAAAAGGAGGAAGAAGAAGAAAATATCGATCTAAGGAAGACAGAGAACTTTTATGAAAAGCTCAGGATGAAAAGACGAGTGGAAGAGGGAGAAAAGTTGAAAATAATGAAGTGTAGTAAAATTGGATGAACAGTAAAAATGAAGAATAGAGCTTAAAAATGAGAAAGAACTAGAGGAAGAGGAAGAAGAAGAAGTTGAAGAAGACTTAAAAATGATGAACTTTGAAGAAGAAAGAAAGTTAAAAAAATGAACAGAAGTGCATGAAAAATAAGCTAGGAGTAAGGCAAATCCCCCTTCACGGTCGAACACAACGCTCTTTTATAGGGTTTAGAAACTTTCCACGGTCGTGAGCTTCATGATCCAATCAAATCGGAGTTTGTAGCAGTAAGAATTGATCAAATTAGGTTTCCATCCCGATTTAGAGTCCTCTTTTCCTAAAAATAGGCAAACATAAGCACAAAGATGGAAGAAAAACTTCGATCGGGAAACTCAGTTCCGTTTCTGGTTTTTCTGCAAATAGCGACTTGGGTGATGGCACTTTTTCATGAATCAACGTTTGTTCGCACGGGTGAAAAATCTTTATTTTCTCTTTTTGATATTTTTCTTTTTCCCATAAAATCAGAAAATGGCGACTTTGCAGAAAGTCGCTAATTCTTCTTTCCTTATTTTGACATTCACTAAATAGCAACCGAGGTTTGGTCGCTGATTCCAAATAGCGACCGAACGTTGGTCGCTAATTCCTGAAAATACATAAAATATAAAAATATTCAATATTCCTCATCAGTAATCAAATTACAATAATTACTCATTTCTAGTACACCCCGTAACTTACTCATTGCTAGTCCCTTAGCAATGCAAATAAATTAAAATTAGGGACCAACAAGAGTTTACAAAGATCATACTCTTATATCTAGTTCCCCCTTCAAAGAATCAACTAAAGGTTAGGAATCCGGAAGCATTAATGTATACTAGCCTTAGGTAGGAAATTCAAGTACATGACTTAAGAATGTATCTCAAAGTTCAATAGCACTTGTGCATGTGTAATACTAAATTTACAGCATAGACAACTGCATCTCCCATTTTTCTATTTTGAATAAGTGCCTTTGAACCCTACACCTCTCAGTCAGAGTATTAAGTATACTAGCATTTTTATCTGCCTTATTTCTTTGTCCCTTTTGGGATCTTTTTATTTATTTTTTCTCTACACACATGATGATGTACTACCCTTCACTGTTTAACACGAACCTCGACTCTTGCCTTAGGAGAAGTAGGCCCAGTTACCCAGATCAAGGTTCCCTTTTTCATTTTACGCGAACCTCAACACGTCTTAGGTGAAGTAGGCCCGGTTACTAAGATTCGGGACATTTTTCATAGCATTCTTCTTCTTCTTTTTTCGTAGTGCCTTTGCACTTATTTGATAGATAATTTGGCAGAAAATTTCATAAAAAGATCTCTTCCTTAAGAAGTGCAAAGTATCAGACAACACATCCAAAATAGTAGAAGGTTTGTCCTACTTATTTCATTAGTGTGCAACGTGATTTTCATTCTTTCTAAAGTGCACATGAACTTTAAAGAGATTCTTAAATCAATTTTCCATGGATAGATCGAGTAAAATTTTCTTCATCCTTCTCTCCAGCCTTTTCTATTCTAGAAACACTTTTAATAAAAGCATGAATTAATAAAACTCATTTGGGGATTTCATCTTTTTTTCAATTTCATGCGACAATGATATGCAGGACATTATGCAAAATACTCCTATCAGGTTGTACTAGATGCAATGAAATTTGAATTTTCTCTCCCCCCCAACTTAAATGACATTATCCCCAATGGCATATAGAGTTGAAATAATACAACAATGCAACAATGAAGATTGCTGAGTAGGAAAGAGACAACCTGCTATGCGGGGCAGAACCTCCTTTGTTGATATTGGTGACAGCTTCCGCACCTGGGCTTGAACCTGATGACTAAAACACACTAAAACAAAAACATTAAATAACAAAAACCTTAGATTGCCTCCCAGAAGCGCTAAGTTTTCCATCTTCAGCTATACGCATGCATAGAAGGTGCTCCATCAGGTTATAACCAACAAGTTGAGTTAAGAATGAGTCACCAGGTTATCTTATCTGCTTTTAATTTCCATCATTTGTGCCACGAGAAGACAATATTTTTCATGTACGTGTATGGGCTGAAAGTATGTTGGTTTCGTACATTATTGAGTTGAACATTAGAAGCATATGTGAATCAATTTTCTTCCTTAGGGAGCTTATGCAAATCAATGGCCATTAACCTAGTAAGATCTGGGTGGAACCCTTACCCAGTATCTACCCACTTGACTACCCATTTATTGGCTACTTCCTCCATAGCAGCTTGTTCATGTGCCGGTGGCTTTTAAATGAGATCGACATTACTTAAACTATGATGCATGTCTGCTGGCGAACTAATATCTGTCAAATCTGCCATACTCCCCTTAATGATAGCCTCAAGTGCATTAAGAGCACTAATCAACTGTTCCTCCTGATGGGGAGTCAAATTAAAGGTGAATATATCTGGCATATCACCCTCATGTCCTAGAATGTCATACTAGATAAGCTTAATTTTCAGGGGAATCAAATTGGCGCGAAGTATGAGCCCAGAATCAGGGGTCAGATCAAATGTGAAATTCTCTAATACGGCCCTTTCATCAACTTTATCAATCGACTTTAGATTATCCATCTAATTATCCAATAATGGGGTGGATAGATTAAATGTAGTCTTTTCTAACCAGGCCCCTTCATCACATTCTTCAAAAGAAGGAGGATGTTCAGAATTCGTCTCCATTAAATCGTCACAATTATTAACCACAAAGTAACCCTCATCTTCATGTATATCCTTAAATGAGTTCTTTGATCCACTATTTATCATGATGATACTCTCAGCCTCAAAGCATTCATAGGATGGGGTGGCGATATCAATATGATCATCATTATCATTCAATCCACCCCCTAATGCCTTCCCCTCCTTCATCATGGTGTTGTTAGTGCACTCCCCCTCACTCTTAGTATTGACATCTTGAGTCAAAATGACAGGCATAAGATCATCATCAACATCATTCACATGTTGAGGAGGTTGGTGTAATATTGAAGGAGGGTCATGATAAGTAAATCGAGAATACACAATCTGAGGTTCAGAGTAGTGGCCTAGTGAATCTCCCCTACAATTGATATTGCTGTTGAAGCTAGGGTGAGATGAGTTGGGCTGAAGTTGATGACACATGGGTTGCTCATGGACTTCTTGGAGTGAAAGTTTAGATGAATGGACTTGGAATGTTTGATCCAGATTGCTCCAGTCAAGATTATAGTCATCAGAGAAGTTATCATACTCGAGCTAAGATAACCCTAAGGCATATTGAACTTGAGCTTGGATGACTGGTGGGAGTCGGGCTATAGTAGGACACTCACTCACATGGTAAGTAAGACTAGCACAGAAATCGCAGGTTTCCTTAGAAGTTTAGGATGGACTTTCGTATAGACTTGATGAGGGTTGGACAATGGCATTATCGTCTATCTTAGAGTCAAGTCCTACCCATTTTTCTATCTCACGATGCCTAGCTTGCATGAAAGGTCCTACATATTGTTTATGAGATGAGATTGAGGCAAGATTCATCGAATTTTCACTCAAAATTTCAAACAGATCATAAGCCTCATTTTCATCCTTGTTCATGAATGCCCCTCCACAATATATGTCCACCATTTGTCTATCATAATCAGATAACCTCTCATAAAATGCGTACATAACTTGCCATTTGGGCAACCCATGATGTGGACATTGACGTAACAAATCCTTCAACCTTTCCCAAGATTCATGAATCTGCTCTCCCAGAAGCTGAGTAAAGCCTACAATCGCCCTTCTCATGATGTTGGTCCAGACTATGTGGTAAAATCTTTTCAAAAATTCTAATTGCATAACTTCCCAAGTCCTAATCGCTTCTCCAAAACTCCTTAACCAACATTTTACTTTATCTTTCAATGAGAGTGGAAATAAGATCAACCTAAGGGCATCATCACTATGGTTTTGGATTTTGACTAGGGAGCAAATTTCTAAAAAGTCATCTAGATGCTTTTAAAGATTTTCATTGGGATTCCCTTAAAAAGATGGGAGCGTCTGGATGATACTAGGGCGAATCTCATACTGATCTACAAGAATATCAGGCAGTTCAATGCAGGTGGAGGGTTTATAAGTAGAAGGAATAAAGTGTTCCTTCATGGGCATAGGTTTCATTCCTTCATGTATAGCCATTGATGTTGATTCAAATGAATAAGACCCAAAGGAATATTTTTATTTCAATTTTATTTATTTATTTTTGTAAATAATGCAATGAGTTAATACAACAATCAAATGCAATGAATGATTAACTATATGAAAGTAAAATGAGGATGATTTTTTTCTTTTTGAAAGGAAGAATTGGTACTCACTACTAAAGTGGTCAATTGGCAAGGTAAGAGGTGGAGTTGTGGGAGACTCCCCCTATTTTCGTAGGATCCTAATTAAATAACCACAATCTCACTTAGGCATTTGCCTTTTAACTTCTAGCCTTAAACATCAATATTCCAAAATAGCAACAAATTCCAAAGTCCCTTTTTCTATGTGAAACCTTCTAAGAGCAATCTACCTCCAAGTGCTTCTTGGTACAACCTGCCCGGCGTCCGTGAGGGAATCTACGGGTGCGGGGACTTATGGGGGTCTTTAAAATAGAATTTTCAATCTAAAGAGACGGAGTGCTCAATGGAGGGTCCTTCCAAATCCAAGAAAGGTGTAAAGATCCTAATGCCCTTAAGAAGAGGAATAGATAAGAAGAGAAGTTTTTTTTTTCAAAAACAAGTGAAAATATAAAACAAGTGATATGAATGCAAGACAAATAATCAACTAAATGCACAATGCATGAAAAGAGATGCAACTAAGATAAAGGCATGCTAACATGGAACACATTTTTTTATTTTTCTGATTTTATATTTTTGAGATTTTTTTTTCACCAAGAAATGAAAGAGAGAACTTATGAACTAAAAATAACAACTAACATGCAATTATACTAAAACAAATGAAGCCTAAAACATGTTTTTTGGAGTTTTCTGGTTTTTCAGATTTTTTTTCAAAAGTTTTTCAATTTTTTTTGAATTTTTCAGAAATAAACAAAACAAGACCTATATCTACGTTTTTGACCTTTACTGATGCTTGATTTTCCTAGAATTTCTGAAATTATACTTTCTGCTACATATCTAGCATTTAGCGACGCTTCCTGTGACAGCTTTTTTCTGAAATTTTCAGGTCCGAATTTCTCATTTTTTTGATTTTTTGATTTTTTGAGTTTTTTTCTTTTTCCTTCAAAATAAAAACTGGGAAATTAATATACAACTATATACATCAAACACAAGGAATTTTCTGAAATAAAAAATTAATTTCCTCCCTGGCGACGACGCCAAAAATTGATATGCACAAAACCCGTCGTTGAAAAACGTACCATAATTTCCAAATATTTGCACTCACTCATTTTTAAAGATTGAAAAATCAAGTATAGTGGTAAGTGAGTCGATCCCACAAGGAGAAAAAAAACTTTATTTACCCAAGTTGGAAAAATATCCTTATACTTTGAAAAATTGAATTTTTAGTGAGATTAAAATTAAGGAAAAATAAATTGTAAGAAAACTAATTAAAGTAGATTAGAGGGTTTAAGAAGAGAAATTGGAAGAGATAGAAAGAGAAAGACAACCACAACTTTGCTCAAATGATGAATTCTATTAAGATGAAAGTGGAAAGTTACACTCTATGAAAATAAAAATTATAACTTGAGCATAAAAGAGAAAAAGGAAGAAAATATAGCCAAAAGATGAAGAGTAGCACTGCCTCATTGCCAAGCCTTTGATGAAGACCGTCTCGCCTTAGAATCCGACGCCGTGAGAGGACCGATGCAAGAAAATCCACCTTGGGATATGAAACGAAAATAGGGGAAGGAGAAGATAGAAGAGGAAGGGAATTACTATGAAAACATATTTTGAAAAGGGAGTGAAAAGAGGGAGGAAGAGAAGGGATCGGTGGAGAGAAACAATAAAAACTAAACTAAAAATAGAGAGAGATTAGAAAAAAGATAACTTTAAAATCGAAGAGAATTATAAGAAGTGGAAGAAGAGAAAGTTGGAGATCCGAGAAAGAGGAATAAGATTTCTGAAGAGTGCATAGAGAGAAAACAAGAGGGAGAGGGCGAAAAATGAGGAAGAACAGAAACTACCCGCACAGGTGAATAGTGAAAATGACCCAGAACCTTAACTCTGAAAAACTGAAAATAACTTACAAACGAAGAGGAATAGGGAAAAGGGGAAGACTAAAAATAATCGATCTAAGGAATACGGAGAACTTTCATGAAGAGCTCAGAATGAAAAGAGGAGTGGAAGAGGGAGAAACGTTGAAAATAATGAAGTGCAATAAAATCGGATGAACAGTAAAAATGAATAATAGAGCTTTGAAAAATAGGAAATAACATAAAAACAAGAAAGAACTAGAGGAAGAGGAATAAGGAGAAGTTGCAGGAGACTTAAAATTAAAGAACTTTGGCATGAAAATTAAGCTAGAAGTAAGGTAAATCCCCCTTCACGGTCGAACATAATGCTCTTTTATAGGGTTCAGAATCTTTCCACGATCATGAGCTTCATGATCCAATCAAATCCGAGTTTGTAGCAGCAAGACTTGATCAAATTAGGTTTCCAGTCCGATTTAGATTCCCCCTTTCCTAAAGATAGGTAAAGATAAGCTCAAACATGGAAGAAAAACTTTGATCGGGAAACTCAGTTCCGTTTCTAGTTTTTCTGCAAATAGCGGCTTGTGTGATGGCGCTTTTTCATCAATCGGCATCTATTCGCACGGGCAAAAAATCTTTATTTCCTTTTTTTGATATTTTTATTTTTCCCATAAAATTAGAAAATGGCGACTTTACAGAAAGTCGTTAATTCTTCTTTCCTTATTTTGACATGCACTAAATAGCAACCGAGGTTTGGTCGCTGATTCCGAATAGAGACCGAACATTGGTCGCTAATTCCTGAAAATACACAAAATATAAACATATCCAATATTCATCATCAGAAAATAAATTACAATAATTGTGCATTTTTCTAACTATTTCTCACATTGCTATTTTGACTCAAAATTGATGATAAAATCATGTAAATTTTGAAAAATGGTGAGAATGAGATTTTGACCTTATTAATGCACAACTATGCTTATTAAATGCTAAAAAATGATGAATGTGATGTAAATTATAACATTAAATATGATACTCATCACACCCCCAACTTACTCATTACTAGTCCCTTAGCAATGCAAATAAATTAAAATTAAGGACCAACAAGAGTTTACAAAGATCATACTCTTATATCCAGCTCCCCCTTCAAAGAATCAACTAAAGATTAGGAATCCAGAAGCATTAATGTATACTAGCCTTAGGTAGGAAATTCAAGTACATGACTTAAGAATGTATCTCAAAGTTCAATAGCACTTGTGCATGTGTAATACTAAATTCACAGTATAGACAATTGCATCCCCCATTTTGCTATTCCGAACAAGTGCCTTTCAACCCTACATCTCTCAGTCAGAGCATTAAGTATACTATCATTTTTATCTGCCTTATTTCTTTGTACCTTTTGGGATCTTTTTAATTATTTATTCTCAACACACATAATGCTGCACTACCCTTCACTGTTTAACACGAACCTCGACTCTTATCTTTGGAGAAGCAGGCCCAGTTACCCAGATCAATATTCCCTTTTTCGTTTTACGCGAACCTCAACACGTCTTAGGTGAAGTTGGCCCGGTTACTAAGATACGAGACATTTTTCATGGTGTTCTTCTTTTTTTTTCGTAGTGCCTTTGCACTTATTTGATAGATAATTTCGCAGAAAGTTTTGCAAAAAGATCTCTTCCTTAAGAAGTGTAGAGTATCAGACAACATACCTAAAATAGTAGAAGGCTTGTCTTGCTTGTTTCATTGGTGTGCAATATGATTTTCATTCTTTCTAAAGTGCACATGAACTTTAAAGAGATTCTTAAATCAGTTTTCTATGGCTAGATCGAGTAAATTTTCCTTCATCCCTTCTCTCCAACCTTTTTTATTCCAGAATCACTTTTAATAAAAGTATGAATTAATAAAACTCATTTGGGGATTTCATCTTTTTTTCAATTTCATGTGATAATGATATGCAGGACATTATGCAAAATACTCCTATCAGGTTGTACTAGATGCAATGAAATTTAAATTTTATAAATTAATAAAATTGATATGCACAAAATCCGTCGTTTAAAAGCATGTCATAATTTCAAAATATTCACACTCACTCACTTTTAAAGATTGGACAATTAAGTATAGTGGTAAGTGAAGTCGATCCCACAAGGAGGAAAAATCTTTATTTACCCAAGTTGGAAAAATATCCTTATGTTTTGATAAATCAAATTTTGAGTGAGATTAAAACTAAGGAGAAATAAATTGTAAGAAAACTAATTAAAGAAGTTGAGAGGGTTTAAGAAGAGAAATTGGAAGAGATAGAAAGAGAAAGACAGCCACAACTTTGCTCAAATGATGAATTCTATTAAGATGAAAGTGGAAAGTTAGACTCTATGAAAAAAAAATTACAACTTGAGCATAAAAGAGAAAAAGGAACCAAATATAGCCAATGGATGAAGAGTAGCGCCGCCTCTTTGCCAAGCCTTTGATGAAGATCGCCCTGTCTTGGAATCTGATGCCGTGAGAGGACCAATGGAAGAAAATCCGCCTTGGGATATGAGAAGAAAATAGGGGAAGGAGAAGATAGAAGAGGAAGGGAATTACTATGGAAACATGTTTTGAAAAGGGAGTGAAAAGAAAGAGGAAGAGAAGGGATCAGTGGCGAGAAACAATAAAAACTAAATTGAAAATAGAGAGAGATTAGAGGAAGCATATCTTTAAAACTGAAGAGAATTAGAAGAATTAGAAGAGAAAGTTGGAGATCATAGAAAGAGGAAGAAGATTGCTGAAGAGTACAAAGAGAGAAAATAAGAGGAAGATGGTAAAAAATGTGGAAGAACTGGGACTACACGCGCGGATGAACAGTGAAAAAGACCCAAAACCTGAACTCTTAAAAATTGAAATTATCTTGCAAACGAAGAGGAATTGAAAGAAGAGGAAGAAACAGAAAATATCTATCTATGGAAGACGGAGAACTTTCATGAAGAGCTCAGGATGAAAAGATGAGTGGAAGAGGGAGAAGAGTTGAAAATAACGAAGTGTAGTCAAATCGTACGAACAATACAAATGATGAACAGAGCTTTGAAAAATAGGAAATAACTTAAAAATGAGAAAGAACTAGAGGAAGAAGAAGAAGAAGAAGTTGCAGGAGACTTAAAAATGAAGAACTTTAAAGAGTAAAGAAAGAAAGAAGAACAGAAGTGCATGAAAATCAAGCTAGAAGTAAGGCGAATCCCCTTCCACGGTCGAACACAACACCCTTTTATAGGGTTCAGAACCTTTCCATGATCGTGAGCTTCATGATCCAATCAAATCTGAGTTCATAGTAGCATGACCTCAACATATCCTCTAACGTCTGAATGGTCCTCTTCGATTGACCATCCGATTGCGGATGATAAGCTAAGCTAAATACTAACTCGGTGCCTAGAGCTCTCTGGAAAATCCTCCAGAATCCAGAACTAAAACGTGGATCTCGGTCTGACACAATGGAGATGGGAATCCCATGCAAAGGTACAATCTGCTCCACATATAAGCGTACCAACTTGGGCACACTCCAGCTGACTCTGATTGATAACAACAAAGCTGTGTTCATCAGCCTATCCACCAGCAACCAAATGCTATCATGCCCACATGGAGTCCTCGGCAATCCTACCACAAAATCAATGGTCACGTTGTCCCATTTTCACGCGAGAACCTCCAAGGGCTGAAGCGTACCACCAGGTCGCTGATGTTCCGCCTTCACCTGCTGATAAATCAGGCGCCTGGCCACAAACTCAACAATATCTCGCTTCATGCCAGGCCACCAGAACTGCCTCTTCAAGTTCCGATACATCTTCGTCACACCCGGATCTACGGTGTACCTACTCCCATGAGCCTCTAGCAACACCAAACGCCTCACCTGCTCGTCTTTCGAGATGTATAGTCTACCTCAGAATCTCGCCGCTCCGTCCTCGTCGAGCTCCACATCGGCCATAGCCAAAATCTGGGGTAACTCAGGGTCTACATGCTGAGCCTCTGTCACCTGACGATAGATGACTGGGGTGACAGTCAAGCTCGCAAGCACAGGGGACCCTGGCTCTCGGGGAACCTTAAGCCTAAATGTCACGGATGGCACTTATTCCCAAAGCTTCCACTTCCTCACCATCATCGCACTGACAATGACCTTCCTACTCAAGGGATCAGCAACGATGTTCATCCTGCCCTGCTGATAAGATAGGGTGAAGTCATAATCCTTCATATACTCCATCCCTCTCCTCTGTCTGAGGTTAATATCCTTCTAAGTAAACACATACCTCAGACTCTGATGGTCAGTGAACACCTCAAACTTCTCGCCGTACATATAATGCCTCCAAATCTTCAATGCAAAGATCACAGCAGCAAACTCGAGGTCATGAGTAGGGTAGTTTTTCTCATGTGGCTTTAATTACCGAGATGCATAAGCCACCACTCTACCATGCTACATCAACACAGCACCTAAACCAACCACAGAAGCATCTGTATACAACACAAAACCTCATGATCCAAAAGGTAACACCAACACTGGTGCCGAAGTGAGCAACCTCTTCAGCTCCATAAAGCTCTGCTCACACTGATCCGTCTAGGCGAACGTCACAGCCTTTCGCGTAAGTCTGGTCATCGGTGCTGCAATAGGAGAGAAGTCCTGAATGAACCTCCTATAATAGCCTGTAAGCCCCAAGAAACTCTGAATCTCCATCACGGACCTCGGCCTCGGCCACTGCACCACTACCTCGACCTTGGCTGGATCCACGAAAATACCATCACCAGAAATCATGTGCCCCAAAAAGTACACCTCGTGAAGCCAAAACTCACACTTGCTGAGCTTGCCATACAACTGATGATCTCGCAAAGTCTGCAATACAACCATCAAATGATATGTGTGCTCCTCTGCAGACTGATAATAAATAATGATGTCATCCACAAACACGACCACGAACTGATCTATGTAGGGATGAAACACTCTATGCATCAAATCCATGAATGTGACGGGGGCATTGGTGAGCCCAAACAGCATCACCAAGAACTCATAATGCCCATACCTCTTATTGAACGCAGCCTTCTCCACATCAGACTCACGAATCTGCAGCTAATAATAATCGGACTGTAAATCAATCCGTGAGAACACTCACGCAGACTGAAGCTAGTCGAACAAGTAATCAATCCGTGGCAATGGATATTTGTTCTTAATGGTCATCTCGTTCAGCCGTCGGTAGTCAATACACAACCTTAGA
Organism: Amorphophallus konjac; assembly: GCA_022559845.1. Classification (NCBI taxonomy): domain Eukaryota; kingdom Viridiplantae; phylum Streptophyta; class Magnoliopsida; order Alismatales; family Araceae; genus Amorphophallus; species Amorphophallus konjac. The sequence goes on from CM040122.1 coordinate 211,299,532, forward strand.
CTACTGTCGTTCTTCTTCACAAATAATACTGGTGCACCCCAAGGGGAAAAGCTAGGATGAATCTACCCCTTGGCCAGTAACTCCTGTAACAGCGCTCTCAACTCCTTCAACTTAGCAGGAGCCGTGCGATAAGGAGCCTTAGACAAAGGCCCCGTACCAGGCACAATCTCAATAACAAAATTGATCTCCTGCTATGGAGGTAATCCAGGCCAATCCTCGGGAAAAACATCGGGAAACTCACTCACCACCGGAATGTCCTCCACATCCAGCTCCGACTGGTCTACTACGACCACAGATGCAAGGAAACCCTGACATCCTGCATCAAGCAACCTACGGGCCCTATTAGCGGAAATAAGAAACTGAGGAGAGGTAGATCAGATACCTTGGAAACAAAACGTAGGTCTATGGGGAGGCTAAAAATAGACCCTCATCGATCTGCAATCTACCACCGCTCCATGGGCCTCAAGCCAATCCACGCCAAAAATCACATCATAGTCCCGAAGGTGCAACGCATAAAGCATGTCTGGCATGTTCTGCCCCTCAATCCACACAAGAACCTTCTCGAAACAATACGAGGTGAACATGTAATCACCGAAAGGCAACTGCATGGCCAAATAACACGATATCTGGGTCACCGGCTCCTCAATACTCAATGTGAAATCCTCGAAAATAAACGAATAACTCGAGCCGCACAACCCAGAATCATGATAGTACCTTCCACGAGCTATGACGACTCTGCCTCCACCCTGGTCATGTGCTTTATCTGGCCTCGGGACCTCTGCTTGCCCACACTCGCTGACCGGGGTAGTGGCGGATACTACCCCTGCTGCTACTGCAGAGGATACTGCTGGGGCTAAAACTATTGTTGCGGAGGGTATTACTATTGCCGCTGTTGAGGGTATTGGGGTGGATGATACGACCTCTGAGGATAGTCACGCGCCATATGCCCTGCCTGATCACATCTGAAACAAATCACTGGCGCCGTGCACTGTCTGCCTGGATGCGAGTCGCCACACGGGTGACACAACCCCCGTTGATGTGACACCACCTTCGGGGTGATAGTCACGAGACCAAAAATCTCTTGGATCTAGCAAGCAAGCAAAGCACGGACCGGTGACTTTACTCGAGCGGACTCGCCCGCTAAGCGCACTCTCGTGCCCGTAGGCAATCCGGTGATGGTGGTGAGGGTCCAAGACGGGACCTCGCTGCTCCGGGGGTTGGCTAGCCTAAGGTTGAACCCCTAAGGGCCCTGGGATGCCCACCATTGGGGGAGACCAACACGCCAAGGGCGTGGGATGTAATGGCTCACTCACAACTTGCCGGTGGTAGTCACTCACACATTAGTAATTCGGGATCGGGCACTCTATACCATCCGACGGCACTAGCAGCAATACTAAACCAACAAAGGAATAAAACCAGAAAGGGGTAACTGAAGCTCACCTGACTGGTGTGAAGACACCGATCTCGGTCGGAGACGAGGGCGAGCGAGGAAGCGTGGGCTCACCCGCACGCCGCGCTGATGAAGCTTCAACCTGAAAATTCAAGTTACATGCACTACGCCCCTTGCAAGGGGGTTGGACTAGAGGTGGGGAATTGGATTACAACCAAAGTGTACCTCCACGCAGGGAGGGGCGCTCAGCCAGCCAAGCGGGGAGGGGGAAAAATGAACTAGGAGCTAAATGATAGAAAGTTGTTGATTCAGCCCGCCCTCTGGAACAGAGGACAGATGGTTGATGTTGCTGTCCCAGAGGCCACTCCAGAGCTCTGATGTCGACAAAACCAGCTGGAAAATCTTCGTAGGTGACCTGGGAAGTCGTCCAAATTTTTCTGATTTATCAGGTTGCCGGTGCTGGTCGGAGCAGAGGCACGAACAGGGAAGCAGGGTTCTAGCTCTGTCTGCTTCTGGACCATAACAGCAGGAAGACGAAGTCACTCCGGGTGCTCCCGAGCTCTGAATTGGGCTTGGCCGGAGTCGACGACTTCTTTGTCGGTTCCTATTCGAGCAGAGACCTACGGGGACACCAGATGATGTTGGGGTAGACCTGAGAAGCCCAAATAGTGCTCAGGTGTCAGACCAGTCCAGGAGTGGACAGACCAGCACACATGTAGGAGAAAAATAAGAAAAGGCTGCTCCGGAGGTCGATCGTGGTGCCGTATCTTGGAGATGGAAGGCGACTTGTTGAGGGAGATCTCGGCCAAGTCCCGCCTCCAAATCTTCAGGCTACTGGTCGTGGGAGCCTCTGCTAGCAGTATCTGGTCTGCAGTCTGGAGGTGGACGCGCAGTCTGGGGAGAACTACTCCCCCGGGCAGCAGTAAGCTCCGATTGGGACGGGACAGCTGCCGTTGCAAAGAAGACCGGTAGACGCTTCCAACGATACCACTTGGACCTTCAGGAATGCCGGGATGAAGTCATGGTCGGCTCTGCAAGTCGCTGGTGCTCTGCTGCCTGCGAACTGGGAAGTGCAGGCTGAAGATGGGAGGTGGGAAATGGGGTAAATGGGAGGGGAAAGGGGGTGGACGGGTATCGAGGTAACCCTTGGCTGTTAGGGGGTCTGGAAGGGGGAAAATCAAGGTGAGGGAGGGGGAGAATGGGGGCAGGAAGGTGGTCTAGCAGGTGGTGAGAGAGTGAGTTACGAATTTGGGACTAGGAGGGAGGGGAAGAGGGATGATGGTTTCCCTATTTGGGGTGGTCTAGGGCTTGTGGGAGGAGAGAGTGGAGGGAATATTTAAAATTTGACCTAGGGAGCTGTAAGATTGTGTGGGGACTAGGGTGGATTGTGTTGGGGAGAGGGAGATTGTGTTGGGAAGGGAAAAGATTATGTTGGGGAGTGGGAGATTATGTTGAAATGGCCAAAGATCTCCTAGGGAGGGGCAAGATTTGGTGGGTGTTGGGGTGGGTGTAATGAATGCACCTAGGGAAGTGAAAAGGTGGGTGAGGTGGCACAAGGGAGGGGTTGAGGTGGCCAACTAGGGTTGAGGTGGAGGGTGAGGTGGAGGAGAGAGAAGAAATTTGAAATTGTGGGGAAAGGAGAGAGAAAGGGGTGCCCCCTAGAGAGAGAGAGAGAGGGGGGTTGGAGCTTCTCACTCCACTCTATTGGGTTCTCTCCAAGAAAAAAAGATAATTTCTGGAACTCAAACATTAGATTTTCATTCTTCATTAACTAAAAATGGAGAGAGTGGGGTCCTATTTATAGGGATCCCACAATTTACAATAAGTCCTTGGATTTTGGCACAATGACAATAAACCAACGGAAGGGGGGGTGCCCTTGGGCCTAGCCCAATGAATTGGGCCCAATATGCAACTTAATCAACCTAATGACACTTAACCTAGGTAGATGACTCATTAACTTAGGTACATGACTCAAATAAAATATGAAAATTACATGACCCGACTCAGAAAAATATGACGGACACAATGGAGCTATGCTGGCGAGCAATCGAAGCTGTGAAAAAATGTGAAGGGCGAGAGATGCCCCCATCATACCCCCAGGGTGCGAAGAACTCGACTCCGTCGAGTATGGGTCCGCCAGGGGAGAGGTCCTCCAATGCAGCTCCGGGCGAGCCACAACCTCCAAACTCAACCTCGCATCCTTAGCCGGGCGACGGCTCTTCATCCTCTCAAGGTGGCTCGGGCACACCCTCTTGCTGGCGATGGTACCCTGCTTGCCTAGTATTGCCTCCCTGTGCACACGTCGGACTCTCAAGCTGATATGTGGAGGCTCTCCGATGGTGTCACTCACAAAGGTGGGGGTAGGCTCAAGATGCTCACTGGGTTCTACCACGGTGCCCTTAGACTGTGCTAGGTCCGCCACGTGAAAAGTGGGGTATATCCCAAAACCCATTAGAAAGCCCCACTCATATGCTGGGTTGTCAAGGCCACCCAGAACTAGGCAAGGTCCAAGCCCACGTGCCCTCAAGTTGGAGGTGACCCTAGGGTAGAGCCACTCCAGAGTCACCATCGCCAAGTTGCCATCATGGAATTCAAAGTGGCGTTCGTGAGGTTTTACCTGCTTCTTGTAATTCTCACCGCTCGTTGTTTGTTGCTTGCTTAAATGCTCATGCCAGGTACTATGATGCGGTGTGAGTGGGAGATGCATGATATGCAAAGGGGGTCAGGACAACCATACTTAGACCAATCATGCAGTGATGCCATGGAGACTTTGAAGGGTGTGGGAGGGCCGGGACATCCATAGGTGTCCCTCTCATGCGTGGGTGTGATGAGTGCCGGAGGACCCGGACATCCATGAATGCTCCTAACATGCTTAAGACTCATGATGAATGAAGGCGGACCATTACATCCGAATATGGACCACTCATGTTTCCGACTTGACATGTGGGTGATATGAATGAATGTACCCGACTTATGAATCATGCCAAGTGGTTCGAGGTGCCAAGTCACATGTTTTCCTAACCCGAAAATGACTTTGATGTGTTGGGGTATGGTTTGGCATTGGAGTTTCCATTCAAAAGGGTCGAAGGGGTCAAGGAAGGTGGACATCATGGGGAGAGGCACCTCCTTGTTCCTTAGGTGTAGATCTTCCTTGGTCATAGCTACCCTTGTGTCGCCCGGGACTTGGGAGAGGTGGGCTTGGCCCAACATGGTGGGTGAGGGTAGGAAGGAGTGGGTGATAAGTGATGTGGGTGGATCACATGGGTTCCCGGGTTCCCATTGGGAGGGGTCAAAAGGATCAACATAAGTGTACCCGGGGGAAAGGAGCTCTAAGTTCATCTCAACATCCTCAAGGTCCTCACACTATGGTGTTGGATCATCCTCCTTTAATGAAATTATTGGGCCGAAGTTCTTAGTGGGTGGGTTGGCCATGAGAGGAGGGTTTGGCTTTCTGCCCAATATGAGGGACTCCAATTTGATGATAAGGTCGGGCTCATCGGGTGTGGGGAAAAATAGAAGGAGATCGCTAGTGTAGCAACCAATGGTGAACATTGAGGTGATAGACCCGACACAAAGGTGTAGGAGGTCAAGGCTCCTAGGTTGTTCGGCCATAGGGGTCAACATGTTAGTGAACTCGATTTACCATGCTAGGCCCTTAAGAAGATCCCCTAAAGTTTCCACTTGGTAGGATGATTGGATGGTGGTGTGATAGGTGGAGAAGGGTACTATGGGGAGGTTTAGCTCCATGAGAGGGTAGACATAGGACGTGATGGGGTGAATTGGTTTCTCCGTTAGCCATCTAGCTAGGGGCCCATCTATAATTATGGTACCATTTGTGAAGGTTTGTTGCTCTTGAAGACTTGGACAATTTGAAGTGGTAAAGGGTTGAAGCTCTTCTCACCATTGGTGTGAACTTGGGTTTCCTCATGGGTGGGGAGAGGGTCCGGACTAGCAACTACTTCTATGTGAGTGGGCGTGACCTCCTTTCTCAAGGGAATGGGAAGGTCTTTTGGGGATGGGGTGATGATGGTTGGGGCATGGTGCACCCGGGGTGGTGAGCGAGGTCGAACTTGGGTTGGGTTTGGGAGTGGAAGTAGCGGAGGCCTAGGTTGGGGTAGGATTGGGGTTGGGAGTGGAAGGTGGGTTGGGTGATGAGACTTGGGTTGATTGGTTTTGGGGGGGGCATCCCTTTTAGGGACGATGGAGGGGTAGTGGTGGGGACCAAGGGGGCTTGTAGGGTATGGGTTTGGTGAGGGATTGTGGGTTGGGGGGTGGTGGCCGTCATTGGGGAAATCAGGACGGTTAGGGGTCTCTTCCCCTTGGGATCGACAGATTGTGGAGGGGTGGGAGTGGGGGCCAATTTGGTTTTGATTTTGAGGGTTGTGGAAAGGGGTTTTGGTTGGGGTTCAGGGACCCTCATGGGGTTAGAGGGAGACGTAGAGGATAGGCTTGTTTGGGTCTTAAGGGAGAGGGCTTGGTGGCGAAGTGTAGTGATGATGGTTGAGAGGTTATTTGTTGGGAGTGGTGGTGGAGACCTAAGGGTGATCTCAAGTTGGCCGGGTGGGGATGGAGGAGTGGTAGTGCTCCTCAGATAGGAAGGAGAATGTCGGGGAGCGAAGATCTTTCTAAGTTCCTTCTTCATATCATCCCATGAGGAAATGAGCTCTTGCCTCCTAACCCTTCTTAATCCCTCTATGTGTTCCCACTTACTCTTGGCTTGACCTTGAAGTTGTCCCTTGACCTTGCGGACTCTCGCGGGTCCATATACCCAAGTATTTTCAAAGTACCTTTCTATGGTAGCCTCCCACCTAAGGTAATCACTAGAACGAGATCCATCAAAGGTAATATCCTTGTCTAGAATGAAGTTCATGGGTGGCGAGTAGGCTAAGTAGGAAATGGCCATGATGAACGGGGGGGTAAATGCAATGGCCCTAGGACAAGACTTAGTAGAGAAAAGTCTAGAACTTGCTCTGATACCAATTGATGTGACACCACCTTTGGGGTGATAGTCACGAGACCAAAAATCCCTTGGACCTAGCAAGCAAGCAATGCACGGACCGTGACTTTACTCGAGCGGACTCGCCCGCTAAGCGCACTCTCGTGCCCGTAGGCAATCCGGTGATGGTGGTGAGGGTCCATGACGGGACCTCGCTGCTCCGAGGGTTGGCTAGCCTAAGGTTGAACCCCTAAGGGACCTGGGATGCCCACCTTTGGGGGCGGCCAACATGCCAAGGGCGTGGGATGTAATGGCTCACTCACAACTTGCCGGCGGTAGTCACTCACACATTAGTAATTCGGGATCGGGCACTCCTTACCATCCGACGGCACTAGCAGCAATACTAAACCAGCAAAGGAATAAAACCAGCAAGCGGTAACTGAAGCTCACCTGACCGGTGTGAAGACACCGATCCCGGTCGGAGACGAGGGCGAGCGAGGAAGCGTGGGCTCACCCGCACGCCGCGTCGATGAAGCCTCAACCTGAAAATTCAAGTTACATGCACTATGCCCCTTGCAAGGGGGTTGGACTAGGGGTGGGGAATTGGATTACAACCAAAGTGTACCTCCACACAGGGAGGGGCGCTCAGCCGGCAAAGCGGGGAGGGGGAAAAATGAACTAGGAGCTAAATGATAGAAAGTTGTTGATTCAGCCCGCCCTCTGGAATAGAGGACAGACGGTTGATGTTGCTGTTGCAGCGGCCACTCCAGAGCTCCGATGTCGACGAAACCAGCTGCAAAATCTTCGTAGGTGACCTGGGAAGTCGTCCAAATTTTTCCAATTTATCAGGTTGCCGGTGCTGGTCGGAGCAGAGGCACGAACAGGGAAGCAGGGTTCTGTCTCTGTCTGCTTCTGGACCACAACAGCAGGAAGACGAAGTCACTCCGGGTGCTCCCGAGCTATGAATTGGGCTTGGCCGGAGTTGACAGCTTCGTTGTCGAGTACTCTTCGAGGAGAAACCCACGGGGACACCAGAAAATGTTGGGGTAGACTTGAGCAGCTCAAACAGTACTCAGGTGTTGGACCAGTCCAGGAGTGGACAGACCAGCACACCTGTAGGAGAAAAATGAGAAAAGGCTGCTCCGGAAGTTGATCGCGGAGCCTCTTCTTGGAGATGGAAGGTGACTTGTTGAGGGAGATCTCGGCCAAGTCCCGCCTCCAGATCTTCAGGCTACTGGTTGTGGGAGCCTCTACTAGTAGTCTCTGGTCTGCAGTCTTGAGGTGGATGCGCAGTCTGGGGAGAACTACTCCCCCGGGCAGTAGCAAGCTCCGAATGGGACGGGACAGCTTCCGTTGCGAAGAAGACCAGTAGATGCTTCCAACGATACCACTTGGACCTTCAGGAACGTCAGGACGAAGTCATGGTCGGCTCTGCAAGTCGCTGGTGCTCTGCTGCCTGCGAACTGGGAAGTGCAGGCTGAAGATGGGAGGTGGGAAATGGGGTAAATGGGAGGGGAAAGGGGGTGGACAGGTGTGAAGGTAACCCTTGGCTGTTAGGGGGTTTGGAAGGGGGCAAACCAAGGTGAGGGAGGGGGAGAATGGGGGCAGGAAGGTGGTCTAGCAGGTGGTGAGAGAGTGAGTTACGCATTTGGGACTAGGAGGGAGGGGAAGAGGGATGATGGTTTCCCTATTTGGGGTGGTCTAGGGCTTGTGGGAGGAGAGAGTGGAGGGAATATTTAAAATTTGGCCTAGGGAGTTGTAAGATTGTGTGGGGACTAGGGTGGATTGTGTCGGGGAGAGGGAGATTGTGTTGGGAAGGGAAGAGATTGTGTTGGGGAGTGGGAGATTATGTTGGAATGGCCAAAGATCTCCTAGGGAGCGGCAAGATTTGGTGGGTGTTGGGGTGGCTGTAATGAATGCACCTAGGGAAGTGAAAAGGTGGGTGAGGTGGCACAAGGGGAGGGGTTGAGGTGGCCAACTAGGGCTGAGGTGGAGGGTGAGTTGGAGGAGAGAGAAGAAATTCGAAATTGGGGGGAAGGAGAGAGAAAGGGGCGCCCCCTAGAGAGAGAGAGAGAGGGAAGAGAGAGAGGGGGGTTGGAGCTTCTCACTCCACTCTATTGGATTCCCTCCAAGAAAAAAAGATTATTTCTGGAACTTAAACATTAGATTTTCATTCTTCATTAACTAAAAATGGAGAGAGTGGGGTCCTATTTATAGGCATCCCACAATTTACAATAAGTCCCTAGATTTTGGCACAATGACAATAAACCAACGGAAGGGGGGGTGCCCTTGGGCCTAGCCCAATGAATTGGGCCCAATATGCAACTTAATCAACCTAATGACACTTAACCTAGGTAGATGACTCAAATAAAAGAGGTACATGACTCAAATAAAAGAAAAATTACAATGACATGACTCAAATAAAATATGAAAGTTACATGACTCGACTCAGAAAAATATGACGGACACAGTGGAGCTATGCTGGCGAGCAATCGAAGCTGTGAAAAAATGTGAAGGGCGAGAGATGCCCCCATCACCCGTGAACCTCCAACTGAACCCTGACGCTAATAAGGCATTGGCTGCTGAACGATGCCCACATACGCTTGCCTCTGATATCTACCATCCTTGTGCTTCTTACTGAAACCTTTCCTGAAGAAATTCTTGATTTTGGATCCAAAAGACGCAGATCTTGCCGTTGACACCGCCGGTGCCGATGCTCTCGAACTACCCAAAGAAGGCTGAAAGGTGCTCTGCTGTTGGGTAGCCGTCTGCAAGCTGTGGCCTGGCTGGGACTGCCCCTAGCCCCGTGGTCCTTTGTTCTTCTGCATATCCAGCTATAATGATGCTGCTACACAAGAAGTTGTCTCCAAATCAGTGCCAGCATTTGTCATCAAGAGGTTCCTCAGATCCTACCTCAAACCCTGGACGAACTGCTCAGTCTTCAGCTCCTCATTCTCCATGATATGGGGAGCATATCAGCCTAACTAAACAAACCGAGCCCTGTACTGCAACACTGACATGTCGCCCTGGACCAGCTCAAGAAATTGACTTATCTTCTGCGTACCGACATAGGATGGGCAGTAAGTACGCTTGAAGACCTTGACGAAGTCCTTCCACACAATCTGTTGAAGTGAACGAGACTAAAAGGACGTCTTCCACTCTAAAGACCACCAAGCTCAAGCCGAACCCTGCAACTGGTTGCAAGCCAACATCACCTTATCCTCCTCGGCGCAGTTCATGCAACTGAACACTCTCTCTATCGCATCAAGCCAGTCTCTAGCCACATCTGGGTCTGGCTGGCCGCCATAGCAGGGTGGATGAAACTGCAAAAAAGTCTCTCACTACACGGGTTGGCCCACCCTTGGATGACGAGCCCTCACTAGCATCTCCACCAAGCTGTTGAGCCATGAACTGGTACATGCCCCGAATAAAATCCTCTACCACCAGAACTCTCGCTATATCCCCTGCCTGAGTGGCAATTGGTGGCACTCTGCTTTGGTCCACCTGCTCATCCTGCTCCTCTATCGACTGACCCTACTGAGAGCGAGGCCTCCACCTCGGCGCCATGCTCTCCCTATTGCAAAAGACAGAAGACACAGAAAAATGGTGAAATCAATAAAACATACAATGCCCTAAGCCAGTACCGACTGTACATCATCAATGTGGACTAGTGGACCACTACAATTATTTATGCTTCTTATATATATCCACAACCGTGCTCTGATACCAACTGTAACGACCCGCGATCCGAATACCGGAGAAGGCCCGATAACCTGAATCTCGTACCGCCACCCACAAGCCCAAAGATTCGAAAGGGTAAAAGGGATGCTGTGGAAATATACAAGAATCTAAAATAATTGCAGAACTATGCAATTTATATGAACATGCAGAAAATAATAATTGACATTAAGCAAATTACATGGTCCACAACATAGCAACAGTCTAAAATATAATAGTAGTCCACAACTAGTACAGTCTAGAAAGAAAAGTACAACCACACGGGGCATACCCCAGCTTTGGCAATTGGCAACTAACCGTGGGTAGTAGAACCACACGGAGCCTTAGAAGCTCTCCTCAAAAGCCTCGCCTCACCTGAAACCACGAAAAATGTAGGGAATGAGCCTCACAACAAAAGGCTCAGTAGGGATCACTTGGACCCCTACCTCGCAAAATGAGAAACTGCACAGGAGGCAGCTAAAGCAGGAACTAGCAAAACATAGAGCAGGGAGCAACAATAATAAATAAACATAAAAGCTCAACTACATCTAGTACCGATCACACGGCACGAAAAATTAAGAGAACAAGGCAGAAAACCAAGAGTTACTACTTGACAAAGACAAGAGTACCTCACACTTGAAGCAAGGCCGGATGCGCCCCTTGGCGTCTTAGACTGAGCCTCAGGAGTCCACCTCGTCACCCCTGGCGAAACGGGGACACCGTACAAGTAAACACCGAACAAGGACTGGTCGGGGTCACGCTCGTCAGCGCAGGTCCGCCGCCCCCGACCACGTGTGCACACACAGACCATGCGTCCTAGGTCAGGACCTCTGACTGGTTTTTCCCTCAGCCGGACTCTAGGTGCCAGACATAGGGCCCTACGATAACCATCCTAACAACCGTCTCTCTCAAGGTAGCCTCGCCACCACTCCCTGGTGGGACCACACCCGTGTCGGAAAGCTACGACTAGTGCAGGATCGCTAAAGGAGTAGACTCTCTAGTCAACGAAAAACAACGCCTAAACCGGACAAAGTACAAAGATAGCTCTTCGTATCGACACCGACTCACGGTGACACCAGCCGAAACATGCCACTCTCTTGGGTCCCCATGGCACCCACATACAGCCCCCACATGATGCCCATCATCAATCAGACCGTAGGTCAGCACGGGGATCAAGGTCTACTTACCCAGAATTAGAATCGGTCAGAAATGAACTCTGGTTGGAGATGACACAGATGGCCGTCCACTCTGGACCGCCCCTGGCAAAAACGGTCTGACGTTGGACCGTAGACTGAGACCAGGCAGTCCTCTATAGGTCGCCATACATCAGAGGAACAACGGTCACCTGTAGACCATTTAAGACAAAAGTGATCCACTCTTGGGCCGCCTCAAGGTGTAAAACGGTCCCCTAGGGACCACCACGCCATGGAACTATAAGAATAGTAAAACGGTCACCTTGTGACTATTGGGACTTAAAACGGTCTCCCTTGGGACCACAAGGCAGGGCTAAGCAGCCATCCCCTGACGGCTAATCCCCAAAACTCTTCAATGGTCGAAAAATAATGGTCAAAATGCCTCGGGAGTCACGCTGGCCCCACGAGGGTAGCGGTCGGCCACCTGGCCACCGCTGGGCCTTGGCGATCTATCGCGTGATCGCCAAGCCCTGTCGACATTCTGGGTCAGAAAACGGCCCACCTAGGGCCGCCTATATCAGAAACGGTTCCTGGAAGGACCATTTTGATTCCGAAAAATCGAGAATGGCAGCAATGGCCCAAAAACGGCATTCCGCGCCCCATTCACCCCCAGGTGATGGGGAAACAAAAGGGAAACCCTTCCCCATGCCCCAAGGCATCCAATGATGCCATCAAACAACAAAATAACGCGTTAAAATGCTAGATCCGGTGCTCGACCCCAAAACATGGTTTTCCCATCCCAATATGAAAACACTCCCCACTCGGCCTCACCTCGGCCTAAGAATCATGGGAAAGGCAATAAACGAGCTAAGGTTCCGTCACCCTACCTTAGGAACGCTCGAAACGCGGCGGATCGCCATCGATCTTCAAAACCTCGATCGAAACCTCTGAACCTCACGAACTCTTCAGGATCCATGGGTACTTCCGCGATCACCACGCCGCCGCTGTCGTTGCCATGCCATCACCTCGCCGCCGTCTGCAGCCGGGGGAGGACGTCGCGGTCGCCGCACAAGAGAGGGGGAGAGAGGGGCCCCGGTCGATCGTGGGAGAGGGAGAGGGGGGCAATGGGTTAAAAAAAGAAAAAAATGGGTTGCCCCACAACCCTCCCAGAAGTAAAATTGTATATATACCCAAACGATTTCAATTAAATTCATTTAACCATTTCAAAATATGGAAAAATCCATAATTTAGTTGAGATAATAATTCTGGCACAAATAAAATAATTCCCTCGTGAAAAAATAAATCTGGGACCTGAGAAAGTATCCGAAGGGTCCGGGATATTACATCCAGGGACAATATAATGAAGAGGTGGAGATAGTTGAACTCGACAATGATATTCAAGATTTCATTGACCTCTAGTCAGTGCCCCCGGAAATTGAAGGTGCAGGCCAAGCCATAGTTGATGAATTGATAGAAGTCAATCTGGGAAGTGAGGATGATCCCAGGCTGAATTTCCTTAGTGCCCAGCTCTCCTTAGAAGAGCGGAAACTATACATTCAGTAGCTACAAGAATTCCAAGACTGCTTTGCCTGGAGTTATAAGGAAATGCCAGGGCTTTGTCTCACAGTTTCACAACATGAATTGGCTATAAATCCCGAAGTGGAGCCTGTGAAACAACCATCACGGCGCATGAGGCCAAAGCTTATCACCCTGATATGCAAAGAAGTTGACAAGCTCATCGATGTGGGTTTCTTCGAAGAGAACCAATATACCACTTGGCTGTCCAACATTGTGCCCGTCAAAAAGAAGAATGGACAGATCTGGATATGTGTGGACTTCCGGGATTTAAACAAGGCGTGCCCGAAGGATGACTTTCCAGTGCCAATAACGGAAGTCATGATTGATGCTACAACAGGCCACGAAGCCATGTCCTTTATGGATGGCTCAGCCGGTTACAACCAAATATGGATCGCGGAGCATGACCGGGTCCACACCGCATTCCGAACCCCCAAGGGCATCTACAACTACAAAAGGATGCCGTTCGAGCTAAAGAATGTTGGCGCAACCTACCAACGAGCAATGACTAGAATCTTTGATGAGCTACTCTACCACAAGGTCGAGTGCTATATAGATGACATGGTAGTCAAAACCAGAAAGAAGGAAGATCATCTGCCAGACCTCTGAGTCATATTTTCGAGGCTCTTGGGTTTCATTGTCAGGTATCGGGAGATTGAAATAGACCCCGCAAAGATCAAAGCAATCCAGGAGTTACCTCCACCAAGGAACCTCTCCGAGCGTCGATCCCTACAAGGTCGGCTGGCTTACATCCGGCGCTTTATATGCAATTTATCGGGGCGGTGCCACCCCTTTTACAAACTAATGATGAAGGATGTACCCTTCTACTGGGATGAAGACTGCTAGATGGCTCTTGATAAGCTGAAAGATTATCTGAACACTCCTCCTATAGTCGGTGCACCGATGAAAGGGCGGTCGTTGATTCAATACATAGCGGCCACATATTATTCTCTGGGGCATTGTTGGCCCAAAATAATGAAGAAGGGAAGGAACAAGCACTATATTATCTCAGCCGAAGGCTGGCCAGAATTGAGGAAAAATACACCTTTATTGAGAAGGTTTGCTTAGCCCTGGTCTTCGCGGCTAAGAAACTTCGGCACTATATGCTATAACATGAAATAAAGTTAATATCCAAAGCGGATCCGCTGAAATACATACTATCCCAGCCGGCGCTTAAAGGACGCTTAGGCAAATGGGCGGTGCTACTCATGGAGTTTGATATATCCTACATGCTGCAAAAAGTTGTCAAAGGCTAGGCTATCTCAGACTTCTTCGCCGCACATCTTGTGCCTCAATATTCCTTGCTGACGATAGAACTCCCCGAAGATGAGACCCTGGAGGCAAACCAAGTGCAGCCCATGTTATGGTAGTTATATTTTGATGGTGCATCTATAATAGATACTGTAGCAACTGCGCCTGTTAGAGTCAGAGCTGGCACATGCATAGTCCTGAAGTCTCCCAAAGTGGAGGTCATATATACCTGCTGTTCAATAAACAATCCCTACACAAACGACGAGGAAGAGTATGAAGCCTTGATTATTGGACTGCAAATTTCCTTGTCCATGGAAATCCAGATGCTCGAGGCATTCGGAGACTCCATGCTAGTCGTGAAGCAGGTGGAAGGACAATTTGATGTGCGAAAGCCGGAGCTCCTTTCTTACCACAAATTGGTGCTGCGCCTGATGGCGAAGTTCTACTTCATTGAAGTAAAGCACATCAATCGAAGACAAAATGCTCAGGCAGATGCCCTCGCAACGCTGGCCAGCTCCTTGGCGATTCCGCCAGATAAGAACTTGAATATAACTGTCATCAATAGACGCCAGGTCCCCAGCATGATAGAGGTCCTGGCAGATGAAGAAGAAAATGAAATAATGACCCTAGAGAAAATTCAACCGCCTGATTGGAGAGAACACCTCCTGCGTTGGTTCCAGCACCAGTAGTTGCCAAAGGAGAAAGAACAAAGGATGAAATTAATCAAAATCAAAGATTCCTATGAAATGAGAAACAAAACCCTATTTCGAATAATGGCGGATGCCCAGAGGAAAGTTCTACTCCGCTGCCTGTCTACAGAGGAAGCTTGGCATGTGATGAAAGAGGTTCATGCCGGATCAGCTGGGGCACATCAGGTAGGTCTGAAAATGAAGATTGAGATAAAGAAATTGGGCTACTACTGGCCCACTATATTTGATGATTGTTGCAGATTTGCCAAGTCATGTCAGAAATGTCAAGAACACGTCATCGTGCCAAGAAGGCCACCGGCGCCATTGCACCCCACCATCTCAAGTTGTTCGTTCGCCCAATGGGGCATGGATGTGGTGGGCCCTTTGCCAGCCTCCTCATCAGTATGTAAATATAGTTTAGTAGCCATGGAGTACTTCTCCATATGGGCAGTGGCTGTGGCACTCAAAGAACTCATGGGAGAGCTGGTCGCCAGATTCTTCCGTCAAAACATAATATTCCGATTCGGGGTTCCTAGCCGAATTATCTCCGATAACGGCAGCCATTTCAGAAACCAGAAGGTGTATAGGTTAGTCGACAAGTATAAAATTGATTGGAGGATATCATCCCCCTACAATCCTCAGGCCAATGGGCTTGCAGAGGCATTCAACAAAACCTTCTACACCATGCTAGCAAAAACTGTCAACTCTAGAAAGAAGGATTGGGAAGAAAAAATGTACGAGGTGCTATGGGCATGTCATATAGTCTACAAGACCCCAACTGGCTACTCAGCATTCTCCCTGGTGTACGGATCAGAAGCAGTGGTGCCAATAGAGATGGAGGTGCCGTCATTACGTGTCGCTATTCAGCAAGGTTTGGCTAGCGACGAACAAACAAACATAGAAAGATGACTGGAGGAGCTCGTTGAACTTGAGGGAAGATGACTCCGGGCACAACAAAACATACAACTATATCAAGCTCGCATGGCCCGTGCTTTAGATTAGCTGGTCAAAGAGCGAGAGTTCAAGAAAGGTGAGCTAGTTATGGCCAAAAGAAGAGAAGTAATGGCCTCCAACCCCAAAGGGAAGTTGGTTGAAAACTGGGTGGGACCCTATGTCGTCCATTGAGTCTATGAGTGTGATGCCTATGTTCTCGTAGACCGCAAGGGGATAGTTCAATTCTTTCCTCTCAATGGGAAACACCTGAAGCTGTATCATGCAGCCTTACTGACGTTCGAAGAATGACCGAAATGCAACTTGGTGTAGTGGCACTCCGCGCTGACCGAGCTCTCCGAAATATTTATACCCAGCTCAAAGCAACCCCGGGGCCATTCGCCCACATTACAGATGTCTCTCCAATATACACAAACCCTAAGGGTCTTGAGAACCCCAATACAGTCCCACTTGGATACACACCTACAACCGTGTTGGACCTTACGTCCACATTGGTGCATAAACCATTTCCTTTGCGCTGGCGTTGTCCCCGCGCCCGCAAATATACCTTTTCGGAAGAAAGGCTTTGTGCCCTAGCTGACATTTACACACCTACCATCGTGTTGGACATTACGTCCACTTCGGTGCATAAACTATTTCCTTTGCACTAGCATTGTCTACGCGCTTGCGAGTATACATCCTTTCGGGAAAGGCTTTGCGCCCTAGCTCACATTTACACACTTACCACCAGGTTGGACCTTACGTCCACATCGGTGCATAAACTATTTTATTTGCATTGGCATTATCTTCTTGCCAATGAAAATACCTTTTTCGACACAAGGCTTCGTGCCCTAGCTGACATTTACACATTATCGCCATTGCGGACCTTATGTCCGAATCAGCGCATAAACTATTTTCCTTGCGTTGGCATTATCTTCTTGCCAACGAATGAACCTTGTCCAAGTGCAAGGCTTCGTGCCCTAGCCATCATTTACATGTTATTGCCATTACGGACCTTACGTCCAAATCGGTGCGTACACGCTTTTCCATGCTTTGGCATTATCTTCTTGCCAATGAATGAACCTTGTCTAGGCGCAAGGCTTCGTGCCCTAGCCAACATTTACACGTTATTGCAATTATGTACCTTACATTTGAATCGTTGCATAAACTCTTTTACTTGCATTGGCATTATCTTCTTGCCAATGAATATACCTCTTCCGGCGCAAGGTTTAGCGCCCTAGCCGATATCTACAGGTTATCACCATTACGAACCTTACATTCGAATCAGTGCACAAACTCTCTCCTTGGCATTGGCATTGCCTTCTACTCAACGAATATACCCTTTCGACGCAAGGCTTTGTGCCCTAGCCGATATCCACACGTCACCATCACACGAACAAACAAAGCAGTCAGGATCGAGCATCATACGTTGACCCGTGATCACATTCTCATCATATGGCTTCATTAAAAAAATGGGGGTTAAAATTAAGGTGCCCCATCGGACTTCTTCAGACATCCGGGACAAGGGCAAAAACGGCTACAACCTGGCTACGGTGAAAACTTGAAAGGGCGCTGCAGGCAAAATCGGGTACCCCGCCATGTGAAAACCCAAAAGGGCTCGTGGGCAAAAGAAAGAGGGGGATGACTCCAGCGAAAACCCGAAAGGGCATTTGGGTCAGTAATGTGGTAATCAAACTTTCCTTACTATATTCATCCTTATAAAATTTTGAATGGGACGCTTATCATTGGTCCTGCCGAAAATCTACATTTCCTAAATCGTCGGCTTGGACCTTTCGTCCTCATTAATGATTAAACCTACCTTTGCTTCAGCATTTAGCCAATGCCGATGAACAAGCCAATGCTAATCCTCGTCATCATCAGAGAGATCCGTAAATATACCGTTAACCCGGATCTTTCATCCTCGTTAATGATTAAACCCCCTTTGCTTCGACATTTACCCAATACCGATGAACAAACCAACGCTGATCCACGTCATCATCAACGAGATCGGTGAATATACCGTTAACCTGGAACTTTCATCCTCATTAATGATCAAACCTATCTTTGCTTCGGCATTTAGCCAATGACGATGAATAAACCAACGCTGATCCTCGTCATCATCGAAGAGATCGGTGAATATATAGTTAACCTGGACCTTTCCTCCTCGTTAATGATTAAACCTACCTTTGCTACGGCATTTAGCCAATGCCGATGAACAAACCAATGATGATCCTCGTCATCATCGATGAGATCAGTAAATATACTGTTAACCCGAACCATTCATCCTCAATAATTATTAAACACCCTTTGCTTCGGCATTTAGCCAATGCTGATGAACAAACCAACGCTGATCCTCATCATCATCGGTGAGATTGGTAAATATATCGTTAACCCAGACATTTAATCCTCGTAAATGATTAAACCCCCTTTGCTTCGACATTTACCCAATGCCGATGAACAAACCAACGCTGATCCACGTCATCATCGACGAGATCGGTGAATATACCGTTAACCTTTCATCCTCATTAATGATCAAACCTATCTTTGCTTTGGCATTTAGCCAATGATGATGAACAAACCAACGCTGATCCTCATCATCATCGAAGAGATCGGTGAATATATAGTTAACCTGGACCTTTCCTCCTCGTCAATGATTAAACCTACCTTTGCTACGGCATTTAGCCAATGTCGATGAACAAAACAACGCTGATCCTCGTCATCATCGACGAGATCGGTAAATATACCATTAACCTGAACCTTTCATCCTCAATAATAATTAAACCCCCGTTGCTTCGGCATTTAGCCAATGCCGATGAACAAACCAACACTGATCCTCGTCATCATCGGTGAGATTGGTAAATATACCGTTAACCTGGACCGTTCGTCTTCGTTAATGATTAAACCCCCTTTGCTTTGGCATTGAGCTAATGCCAATGAACAAACTAATGTTGATCCTCGTCATCATCGGTGAGATCGGTAAATATACCGTTAACCCAGACCTTTCATCCTCGTTAATGATTAAACCCTCTTTGCTTCGACATTTAGCCAATGTCGATGAAAAAAGCAACTCTGATCCTCGTCATCATCGACGAGATCAGTGAATATACCATTAACCCAGACCTTTCATCCTCGTTAATGATTAAACACTCTTTACTTTGGTATTTAGCCAATGTCGATGAACGAACTAACACTGCTCCTCGTCATCATCAGCGAGAACGGTAAATATACCGTTGGCCCAGACCTTTCATCCTCATTGACGACTAAACCCATCTTTGCTTCAGCATCAGTCCAACGATAGTAATCAAACCAAACCATCACCAGATACCTCATTAGGGAATGGCAAATATGTCTACTCATCAAAAAAAGAATGGGACTTAAAATAAAGGTGCCCCGCCAGACTTGTTCAGATATTTTGGGCAAGGGCAAAAATGGCTATAACCCAGCTATGGCAGAAACCCGAAAGGGCGTTGCAGGCAAAATTGGATACCCCACCATGCGAAAACCTACAAGGCGCGTGGGCAAAAGCAAGAGGGGGACAGTATCGGTGAAAACCTAGAAGGGAGCTTGTACCGATAATGTTGTAACTAAAAAAAATAGAAATACACCATCTATTGTTTGGGAAGCTTCTCGTACGGTCGAATTTCCTGCTCGCTCACAGGAATTCCCACATAAGAATATTCCTATATGTCCGACTGGCATAAGCTTTACGCCTATGCTGTTACAAACTCCTTTGCTTCGGCATTTAACTCATGTCAATGAACAAACCTACTGTCGATTTTTGTTACCATCGGTGGAATCGATGAACAAGCCTTCGACTCTGACCTTCTGTCCCCGTTGATATACAAACCCTTTTACTTCGGCATTTAACCCATGCCGATGAAAAAACCTACTGTCGATTTTCATCACGATCGGCGAAATCGATGAACAAGCCGTCGACTCGAACCATCTGTCCCCATCGATAAACAAACTCTTTTGCTTCAGCATTTAACCCATGTCGATGAACAACCTACCATCGATTTTCATCACCATCGGCGAAATCAATGAACAAGCCGTCGACTCGGGCCTTCTGTCCCCGTTGATAAACAAACTCTTTTACTTTGGCATTTAACCCATGCCGATGAACAAACCTACCGTTGATTTTCATCATCATCGGAGAAATCGGTGAACAAGCCGTCGACTCGAACCTTCTATCCCCATCAATAAACAAACTCTTTTGCTTCGACATTTAACCCATGCTGATGAACAAGCCTACCGTCGATTTTCGTCACCATTGGCGAAATCGATGAACAAACCAATGACTAAGACCCCTCGTCCCTGTCAAGAAATAAACCCCTTTCCTTTACTATGGCGTTTAAGCACGCCGACAAGTATGTCATTTTCAAATCTTGTCACCATCGGCAAGATCTATGGACAAACTATTGACTCAGCCCTTCAAGCCTACCAGCAAATAAACCCCTTTATCCTTCGGCGTTTAGCCAATAACATTTCCCACTCATGTTAATAAAATCTTACCCTCGGAAAAGTTTGCACCATAGTGGAGCGAACCCCTCATAGTTTCCCTAAAGGCGTGAGCGCTCTCCTGCCCTAGCAGCTAATATGCCCCGGGCTTGATGCATTAGCGACACACCTCTATCTAAGTGTGCCGAAGAGGAAGAAGAAGAAGAAAAAGCTATGATTCGGTAGTAAATGTGCAAGGCAGAAATTGAAGAAGCTTCATTGCAAAAAAAGAGGTAGACATGGTATCGCGGGGCATCCCCTAGCATACATGAAATACGCAAAAGAAAAAAAAGAGACAAAGGAACAGAATAGCTAATCAACTACTAGGCCGGACGGTGGAAAATGTCATCAAATTCCAAGAGCCCCAAAGACTGAGCGGATCAACTCCCATAAACGGGACTCCTCGGCATGCAACTTTGCCATCTTCTCCTCCAGAGATGTAGCTTGCCCTTCTGTTAGCTCGGCCTCCTCGATGCTCTGGACCTTCAGTTGTTAAGTTAGCTCCAGTTTTGCTTCAGTTCGGGCAAGCTCAGCTTGTAATTCAGTTATCCGATTCTTCAGAGAGGTGCTACGTTGGGTAGTAGCTTCAGCAGCATCCCAAATTCGTCGGGTGGTCTCCTTCAATGGCTGGAGGGTAGTTTGACATTCGGCCCGCTCGAATTTCAAGGCCGTCAGCTAGTCCGCTAGGCAATGACCGATGAACTCCCTCCGATTTACATATTTCAATAATAAAATTATGCATGGCGTCCAATCCTCCATGAGGCATCCATAGGCTTGGAGTGTACCAGAGATGTGTTCTACCAGTCCTCGCAATTGGACATAGGACAAGTCGTGGCGGGTAAATATGGTCTGCCTTAACATTTCTAGATTCTGCCATACCAGCTCGTTCGATGATTGTAGATAAAGTGATGGCGTATCAGGGAGATGGAATTCCACCCGGTCGTCAATAGGGGTGTCACGCCCCGAGCCTTTGTTACAGCGGAAGCCTAGCTCGAGGAACGTGAACAGCGGGCATGGTAAGCCTCTTGCAAGCAAGAACGATCATAGCGAAAGACAATCACACACATAAATGCAATTGCATAATATTTTTACAATCTTCAACTTATTTCATTTATAATCAAGTCAAATGTTCAAATACAATCACTATTTCAACTTTCTTCATCATACTAGACTCAAGAAATAAGAAAATTACATAGACTCAATCTAAACAATGTAGACTTCCTAAGTCTTCACTCATTCTTCATTCACTCTCGGACCCGCTAGTTGAACATTCCGAATCCGATCCTGACTCACTTCCATCTCCTGAAAAGATTCGAAATAGTTAATGAGCACACTTACCCAGTAGGTATCTTCGCATCAACATGATTAGCAATATTTAAGTAATTAGTATTTTAGCTCTTAAGAAATAAGGTAAAATCATGCGAATGCGATCAATCATGCGATTAAACCAAAGTAACACGATGATCATGTAAGATAGAATGAGCAAGTATGAACTATCAAGATTGTAACAAGAACATGATATGGCCTTTCATGAACAAGAATGTAACGATAATGTACTAGCAATACCACATAGTCATCACCCAAACATCTTTTGCTTATGAGCAAGTATTTGGTGAATTTCTATGGAATATCATGTGTTGAGTTATGGTTTTGTTGATTGTTATAATTGTTAAGTTATGGTTTTGATGATAACTAAACTTAATGTGTGATCATGTGATGATAACTAAACTTATGGTTGATTACACATGTTCTTGATGATTGTGTTCATTCATCTTGTTGTTTATGCTGGTTTGCATATGTTGGTTTTACAAGAGGCAAGAGGTTTCATAACCTCTTTAATGTGAGCAAGCATGGTATTAACCCTGACTATCTTGCTTGTAGGATTAAACTCATGGCAGTCACCTGGTGAACCAAACGTGTGGATAAGCACCCTGCTCCTCTACAATCCAAAACAGGTGGTATATGTCATTTACTGTCAAGAACCATTGGTGAGACTCTTATCTTGTCTTAGCATCGATCTCACCATGTGTATCTCATATACCTCTCCTTAATACACCTCATTCATGCACATTAAACATGAAACCCTTCTGGCCATCGTGCGCCCTCACCCGCGGATCGACTTGAATGCATGGATTTGATATGGACTTGAAGCTCTTGACTTATGGACATGTTTCTTTAGGCTAACACTTCATTTTTGCAGGTATAGGTCTTTCCGGTCGACCAACACACCTTGGCCGGTCGACCAGATTTTCCAGAGACGAAGAACTTCAAAATTTATAGGTTCCGGTCGACCAGTGGGTAGTGGCTGGTCGATCGGTTCTTCCAGAAACGAAAAACTCCAATTTTTACAGGTTTCGGTCGACCGCCACTATAGGGCCGGTTGACCAGTTTTGCCAGAGCCTAAAAGTTCTAGCTACAGTAGGTTCCGGTCGACCGCCCCATGCCTTCCGGTCGACCGCCAGCCCCGAGCCCCCTTTTGTTGACTTCGATTTCAAGCTCGTGGAGAGGAATCTTTCACCCATTTCTTTAATCCCATTGCCCTCAATCTAGGAGGGATTTGTGGATCTGGTCCGCGGGTTGTCCATGGACCATTCAAAGGTTATAAAATATATCATTAGAGCCAATAACCCTAAGGAACCATCCAAGAGGGCTTCAAGGGAGATCAAATGGGAAGGCTATCAAAGGAAGAAGAATGCTGCTACAACCCTCCGTGAACAGTACTTCATCTAGCAACCTCTTCATCCATCTAAAGGTATTCAAGCTCCATCTGAAGCCAACAATCTCAAAGGAAGAGAAGAAGCAAGCAAGGATCAAGGAGATCAAGGAAGTTGTCCAAGGAAGAAGGAATGGTTACTGTAGCCGTGAATAGTGATCCGTGAATCAACTCTTCATCCAGGAGCTGAAGATTCAAGGTCCATCTGATGCCATCAACTTCCAATGAACTGAAGAAGCAAGAATCATTCAACGATCAATCAACATACATTCAGGGGGAGCCAAATCAGGAGTTTTTCTCAACTGTGCCTTATTGTGTTTTAAATTTCAGATTTGTGTTTCTTATAAACTGCAAACTCATGTGTGTGTGGATCATTATTGGATCCGTGGTCATTTGTGTGTGTGTGTCGTATTTGATTCATGTGTGTGCGTGGATCTTCCTAGATCTACGTCTGTGTCTGTGTGGGTCTTTTTAGATCTGTTCTGTCTCGTGTGTGTGGTTTGCTGCACTTGTGGCAACGGGTGTTTGTGTTGGTGATCCGGTTGTCAGATCGTGTTGGAGACTTCGTCTCCGTGTGTGTGTGTTGTATGTTGTGTGTTGGGGTGCATCCCCGTGTGTGTGGGCCGGCATCGTCCTGCATGTGTGGTTGGAGCGTTGTCTCCGTTTAGAGATTTATCCCCGAGTGAAGCCTCACTGGGTTTGGTGAGGGGTAGACGTAGGATTGCCGTCGTTGCATCCGAACCACCTTAAAAATCGCTATGCATTGTGGTTTGTATTGTGTAGTTTGATCCATTTCCTCGACTTCCATTCTACTTGATTGTTATTGTAAATTGTCGTTTTGGATTTATCTACGTATATCTTGCATAATCTATATCTCATCATATAAAGTTTGATAAATCCAATTTATGTTCAAATAGTTTTGAATATCTTAACTAGCATTCTATCACATATTTCAAAAAGGCCAAAAGTTTTCATAAAATTTGTTGTCACCCAATTCACCCCCCCTCTTGGGTGTCATTGATCGCTGGACTTCATCATGTAACAAGCAAGAAAGTCATGTACAAGTATTTTCATGATGCATGTGGATCTTCACTTATTTATAGAGAAAGTACTCCCAGCGTAATGCGACGCCAGTAGCATCATACCCCATGGTTTATAATAGTATGTTTCCAGCAATCAGCCGAGGGGACTAGCATAGAGCCCTTGAACACAATCAGTGCTCGATCGCATCTTCAAGTATAAATCAAGCTACTTCCACGTTTCAAGCAATAAAGTATGGCCAATAATATAGCAAGTTCAAATAAGTTCATGATAACAACAGTTCAATGAAATGAACACTTCAATGAAGAAATGCGAGGTCAAGAATGACTTAAAACAAGGTTATGCTCATGGAAATAACTTGACAGCATAACGGTACATTCCTTATTTTTCCATAAATTAAATTAAGTATCTTGAACAATATGACAAGTCCTAGACCATCAATAATCCATCTAGAAACTTCAAAATATCAACCCTTGGGTCAAACCTCGGGTTAAAACACTCAAGAACTGTGATGGTCAATCAATGGGACGTTACATGATCGTGACGGTCTATCGTTGATCCGTTAGAATGGCTAAATCTAGAAATAAATAAATGGACTCAATAAATGTGATGGTCATATATTAGGCCATTATATGAGTATGACGGTCTAATATGGATCCGTTACATATCTAGAGCTAGAAACTTCGATAGTGCTTTCTAACAATTCGGCTTTCATGATACATCCCACTCGGCGTCCTAGTGGGAATCCCAGGCTCGCGGAGAATTATGGAGGCCTTGAAATCAGATTTCCTAGTCCATTGGAAGGAGTATCCAATAGAGAGGTCCTCAAGTTCAAGAATATGTTCCTATAGTGTAAAGTGTGAACTATTGGTCATATACCGGAATATATGCCATGTACTTAAAGAAATGACTCTATAAAAGAGAAAAGAATGTGTAACGATGTGGAACCATGATAAAGCTTCGTCAATACAATACTGAAAATCATAGTTTAAATTCAAAACTATAGAGTTTAGGCAATGAAATTAGCATAACATAAAACAACTTAAGATGCTTTAAACGTGCAATTTCCTATCAAAAATCAATTAATAAACTCAGGGTCATGAAAACAAGTCAAAACTTAGGTAACTAGGCTTATTTATAAGTAAGTTTGAATGTCCTTAGTCCTGTCTTGGGTTGACAAAAAATAGCACTCTGACGGTCTAAGATAGACGCGTTATACATCTGTGATGGTTTATCGTGGGACCGTTATAGTATTGTGACGCACTGACTTTGGTCCATCAGAGACAACAGAGAAATTTAAACATAACAGAGGGTGTGACGGCTGATCGTAAGGCCGTTACAATCATGTGACGATCTTACCTTAATCCATCAGAGCTTCTGCTGACAGGATATAGAAGGTAAAAGACTGAAAATATGTCATGGCTGGAAATCAAAATACTTAGAATATTCCAGTCATGAGAAACAAAATATAGAGGCTATCTAGATGCATAGGTTGTAGTGAATTGAACAAGATAATATCTTTTATCTTTGATTAAGGCTCAAGACATGCATGTATGCATAGGTCAAACTAAAACATGAATTCATGGTCTAGAATACATGAGATCAATCAAAATTAGAGGGCTTTTATCCCTAACATGATGTTCTTGCCATTCGTGAGATGATCTACCTCTTTTCTGGGCTTTATACTTCGAATTTGGGACTGCCAGACACGCCCTAGTTCTTCTCTTCCTGTGGTTTCTCAGCAACTTCTCGTCGCTCTAACTCCTGGTGTACTTGATCTCCTAGCACGAAATTTTGAGAGCTATTAGTCTAAAGTATTATAAACAAAAACTCTTAAAGAACTTACCTGAAATTATGACTCCTTACCTTGATTCCACGCGAGCCAATGTAGGGGTCGTGCAGGTCAAAACTAGGGTCTATTTGTAGGGTTTTGACTAGGATTTGAGGATTAGATCGATTCTATAGACCTTGTTAAAGTTTAGATCGACTTCTAAGAGTCCTTAACACCTCTACTAGTCTTCCCATCTCGATCCCTAAGAGATAGACTAATAAAAATCTAATCTTTTTACTTGCTCTTCACTTCACGGAACTTACAGAGCGTAATGGTCGAAGGTAGGCACGTTACCTTACTGTGGCGGTCGCACGATAGACCGCTACATCCACTATGTGTAGAATTCAACCTAATTCAAACTCTTTTATTTGTTTACCGACATAATTATCTTATAAAAATGGTATTTATCCTTAAAATCTATGAATAGGCTAAATAACCTTCTAGAATATAGGCCACATTGTAACACCCTCAAATATAGTAAAGTTGTACTCTATATCACCGAGGCGCCTTTTGAAGTATCGGCTCAGTTCTTGTAAAGAACTCCGAAGTTAAGCGTGCTTAATGGGGAGCAGTACTGGGATGGGTGACCTATCCGGGAAGTCCTTCATTTTTGATCCGATCACTGTTAGAAAGGGATAAAACCGTGAGGCCGGTAGGCCAAAGCGGACAATACCTCGACGGTATAAAGTACGGGGCGTGACAGAATGGTATCAGAGCTATACCCCAGCCGGAAGTGTGGGAACTAAGTGCCATGCAGTGCAAAATGCTACGCTATGGGAGCCACCTCTTGAGTCCATAATGGAGCAAAGTGCTACATAGAGGGAGCCACCTCTTGAGCCTGTAGGGGCCACCTCTAGAGTCCTACCTGCTTGGGGGCTTGATTGCGTGCTATATGTGCCCAGCGACGAGGACGTCGCCTATATAAAAGGGGTAGATTGTAACACCCTCAAATATAACAAAGTTGTACTCTATATCATCGAGGCGTCTTTTGAAGTATCGGCTCAGTTCTTGTAAAGAACTCCGAAGTTAAGCGTGCTTAATGGGGTGCAGTACTAGGATGGGTGACCTGCTCGGGAAGTCCTCCATTCTGGAGCCGATCACTGTTAGAAAGGGACAAAAACGTGAGGCCGGTAGGTCAAAGCGGACAATACCTCGACGGTATAGAGTACGGGGCGTGACACACACTTAATGGGCTTGGTCCTTAAACCTTTTGGACCTCATTTAAATAGGCTAGGTTAAATGTTTACCAAAATTGGGTCTTAATAATGATTTATTTAACCCAATATTTATTTATTAATCCATTTTGGGTTTTTAAAATTTCCAAAAAAATACTTAAATATACCAGAAATAATTTATAAAAATTTTGGGGCTTTACAAGGGGCCTAGGTATTCTCACTCGGCCCCAAGGACGACGATGGCAGGTCCGACACTGCACCCGCACCATGATCAGCTCCTTTAATTGGTGCGGCTGAAGGAGAATCGATCATAACGTTCTCTCTCCCAACCTCTAGCAGAGGCGTTATAGCTTGGGCATCAGGCGTAGGATGTTATATATTCCGTGTGATTTTGATGATGTCAAACACTACGAGATCATGATGACATATGTGTTGATGCTTAATTTGACTTAATGTCATCTTGAGTCATAGTGTATTGATCTTGTAGCATTGTTTTTATGCCTTGTTGAAGTCACCTGTTGATGCATTTTTGATCCTATTATTATCTAATCATATACAAAAGTGTGTGTCTAAAATAAGGTTGGACAACATAGACAAACATGATGAAGTCGATGAAGTCAAGCTAAACAGCAGCTTAAGCTCAAGGCCACATTGAAGGCTCAGTGCAGATACTACCATCTATATAAGCAATCCTCAGCAAACCTTCAACAAAGTCAGCTATACAAGATCAAGCCTTAAGCTAAGTTCGGTCGACCGAATAGATCATTTCGGTCAACTAAAATCACCAGAAGAGAAATCAAGAGAATCAAGCATTCTGGTTGTTATCAGGACATCGACGCAGGATTGACACTGCATTGACGCAGCGATGCTAAATCAGCTGGCAATAATTCTGCATCGACGTATTAGAGAGGATGCATCGACGTAGCGATGATCACAGAAACAACTTCAAAGGCATGCCTCAACGCAGCTAGTACACTATCTCGATGCGTCGGTCCATATCCCTTCTGGAAGAATTCTGCCTCGACGCATCTAAAGCACTTGCCTCGACGCATCAGTTCAGAACTTCAATTTGGAAGCCTGCAAAGTTGAAGCACAAAGAATTCTGCATCAACGCTGTCAAGCCTACAATAGTGATTTCTAGAATTCAGCACCGACGCATCTATGTACATCCCTCGACGCAATCAAGGAATATCAAGATGAAAGAATCTAGATTGAGTTTGCAATTAGCTTGAACATTCAGAGTGCATAGTTCAGGAAATGTTAAAGTATGGAACATCTCTTCTGCTACAGGTTATGTATGATAAGCTGTTGGCCCTTTGAAGTATAAAAATGGTCACATGGGTTCATAACTAAGTCCGCTTGGCACGTGATCCAAGGCAGCTGGTCCATCAGAAGAATCTACCACGTGGCTGCTACTTAGAAAAGCCTGCTCATTTCATCTGACACGTGGACTCTCGATTGCACATTCTCGAAGCACTCTTTTGGCGGGTGTGTTCCCTCCACATGCCAAGGGAATCTTGTGGGGACCACAAGATTCATTCACACTGTATAAAAGTCATCTTGCGCGTAGACTCAAAACAAGAGAAGAAGAAAAAAAAGGAGTAGAAGTGGAGAGCTGGGGAGTAGTGAGTTGAGAGGAGAAAAGAAAGAGAGTCTGAGAGAAAAGAAAGAGAGTCTGAGAAGAGAGAAAGAGAGCTACTGAATACAGAGTACCGGAGAGAAGTGCTAGTGAGTAGTGAGAGAATAGAGGAGAAGTTTAGAGTGGGTGATTGAGAGAAGAGAAAGAAGGAAAAGGAAAACATGGTATCGAAGATTTGAAGATTTCTTGAAGAGCTGTCGAGGTTCCGACTTCTAGATCAGATCTAGAGTCTTCTGCTCATCTGCTCATCCGAGCTACATTGTCTTGAAGTTCTATCGCTATTTTTTTTTGTTCTTTTCATTTTCTCTTTGAATCTTTCTTCAAGCTATTAGGCAGCAAAGCAAGCTGTGTTGCTCAGCGGGCGAGGATTTGTTCCTCGGACAGCAAGCTGTGATTGCTCAGTAGGCGAGGATTTATTCCTCGGATAGCAGGCTGTGAAGCTTAGCGGTCTGTGATTGGTTCCCCAAAGCTGTGGATCAGCGGTTTGTAGGGATTCTTCCGCAAAGCTGTGGATCATCGGTTGTGTTGGAGTGTTCTCTACGTTTTAGCTTGAGCAATGGAAACCTCACTTAGGTTGAGTTAGGGGTGGACGTAGATCTCAAGGTTGAGATCGAACCACCTTAAAAACCTCTTTGCACTGTGGCTTGCATTGTGCGCCTGATTGTTCATATTCTCTACCTCCTTTACAGAGTCAGTCATATGATTGGTTGAGTGCATTGTGTTTGAGTTTAGTTATGCTTGAAGCATCTGTTCTGAGAGAGTGTTCTATGATCTATTATTCATTCTCATTTAACTTGGGATATGCTAAATGTATGATATCTGTTCTGCATGATCATGTACGTGCCAAGGCCAACTTTTGTTTAATTCTAGCATATCATCACATGTTTGATTGTGGTTCGGTATGAACCTTTAGATGTTGTTCTCTTCAGTGTGAGGTTGATTCATGCGCATACACTCGCTATGCAGCGTGTTCACTGATATACTCTCTTGCTATACTCACTAAGTGTTTGAGTGTTTGTCCTGGTATAGCACCAGTTCCATTCGAGCCATCATAAGTTTTTAATTCCGCATGAATTTTAATAGTGAGATCTATTCACCCCCCCTCTAGATCTCGCTCCTGCACCCTAACAATTGGTATCAGAGTGATCTCTGATTCATCAGATCCAACGATCTGTAGAGGATCCTGCTAATTTCAGTGCATATATAGTTCTTGGGTCATTGCTTTAATCTAATTAAAGTGGCTCATACACCTATCTTTAACAGATAAAATTTTCATTCCTGGCTTAGCAGCATGCGTAGGCATGTTAGATCAATTGATCCTAATTTGTGCAAGTTAATTTCACATGGACCACACAAATTTCCTATAGATAAATCTAAGTGGACTGAGGATCATAGACATAAAGATGTTGATAACTCTAGAGCCTTTCGGTTAATGAAAGTCGCTATTGATGCTGATATATTTCAATGTTTCTCTGCCAACAGCACTGCCAAAGATATGTGGCATAAATGCATGGCCATTCACAAGAAAAAGGAGGAACAAGAATGTTTGATGGCCAACCGAAGTGATCATAGCAATGATCTAAATGATGATTCATCATCTTAGGTAAATTCAGATGGTGAAGAGATTTCATTTGATGAGTTGTTTATCTTGTATGAAGAATTGTCTGAAAGATATCGGAAGATAAAAATAGAAAATAAAAAGCTGAAAAAGAAACTAAAATCTGCTAATAACTCCCGGTCTGAGAATGAAGTCATTGAACATCTGAAAATTGAGAATGATGATCTTCGAATGAAATTGCAAGATATTAATAGAGTCAATTCAGAACTGGATCATATGAAATCTAAAAATGGAACCCTCAGAAAATACATTAAAGAAAGTGAAGAAAAACTCAAAACTTTGAGGAAGAGAATAATTTGACTGTTGAGAAATTTGAGGCTGTTAGGGCTGTAAACATAGAGTTTCAGAAAAACATTGAAAAATTGCAAAAAGATCTAAAAGAATTTGAAACTAAACGGAAACGAGAAGTCACTTCTGATGATCAGATCTTGATGAATTAATTCAAAATGATGTTTTGATAAAAGAGAATAAGAAGTTAAAGTAGTTGAACACTGCTATGTCAGAGAGACTTCTTGTCTCGAAAAAAGGGAAATCTGCTTGTATAAATGAGCCTGAAAAATTGCATAATCTGGAAAAACAAATTGAAGATTATGAGTCTGTTAATGAAGTCTTGAGAATTAGAGTAGCTGAATTTGAAGAGGAGACTCTGAACTCAGAATTGTTGATTGCCTCTTTAGAAAATGAGATTTAGGACTTGAAAAACTCATTGTCAAAATTTTTAAGTGGCCAAGAAAATTTGGTCAAACTATTGGGAACAAAGGTTAATTTCAGAAAAGAGGGGTTGGGCTACAATTTGGTTAATAAAAAATCTTTTGAAAATAAATTGAAGACATTTTTTTTCAAAGCATCCCATGTAGTCACCACCTCAAAGGTTAAATAGCCCACTGTCCAGAGAATTCAGAAACAAACTGAAAGAGTGATAAATAATGATCACTTGCAGAAAAAGCCAAGAAACTTTCATGCTAGAACTGTGCATGCTGTACACAACTTGAACACACACACACACACATGCACATAAGAAGGAAATGTCATGTCATTACTGTCATAAGATTGGTCATTTAATGCATGAGTATAGATTGATGGATGCTAGAAAATCTCATCTTGAGTGAAAATCTCATCTTAGAAATCATGAATTCCATAAAAAAAAATTTCAATGTTTTTGTTGTGGCAAAATAGGACACATTGCTGCTCAATGTTGGCATGTCCAGGGGAGAAAATTTAATTCTGAATCTGTTAAATTCCCTGTAAAAGAAAATACCTTTGGTAGAAATAAATATGTTTTTAAAAGAAAATCTCTTGCATGTTTTGAGTGTAGGAAACCAGGTCACCGAGCCTCCGACTGCTGGTTGGTCGGTCACAAAAGATAAAATGTTCATGTTAAAAATAGAAACATTCATGTTCATGCATATAAATTCCATGCTCATGCTAATATGCATAAAAAGAACAAAGAGCCATATGCCCATGTCATTATTGTGGTCAGATTGGGCATTCCATGACTGCTTGCGATTTAATGAAGTTTGATGATTTGAAGGCCCAAAGGTTGTGGAGAGCATCCTTCAGAGATGCTGCTAACACTTCAAGACCCAAGAAGACTTGGGTACCTAAAAATGAAGAATTGTTTTACAGGTGTGCCTTAGGACCAAGAAATAAAAAGGGGTTCAATATGTCAAGGCACCCATGGTTGGTAAAACCCCTGGAGAGGTGGAAAATCTACCGCCCAAGAGCACGACCCAACTAGGTCTAATTTGACCCAACCAGGCCCAACTTCCCAAAGTGATAGCCCCATTCTGGGCCCACTTACTCCAAGCCCAAAAACCCTCTCGGAACAGCACTTTCTAGGCAACCCCCGGGTTCGGAAGTCCGAGCAACAGGTCGATCGAGAAAGCCCCTACAAGGGCCCAACGTGCCCTGTCCGAGCTATGCCTCCATCACCCGGAGGGACTCTATTGAAACAACCGTCGGAAGAATATTTGGGCATCCATTACGCATCCTCTGGGAGCAGGGAACCCCAAGGGATAACGGAGAGCAAGAGTCCCCGTGCTATTAAGAGCCCACAACAACGACGTAACCTCCCCGGAATCCCCTCGGCTCCCTGGACTCTTATGCTAAAACGGACTGCTATATAAACCCTAGGAGGGCTCTCCGAGGAGAAGGCATCCTGAGAGAAAACCACCACACCTCTTGGTGGAGAGTAATCCCACGCCCTTTCTTTCCAACCACCTCTCTTCACATCCGTGCTCTATCACATTTGCTAACTTAGGCATCGGAGGGTTTCCCCCAGCGTTCCAACCTTGGGCACCTCTGACTCGTTTCCCCTCTTACAGATTATATACGCGTGGTGATCGTGACCAAAGATTCCTCTGGGATTTCACAACTCAGGAGCAGCGTGAGATTACCCCTCTTCATCTGGCACCGTCTCTGGGAAACGAGCACAGAGCCATCATGGTGTGAAGAAATTTCGGTAGGAGAGTCATCGGCGACAAGGGAAAGGCCGTGGTGTCAGATGGAGGACTTGTACCTCCCCACCCCACAGAAAACCTCCCCTCCAACGACAAGGATCAACCTGATGAGTCACCTCCACGGCCTGCATAGGTGCAGCCCCCCAACGGGAATTCTGAAGCTCTCCAAACCCTCAACGCTAAACTGGACATCCTCGTTGAATTAATGAGGACCAGGCGGCGAGGGAAGAGAATTCAAGACTTCCTGGGGAGAACCCCCCCCCCCCCCCCCACAGTGGAGCTTCCAAACAAACCACCGGAGGCCGCTTCACCCTCCGAGGGCGATGGCTCATACGTAATCGATCGAGAGGACCTTCGCACCCCCTCCTCTAGAACAAGAAGCCTCCTCCACCCCGAGGAGAGAAGGAACCGGGACACGAAGATAGTTCCTAGAAACTGATCCCCCTGCAGAACCAGGATTGGGAGCGGAGGGAGCCTCCTCGGAAATACAAGCCGTACACCCCCCTATCTTCCCCCATCTATGAGATATACGAAGACATCAAAGGCTCAGGCCTTCTCCGCCAACCCGAGCCTATGAAGGCCAAACGCTGCAACTGCCGCAAACATTGCCAGTTCCACAACGACCACGGGCACCATACCGAAGAATGTCACCAGCTCAAGGATGAGATTGAGCATCTCGTCCGCCAGGGAGACCTATCTCGGTACGTCTCCGAGCACCAAAAGGAGGACCGTGGCATTCCAGAAGAGATTGACAATTGCCCCCATGGGGTCCACATCAATGTCATTTCTGGCGGCGTGTCATCAGGAGGAGACAGTAGCCGAGGAAGGAAGCGTTGTGCTGAGTAGGCGAGCTGGGCCTCCGAGCCCCCCAAAGCCCCGCCGGTGAGCGAACAATAGGCCTTAGTGTTCTCCGACCAAGACTTGGAAGGATTATCCACCCCGCACGATGACGCTCTTGTAGTATCGGCTACTATAAACCATTGTAACGTAGATAGGATATTGGTCGACAATGGTAGCGCCCCTGATATACTCTCGTACAAGTGTTTTCTTAAGATGGGTGAGAACCCGTCCAAACTCCGCCCGATTCGAACCCCCCTCTGTGGGTTCAATGGCCGGGTAACCTACCCCGAGGGAGCCCTCAGTCTGCCAGTTACCATCGACACCCCTCCTAAGACCGTTATGATTATGGTGGATTTCATAGTGATTAAAGGGATGTCGGCCTATAATGCGATCTTCGACCGAGGCATCCTCAGCTGAACAAAGGCAGTGCCCTCCACTTATCACCAAAAAATGAAATTTCTCACCAAAAACGACATCGGGGAAGTCCCGGGGTAACCAGGCAATAGTCAGGAGGTGCTACATAATCTCGGTTGAAGCCGTAAAGCCCGAAGGGACAAAGAAAGGATCCGAGGGAACTGATGATGGACCGGCAACATCCGAGGCTGGTGGTGAATTGCTGACAGTCTACCTCAGGGACGACCCGACCCTAGGAGTAAGGATTGGGGCTGATTTACCGCCCGATGTACAAGAGCAATATAAAAAAAAATTCAGAATACACTCAAGTATTCGCCTGGTCTGATGAGCACCTTCCCGGGATTCCTGGGGAGATGGTGATACGTAAGCTTAACCTCGACCCCTCGATAAAGCATGTCGAACAACGCAGAACAAAGCATGCCCCAGAGAGGCATGCGATCATCAAAGAACAAATTATCAAGGGAAAGAAAACTGGCCTATTTCGACCGGTCCTTTACCCGACATGGCTCGCCAATGTCATCTTGGTTCCAAAAGCCTCGGGAAAATGGCGAATGTGCGTGGACTTCACCGACCTCAACAAAGCCACTCCGAAAGATTATTACCCGTTATCGAGCATCGACCAGCTAGTCGACTCAACCTTTGGTAATGAACTGCTCAGCTTTCTGGATGCCTACTCCGGCTACCATCAGATCCAAATGGACCTAGCAGATGTCGAGAAGACCGCCTTCATCACCGACCTCATTGTCTACTGCTACACCCGAATGCCCTTCGGGTTAAAGAACGCCGGAGCTACGTACCAGCGACTGATCAACCTCATCTTCGAAGGACAAATCATGTCGAAATGTCGAAGCCTACATTGACGACATTCTCGTCAGGACACCCAAGGCTGAGGACCATTTCACCGACCAAGCAGAGACCTTCGACACCCTCCTGAGATACAACATGAAGCTCAACCCAGCTAAATGCGCCTTCGGGGTTCGATCTGAGAAATTCTTGGGTTTCTTAGTCACTCAGTGCGGGATCGAGGCCAGCCCCGACAAAGTTCAAGCCATCATGAACATGCGGCCGCCCACCTATGTCAAATATGTCCAGCGCCTGATAGGATGAATCGATGTGCTCAACCATTTCTTGTCCCGAGCGGCCGAACGATGTCTGCCCTTCTTCAAATTATTAAGAGGGCCTAAAATGGCATCCGCCACATTCTCCTGGGATGAGGAATGTTAGAAGGCTTTTGCAGAACTGAAGGACTTTTTGGCTTCACCCCCGGTGCTATCAAAACTGGTCCTGGGTGAACCATTGCACCTCTACCTCTCATCGACCCCTTCCATGGTGAGCTCTGTCCTAGTTCGAGATGACGCAGGAGTGCAGAGGCCGATGTATTACACCAGCAAGGTGCTCAACGAGGCCGAATGATGGTACCCCACAATCGAGAAACTCATGCTAGCATTGGTAACCTCGGCCAAGCGCCTCCGACCCTACTTCCAAGGGCACTCCATCGTCGTATTGACCAATGAGCCCCTTAAAAGGATACTTGCTCACCCTGAAGCTTCGGGTTGCCTAGACAAGTGGGCCATAATGCTCGAGGCTTACGATATCTCCTATCGCCCACGCTCGGCCATCAAGGGGTAGGCACTCGCGAACTTCATCGTGGAGAGCACTGTCTCAACCGAGGAAGTCCATCCGCTGACACCCGGGCCCACCTGGGATCTTTTCATCGATGGATCCTCAAACTCGGCCAGCAGCGGCGCCGATGTTCTTCTCCAATCCCCACAAGGAGAAGAAATGCAATATGCCCTGAAGTTCAACTTCCTAGCATCTGACAATGTCTCCGAGTACGAGGCTCTCATCTCGAGAGCCAGGATGGCACGACGATTGGAAGCCGAACGAGTCAGGATCCACACTAACTCCCAACTAGTCGCTAGCCAGGTCAGCGGTGATTATGAAGCTCAGGAGGCACCAATGATCAAGTACCTTCAGCTGGTAAAGGAGATAACCCCACTATTCGAGAGTTTTCAGGTCATCCGAATAGCTCATGAAGAAAACTCCGGGGTGGACGCCCTCTCTCGGTTGGCCTCCTCTATAAGCCCTGAAGGTGCCTGATCGGTCCTCCTCGAAGAGCTCGAGCAACCGAGTATAGAAGTAGAGCCCATGACCATTGATCAGGCACCCTTAAGCGACTGGCAGGCCCCATATATCTCCTGGCTCCGTGATTCTCAAGAGCCCCCCAACCCTCGAGAAGCTCGGAGACTGAAGTATCAAGCTCGGCGCTTCATCATCTGGGATGAAACCTTGTACCAGAGGTCTTTTTCTGGCCCCCTCCTCAAATGCCTCGGTACTAATGAGGCTCGCCAAGCAATTCAGTGACAGCAAGGTACGGTGGCCCACTCTCCAAGGGGGAAGATCGCTAGCCAGAATCTTACTATGGCAAGGCTACTGGTGGCCCACTCTCCAGCGTGATTGCTTGACCTACATACAAAAGTGCGACCGATGCCAGTGCTTTGACCATCTAGTCCATCAGCCCACCTTGGAACTCGTGGCACTTACCTAGCCGTACCCTTTCGCTCGGTGGGGCATCGACATCCTGGGACCATTCCCAACGGCCCAGGCCCAGAAAAAGATCGTCATAATCGCCATAGACTATTTTACTAAGTGGATCGAAGCTGGAGCTACCGCCCGGATCACCGAGTCGGTCGTATGGAGCTTCGTTTAGAAGTTGATCATTTGTCGCTTCGGTATCCCTCGAGTGATCGTGAGCGATAACGGTCGGCAATTTGACTCTCGTTACTTTCGAGACATATGTGCTGATCTACACGTTTGCAATCACTTCACTTCGGTTGCCCACCCTCAGGCCAACGGGCTGGTCAAAAATGCCAACAAAACCATTCTAAAAGGCATTAGACTAGGCTCGAAAAACCCAAGGGTAGTTGGCC
This sequence comes from Amorphophallus konjac, assembly GCA_022559845.1. Classification (NCBI taxonomy): domain Eukaryota; kingdom Viridiplantae; phylum Streptophyta; class Magnoliopsida; order Alismatales; family Araceae; genus Amorphophallus; species Amorphophallus konjac. The sequence goes on from CM040122.1 coordinate 211,336,310, forward strand.
CGAGGAATTACCAAGCGTATTATGGTGGCACCGAACCACTCCAAGAACGGCCAAAGGTGAGACTCCTTTCAACTGGTATACGGCACTGACGTCATGATTCCGTTGGAGCTTGACAGCCCATCCCTCTGAGTCATCCACTTCTCGCCCGAGGCGAACGAGCAAAAGCTACTTGAGAACCTCGATTTGGCAAGCGGAACCCGAGAGATAGCAAGCATCCGAGCCATGGAATATCAACAGCGCCTCACTCGCTATTACAACTCCAAAGTCCGAGATAGATATTTCCACGTAGGTGACTTCGTCCTCAGAAAAGCTGAAGCCTCTCGACCACCGGAGGCGGTGGGAAAATTGGCCCCTAACTGGGAAGGCCCCTATCTAGTGGTCGAGACGCTCCAGAAAGGGGCATACCAGCTATCCACCATGGAAGGAGCACCCATCCCTCGGACGTGGAATGCAACAACATTACGGAAGTTCTATTTTTGAGCTTTTTCCTCAACATATAAGCAATAGATGGCAATAACAACTTTCCTTTTCATTTCATTTACTCTTCGTACATCAGATTGGCCACAGGAAATACAGTACATATCAAAAACAAAAGTACTACACCCACGGGTACTTCAACATGAGCTGATTACTCGACGCGGACATACCTAACACCCCCAAAACGAGCCACTGACTCCACCCGGTGTAGAAACTAGCTTGGGTAACGGGGTGGTTGACCCTGCTCGCTTGGGAAACTCAGAGGAAGAGTATCAGAGGAAAAATAGGAAGGAATACAAGTGAAGGCCTCCCCTGCCAACTCTTTGGAAAGATCAGAGAGTAGGCACCTCCAAATGGTGGGAGCAAAGATATCCTCGAAAGAGTGAAAGAAGAGGGAGGAAGTTGGTGAAAGAGCAGAAGAGGGAGAAAGACCGAACACCCCCTCGAAGAGATGAGAAGGGCAGCGGGGGTAGAAGAGGAGGGAGAAGCGGGCAAAGGTGAGGAAGGAGCAGGATGAGGCCGCCGTGCCGAACGCCCTGTATCCTCGAGCCTCCTTCCGCTTCTACCTTCATCGTATGATGGTGGCGGCAGTGCAGCGGTCGGGAACTGGCGCGCTGCTACGTGCTGTCCCTTCTTGCACACCACCTGCCCATCGCTATCCCTTCTTCCACACCGAAGTAGTAGGAATGCCTCGGCGACCGCCAAGGTCATCATCTTCCAAGTCGCCATCCATGCCTCATTGACAACTTCCTAGTGCGAAAGGCAGACGGTACGTGAAAAGGGAGAAAGAGGAGAGATTGCATGAGAAGCCTTAAGCGGTGATAAGAGGTGGGGATGCCCTCCAGGCCCCTTTTTATAGGCCGGGGGGGGGCACTCGCCTTAATTGATCCTTTCCTTGAAAACATGCGAAAGGTGGCAACCCTTCCCCAAGGGGCAGTTACTCCGTTTCCCTCCAATCGCCTCTCCCATAGGGACGCGTGAAGTTGAAAAATCAGTCAAAGCATGAAAAGTAGAAACATGGAAAGGCGCTAATGCCACGTCAGCCACCTGACCAATCAACACGCAAGAGGCCTACAAAATGGCATTCAAGTCACGCTAAAAGCGGTAAGATATTGACAACCCAGGTGAAGGAAACCGCTACCACCATACATAGAAAGCAAAATTTTTATATGGCAACTCGAAACAAAAATATGTGTATATACATCTAGATCATACCCCTCCTAGTCTATGGAGATTAGGGGACTTTGAAAAGCCCGCGACCTCTCTTGAGGTTCGGCATCGTGGAGCTCGGCAAGCGAAGAACCCTCAACATTGGGAGATCTTCCCCCGACATCCCCGGTGGCGGCCGACCCAGACACTGACCCCACCTTGTGTGGGAATTGCCTCGGTCGTGTGCCCCCCCGAGGTAATCAGAGTCGGTGACTCCTCTATTGAAGCAGTGGCCTCTCGGCTCCCCCCTTCACTTAACAATTGAAAGGAAGAATTCGTGACGTCCTCATCTGAATCATAACGCTGCCTAGAAGGAAATTCGAGCCTTTTGAGCACCAGCTCCTGGGCCACAGTGACCGCTCGATCGAAGCCTTGGGCGAACCCCTTCTGCAGCCCCTGTCAGTAACCTGGCTTGTAATACGAGAAGGTGGCCTTCTGAGAGCTGCGTGGTAGCCCTTTGAATTCATGTATCGATCGATCGCCTCCGCCCCGGCTTGATCTGCACCTCACTCAAGCTCGGCCACCTTCTGCTCGGACACCGTCAGCCTCTGCTCAGCCTCAGATAGCTTCGCCTCGGCCTCAGCCCGCGCGACCTTGACCTCGACCTGAAATACTCAGCCTCCCTGCACGCTCACTCAGCCTCTCGGGCCTGGTAATTGAGCTCCTCCCGCTCAGCCTCCCATCACTCGGAACGCTCGACCTAAGCTTGGCGCTCCACTAGGAGCTTGCTCTTTAGGTCGGACGTATAACGAGCTTTGGCCAGCTGCTCAGTCAGCGTCCGAGCCTCCTCCTGGCTCGGCCCAACTTGGGCCCAAAGCAAGGCAGCCTCCCGACGACAGACTTCAAGCTCGACAGTCATTTGGCCGATCTTCTGATCAGATTCAGCGCAGACCTTATAGAGAGATCTCTCTTCAACTATTATCTACGCGAAGAAATCGGTTAGTTCGGCCCCCAACTGGGCCATGATCACGCCGCCCTCCATGACCCTCTCAAGAAGTAGGGAGGGAGCGCTACGTCTTAACTCCTCCCCGACCGACGAAGGCGCCAGGGACCGGCACCTCTGGTATAGAGAGGCCCGAATGTTGGTGACATCAGCCGGGGGAGGAAGAGCCCCTTCTAGAGGAACTGGGACTGGAGCCGTTTCCCCGCGCGTCCCCTTTTTCTGGACAGCAGTGCTCGGCTCAAACTGGGCCGCGGCCTGGCCCCGCTCCCCCTCGACTCCAGCCGAAGCCCTGGAACCAATCATCCCCACCGGTGGTGTAGCAGGCTCAGTGATGACTTCCTCGGCGTCAGCAGCCACTCCTGACTCGGTGGACGGGAGATCGGGGCAGCCAGCATCTTCGAGTGCAGGCTCCCTGACCAGAGCAATGGGAGCCTGCCCTACCACCTATCGGGCGGCCCCCGCCTTCCTCTGCCGTTTCTTCTCAGCGATTAGGGCCCTTAGAGAAGACAGCAACAACCGCTCCCCCAGATCCTTGCGCTTGGCCCAGTGGCGCTCAGGAACGTCACCTCAGGAAATCTGTTTGCCCTTATCTCGGGCGCTGGAAAAATCCTCGGAGGTTTGGGGTTCACTCGGAACAGGCGCCTCCTCCGGATCAGCGACTTCCTACTCCAACAATCCCCCCCCCCCCGTCATCCGTCCGCCTCGAATCTAAAAAGGTAGAGGTCAGCCCATTAAAAGAGGGGCCCACCTACCGGACTTAGAAGCACAATGTAAGACACTGAGGTCCTTACCTTGCTTGGACAATGTCCAGGAAGGATATTCCTCGATGTTTGCCTCTGTCATCAGCTCAGCGGTGTTGACAGCCATTTTTAGCCTGCAAGTTACGTCATTTCTCTTATTCACCATTTTTGATGTCCTGAATTACCCATTATTTTGGAGCCTTTCTTGGATAGATTTCGAGCCCATTTCGTCATTCATTAGTCTTTGAGCCTTAGAGATCATGATTTCATAGAGCCCTAGAGCTTATCTGATCACCTTCCGACCTTCCAAGTTGACCTACGGCCCATTTAGGTCGACTTCCCTCAAGCATTCAGCCCATTTCACTGCGTAATCTTAAAAAATGGTCCTTTTTCATCCCCTTCCATTCCTCTATTCACTAAGTTTCCTTCACCAAAGTTGTCCATCCTTCAAAGCCCTACATCTTCTTCTTCTACGCCATTAGCCAATTCTCCACCATTTTCAAGTCACAGTATTTTTCTCGGTTCTTACCCTATTTTCTCTCTCCTATGATCATCGTTTCATCTTACTCTTTTCATGAACGTTGTTCATTTTCCAATTATCTACATTTTTTATTTCTACCACATTTGCTAATTCTACACCATTTTCAAGATATTTTCCAATTTTCAAACTCTACTGCCTTTACCTAAAAGGAGGTCATCCAGAAGACCGTTTTCAGAAGGTCACCCAGAGGATCGTTTTCAGAAGAAGTTCACCCAGAGGACCATTTTTAACCAGAAGAAGGTCACTCAGAGAACCGTTTTCAGAAGGAGGTCATCCAGAAGACCGTTTTCAGAAGGAGGTCACCCACTAGACCGTTTTCAGCATGTTTTAGACCGTACTGTCGTGCTCGCCAACGACGCCGTTCTTCATGATATATGCGGTCCAGTCATGACCGTTTCTTACCAAAAATGGCCACTCGATAGACCGTCTCTACGACAGGGAGTCCATAAGATCCTGAACTCCGTCTTCTTCCCCGCTGGTCTCTAAGGGCAATTTCTGTGCAACGGGGCCTCCTTGCTAGGGCTCTATCTTCTAGAGTACTCCATAAAATTGAGCCCCGTTTGTTTCTGTGTCTTTCTCTTTGTATTATCTTGGATTTGGTATATAGAGCATGATTTTTCATGGACCGGATGTCTGAGAATCTTGGCAGCAAGTTCCGGTTTTATGCATTTCGCATAACACAAACTCTGCCAGATTAGGTTCAAGGGCCTTCTTCCAAGAGCCATAACTTCCAAATCCTTCCACCAAAAAGAGTCTCGTTCGTTCCTAAGTCTTATCTTGACTATTATCTCGAGATTGATCCAGCGATCTCGAGATTTAGTGGACTCTATATCATGGAATCGTGGTAGAAAGTTCTGGGTTCCATCATGTTTCTATAAATAGATGCCCAGTTCGCCTGCGCGATGGGGGGGCTCTTCTTCGACCTGGGGCGAAGCCATGCCGAATCGTCGTCTCAACCCTTTGACCCCATGCTATTTAGGGAAGTATTGGTTTCAACTTGGTTCCTTATTTGCTCGATTTCATCATCGTTTTCCACTCTAACTTCGCCCCTACTTCTTGCAAATCATCACAGGTTCTGGGTTTTCTGCACACCTTCTTGAACCTGTGAGGCGGGGCGCCCTTCGTCGGCTCGGGGCGGAGCCATGCTGCATCCTCTTCGTTCTCCATCGGCCTCAACTTGAAGAGGGGAGTATCTCCTTTCATTCCAATCTTTCTGGGCTCTTTTTCCTCGCTCCTAAGCTGCGTTCTTCTCCCTTACTTTTTCAAAACCATCATAGTTTTTACACTAAATCTTTGCACAGTTTACTGCACGTTTTTACATTTTTCTCCATTTTGCACAGCGCTTTTATCCTTAGTCTCTCCATCAAATTTCATGATTTCAAATCCCATGCATGCACAACGCTCCCACCTTTATTTTGCACCTATTTATAGGGGTTAAAAACCCTCCCCCGGTGCATTCTCCCCCTTTCTTTCATGCTACTTTATCATTCCGGGGTAGGTTCTACACCTTCATTTTCTAATGGGTTTTCCTTTGTTTGGTTATCTTTGTTTTGTAGGAGGTTGTTGATTAAACGTGAGGCCTTCTTCCTCTAGCTGGCTGGAAGGAGAAGAGGTGCACCCACATCATTCCCCGCGTCCCATTGCTTACGCGCGATCACGTCATAGCGGTCACCTTTGGCCGTAGTCTTCTTCCTATTTTCCCAAGGTACGTAGTACTCTTTTATTCATTATAGCATCTATTTCCTACTGCTAATCTTTGGGTGGCGATCATGGATCACTCTTTTTTTTTTTATCGCCCTTGTTCATGCTATCATGTTACTTTCATGATCACACTTACATATACATGCATAGTGTAGTTAGAGGGCGGGGTAGATTAATCTATTTACAAGCGGTCGATAGGCGATTCTCCTGGAGAATCCTGATCCCCTCCTCCAGCTCCGGGGTAACCGCCACCTGTTTCGGGGGGATCGACGGATGGAAGTTGGGATTCACCGGAAAACCCCAGGGGGCGCCTCCATTCAACGAGCCCACCCAGAAGAATTGGGTCTTCCACCCCTTGTGGGAAGAATCTTTGGCGGAAAGCATCATGCAACCCCTTCCCCTGTTCGCTTGAAGATAAAAGAAGCGTTTGCCCGCATGGCGGTGCCCCTTCAACTCAAAAAAGGAGTGAAAGAGGTCCAATGAAGGGTTAAGCCCGCACGTACGATAGAGAAAAATGAAGGAGAAGATAAAGGTATATGAGTTGGAAACCAACTGGACAGAGCCAATTGATAAGATTGAAGCAGCTTGATGACAAAGTGGTGAAGAGGTAAACAGAACCCGCACTTCCAAGCCAAGAGAAAGGTGCAGAACTGACCTCAACGAGTATCCAGACTGGACTCGTGAGGTTGAGACGGGGAAAAATAATACTGCCTCGATAATCCGAAGCACCCCTCCATCGCTTTCACTTCATCCTCACCCAACTCGCTGCGCATAGGATGTTCGGGCCGTGGCCCTAGAATCCCCATGCGTTGGCCAACTTCCTACTCCTCAGCAACAAAATACTGCTCCGCCATTACCAAACAAGCAGAGCAGGGGGAAGAGGGAGAAGACGCCAGCTTGGGTGACTCGGGGGGAGATGGAAGCTGGCAAATCACCACCGCCACGGCCTCTATCACCTCCGCAAAACCCTCCGTGATTCTCTGCTCCTCCTGACCCCCTCGCAGCACATGAGCTTTCTGAGTACAAGACGACGGAGAGATAAAACCCTAAATAAAGGAGGCCAGGGATGTAAAATCGTGCGATTTGTATACTCCCAGCGGTGCAGCAGGAGGCGGCGCGACGCTCCAACTCTGAGAATGGACTCCTCACATCGACTCGACAGAGTCATCATCATGGGCATACTCCCAGGACAGCCACATTAAATGGCCCCTGCCGGAAACCCCCACCCAATTTGTGCCACCAATACCACCCCGATAGATGTTACTCGTCTGAACCCAATTTTTGGCTCGGGAGTAGGGGGGACAAGTGGAGAGGGGGAAAATCTACCGCCCAAGAGCACAACCCAACTAGGTCTAATTTGACCCACCTAGGCCTAGCTGCCCAAAGTGACAGCCCCATTCTAGGCCCACTTACTCCAAGCCAAAAAACCCTCTCGAAACAACACTTCCTTGGCGAACCCCAGGTCCGGAAGTCCGAGCGACAGGTCGATCGGGAAAGCCCCTACAAGGGCCCAGCGTGCCCCATCCGAGCTATGCCTCCATCACCCGGAGGGACTCTCAACAGGCACCCCGAGCATGAACCAACCGTCAGAAGCACATCTGGGCATCCTGATGGAGGCATCATCCACAACTCCCTTTGGCTAGGGTCTTCTTCACACTCCGGCATCGTTTGAGTTCGGGCCTCTCTCTATAAAGGCCCAATTATCCTTTTGTGCTATCTATTTGAGTCATTTGATGTAATTTTCATTTTATTTGAGTCATGTCCCTAGGTCTTGCATTTATTTTCCTAAGTTTGAGTGTCATTAGATTGTTTAGTGTGCTATTGGGCCCAATTCTTCGGGCTTGGCCCAAGAGCCCCCCCTACCCCTTCGGTTATTTGTCATTGAGTCTTTGTTAGTGTCTTATTGTAAAATGTGGGTTTCCTATATATAGGGCCCCATTTCCTTCATTTGAAGGTAATGAATCAATCAATGAAAATGCCATTTGAGAGTTCAAAGCTTAGTTTAGTGGAGTGAATCCAATTGGGTGAGAAGCCCTAGGGTGAGAGATTCCCCACCCCCCTCTTCTCTCTCTTTCTCTCTCCTCCACTAAGGGGTTCGCCCCTTTCCCTCTCTCCTCCTCCTCCCAACCACTTCCAACCCCCACCTACCCCATTAAAGCCACTCCACTTCCCATAGCCACCATTACTCCACCCCCCCTAGTTCCAAGGACATCCCCATTCCAACACATTCCCATTCCAACAAATCTTCCCCATTCCAACACAATCACCCCTCTTCCCCACACAATCTCCCAACTTCCTAGAACATTTTGAATTTGAATTTCCCTTTCCCACCAAGTGTTTGGCCGCCCCTCTCCCATCTCCATTAGGCTAGGTCGCCCCTCTCTCCCTCCATTCTCCACCACCCTTGCACACCCCACCCCTCTCCCTCCAGCTGAAACCTGCGACCTCCCCTTCTTCCTCCACCTCCCCTCTACCTTTAGCATTCCTCCATACCTCCCATACCTCCCCTCCACCATTCTTCATCCACCCCTTCACCATATGCTACCCCCTCTTCTTCTTTTTAGGTCATTTGAAGGCTATGTCAAAGATGCTGCTAGCAGTCCAGGAGTTGCAGGTGAACCAGCAATTTTAAGCGGCCACCATGACTTCCTCCGGACGAGTTTGAAGACCCAAGAGCTATCGTTGGAAGCGTCTACCAGTCTCCTTCGCAACAGAAGTAGTTTCATCTTCATCCGAGTTATATTCCGCCCGGGAGCTCCATTCTCCCACCACTGTGCAGAGCTGCCCTTGCTGAGTACCAGAACCGAAGTAGAAGCTTCACCACAACGAACCGGAAGAATCAGTTCAAGAGCTCTTCTGTAAAGTTCTTCATCGCCCTGTCTACTTTCAGAATGAAGAAGCGGAGCTCCGTTCGGCAACCAGTAGCAGGAGTTATCAATTTTCTCCCTGAGCCACTCGGATCTGCTTCCCCACAGTCTACACCGTCCAGTCATCAATGTTCAGAGTCCCCTGGCCTCCTCCGGCATCATTTCGCTTCCCCGTCAGTTTTACTGTGAAGAAGACTTATCCACGGTTCCTACAATGCCGGCGGTTCTTGATTCGGAGTCCAGGATCTGTCGGAGCATACTCTGCAACCTGCTGTTGGAAACCTGCAGCTGCCTGTCCCAGATTCTGTCACTCTGTTCGAACCTCCACCCTGGCCAGCAGTGGTACCAGGAGAAATTAAAAAAATTCTGGGGTGTTCTAGTACCAGTTACGAAGAGTTTCCCCTTGGTCCTGCTATCAGAAAATTTTTGGTTCAATCTCTGTGGCTTCAACTTCGTCTGTCTGTCCTCCCTCATAGAAAGCAGGCAGATTCGGCATCGGCTTCTTCTCTTGCATTTTCATCGCTTATTCCCCTCCCCGCTTGGCCGGCTGAAGGCCCCTCCCTGCGCGGAGGTAGTTTTTGGTTGTAATTCCTATTAACCCCCACCCCAAGATCCCCCCTCCTACGAGAGGTGTAGTGTTGTAATTTGTTTGGGCAGGTCAAGCTACACCGCCGCGGCGTGTGGGGATCCACTCGCCTCCCCGCTCGCCCTCGTCTCCGAGCGGGACCGGTTTCTTCAAACCGGTCGAGTAAGTGCTCACACCTCACTCCATTTAGTGCTTGTCTTTCAATATTAGTTCTTAGTTCCGCTGGTCGTGAGAGGGAGAGCTCGGTCCTCAAGCCCCGTTGTCTTGAGCGATCACCGTGGGGAAGAGAGTAACCGGTGCCTTTGGCACTTTGTCGGCTCCATTGAATTGGGCATTCACATATATTGGGTATCAAACTTTGGTCTTGCTGGCCCTCTACCAGCAAGGGTCCAACCCCACATCCTCCACTTGGAATTGCCAAGTCACCCCAGGCTTGGGCGAGCGACGAGAGAGCGGCAGCCCAAATTAGCCCATTTAGATTGCGAATGTGCTTGCTTGTGTAAGTCCAAGGGTGTGTCACATCAATTGGTATCAGAGACAACTTATTGACTTGTCTCTATCAAGTCTAAGTCCTAGGACCTTTGCATTGTGTGTCTAACATCATTTGCCCCTTGTCTTGCATGTCCACCCGTAGTGGTGCTAGTTATCGACCCGATCCGTCATCTTCAAATCCACCCATGGATCCCAATCCTCAACTCAATCAAGATGCTCCTAGGGAGGAACCTCAAGGCCAAATGAATAGGGTAGATGCTGCCCTTGCAAACATTCTTGCCCAACTTGAGTCCCTTACCACTCGAATTGCTCGGCTAGAAGAGCATGAGTTCCACCCAAGGAACAATGAGCCTAGAGTCCACCCTCCACATATTGAGCCTCATAGGGAAGACCCTCATCCAAGGAATAATGAACCAAGAGTCCATCCACCACATGGTGAGTTGCATAGGAATGAGTTCCACCCAAGGAACAATGACCCAAGAGTCCACCCTCCACATGTTGAGCCTCATAGGGACGAGTTCCATCCAAGGAACCATGGACCAAGAGCCCATCATCCACATGCTGAAATTTATAGGGAGGACTTGGATCTTGACCCTTACCATGACCATGAGAGACCCCGCCACCATCCAATTCATGAAAGGCGTCCACGGGACGACCCGGATGACCCTCTCTTAAGGATGATTAAAGTAGAGGCCCCAAACTTTGATGGTTCCCATGAACCAAGTGTCTACTTAGAATGGGAAACCGCCATGGACAATACTTTGAATGGTACCCTATGTCCGACCAAAGGAGGGTAAGATTGGCCAAAATGCATCTTATCAAATTAGCCAAAACTTATTGGTTAAACCAAGAGGGTTTAAGAAGGATTAGGCGGGAAGAGCCTATTGATACTTGGGAGGGTATGAAGAACCAACTTAGGAACAAATGCCTTCCTCAATCCTACCATCAAATGCTCTTAGATGAATGGCAAAGCCTCACCCAAGAAGGGAAGACCGTGATAGAATATATTGAGAAGTTTGACTCCTATCTTTTGAAGTGTGGACTTCATGAGGACCCGGCCGTTACCTTGTCCCGCTTTAGGAATGGTCTTCAAAGTCATATCAAGAGAGAGCTTTTCATGAGAGATGTTGATAACCTTGAGCTAGCCTATCAAATAGCAATGGATGTAGAAAGATTCTCTAGGATCCCTCGATTTGCTACTCCCCGACCAGCCGATCCCAAAAACATGGGACCACGACCAATTCCGGCCACCCCCATGAAAGCTCCAAATCTAAGTGGGAGTACCCCATTAAGGCCTTACAACCCTCCTCCCACCATCACTCCAAACAAGCCCACCCCTAGTCACCCTCTCCCACGGAGGGAAGACAATCCCAAAGGCCCAAGTGTAGGAAACACTCCGGGTAGCGGGCGTCAACAATGCTATAGGTGTCAAGGGTTTGGCCACTTTGCGGGGCAATATCCATCCAAGGGATTATCTAGCTTGCTTATTGAGGAAGAAGCTCCCCGACCCCAAAAGGAACTAGAGAGTGTTGTTGAGGACCATGAAGTAACACTAGATTGGGAAGAAGAGTATGACACCCAATACCTTGAATCGGGTCTAGATCACACCACTCCATCTACCAACTCCCATCTAGGAGTGATTAGATGCACCCTCACCAAACCCCAAGAAGGGGATTGGCCTCAAACTTCAATCTTTCACACTTTTGTCAAGATAGGGAGCCATGTAAGGAAAGTGATCTTGGATAGTGGGAGTTGTGTCAATGCCGTATCACCCGATACCATCAAGCTTCTTGGGCTAGCTATCACCCCTCACCCAAATCCTTACCGGGTCTCATGGATCAACAACAACTCCATCCCGGTCAATACCCAATGTCTTGTGCCCCTCACCTTCTCTTCATACCATGGTCAAATATGGTGTGACGTCATACCCATAGAAGTAGGAAGCATCCTACTAGGAAGACCTTGGCTTTATGATGTAGATGCCACCATCTTGGGTAGGAGCAACATATGCACCTTTGAGACACTCTCCCTCAAGGACAACACCCCACCACCATACAAGCCTCGGGGAACTCCACCCCTCCAACCCCATCCCTCACCCAAACTCCCAAACAAAGTGGGACCTCGGGGTTGACCAAGGGTCTTCATCTCATCACTAGGAAAGAACTTGAAGAGGAGATAGTTCAAGGAGTACCACTATGTGTGGTGATCATTTGCCTAGGAGAACCCACTTCCACCAATCCCCATCCCATATAAATCCAACAACTCCTAGAAGAATTCCATGATGTATTCCCAACGGAGCTCCTGGACCAACTCCCTCCCATGCAGGATGTGCAATATGCAATTGATCTAGTCCCGGGGGCCACTCTCCCAAACCTTCCTCATTATCGCCTCAATCCCACGGAACATGCCGAACTATGGAGGCAAATAGAGGAACTCATTAGGAAGGGCTTCATTCGCATTAGCAAAAGTCCATGTGCCGTCCCGGCCCTTCTAACTCCCAAGAAGGATGGGTCATGGCGAATGTGTGTGGATAGTCGGGCCATTAATAAAATCACCGTCAAGTATAGGTTCCCCATCCCTAGGCTTGATGACATACTTGATATGTTAGCCGGAGCCACCATTTTCTCCAAAATTGACCTTAAGAGTGGCTATCACCAAGTTAGGATAAGGCCCGGGGATGAGTGGAAAACGGCTTTCAAAACAAAGATGGTCTCTTTGAATGGTTAGTCATGCCTTTTGGGCTTTCAAATGCCCCAAGTACTTTCATGCGTGTTATGACGGAGGCCCTTAGGCCTTTCATTGGGATCTTTCTAGTGGTCTACTTTGATGATATACTCATCTATAGTCAATCCCAAGCGGCCCACCTTGACCACCTTAGGCAAGTTTGTACCGTCCTCCGACAAGGAAGCCTATTTGCCAACTTAGGAAAGTGCCACTTCATGACAACATCCATCACCTTCCTAGGATTTGTGGTGTCCACCAAGGGTGTCTCAATGGACCCCGAGAAGGTCCAAGCTATTCTTGATTGGCCGGAACCCCACACCCTTCATGAGGTCCGAAGTTTCCATGGATTGGCAACATTCTATAGGAGGTTCATTCGTGGATTTAACACTATCACCGGCCCAATCACCGATTGTCTCAAGAAGGGAACTTTTGTGTGGACCAAATCAGCCTCTAAAGCCTTCCAAGAACTTAAGGAGAAGTTGACCCAAGCCCCGGTCCTATGCCTTCCCGATTTCTCTAAAGTCTTCGAAGTCACATGTGATGCATCCGGGATAGGGATAGGAGGGATCCTTAGTCAAGAGGGACACCCGGTAGCCTTCTTTAGTGAGAAGCTATGTGATGCTAGGACTAGATACTCCACTTATGACAAGGAGTTCTATGCCGTGGTGCAGTCCCTCCGACATTGGAGGCACTACTTGTTGCCCAAAAAAATTGTCATCTTTTCCGACCATGAGGCCCTCAAATACCTCAACTCCCAACAAAAGCTAAATGCCCGACATGCCCGATGGGTTGAGTTCATCCAATCCTACACTTTTGTCATCAAACACAAAGCCGGGAGTGAGAATCGAGCGGCAGATGCCTTTAGTAGGAAAGTTTCCTTGTTATCCACTATCCAAGTGGAAGTGAGCGGATTTGATAGGATCAAGGATGAGTACCCTAGCTGCCCCGACTTTGGGCACATCTATACCACCTTGACCACCCATTCTAGCAAGGAACATGAGGGATTTGTCTTAGAAGATGGGTTCCTCTTCAAGGGACCAAAGCTTTGCATCCCACGGACCTCACTCCGCGACTTCTTGATTTGGGAATTACATGCGGGAGGGTAGCTGGTCATTTTGGAGTCAACAAAACCATTGCTCTAGTTGAGGGACAGTTTCATTGGCCAAGTCTCAAGAGAGATGTAGGCAAGATAGTGGGTCAATGCCAAACATGTGCTTCGGCCAAACAGGTGAAGCAAAACACTGGCCTATATACCCCACTCCCCATCCCCGACCGTCCATGGCAAGACTTGAGTATGGACTTTGTGCTAGGATTACCCAAGACTCAAAGAAAGCACGACTCCATCTATGTGGTAGTTGATAGGTTTTCCAAGATGGCCCACTTCATCCCATGCTCCAAGACCTCCGATGCCTCCCATGTGGCCCGATTGTTCTTTGATGAGGTTGTCCGACTCCACGGGCTACCTAAGACCATAGTCTCCGATAGGGATGTCAAATTCACGAGCTACTTTTGAAAAACTCTTTGGCACATGATGGGTACCCTCCTCAAATTCTCCACTGCCTACCACCCCCAAACGGATGGCCAAACAGAAGTTGTCAATCGGAGTCTAGGGAACCTCCTTAGGTGTCTTGTTGAGGATCGCCCCTGAAATTGGGATCTCATCTTACCATAGGCCAAATTTGCATATAACAACTCCATCAATAAGTCCATAGGGATGAGTCCATTTGAAGCCGTGCATGGGTACAAGCCAAGAAAGCCTTCCGATCTCATTCCCCTTCCCCAGCATGCTAGAGTGTCCATTTCAGCCGAGTCTTTTGCACAACATATTAGAGAATTACATGAAGAAATTCGCAAGCACATCAGCAAAAAGAATGAGGCTTATAAAAGGTTGGCCGACTCTCATCGGCGTCACCAAGAATTCCATGTGGGTGACTTTGTGATGGTAAGGACGGAGAGGCTCTCCCCGGGAGCCAACTCTAAACTGAGGCCACGTGGGGCTGGTCCCTTCCAGGTCTTGAGGTGCATTGGTGCAAATGCCTACGAGTTAGATCTCCCTGAGGAGTATGGAATAAGTCCCACATTCAATGTTGCAGACCTAGTGCCATATAAGGGACCCACGGTGGTACCTAGTGAGGAGATTGAGCCTACTTCTTCTATTGAGAGGGCACCCACCCGTGAGGAGAGACCACCAGCCAAGAGAGCCCAGCGTGAACAAATTGAACAAATATTGGATGAACAAGTCACTACCACTCGGAGCAAGGTATATGAGCGCTATCTCGTCAGGTGGAAGGATCGGCCTCCTTCGGAGGATTCTTGGGTGAGTCGGGAGGATCTCCAGCGGTTGGATCCGGACCTCCTCGAGCAGTACCACAGCCGGATGGACCCCTACTCGACGGAGTCGAGCTCTTCACAGCCCAGGGGATTTGATGGAGGCATCATCCACAACTCCCTTTGGCTAGGGTCTTCTTCACACTCCGGCATCGTTTGAGTTCGGGCCTCTCTCTATAAAGGCCCAATTATCCTTTTGTGCTATCTATTTGAGTCATTTGATGTAATTTTCATTTTATTTGAGTCATGTCCCTAGGTCTTGCATTTATTTTCCTAAGTTTGAGTGTCATTAGATTGTTTAGTGTGCTATTGGGCCCAATTCTTCGGGCTTGGCCCAAGAGCCCCCCCTACCCCTTCGATTATTTGTCATTGAGTCTTTTGTCAGGGTCTTATTGTAAAATGTGGGTTTCCTATATATAGGGCCCCATTTCCTTCATTTGAAGGTAATGAATCAATCAATAAAAATACCATTTGAGAGTTCAAAGCTTAGTTTAGTGGAGTGAATCTAATTGGGTGAGAAGCCCTAGGGTGAGAGATTCCCCACCCCCCCTCTTCCCTCTCTTTATCTCTCCTCCACTAAGGGGTTCACCCCTTTCCCTCTCTCCTCCTCCTCCCAACCACTTCCAACCCCCACCTACCCCATTAAAGCCACTCCACTTCCCATAGCCACCATTACTCCACCCCCCCTAGTTCCAAGGAGAACCCTCCCCATTCCAACAAAATCTTCCCCATTCCAACACAATCACCCCTCTTCCCCACACAATCTCCCAACTTCCTAGAACATTTTGAATTTGAATTTCTCCTTCCCACCAAGTGTTTGGCCGCCCCTCACCCATCTCCATTAGGCTAGGTCGCCCCTCTCTCCCTCCATTCTCCACCACCCTTGCACACCCCACCCCTCTCCCTCCAGCTGAAACCTGCGACCTCCCCTTCTTCCTCCACCTCCCCTCAACCTTTAGCATTCCTCCATACCTCCCATACCTCCCCTCCACCATTCTTCATCCACCCCTTCACCATATACTACCCCCTCTTCTTCTTTTTAGGTCATTTGAAGGCTATGTCAAAGATGCTGCTGGCAGTCCAGGAGTTGCAGGTGAACCAGCAACTTGCAGCGGCCACCACGACTTCCTCTGGACGAGTTTGAAGACCCAAGAGCTATCGTTGGAAGCGTCTACCAGTCTCCTTCGTAACAGAAGTGGTTTCATCTTCATCCGAGTTTTATTCTGCCTGGGAGCACCATTCTCCCACCACTGCGCAGAGCTACCCTTGCTGAGTACCAGAACCGAAGTAGAAGCCTCACCACGACGAACCTCCGAAGAATCAGTTCTAGAGCTCTTCTTAAAAGTTCTTCATCGCCCTGTCTACTTTCAGAATCAAGAAGCAGAGCTCCGTTCGGCATCCATTAGCAGGAGTTATCAATTTCCTCCCTCAGCCACTCGGATCTGCTTCCGCATAATCTACACTGACCAGTCATCAGTGTTTAGAGTCCCCTGGCCTCCTCCAGCATCATTTCCCTTCCTCGTAAGTTTTACTGTGAAGAGGACTTATCCACGGTTCCTAAAATGCCGGCGGTTATTGATTCGGAGTCCAGGAGCTGTCGGAGCATACTCTGCAACCTACTGTTGGAAACCTGCAGCTGCCTGTCCCAGATTCTGTCACTCTGTTCGAACCTCCACCCCGGCCAGCAGTTGTACCAGGAGAAATTAACAAAATTCTGGGGTGTTCTAGTACCAGTTACGAAGAGTTTCCCTCTGGTCCTGCTATCAGCAAAATTCTGGTTCAATCTCTGCGGCCTCAACTTCGTCTGTCTGTCCTCCCTCACAAAAAGCAGGCAGATTCGGCATCGGCTTCTTCTCTTGCGTTTTCATCGCTTATTCCCCTCCCCGCTTGGCCGGCTGAAGGCCCCTCCCTGTGCGGAGGTAGTTTTAGGTTGTAATTCCTATTAACCCCCACCCCAAGATCCCCCCTCCTACGAGAGGTGTAGTGTTGTAATTTGTTTGGGCAGGTCAAGCTACACCACCGCGGCGTGTGGGGATCCACTCGCCTCCCCGCTCGCCCTCGTCTCCGAGCGGGACCGGTTTCTTCAAACCAGTCGAGTAAGTGCTCACACCTCACTCCATTTAGTGCTTGTCTTTCAATATTAGTTCTTAGTTCCGCTGGTCGTGAGAGGGAGAGCTCGGTCCTCAAGCCCCGTTGTCTTGAGCGATCACCGTGGGGAAGAGAGTAACCTGTGCCTTTGGCACTTTGTCGGCCCCATTGAATTGGGCATTCACATCCATTGGGTATCAAACTTTGGTCTTCCTGGCCCTCTACCAGCAAGGGTCCAACCCCACATCCTCCACTTGGCATTGCCAAGTCACCCCGGGCTTGGGCGAGTGATGAGAGAGCGGCGGCCCAAATTGGCCCATTTAAATTGCGAATGTGCTTGCTTGTGTAAGTCCAAGGGTGTGTCACATCACATCCATTACGCATCCTCCGAGTGCAGGGAACCCCAAGGGATAAGGGAGAGCAAGAGTCCTCGTGCTATTAAGAGCCCACAACAATGATGTAGCCTCCTCGGAATCCCCTCAGCTCCCTAGACTCTTACGCTAAAACAGACTGATATATAAACCCCAGGAGGGCTCTCCGAGGAGAAGGCATCCTGAGAGAAAACCACCACACCTTTTGGTGGAGAGTAATCTCACGCCCTTTCTTTCCTACCACCTCTCTTCGCATCTGTGCTCTATCACATTTGCTGACTTAGGCATCGGAGGGTTTCCCCCAGGGTTCCAGCCCTGGGCACCTCTGACCCGTTTCCCCTCTTACTGATTATATACGCGTGGTGATCGTGACCAAAGATTCCTTTGAGATTTCACAACTCAGGAGCAGAGTGAGATTACCCCGCTTCAACCCCATTTCTACATCTTATTGGTTTAGATATTTGAGCTTTCAATAACTGCTTTTAAATAGCTACATGTCATGCTTTATCTGTCAGTGAAAACCCAATGGATACATGTTTACATCTGCATTTGACATTTGCATTGTTTTTCATGAGTCTCTCAATGTATATGTTGAGTTATTTGAGCATACATTAAGTTGAGAATGAATTGCATTTCAGAGTCTGAAAATTTGTCAGATTAAACTCAATTGTTCATCTTGCTTAAATTAGTTCCACCTGACTGAATGGTTGAAGAGGAATTCACATGCTTGCAAGTGATGAAAATTCAATTTGCAGATTGAAAATCTGAATTGCAAGTGGTTGATGCCTGCATGTATCATAATGCATATCTTACACAATCACTGAAAATCGGTTGCATATAATTTTCATCTGCATACATATGTGCTTAGCCAACAATCATTTAAAAATTTGACATGCACATAGGACTGCATTTGCACTACATTTTCATACATTACCCCTATGGTATATAAAATGGTATGTTGGGAGAAGGGCAGATCATTTCTGTCTGGAAACCCACACTATGCATGAGGTGGTATTAAGACCTATGTATTCCACTTAGTACCATGAGTCAAATTTGCACATTGAGTAGTTTAGACACTCATGAGCATAGCTAATTAATCCCCAACATGGTCTGCATATCATATATGTTGTACTAATGCATTTAGTTAGGGGGAGTCAGCATATGCATACATGTGGTTAATTGCATATCATTCATGTATCAAAAGGTTTGATTGACATAAATGCACATATATAAGGGAAGTTCCTGTATTTCACAGTTTACACATATGCATATGTCTTCTTGCATATACTGATTTCAAAGTTGACTGCATATCATTTATGTTAAGAGAAATGCAAAAAGATCATTTGCAAAACATGCACTCATTTAGGGGGAGTCAATGTATATAAGTTCATATGATGTTCTGTGAAGTCTCCCAAGTCGACACTTTGCTCAGCCCAAGTCGACCTATCTGTGAAAACTTCATAGCTTCATCTGATTTCTATACTTGTTGAACTTCATTGAATTTCATGATTCACTCTTCAAGAAAACTGTTTCAAATTGCTTCATTCTGAATTTTTGAAAATATGTCATCCGCTCAGTTTGTTATTGTCTGAAGTCACCTTGTAGCTACTCATTTAAAAGCAGCTATCTCTTCATTGCTATGAAATTTCTGAACCTGCTGCCACTTGCTAAACTTTACTGTCTGCCACTTCAATCTTGCTTATACATCAGAATTTTTAGAAGATTTCTAATCTGATTCATAAAATTCATTAGTTTAAGCATATCTCACAAAGAAATCTTTTCTTATAAGACCATATGATGTCCCATAAATAAAACTTTTGGTTTGAGCTTAAAACATCCTAGAGTTTAGAAATTTGACAATCATGAAAAAGAGTGTATTCAGAATTTAATAGGTCTCAAACAATTCACACATGTTGTGTCTTGTGCAATCTTCTAAGATGTGAAAGTTTAAGGTTAAGGCAACCTTGGTTGAGAAATTTAGATTAAGTATTGTTCTTAAACATGAAACTATCTGGAAAATTCTGAGGGCAACACATGATCAAAATTGTGTAAAAATGCTCAAGGTAGAGCAATGGCTTGGGTTACTGATAAACTGGTTCCTTCATCAATAAAATGAAGTAAGCTATGTCATGAGGTACCCTTGCTATCTCTGAAGAGGCGTGATCTCGCGCGGGTCCTGAGCGGGCAGAGGATCACCGAATTGTGAACTGCAAGAAAGGGAAACTGTAGCAACCCTGGAAAAATAAAGATTTTTAAAATAAATCAAATTAGAATAAACAAATTCTTAATTAGTCAAAATAGGCTAAAAGATTTAAGTAAGTAAAAGAAAAATCAAGAGGAACAAATAAATAGGACCCAAAATGTGAATAACGCCTTGATTCAAGGTGCTAATTAAAATTAAATGCCTCTGGCTAAGGCGTGAATTGAAAAAGGGACGCCCACTGGACAAGGCGTCAATTCTCAAACGACCAAAATAAATAAAAGGGCAATTAAACGTAACACCCTTTGCTTAGACGCGTTTCACGAAAGAAACGACGTTCAAAAAGGCGTTAATTTAAGTAACGCCCTATCGAAAGGCGTTAATTCAGTTCGAGTTCCGTTCGAACCCAGACCTCATCCAGGGTAAGTTCTGGATTAGTATGTGCTAGTAGAGTTATAGTAAGGACTCTATCAAGGAAATATAACTTCCAATAGAACTCTAACTCTATTCAGGACCCAAAAACCCTATAAATAATCCATGTCCATCAAACCCTAAAATCTATTTGGTCGAAGCTCTGCTACTGCGTACGTGAAGAACAGGTGATGTTCTTCTTCCCCTGTCTACGATTTTAGTTATGAAGAATATTAATTGTTCTTCATCTTATTCTCCTGTAGGTTGTCTGCATCTAGAAGGAACGCCCATATAGTGGAAGGACGTGAGGTTCTTCATCATCATTATCTTCTTCTTCCTCCGGTAATCAGAAGACTCTGTTACTAACAGAGAGTCCTTTTCTCTTCACAAATCTTAACCGAATCTTCACACAGATCATCAGGTAGGTTTTCTCAAGATCGTAGCCCAAACTAGCTTAAGATCTTAATAATATCATCGGTCGTGCATGCATATAGTTTTATTGTGGTTTCAGATGTTTTCTATGTAATTTCAAAAAGAAACGCCCTTGACAAGGGCGCTAATTTAAAGAAGCGACCCACGCTAGGGCGCTAATTATTGTTTTGACGCCCTGCCCAGAAGTCGTCAATTGCATGTAATTAATAAATACCCACGTTTAAAATTTAATATCTATGTGACCATGAATCTAATATATTGCATGAGTATACCTGTGAAATCCTGCTATTTTTCCTGTCATGATCATGTACCCTTTTTCCTGAAATTTTATTATCTGAAAATTGGTAAATTCTTGAATTCACGACCTTGTCAAGGTCGTCTCCTACTGAACTGACGCCCCAAACCAGGGTGCTAATTGAAAAGTAACGCCCCTATCTAGGGCGCGTTTTTGTTAAAATTCTAGAATATTGATTTTCTGTAGAATAGAAATATTGAAGGGACGACTGATGTACAAGTCGTCAAATTTGTAAATAAACGCCCCTATAGAAGGCGTTAATTTGATAAGTAATGACTTTGATTAAGTCGCTATTTTCCTGTGACACTATTTTACACTGTTATTGTTAACCGAGGGTTTCATATGTATATATATATATATACATATCTATATATATCGGCACTATATTCCAGTCCGTGAATATAGTCCCACGTTTCATGATGTTTTAACGTTACCCCCTTAACTTTCATTGACATACAAGCTCTCCATTGGACACTCCGTTCCTTTGGACTAGCGAGTTAGTCATAGAGACCTCCGTAAGACTCCTCGAGCCTTGGATTCCCTCAAGGCCGACTGAGCTGGTTGTACCATAAAAACCCATTACACAATCTTTGTCATGTCACTCTATAGAAACATGGTATATCGGCCCTCATGTCATGCCATGTGTATGATATGAGAATTATCTTAATGAACGGGGTAAAGCATGACATTGTTATGATGTTCTTGTAGACCCCAATTCTATATTAAACTTGATGTTCTTGTGGATCTCAATTCTATATAAAGAATGTCCATACTTGTTTGTCATGGTACCCAAGTTAGGGAACCAATTCCACCTAGTTTTATCGATAATCGTGACTGTACCGTTATTATCGCCTAACTATGTCAAGTGTCATATTTTTGGACTATATTCTTTCAAAGTCTATCCTACATGTCTACAAGCTCTATCCTTGAAATTCCATATTGGCTATATACAAAAGTGGATGTTAAAATACATGATTAATGCCTGCGCATATAGGGCCCGATGTGGTCCTGGGAGGAGCACCCGAAAGTACTTGTGCCCATGGGAGTTGATTGATCACGGTATTGACATTATACCGAAGTGCATGACTAGCTTGATTGAACATTCCACAAATCTTGTACTTGTACTTGACTTGATATTACATGACTTGCGTGACCCGAAAAAGGGTAATTGCATACTTGCGTGCTTGAACCATGATAGCCAAATTCCAACATAACATGATGAGTCTACTTGCTTCAATATCTTGATATCTTTTGATATAAGTTCGTGAAAGTTCATCGCTATCTTATTGTTATACACTCTCTCTATCTTGTCGTTTTGCGAGCATGTATAGCTATAGTGCATTCATGAAAGATGTAATTACTTAAACCCATTGCTAGTTCTTGAGATATAATTTCCTACTGAGCGTTCGCTCACTCAGTGTTTCCCTACTTTTCAGGTAAGTCCGACGATGAGGGAATTCAATCTGATTGGGAAAGCCAAGAGTGAAAGAGTTAGAGCTACTCAAGCGTCAATTAGTCCTGTCCTTTCTCTATTTTTCTTGAGTCAAGAGTTGTACCTTTCTTTTATTGAGTCTAGTATTTGCAAGGTTTGTAATAGACATATTCTTATTAAAGGAATTAATGGATTGGGTTATCTTTATATTTGCGCACTCTGTCTTTGTGTCGAATACACTACTACTCTGATTGACATGATTGTTATAAACTCGTCGCGCATCTCCGGGTACCTTCCGCGCTCGGGGCGTGATAGTTTTTGTGGTATCAGAGCCTAGGGTAATCAATTCCTAGGAAACCCAAGTCCAAAGATAGGTTTAAACCATTAACGAGTGAGATTGGGTAGAACCAAGGGTTGAGTTAACATGGAAAATTTAAGAGCCCTTAACAAAATCGCACACTGATATAGCTATTGTAATTGTAGGATAATGGCTGCCGAACGTGCTCAGTGGCGCAACATACAGTGTACACTCCAAGGCATGACCCAAGTGCTGCAACAAGTAGCACAGGGAGGTGCACAACGAGCCGGAAGTCTCCACCAAGTCTTCAAGAACATGAACCCTCTCAAATTCATGGGTTCTACTGATCCGGACGACGCAGAGCACTAGATCAAGGAGACGGAGCGTATATTCCATGTTATGCAGTGCACGGATCAAGATAAAGTCTTATTAGCTACTTTCCAACTAGAAAGGGATGCCCGATGCTGGTGGGAGTCAGTCGAAGCTACTATAAATCAAGACCAAATTACTTGGGAAGAATTTGTTGAACATTTCAACAATAAATATTTTTCAGACCGAGTCCAAGAAAAGAAAGCTACCGAATTTGCCGCACTCAAGCAACGGTCATTATCGGTGGCGGAGTACGAGGCACAATTCTCTAGATTGTCTCGGTATGCTAAGCACTTAGTTAGCACCGAGAAGATGAAAGCTAGGAGGTTCCTTAATGGGCTCAGGCCCCAATATATCACCCAGCTGGCGCCAATGGATATTCAGGTCTACTCAGAGATAGTACGCCGAGCTCAATTGTTAGAAGATGCCACGGAGCTATCAGATAGAATCCGTGGGAAGGATAAGAAAGAACAAGTTACAAGTTCGGGTTCCTTTAAACCCAACTTCAAGAAGAGGCCTAGCACTGGAGGTACTTCTTCTCAAGACCAAAAATTTAAGAAGACCAAGCCCTTCTCTATCACTACTACACCTTCGAATATAATATGCAAGCATTGTGACAAGGCTGGTCATAAAGCCGAAGAGTGCTGGAGGAAACTTGGAGCATGTCTCCGTTGCGGGAGCCGTGAGCATCGGATTCCCGATTGCCCATTACTTAATGATCAAACCGGTGACGAAAAGCGCCCGGTAACCAAGAACACTCGTCTTCACGCAATTAAGGAGACCGAAGAAGAAGAAGGCGGACTAGTAGAAGGTACACTGAAAGTTTGTTCCAAGTATGCACATGTCTTATTTGATACGGGTGCATCGCATTCTTTTATTTCCAAGAAGTTTGCTAACCCACTACCTATGGAACCGGAATCGATGAAAATAATTTTATCTACTCCTCTCGGAAACGAAACCGATATTACTCACCATTATCAAAACTGTGAAGTCTTGGTAAAAGGAAGAAATCTTCCTATCGATCTAATATGTTTAGATCTAAAGGAGTATGATGTCATACTGGGAGCGGATTGGTTATCCAAATACCAGGCAACAGTCGATTGTCGCAATAGCAAGGTTACTTTCAAGGACTTTCCAGAACTAGTCTATTCTAGCCCTGAGAGTCGGAGCGAGTCACCTCTTATTTCGACTCTCCAAGCTAGCAAGCTAATAAGGAAAGAATGTGTATCTTTCCTTGCAATTGTCACGATTAAGGAGGCTAAGGAAACTAAGATAGAAGATATCCCAGTTGTGCAAGAATTTCCGGATGTGTTTCCGGAAGATTTGCCTGGATTACCCCCACAAAGAGAAGTGGCCTTCACCATCGACTTAGTCCCTGGTGCTGGACCTGTTTCTAAGGCACCTTATAGAATGTCCCCTGCTGAACTCAAGGAGTTAAAGGAGCAATTAATGGAACTTCTTAAGAAAGGATTCATTAGACCGAGTACTTCCCCGTGGGGAGCGCCTGTGCTATTTGTAAAGAAGAAGGATGGATCCATGAGACTATGCATCGACTATCGACAGTTGAATCATCTCACTATCAAGAACAAGTATCCACTGCCGAGAATCGATGAGTTATTTGATCAAATATCTGGATCCAAGTATTTTTCAAAGATTGATCTCAGGTCAGGATATCACCAACTAAGGATCAAGGATGATGACATTCATAAGACCGCATTCAGAAGCAGGTATGGCCATTATGAGTTTGTTGTTATGCCTTTTGGACTAACAAATGCCCCTGCTGCCTTTATGCAGTTAATGAATAGTATATTCAGACCTTACTTAGATCAATTCGTGGTGGTTTTTATTGATGATATATTAATATATTCCAAGACTAAGGAAGAGCATGAGGAGCATTTGAGGATTGCATTACAAATATTAAGGACAAACCGATTATATGCCAAGCTCAGCAAGTGTGAGTTCTGGCTTGAAGAAGTAACTTTTCTCGGACATGTGATATCAAAGGATGGATTAGCTGTAGATCCATCAAAGGTTGAAGCTGTGAAGAATTGGAAAGACCGACCAATGCTAGCGAGATCCGAAGTTTCTTAGGTCTTGCCGGCTATTACAGGCGATTCATCAAGGATTTCTCTAAGATCGCCGTGCCGCTTACAAGGTTAACTCGCAAGGAGATCCGTTATGAATGGAGTGAGGAATGCGAAAGAAGCTTCCAAAATCTCAAGGATCATCTAACTACAGCTCCGGTCTTAGCGTTACCAATGGAAGGAGAGAAATTCGAGGTATACACTGATGCTTCTGGCATTGGCCTCGGATGTGTTCTAATGCAACAAGGAAAGGTTATAGCTTATTCTTCTCGTCAATTGAAGAAGCATGAAGAGAACTACCCTGTCCATGACTTAGAATTGGCCGCGGTGGTATTTGCACTCAAAATATGGAGACATTATCTTTATGGAGTACAGTTTACTGTATACTCTGATCACAAGAGTCTCAAGTATCTCTTTTCACAAAAGGAACTAAATATGAGGCAAAGACGTTGGCTAGAATATCTCAAGGACTTCGACTTCAATATACAATATCATCTCGGAAAGGGTAACCATGTAGCAGTTGCCCTTAGTCGAAAGTCGAGAGCACTGTTAGCCAATTGTATGATTCAAGAATGGAAATTGCTGGAGCAATTCTCTGAACTCAAAATAAGCATGGACACAGACTTTCAATGTGTCACATTATCTCATATAAGCATTCATCCAGACCTATTATCTGAAATACGAGCGCTTCAAGATAATGACCCAATATTAGTAGAGATCAAAGGCAAACTGGAAGGACAATCTGATTTCCAAATAACTTGTGAAGGAAGATTAATGTTCAGGAATAGAACTTGCATACCGGATTGTCCCGAGTTAAAGAAGAAGATCTTAGATGAAGCTCATAGATCAAGGTACACGATTCATCCAGGATCAACCAAAATGTACCAAGATGTGAAGAGGAATTTTTGGTGGCCCAACATGAAAAGGGAAATAGCAGACTATGTATCACGCTGTCTCACTTGCCAACAGGTCAAGGCGGAACACCAAAAGCCTGCTGGAAAATTACATCCTCTAGATATTCCCAAATGGAAGTGGGAGAATATTAGTATGGATTTCATTATGGGTTTATCTAAATCAAAAGGAGGACATGATGGAATATGGGTTATTATTGACCGATTGACTAAATCGGCGCATTTCTTGCCAATAAAGAGCCGATGGTCAGTTGATGTTTTGGCTGCATTATACATCAAGGAAATAGTCAGATTACATGGTATTCCTGTTTCAATCGTGTCTGACAGAGATCCCCATTTTACTTCTCATTTTTGGAAGGGACTACAACATTCGTTGGGAACAAGGCTTAACTTTAGTACAGCTTTTCATCCTCAAACGGATGGTCAGACCGAGAGAACTAATCAGGTGGTTGAAGATATGCTCAGAGCTTGCATCAGTGATTTCGATGGAAGCTGACATGATCACTTGCCGTTGGTGGAATTTGCATACAATAATAGCTACCAGGCAAGTATACAAATGGCACCTTTCGAAGCTTTATACGGAAGGAGTTGCCGATCACCCTTATGCTGGGACGAAGTTGGAGAGAAACAACTGCTAGGTCCAGACATGGTAAGGGTTACCACTGAAAGAATACAATTGATTCGAGAAAGACTGCAAGTTGCTCAGTCTAGGCAAAAGGCTTATGCCGACACGAGAAGGAGAGATCTTGAGTTCCAAATCGGAGATCATGTATTTCTCAAGATATCGCCGGGACGTGGCATACGGAGATTTGGTGTTAAGGGCAAGCTTACACCAAGGTTCATCGGACCTTTTGAGATATTGGAAAGAGTTGGCGAGGTTGCTTATCGCATCGCATTGCCTCCTCAATTGTCTGAAGTGCATAATGTATTCCACATATCTATGTTGAAGAAGTATGTGCACGATCCATCGCACATTATTGATCATGGAGACTTAGTGATCCAAAAGGATCTCACATATGAGCAGAAGCCCATGAAGATACTAGATCGTGAAGTACGTACCCTAAGGAATAAGGTTATTCCCATGCTAAAGGTACAATGGAGTAAGAGTTCCGATCATGAAGCCACATGGGAGACCGAGGAATCCATGAGGAAACGATTCCCAGAATTATTTTAAGGTAATAGGCTCTACACTCTCCACATGTATATGCGATTGAATTTGGGGACCAAATTCTTTTAAGTGGGGGAGGGTGTAGCAACCCTGGAAAAAAAAAGATTTTTAAAATAAATCAAATTAGAATAAACAAATTCTTAATTAGTCAAAATAGGCTAAAAGATTTAAGTAAGTAAAAGAAAAATCAAGAGGAACAAATAAATAGGACCCAAAATGTGAATAACGCCTTGATTCAAGGCGCTAATTAAAATTAAACGCCTCTGGCTAAGGCGTGAATTGAAAAAGGGACGCCCACTGGACAAGGCGTCAATTTTCAAACGACCAAAATAAATAAAAGGGCAATTAAACGTAACACCTTTTGCTTAGACGCGTTTCACGAAAGAAACGACGTTCAAAAAGGCGTTAATTTAAGTAACGCCCTATCGAAAGGCGTTAATTCAGTTCGAGTTCCGTTCGAACCCAGACCTCATCCAGGGTAAGTTCTGGATTAGTATGTGCTAGTAGAGTTATAGTAAGGACTCTATCAAGGAAATATAACTTCCAATAGAACTCTAACTCTATTCAGGACCCAAAAACCCTATAAATAATCCATGTCCATCAAACCCTAAAATCTATTTGGTCGAAGCTCTGCTGCTGCGTACGTGAAGAACAGGTGATGTTCTTCTTCCCCTGTCTACGGTTTTAGTTATGAAGAATATTAATTGTTCTTCATCTTATTCTCCTGTAGGTTGTCTGCATCTAGAAGGAACGCCCATATAGTGGAAGGACGTGAGGTTCTTCATCATCATTATCTCCTTCTTCCTCCGGTAATCAGAAGACTCTGTTACTAACAGAGAGTCCTTTTCTCTTCACAAATCTTAACCGAATCTTCACACAGATCATCAGGTAGGTTTTCTCAAGATCGTAGCCCAAACTAGCTTAAGATCTTAATAATATCATCGGTCGTGCATACATATAGTTTTATTATGGTTTCAGATATTTTCTATGTAATTTCAAAAAGAAACGCCCTTGACAAGGGCACTAATTTAAAGAAGCGACCCACGCTAGGGCGCTAATTATTGTTTTGACGCCCTGCCCAGAAGTCGTCAATTGCATGTAATTAATAAATACCCACATTTAAAATTTAATATCTATGTGACCATGAATCTAATATATTGCATGAGTATACCTGTGAAATCCTGCTATTTTTCCTGTCATGATCATGTACCCTTTTTCCTGAAATTTTATTATCTTAAAATTGGTAAATTCTTGAATTCACGACCATGTCTAGGTCGTCTCCTACTGAACTGACGCACCAGACCAGGGCGCTAATTGAAAAGTAACGCCCCTATCCAGGGCGCGTTTTTGTTAAAATTCCAGAATATTGATTTTCTACAGAATAGAAATATTGAAGGGACGACTGATGTACAAGTCGTCAAATTTGTAAATAAACGCCCCTATAGAAGGCGTTAATTTGATAAGTAATGACTTTGATTAAGTCGCTAGTTTCCTGTGACACTATTTTACACTGTTACTGTTAACCGAGGGTTTCATATATATATATATATATATATATATATATATATATATATCGGCACTATATTCTAGTTCGTGAATATAGTCCCACGTTTCATGATGTTTTAACGTTACCCCCTTAACTCTCATTGACATACAAGCTCTCCATTGGACACTTCGTTCCTTTGGACTAGCGAGTTAGTCATAGAGACCTCCGTAAGACTCCTCGAGCCTTGGATTCCCTCAAGGCCGACTGAGCTGGTTGTACCATAAAAACCCATTACACAATCTTTGCCATGTCACTCTATAGAAACATGGTATACCGGCCCTCATGTCATGCCATGTGTATGATATGAGAATTATCTTAATGAACGGGGTAAAGCATGACATTGTTATGATGTTCTTGTAGACCCCAATTCTATATTAAACTTGATGTTCTTGTGGACCTCAATTCTATATAAAGAATGTCCATACTTGTTTGTCATGGTACCCAAGTTAGGGAACCAATTCCACCTAGTTTTATCGATAATCGTGATTGTACCGTTATTATCGCCTAACTATGTCAAGTGTCATATTTTTGGACTCTATTCTTTCAAAGTCTATCCTACATGTCTACAAGCTTTATCCTTGAAATTCCATATTGGCTATATACAAAAGTGGATGTTAAAATACATGATTAATGCCTGCGCATATAGGGCCCGATCTGGTCCTGGGAGGAGCACCCGAAAGTACTTGTGCCCATGGGAGTTGATTGATCACGGTATTGGCATTATACCGAAGTGCATGACTAGCTTGATTGAACATTCACAAATCTTGTACTTGTACTTGACTTGATATTACATGACTTGCGTGACCCGAAAAAGGGTAATTGCATACTTGCGTGCTTGAACCATGATAGCCAAATTCCAACATAACATGATGAGTCTACTTGCTTGAATATCTTGATATCTTTTGATATAAGTTCGTGAAAGTTCATCGCTATCTTATTATTATACACTCTCTCTATCTTGTCGTTTTGCGAGCATGTATAGCTATAGTGCATTCATGAAAGATGTAATTACTTAAACCCATTGCTAGTTCTTGAGATATAATTTCCTACTGAGCGTTCGCTCACTCAGTGTTTCCCTACTTTTCAGGTAAGTCCGACGATGAGGGAATTCAATCTGATTGGGAAAGCCAAGAGTGAAAGAGTTAGAGCTACTCAAGCGTCAATTAGTCCTGTCCTTTCTCTATTTTTCTTGAGTCAAGAGTTGTACCATTCTTTTATTGAGTCTAGTATTTGCAAGGTTTGTAATAGACATATTCTTATTAAAGGAATTAATGGATTGGGTTATCTTTATATTTGCTCACTCTGTCTTTGTGTCGAATACACTACTACTCTGATTGACATGATTGTTATAAACTCGTCGCGCATCTCTGGGTACCTTCCGCGCTCGGGGCGTGATAGAAACGGATCAAGGGGCCCAGGGATGAGTCCCTGGGGAAAAGCCTCCGATGCTTAAGTCAGTAGAGCTATGGTGGGAGTAATAGAAGGGGGGAAGTAGCTTCTACGTGAGATCCCTCTCCACCAGAAGGGTGAAGTGGTTCCTGCTCAGGAGTTTTGAGCGTGTGGTTTCCCTTACCTTTCGCCGGAGGGTATCCTTGGTTTAAATAGTGCACCGTCTTTCGGAGTCCTGTAAGTCGAGGGGTTTCAGGTGGGAGTTACGTCCTCAACGTGGGCTTTTACTGCCTCATCATGGGAGCGTTATCGCCTTGGGGAGCTGGAGTCCCTCACCCTTATAAATTCCCGCTCACAGAGGACTCTTAACGGCTGCATGGATAAGCAATCGACGGTCGACCGTTTTGAGCTGAGGGGGGGCAGCCATATCTGGGCGATGGGCCTAGCTCAGACGGAGATGGGTTGGAACGATCATGTGTGCCTCTCTCTATCCTGGCTGAGGATGGATCGGGCGTAGATCATTCTGATGACCTGACCATCGCTCGGGCCTTCCGAGCCTGAGGGCCGCCTAGGAAGGTTGGGTCCCTGAGCGATCTTTTATTCGGCTTTTAGTCCGGAGTGGGCCCTATGGGCTATTACCCTAGCGATTGTGGCCTTGTTTGGTCCTGATGGGCCTAGTTCAGCTGCTCTTTGACTGGGCTGCAGAAATCCCCCTCTCCACTTGTCCCCCTCCTACTCCCGAGCCAAGGAAGGCTTGGACGAGTAGATGTTTTAGGGTTTATGACCCGCATGGCTCAGGTGGGTGGAGATCTGGTGGTGTGAGTAAGCCACGTGTCGTGGTCACCAAGGCCCGTAATGATGGTAATCCAAACGGATTTGAAACGAAGGGGCCCCCTTTTCTCGGAGGTCGGAACGGCGTGCCACCTTCTGCGAGGAGATATATGCGTTTGGGCATTCTTCAGCATTCCAGACTTCCTCCGTTTTTAGGGTCTAGCCTCCCTTCAAGTTTCTAGGCTCCTTGATGCGTCGTGAGGGCACGACGAAAGAGCAAAGGCTTGCGGCGGTGTTCGTAGAGTTGGCCGAGGCGACGGTGGAGGCCATTCGGCAGCTCCCTCTTCCCCCAGAGTCTTCGGGGTCGCGAGAGTGCTCTTCGCCGAGCTCTTCCTCAGAATCCATGGATGACAAGCATTCGGGGGAGTGGTGCGATGAGCCCGTAGCAAAGGTGCCGGTCCCCAACTGCAGCGAGCTAAGGGAGGCTGAGGTGAGGAGGTTAGAGCACCAGTTCCGCCTTCCCTATAGATACTGCTTCGTTGCCGCCGCCCCGCACAAGATGAGCTTGGACTCTCGTACGGGCCATTTCTACTCCTTTCTTTTGGCGTGGAAGAGTGGGTTCCGTCTCCCTTTCGAGCGCTTTGTCCTCACACTCCTCAAGTTTTTCTCGCTGGCGCAGGTCCAGCTGGTGGCCAATTCATATCTTCTCCTCTCCACCTTCCGCATCCTCTGCCTTCAGTGCGGGGTCCCTCCTTCCCTGGACCTCTTCCACTATTTCTTTGAGTTGAAAGCGCATCCGTCGGCCGGAAAGGGTTTCTATTTCATCCAGGCGAGGAGGAATAGGAGCTGCATTTCACTGGCGGTGAAGGATTCTTCTCATAAGGGATGGAAAATCTAGTTCTTTTTGGTGAAGACGCACGTGATGGGGGAATCCTGGGAGTGCCCGGTGATCCCGAACTTCCACCTGAATATCCCCCCCCCACCCCCCAGCAGGACGAGTTCCCTCCACAGGTGGAGGAGTACGCAGCCATTTTGCTGAAGCATCGCCAATCCACAGAGGAGCTGGTCACTCCGGAGAATGTGGAGCGATGTCTCCTCACATGGCTGCTCCCATCAGGTTCACACGCCACGAGCCTGACTCTTCTTTGGGTGCCAGGGTTGCCTTTGCGTTTTTGACTGTCTTCTTCTTTTGTGCAGATAACAGGCGGGAGTCTCTGAAGGAGGCCGCTGAGGTGGTCGATCTTGGCGATGATTCGACTGACGGAGAACCGGCCGCTTCAGAGGGTCGCTCCTAAGCCCGGGACAAGGGCAAGGGGGCGGTCTCCGAGGGGACTTCTCGACCGCGCGGGGCGAAGCGCAAAGACCCCGTAGCGGGTATGCTACGGGCCGCCGCTAAGGCCAAGAAGCGAGCCAAGAAGGCTGGGGCCATCCCCACAGCTGGGGGTGATTCTGGCTCGGCGGCTCTCACCTCTCCGGGGCAAGATAGGGCCGACCCTACCGGGCCAGCTCTCCTATCTACCGAGCGAGAGGGGGCCGAGGAGACCGGGGGCACCCCGGGGGGAGACGGTGATGGGTCAGCTCTCCCCTCGGTGGGAAAAGAGGGGGCCGAAGTTGAAGCAACCGCGACCGAGGCCGGGGCGTCGGTCGTGGTGGGTGATGCCTCGGGTGGCGACGCGCGAGCCGGGACGGTCGAGGTTGGGGGTTCCCCTGCAGAGGCGTCGCCACCCCAACCGACCGTGGGGCCAGGAGCAGTTGGGATAGAGGTTCGATCCGGGCTGACTGGTGGGGCGCCCGGCGCGGGGAAGGTTCCCATGCCGGTGGCGCTGGAAAGGCTTGGCGCGTCGCGCACCTTGTACGAGATGTGCAACGGTGTTGCGGCGAGGGTGAAGGGGGGAAGCGTGCGTCATTCCCCAGCCGGGGTCCTCAACGTCATTATGGAGGGCGGCTGGGTCATGGCTCAAATGGGGGCCACGATGGCGGAGACTTATGCTCGGTTAGAGTCAGAGCGGTCATAGTTCGCCTGGACCCTCGGCGGGGCCGAGAGGAAGCTGGTCCGGCTCACCAAGGAGAACGAGGGGCTTCAGCGGTAGTTCTTCACGACCAGAGGGTTGCTGTGGTCGAGCCAGCTGGAAGGCCGAGCACTGACCGAGGAACTGGCCAAGGCTCGGGAGTCGCTTGAGAGGAAGAATAGGCTCCTTGAGGAGGAGCGCCTTGTTCGCGTCGAGCTAGATGGCCGCTGGGAAATCGAGCGCGTCGACCTAGCGCGCCAAGCGGAGGAAGTAGAGCGTCACCGGTTGGAGGCCGAGGCTTATCGGGCCGAGGCAGAGAGGCGGGCAGTCGAGGCCAAGGAGCTGGCGGCCGAGGTCGGGAGGAGGCAAGCTGAGGCAGAGCAAAAGATGGCCGAACTGGTATGGAGGGCAGGGTTGGTCGAGGTAGAGGCAGTCGAGCAGTATAAATTCTCGGAGGCCTACCAAGTCGACCTGAAGGAGGCTGCCCTTCCTTACTATGAGTTGGCTCTCCACCAAGGCGCCCGCAAGGGCTTCAAGCAGGGCTATCACCGAGCAGTGGCCTATGCTGAAGAGCATGATTCCAGGCTCCGCTTCTCGTTCGGTCAACATTATGACTTGGATGCCTCGTCTTCCAGTTCTGCTACGTCGGCATCGGGCGAAGAAGACCCGGAGGTCTCTTCTCTTGAGGGGTCGCCTACTCCAGAGGCCTCGGGAGGGCTCGCGACCGAGACAGTTCCCGCACAGACGGGGGCAGTGCCTGGGTCAGCCATCACCGAGGGTACTGGGGGCAGACCGTTCGTGCCTTCTGCTTCCGAGCCGCTAGATGGGCCGGAGGCCTGATGTGTTGACCTGCTTTGTCTTCTCCCCTTGTTTGTCCTTTTCTCTTTTTTTTCTTTTTTTGAGCAAAAAAGGACTCTTCTTTATGTAAGGCAATAGAGAAAAACTTTGCTCGTTGCTTGCTGTACTTGCCGTGATTTGATCAGCGTATTTGTAGTAGTTGGAAAGGACCGATACTTTCTGCGCTGATCTCGCGCGATGGTTGGGCAGGCGTTTGGCATGGTGCCTTTCCGTTTGATCACGCTTTGAATGCTTGGCCGCTTCGTGTGTCCCGCTGGGGGCGGAAACGAGGAGTTTGAGGTGACCAGTCATAAAGGGGAAATCCTTTCGGCGTGTTTCGAGGAGAGAGTCTTTTAAGGCAAGCAGCCTCCCCTCGCCTTTATAAGGGACTTAGGGGCGGCTCTCCGTCCACACCGCTTTAAGGGTTTCTAGGACGGTCTTTCCTCTCTCCATTTCTCGTAGCGCTGAGCCTTTGCATTCAGAGCATGGAAGATCCTTCGGAGGACAATGCTGCCGATGATGGAGGGCGGTGAGTTTTTTCCGCTTCGTGTTTTGAGTAGGTCCGACGGTCGTCGTGCGAGTTTGAAGCGGGTCCGACGGTCGTCGTGCGGATCTGGAGAGGATTCTGACGGAAAAATCACGTCATTTCCTCTATCAGTTCCGGCGACGCTTCCCGGGGGGGGGGGGAGGGGGGCGAGATGGAGGACGGATGGGGGCATCCGGCATCCCCGCCACTCGTCCCTCTTTGCTCGCTTCAGGGATGGGTGGAGGAAGCAAATTAAGCTCCCTCCTTTCCGGGCCTTCCCCTCCCTCCTCGTCCAGCTATGCTGGACTTCTTTTTCTCTTTTCTCCTCTTGTCCTCTCCCCCCGTCATTTTTTTCACTCTGCGGAGGCTGCTTGCTCTCTGTACGTTCCAAAGAGTTGGTAGGTTGGAAGAGAGGAGGCCTTCATAGGCGTTCCCTCTCCCCAACCTCAGTCAACTTGGAAGGTAGCCTTCCGCTTCCGCAGACCCTCTGTCACCTTTGTCATGGGCCACCCGAGCCAACTGGATCGACCACCTTTTATCCGAGCCAGTTTCTACGCGAGACAAAGTCAGTGGCTGGACGCAAGGAGATCAAACCGAGTCGGCCGAGCGACGACCTCTTGCAGTGGCGCCAGATGGATTTTTTTTTACTTTTTGTTATGCAATGTATTGGCTTTGGCCTTTCTGATGTACCAACAATTGTTTGAATGAAAAGGAAAAATTTTATTTCACTCAGATTGTTTGCACGACCTCAAAAGTAGAACTTGCGTAGTGTGGCTACGTTCCACGTCCGAGGGATGGGTTCCGCTTCCATTGTAGATAGCCGGTATGCTCCTTTCCCGAGCGTCTCGACCACTCGTTAGGGACCTTCCTAGTTGGGGGATAGCTTGCCCGCCGCCTATAGTGGTCGAGAGGCTTCGGCTTTTCTAAGGACGAAGTCTCCCGGTTGGAAGTGCCTATCTCGGACTTTGGCGTTGTAGTATCGAGCGAGGCGGCACTGGTATTCCGTCGCTCGGATGCTGGCAATCTCTCGGAGTTCATCCGCTAGGTCGAGGTTCTAGAGCAATTTTTGCTCATTTACCTCGGGCGAGAAGCAGATGACTCGGAGGGAGGGATTGGCGATCTCCAATGGAATTACGGCGTCGGTGCCATATACCAACTGGAAAGGACTTTCACCGGTTGCCGTCCTGGGAGTCGTTCTCTGTGACCAAAGTACACTAGGCAGTTCCTTGAGCCAGCTGCCCTTGGCCTTTTTGAGTCGGGTCTTTATGCCTTTTAAGATAGTCTTATTGGCATTCTCGACCAGCCCGTTGGCCTGAGGGTGGGTGTGGATGCACTTTTCGTTCGTTTATTATGTTCGTCTATTCAGGAATGGTTGATTCATCTATTAAGTGCGTGGGCGTGCCAGTCACCGAAGTGACAATTTATTCGGCCCCGAAGAGCCCATGGTACGCTCGACCTGACTTCATCAGCCGATTGTGTGGTTCATGTCGGGACCAGATCTCGTCGTGCCGTAAAGGTCACGACGTCATTTACATCCCCCATAGGAGGGAACACCCTTGATTGATTGCCGAAATTAGGGGCCCTGCGGCCGAAAGGACTAATACTAAATGCGCAAGATAGAGGCAGTAATAAATCACACTAAAGTCCGCATCAGGATACGAGCCATTGGCCATGTCGGTCACTCACGGACCTTTTCATATTCGGACACGGGTCAGTGATAGAAATGCGACGGAAACCGAGGTGGACCCGTTAAAATGTCTGCCGAATGCACGGCAATTTTAATAATGACTCGGAAGGGATCCGGGGTGAGAAACGAATCTGGTCTGATTGAAATGTCGGCCCGAGACTATGTCGGGGCCTGGCCATGTCAAGATGATTCCCAAGACTCAGGCCCGGCCTGGGACGGCGGCATTATTGTTCCTTCCGCGTCGAGTCACGGAGAGAGGGGGCTGCAATGTGGAATTATTAATACCTTATATTATTTTATCATTATTGTTCTTGTTACTCCGTTGCTTATTCCTCTTTCCGTATCTGTTCCGGGTGATTTCCCTCATCTTGCTCATTGTCATTATTACCTTTTATTATTATTATTATTATTGTCACTTATTTCATTAATTTCATTTTTTTTATACGGATCTGTTCAGGCTTATTTACTCATCATGATTTTTATTGGCCTGTTAGTGCTGCCGTTATATGCCCATATATACATATATACATATATTCATGTATTATTTTTTTTGGGAGAGTTGACCCTTGGCGGGTTGAAAGGGGGGGGGGGGTGTACCGCTAAAGAAAGGTGGGCAGAAAAGTGTGCCGGTGAAGGGCTGGAGATATGTGCCGTTGAAGGACTCAAGGAGGGTGCCGCTGAAGGGCTGAAGTCTGCACATTGGTAGGTCGCTGCGACATAAAGTCCGTACATTCATCAACCCAAAGTCTATACATCGGCTGCATTCATCAGCTCAAAGTCTATGCGTTGGCCAGCTCAAAGTCTGTACATTGGCCAGCTCAAAGTCGGTACATTGGCTGGGTTCATCAGCTCAAAGTCTACACATTGGCCAGCCCAAAGTCTGTACGTTGGCCAACTCAAAGAATGTACATTGCAGCCCAAAGTCTATACATTGGAGCTCAAAGCCCATACATTTGCCAGCCCAAAGTCTGTATGTTGGCCAGCCCAAAGTTTGTACGTTGGCCAGGTCAAAGTCTGTACAGTGCAGTTCAAAGTCTGTACATTACAGCTCAAAGTCCATACATTGACCAGCCCAAAGTCTGTATGTTGGCCAACTCAAGGTCTATACACTGCAGCTCAAAGTCCATACATTGGCCAGCCCAAAGTCTGTACGTTGGCCAGCTCAAAGTCTATACATTGCAGTTCAAAGTCTGTACATTGGCCAGCCCAAAGTCTGTACGTTGGCCAGCCCAAAGTCTGTACGTTGGCCAGCTCAAAGTCTGTACGTTACAGTTCAAAGTCTGTACATTGTAGCTCAAAGTCCATACATTGCTTGTTGCTATGTTCGTGCATCAATCTAATGTCTATACATTGTGTTCCACTTCGGAGGGTGTGAGGAGTGTGCAGCTGAAGGGCCGAGAAGGTGTGTCGTTGAAGGGTTGTTAGAGCGTACCGCTGAAGGAAGGTTAGAGGTGTACCGGCCAACGAGGGTGGAGGGTGTACCGGCGAAGGCGGGGACAGACGTGCCGATGAAGGCCCACTCCTCTGTTACTTGTTTTTAAGGCTTTTCTTTTCTTCTTCTCTTTGATTTTTACGTAGTTTTATACAAATCTTTTCTCCTTCTTCTTGCAATCTGTTGCTGCTCTATTTATTTGTTGCTTTTGTTGTCTTTTGGTGTGTATTTATTATCCCATTTGTTTGTTGCATCATTTTGCCTTTTAACGTCTTATTATTTTCTAACAAAAATTCGGCAGCATCTCCCCTTGACCCGAGCGTAAGGGAGATACAGGGAACGCGCCCACATGGAGTGGCGGAACCCGACAACTGGAGGTGGGCTCCCGAGGGCAGCAACACCTTAAGAAAACCTCAGAAAACACAGGGAAAACAACAAGCCGAAGATCTCTAAGACTGGACAGGGTGTACTGGGGGTTAGCCAAGGCGTACCGGCCAAGGACGAGCACAGGGTGCTTGAGGGGTGTACCGGGCTAGGGAGAGGCCAGTTGTGCCGCTGGGGCACCAAGGGGGAGTGTACCGCTGGGGGGGCACTATGTGTGTGTGTCGGCCAAGACGCCGGAAGGGTGTGCCACTGGGGAAAAGTGCAAGTGCACCGGACAGGGCTCCAAAAGGGTTGGCCTGCTAACGGGGCAGGGTGTTTGACCGATCAAACCCATAGGGACTTCTGGCAAGAGGGAAAAAGGTTCAAAGGGGCAGACACAGGTGAAGGCATTGGGCTTTACAGGAGGAGGTTCGTGACCTCAAACCGTTCAAGATGACGCCGGATCCGGAGGAAGCCGTCGACATGAGGGATGAACACAAACACAAGGAAGTAAAGGGAAAGACGATCAAACGCATTGTGGCTCAAAACCAACGAGACAAAGAGACAACCCACTGAAGGGGGGGATGATCTTCATTCATGGGGGAGCAAAGGGCCGCAACCGTCCACATGCATTACAAAACACGCCCGAGCTCAAGTTACGGGCAAGAAAGAAAACCAAAAGAACAAAAGAACGGAGAAGGAGAAAACAAAGAACAAAAGAAGAGGAGGTGTTGGGGATCGAAGCAGGGACGACCGTCCACCCCTCTTTCCCCCACCTTCCCCTGCTACATCAAGCCCTCTCTCTCTCTTACTCTCTTCTCTTTGCCTGGTGGTTGTCGGGAGACTCCACGCCGGAGCCCTCGCCCTTCTCTTCTCTCTTCTCCTTCTTCTCGTATGTGCCTTTTTGTTCGTCTCTTCTCCTCGTATCTCTTCTCTGTGTTTCTCCCTATCCCCTCTCTTCATAGGAATGGGAGTGGTTTTATACTCCCAGCAGCGGGAGCCCTCGAGCACGGCAGTCGGAGGTGGGAAGCGGCTGGTCATGATGGGGTTTGACTTCCCCCGTCCTGGCTGTCAGGGGAGTAGCCTGCGTGGCCCAACCTCTGGTTGACACCTCGGACAGCTCACTGCACGTCAAGGATCCGTAGGGCATGGGCATCACGTCGTTCGGCCGTTGAAATGCCTTAACGTTGTGCCACTGGCGGGCCCAAGAAGTGTGCCGCTGGGAGGGCCAAATGACGTGCCGCTGAAGAGCTGCCTAAGCGTGCTGTTGAAAGGGGCAAAAGGAGTGCCGCTGAAGGGCTGCCCAAGCGTGCCGTTGAAGGGGCAAACAGCGTGCCGCTGGAAGCCCAAGGGGGTGTGCCGCTGAGAGCCAAAGGGGGCGTGCCGCTGAAGCCTCTTGGGGGTGTGCCGCTGAAGCTCCCTGGGGGTGTGCCGCTGAAGGCCCTTGGGGGTGTGCGGCTAAAGCTCAAGGGTGTGTGCCGCTGAAGGCCCTTGGGGGTGTGCCGCTGAAGCTCAAGGGCGTGCCGCTGAGCAGGGCAGAGTGTGTGCCACTGAAGACCCAAGGGCGTGCCGCTGAAGGGCTAAATGGGCGATTCTGAGCCCGTTGTGAGCGTGAGTTATGGCCCCTTTGATTTTCTCCGACGTCCATAGATTGTGGGGCTCTTGGTGGTTGATTTCTTTTCACTATCGTGACTCCGGAGACAGCCTCACGGCAGTGTGTGCATGTTCGGGGAATCCGGATGACCAGTCTCTCCGGGGCTTCTTCACTCGACTCTGTTGTTGATGCCGGGCCGAACAGGATATCTGGGTGTGCAATTTTTGGTTTCCACAAATACCCCGCACCCATGGGTAGCGCAGACGAAGGATGAGCCGGGCGGTTCCCGCGGGTGTACTGGTCTCTTTTTTTTCTCTTCGTCGGCACTGACAGGGTGTCTGGAGCCGACATGACTTGTTTGTCTCTTCTTTTCTTCGCTAGTGCCGGCGAGGTGTCGGGCATTGATAAGGTTTATTGATCTCTTTGTCTCTTCGTCAGTGCCGACGGGGTGTCGGGAGCCGACATGGCTTGTTGAACTCATTGTCTCTTCGCCAGTGCCGACGAGGTGTCGGGAGCTGACCTTGATCGCTGATCTATTTATCTGTTCGTCAGTGCCGACAGGGGGTCGGGAGCTGACCTGGTTTATTGTCCCTTGATTTCTTCGCCAGTGCCGACAGGGTGCTGGGAGCTGACATGATATGTTGTCTCTTTGTCTCTTTGTCAGCGCCGACAGGGTGCCGGGAGCTGACCTGGTTTACTGTCTCTTGGTCTCTTCGTTAGTGCCGATAGGGTGTCGGGAGCTGACCTGGTTTATTGGTCTCTTTGTCTCTTCGTCAGTGTCGTCATGGTGTCAGGAGCTGATCTGGTTTGTTGGTCTCTTTGTCTCTTCGTCAGTGCCGACATGGTGCCGGGAACTGACCTGGTTTGTTGATCTCTTTGTCTCTTCGCAAGTGCCGATATGGTGTCGGGAGCTGACCTGGTTTGTTGGTCTCTTTGTCTCTTCGCCAGTGCCGACAGGGTGTCGGGAGCTGACCTGATTTGTTGGTCTCTTTGTCTCTTCGCCAGTGCCGACAGGGTGCCGGGAGCTGACCTGGTCTGTTAGTCTCTTTGTCTCGTCGTCAGTGCCGATAGGGTGTCGGGAGCTAACCTGGTTTGTCGGTCTCTTTATCTCTTCGTCAGTGCCGACAGGGTGCCGGGAGCTGACCTAGTTTGTTGATCTCTTTGTCTCTTCGTCAGTGCCGACAGGGTGTCGGGAGCTGACCTGGTTTGTTGGTCTCTTTATCTCTTCATCAGTACCGACGGGGTGCCGGGAGCTGACCTGGTTTGTTGATCTCTTTGTCTCTTCGTCTGTGCCAACGGGGTGTCGAGAGCTGACCTGGTTTGTTGATTTCTTTGTCTCTTCACCAAATGTGGACACTCAAAATTTTTGCGTATAGCGAGTGCATTCTAACTGGTTTGTTGATCTCTTTGTCTCTTCGCCAATGCCGACAGGGTGTCGGGAGCTGACCTGGTTTGTTGGTCTCTTTGTCTCTTCGCCAGTGCCGACAGGGTGTCGGGAGCTGACCTGGTTTGTTGGTCTCTTTGTCTCTTCGTCAGTGCCGACAGGGTGTCGGGAGCTGACCTGGTTTGTTGGTATCTTTGTCTCTTCGTCAGTGCCGACAGGGTGTCGGGAGCTGACCTAGTTTGTTGGTCTCTTTATCTCTTCGTCAGTGCCGAGGTGCCGGGAGCTATCCTAGTTTGTTGGTCTCTTTGTCTCTTCGTCAGTGCCGACAGGGTGCCGGGAGCTGACATGGTATGTTGGTCTTTTCGTCTCTTCGTCAGTGGCGACAGGGTGTCGGGAGCTGACCTGGTTTGTTGGTCTCTTTGTCTCTTCGTCAGTGCCGACAGGGTGTCGGGAGCTGACATGGTATGTTGGTCTTTTCGTCTCTCTTCTCTTTTTCCCTTTTTCTAACCACATTACTGGTACAAGCGCCCATTCGGGTTTTCACAGGCATCGGCCCCCTCTTGCTTTTTCTCACGTGTCCTCTCGAGTTTTCACGTGGCGGGGTACCCAATTTTACCTATAGCGCCCCTTCGGTTTTTCGCTACAGCTGGGTTGTTGCCATTTTTGCCCTTGTCCCTGAGTAGGGGCAACTCCGGCGGGGCACCTCTATTTTAAGCCCCTTTCTCTTATTTATTATGTATATATATATATATTGACAAGTGGGTGATATGTAATGGTTGGCTAGGGCTCGAGGCCTTGCGCCGCAAGATAATGTTCATTCGTTGGCAAGAAGATAATGCCAACGCAACGGGGGATTTTCTGCCGATTCGAATGTAAGGTCCGTAACGACAATATTGTGTGAGAGCGGGTGGCTAGGGCACGAAGCCTTGCGCCGGAAAAGGACTTATTCATTGACAAGGGACTAATGCCAGTGCAAGGATTGAGATTTTGCCGATTCGGGCATAAGGCCCACAATGGCGATTTGCATGAGAGAAGGTGGCTAGGGCACGAAGCCTTGCGTCGAAAGATAAGGTTCATTTGTTGGCAAGCAGATAATGCCAATGCAACGGGTTTTTTTTTTTTTGCAGATTCGGACGTAAGGTCCGTGATTGGAATATTGTGTAAGAACGGGTGGCTAGGGCGCGAAGCCTTGCGCCGGAAAAGGACTTATTTATTGGCAAGAGACTAACACCAATGCAGGGTGGAGCCGTCTTTGCCCGTGCGGATGCCCGTCGATACGTAGGGCCGTGCGGACGGGATGTAGATCTAATTAAAAATCCACTTAGAACAAAGAAGAAAAAGCATGAGAAGAAAAAGCATGCACGAGGTGCAAAATAGGAGATGTGATCGCCAGAGACGCGAGGGCCTCAAGAGGATATGACAAAAATAAATGGAGGAGGGATCACGAAAAATACCTTGAAACGCGGGTGATGTGAGTGCTTCCTTCTCTTCCAATCGGCCGGCCGATGAAGAGAGTTCTTCTCGATTTGATTACCCTTGCAAAATCAACAAACACCAAAAAAGAATATGGAATTAGAACATGGTGAGTGTAGCATCAAGTTCTTAATAAGATATGAACATGTAAACATGTAAAGGAACACACCTTAAGGGTGGTTGCCCTTAAACCCCTATGCAAGAAGGGTAGGGAATATATGATGAATGTATGATATATATATGCAAAGATAAAAGATGTGCAAGAGTGCACTGTGGGGAGTTTCTCATACTCAACGTGGTTGAGTGATATGGGATTAACAGTAAAGGGAAGGATGATGCATGCATGCATATATGAACACGAAGAATAAAATAAAACAGAGGAGAAAGGAAAGGGACGAAGGCATCTGCTATTGCTCCTTTGGGCTTTGATATGCGATGGGGAGAGAGCTTCAGAAGATGAGGGACGCTGTGAACACAACAGCTCCTCCTTCAGCCAATGCAGCAACAGCAGCCCCTGCGAAAGAAAAAGAAGAAAACAGAAAACCAGAAAAACAAAAAGGGGAACGAGAACGTCCGAGAAAAAGAAGAGGGAGGGAACCTGTATAACAGAGCCGAAGGGCTCTATTAATAGGATCGAATCACATAGATAGAAGGATAAGAATAGGCAAGAGTCCAATATGGGAAGGAATGAGTTCCCAATCGAGAACGTGACCAAACAAAGCAGGGACTCTTGGGGAA
The DNA here is from genome assembly GCA_022559845.1 of Amorphophallus konjac. Taxonomy (NCBI): domain Eukaryota; kingdom Viridiplantae; phylum Streptophyta; class Magnoliopsida; order Alismatales; family Araceae; genus Amorphophallus; species Amorphophallus konjac. The sequence goes on from CM040122.1 coordinate 211,378,726, forward strand.
GGGCTGCGTTCGATTAGAACACGAAAGCTGAAACACGACCTGGAAAGGGGCGTCAATTCATAAATTGACGACCTGCAGAAGGGCGTTAATTCAAAACACGCCTTGGACAAGGGCATCAATTCCTGATTCATTTTAGTAATAGATCTTTCTTTATTTGAAAATTATGAAACACGCCTGAACTAAAGGCGTTAATTAAAAACGCGCCCTACCAAGGGGCGTTAATCAATATGATAAATAGCCAAAAAGAATGGACGACCATGTGTTCGGGCGTCAATTAAATTGACGTCCGATTCAGGGTCGTTAATTCAAAAATATTCAAAACAGGGCTATTTTTATTTCTCAATATTATTTTCTCATTTTTTAGGTGGAGGTGCATCTCAATGTGCTGATTCCAATGACTATTTTTGCGTATTTTTCTGACACCGGAAGGCCACCAAATCACCTCTCAAAGGGGGTTGAAAATAATATTAAAAAAATCAATTTGAAAAGTGACGCCCTCACATGTGTCGTGAATTCAATTTTTTAATTTTTATTTTATTAAAAATCAAAATAACGTCTCTTGTTAAGTCGTTAATTCATAAAAAATTCTGAAAAATCCTCAGAAAAATAAGAAAATGAGAGGAATTGACGCCTAATGGAAGTGGCATCAATTTTTCAAGAAACGCCCAAGGCTAAGCCGCTATTTAAAAGACGCCCCACGTCAAGTCGTTACTTCTGAAAAAATTCAGAAAAATAGAGAAAAATATCCAGAAAATCCAGAAAAATTTAGGAAAATAGGAAAAAATAAGAAAAGGGAGAAAAAAGGGAGAAATCTAAGAAAAGTGAGAAAAACCACTCAAACAAAGTTAATTTGAGGGTCAAATTGGGGCATTACAAGGTAATATAAGATGTACTCACAGTAACATTAATTTTGGCGTGTCTACAGCTGCCCCGCCTTGGCGTCTGCTTTGCAAGGGAGCAGAGCAAATTGAAAAGTAGATGCCAAGGTGTGATGAGACACGCAATCAACATCACTTGATGAGAATGAAATCAAAAGCTCGAGATGAAGCAATCTCGGGAAATTCAATGAAATCAACGATGTTTGGATAAAAGAGGGAGTGTGCACGCGGGCACGAAGGAGAATGATCAACTTCCAGCGCGGTGGAAGTACCCCAGGTCACAAACCTGTAGGTTTCACCATTGGGGAGCGGTTACCAGCCAATGTGGACGTGCTGCAGCCAAGGTGGATCAAGGGAAAAGGATTGAAATAAGATGATAGAAATCCAAACAAGGAGCTTCGAGAAAATGACCCAAAACAGCGACAAAACGAACTGAGGACACAATTCGACATGGAATATCTCATATCTGGAAAGATTAGTGATCAATTTTACCCTCAAAATCAGCTTATCAGAGTGATTTTCCAAAGTTAATTCAAAGTCCTACATGAATGCATGCTGGGTTTTAAAGGAAAAGTTAAAACAAATTAAAATATAAGATAATCAAGGATAATATTGTTAAGCTATCCAGACTGAGTCAAGAAACCCATTCTGCGAGCTGATACTAAGCCGAAGCCCGTTTATCCGCGCACCAACTCGCAAAAGGGAACCATCGTCCCCAGTCTTGGACGGCTCAACGGCCTATCCGTATGACTAAGATGCCTCTGGAATCGTCATCGTTTTTGATGAAGGGGAACTCAAATTCCAGATTTACCAAAGTCACAAGGTCCTTGATATAATCTAATAGCGTATGTAACATATAGTAGGAATGCATACAGGGAGAGATGGAGCAATAAGCATGGGGGAACAGAGAAATGAGGTGCAAGCACCGTGGGGCTTGGATGATGATGCCCAGTGGGTGGGACCAAGAGCCTCTTCCTGCGCTCAAAGATTCATCAGCCAAGATATAAAAGATAACAAGCAATGAATAAGGCATTTAAGCATAGCAAGCATAGCATGAATCAAAGCATCAATAGCATGTATGTATCATATCATGAATAGCATTCAAGTGTGCACAGCGTGAAAGGCATGAATAACATAGATAGCATCATTAAAACATAGATAGCATAGCATCATTGTTTGTTGTTTGTCATGAGGATGACAACTTGGCTAATCAAGATTTGGAGTTGAATGATCAAGGTCTGATAATGCCCATCGGCGGAGTGATCAGTAAGATTTGATAAAAAAGATTTGGAGATGAATAATCGGAGTAATGCGTAGCAAATCAATTGTGAACATGGGGAGAATCAAAAGGTAGATAGCAACGAATGGAGAGGACTCATCCCGTGCTCTTGGTCCTTGCAAAGTTGTTGTTCCTGCAAAAGCACCATCAGAAAAATGCAATGCAATTTTTTTTGATTTTTGGGATATGCAAGTTTTTGTGGGTTTTGAAAATATTTAAATTTTTATGGATTTTTTGGAAGATATCTGAATTTTTTTATGGATTTTTTGAAAATATTCAATTCTTTTTGGATCTTGCTTAGGAAATATTCAACTTTTTTTTCTTTTTTTCACCAGAAATATTTTTTTTTTTGATTTTGGTTTAGACATTGCTAAAGCAGCATCAAAGGGTGTTTAAACCACTGGCTAAGGGTCTTTGTTCCTTCCCCTTTCGCTAAAAACTGCCCAAAGCCAGGCGTGCATTTAAAGGTGGCGTCCTATGACCAGCTACCCTTGATTAACGGTGCCCCTACCAAGGCCATACCCGAGAAACATTCGGTCTTAGAGGGAGAAGAGAATAATAATTGAGGATAAGCTTTATGCAGGATGGGAGATGTCGGGACTCGAATTCCTTCCAAGGTGTTTCCCCTCAAAGAGGTAGTCTGTTGCGCTGGGCTTTATGCCTTTAATTTTTAGACCCTTGACATGCATACGGCCAGGGTTTTCCCTGCGGGGACTTTGCCACTCTTGTCATGCCATAATTCATAATTTTACTTTATCAAAATTTTGACTTGATTTTCATAATAGCCCTTTTGACGAGATGTATATCATGAAAACTCATATGAAAACTCATATTGATTTTGGGTCAAGACTGCCCCTATTTGAGACTCCTCTCGTATTGGGGATTACCGAGGTTGGTCATCTCATCCGTCAACCTCTTGTCCCTGCATTCGGCCGAGTAAAGAAGAGAAAAGACTTTCAGATATACTCATGGCATGGCCAAAGTAGCAACGGTGTTTTAACCAAAGGAGCCGGCTAAAGGGCGCCGTGAAGTGTGTGGAATGCCCAGCTAAGGGTCGCTCTTAACAAGCGGGGAGAGAACGTTGAATTCCCAGCGCGGGGTTCTTATTAACCAATGGTGCTGCAGAAACAAGCCTAAAGACTCTTTTATGAGATTTAGTTAAAGATACGACCTAGGATAAAGGCCTAAAATACCACTCTTAATCTTGTTAAGAAGCACTTCATTTTTAAAAATCATGCGTGAAGCAATGAGATAATGTTATCATAAAAATGTGTACTTACGCCAATATGTTACCTTGCAACCTTTGTAGAAGCAACTATCAGAGGCGAGGTTGATCATCGTGGGGTAGTCCTCTTTGGCAGTCAAAAGGATTGGAAGCAAAGGGTTTGAAAGTGGCTTAACAAGAAGGAGTGGTGCCAAGACCAGACTCAGACGAATAAGGAGAAAAGGAAGAGAGGCGAGGGCTAGAACTCCCTCACTAAGGCGTGGAGACCCTGATCACATGAAAGGTCTACAGAAGAAGCGGAGAATTAGAAGGAGGAGTGAGGACTAAAGCCTCGAAAGCAGTGAGAAAAAGGGCAGATGCCCAAGGCAGTGGATGTGGAAGAAGTTGGGTCAGACCCAGGATTAGGGGGAATCAGAAGAAGAAATTGATAGATGGAAAGAGGCGGATCTAGAGGGTCTGGGAGTAAAGGAGGAGAATCGTGATAGGAGGAATCCGGAGGCTCTGGAGGGATAAGATATCGAGGGACGCGGTGCCCTGGGAAGAAATATGGAAAAAGATGATGGAAGAGGAGGAAGAAAATGAAGGATGTGATGCCCTCGAAGAGCAGAAAGATGAATCGGAAGAAAGATGGAGGGTCCGGAGGTTCCGGAGGAAGCAAATGGAAAGGGGCGTCATGCCCTGGAAAAAGATAGAAAGAATAAGATGGAGAATCCGGAGGTTCCGGAGGGATGAAATCAGGAAGGGCGTCATGCCCTAAAAGGAGGGGTAAAACACCTGGAGGTGCCAGGGAAATAGCAGAAAGGGGAACGCGATGCCCTGGGGGAAGAGAAAGATCCGGAGGTTCCGGAGGAATGAGATGGAAAGGGGCGCGATGCCCAAGAAGGAAGTCCGAAATTCCGGGAGAATGAGATGAAAAAGGGCGCGATGCCCTAGCAGGATAAAGGAGAAATCCGGAGGGTCCGGGTGCAGGAGTTGGAAAGGGGCGCGATGCCCTGAGAAGAGATTGGAAAGGGGACAATGCCCGAGCAATGAAGATGAATAGGATGGGAAATGCGGGATATCCGGAGGTGCCGGAAGGCGGGGAAGATACGGGTCCGGAAACCCGGGAAAGAAGAAGTGCAATTGCATGCAATAGGATGGATGCGATGAATGCAGTGAATGCGTGAATGCAATGAGATGCAAAGAACATGAAGAATGTGAAGGGCGAGAGGATGAGATCCTCCTCCTTACCCCTGGAGTGGCCCATGAAGAATCGGTGACAGAGGAGAATATGGGTGGAGTTGAATGGAAGGTGGATAAAAGAGTGGAAGGCCCCTTAGCACCAAGATAACTGCCCCTCCACGGCAGTGAAAGTGTATAGCCAACCGGCCCAAAGAAAGAAGCTTCAATAATAAATGACAACCCTCTTGAAGAGTGGAGAGTAATAATGTGAGGGAGTTGGGAAGTTGGGACAGGAAGCATTGCCATGCCCATTGATTGCGGCATATAAAGAATGTTGACAAAAATGGGCATTCGCCCCTTGTATGGAAGAATGAATTCAGGATTTGAAAGTTGGAACAAGGGGTGCCCTGCCCTGCCCTTGGGTGGCATCAACGCTTGGCATTCTTTTCTAGCGAGCAGTGGCGGCTTGACCTCTTCAGCCGTGCTTGGCACAATAACCCGGATTGGCATCCGGCAAATGAACTCTTGCATCTTGAACTGCACGGCAGTGGCCAAATTCTTCTTTCGCGGCTCTTGATCATCCTCGGCACAAGTGTTTGTAGCAGCGCTCCCCTTCCGAGTAGTAAAGGGAGGTGAAGCGGAGGTGGGAGGCTTCGTGGATGGTGGGGGTGTAGTGGAAGGCGTTGGAGAAAGGATAAGTGGAGGCGGAGGTTCAAACACGTCGAGCTTCTCCCTTTGCTCGGAAGCAGTTTGGGTTGGCTCGAGTGCAAAAAAGGGTTGATCCTGCTCAGGATTAGCCACGGGTAATAGGTTAAGTGGTGGAGTAGGGGTAGTTGGGTTTGGTGTTAAAGGTGTAATAGAGGGTTGAATTGGGGAAAGTTCGACGTTAGGCTCGGTGGAGGCCGATGGTGTGGAGGCTGGCATAACTGGTGGAGGTGTAATTGGTGGAGGTTTGGTGCGGAGAAAACGCCGAACGGGGCGAGCGGTGTTAGGAGGAGGAGACTCAAGATGCGCCGGCGTGGGTGATTGAAGTACCGACCCATCATCGTAACACCAAGAGGTCTCGAAATAGGGGTTGGATTAGGGACGGTAGCTTCGTCCTGAGCAGGGGGTTCATCAAATGATAGTGGGGGAAGCGGGAAGCGAAGGAAACTCGGAAGGGGTGCCTGCAAAGCTTCATCGTATGTTGCCTCGAATTCTCCAATTGCCGGTTCTTCATCATCAAATTCAAGTGGACATCGTAGTGGAGGCGTATATGTGGATGGAGGAATGTAATGATGTTGCGTATGTGGAGGTGGAAGGCCATATGAATGAAGTGTGCGGACGGGTGGAGGGCGGACGGTGTCCACTTGAGCGTTGAAATCTGCCGGCTCTTGCTTGCTTGAACTGCCGATACCATAGTCATCCATCCTATCTTTCCAATCTTTCTCCATTTTTGTAATATCATTCAGAGCGGCATGAAGGGGATTGACTGGAGTAGGAGGAGCGGGCCGTGGGCTCGTAACCCTCTTTAATTGTTCCTCCATTAAAGTGACCTTGTCAAGAAGAGTTTGTTGGAGGGGTATGGCTTGAGCAACCAAGGGTTGGCAGGGCCTTGAAGGAGGGGCCGCATAAGAAGGCCGTGGAGGGGGATTAATGGGCCGACCCGTAGAAAAACCCGGATGGGCCGGATTGCAAGAAATAAATGGGCCTTGGGGCCGTGATGGAGGAGGAATAGAAGGAGGCGGGTGTCGGACCACCCGAGGAGAAGAGTGAATAGGAGGAGATGGGTTATGGACTACCCGAGTAGGAGTATGAATAGAGGAGGGAAGTGGGTGATGGGCCACCCGCATAGGATTGGAGGGAGGATGAGATGAATGAGATGCACCCTCAACAGCGGCCTTAAGGGCTTGGATTTGCTGAGGGGTAAGATGATCTAATGCATGAATGATTTGGGAAACTTTCTCATCATTGGGACGAGACGGTCCCGTAGGAGTAGTGGCTCGCGATTGGATTGAAGGACCATGGGATTGGATATTGCCCATGGGTCGGGCAACACCGTAAGAATGAGGACGTGATCCTTTGAAAGAATTATGGTGAGAATGATGAACATGTTGAAATTGAGGGGAATAAGATGTGCTAGGTTGATCACCCTCATGAACATTAATTGAGTTGAACATGTTGACTTTCTTATCAAGGTAATCCAAATAATTCAATGTGCAATCAAAACAGTTCACAGAAATAGCAAACGAGTTGGGATGGTTACCTTTGACTTCTTATGTTTGAACCTTGGTGAATTAAGGATTTTTAGCAAAATTATGATTCACACAAGGGAGGAACCTAGTTTCAAATGTGATTTCAACTCCGGTGCCAACTAGGAACACTCTCTCACCGTGTATGGCCAACTAAACCCGGACTTCAAAGGGTACAACCTGCCCGGCGTCCGTGAGGGAATCCACGGGTGCGGGGACTTATGGAGGCTTGGTTTAGGAATTTCCATCCAAAGAGACGGAGTGCTCAATGGAGGGTCCTTCCTTCACCAAGAGGGTGTATGGAATCCTAGGGTAGAGAGAGGAGGTCTCCCAAACCAATGCAAATGAACGAATGCAGAGTAAACAAGCCCATCACAGTAATTTAATCAATCAACAAATATAAGCATGAATCAGCATGAAAAAGCCACCCACGGGAGGGGTCTGTAAACCCACAGGAAAAAGACGCCCTGGCAGGGGTCGCTACCAACAAAGAGACGACAGCCACCCAGAAGCAGTGAAAAACGCGCCTTAGTGTGAGGCGCTATATGTAAAAGGACGCCGACGGGTGAGGGCGTCAAATGCAAGTGGTGAGCAAAAACACGCCTTGATATGAGGCGTTAAGCAAGGAAACGACGCCCTGGGGAAGGGCGCGAATTCACAAAAGCAGGAAGTATGAGGGAAGACGCCCTGCCAGCAGGCGTTAAACAGGAAGAAGACGCCCTGGGTAAGGGCGTTAAAATAAAACGCGCCTCTGTCTGAGGCGTTAATTCCCTCTGTTTCCAGAAAAGCCCCACGGCCGGAAATATCAAACACTCACAGTCACGGGCAATCAACAAACATAGATATAAGCATGCTCATCAAAAAAATTTGAATAAGTGGAAATTCTAAAAGACCTATCAAACTGACAGATCACATGGGGAGAGTGCAATGCACAGTGGAGGGTGCCCGTGGGGCACAAAAGGAGGCGCACCGTGGGTGCAAAAAAGGGGAGATGGCACACGTGGGTGCCCAAGGGAAAGGGTAATCAAAAGAAAAATGAAAGGAGTCCCACCGTGATCGCCAATTTGTAGATCTAATTAAAATCCACTTAGAACAAAGAAGAAAAAGCATGAGAAAAAAAAGCATGCACGAGGTGCAATATAGGAGATGTGATCGCCAGAGACGCGAGGGCCTCAAGAGGATATGACAAAAATAAATGGAGGAGGGATCACGAAAAATACCTTGAAATGCGGGTGATGTGAGTGCTTCCTTCTCTTCCAATCGGCCGGCCGATGAAGAAAGTTCTTCTCGATTTGATTACCCTTGCAAAATCAACAAACACCAAAAAAGAATATGGAATTAGAACATGGTGAGTGTAGCATCAAGTTCTTAATAAGATATGAACATGTACACATGTAAAGGAACACACCTTAAGGGTGGTTGCCCTTAAACCCCTGTGCAAGAAGGGTAGGGAATATATGATGAATGTATGATATATATATGCAAAGATAAAAGATGTGCAAGAGTGCACTGTGGGGAGTTTCTCATACTCAACGTGGTTGAGTGATATGGGATTAACAGTAAAGGGAAGGATGATGCATGCATGCATATATGAACACGAAGAATAAAATAAAACAAAGGAGAAAGGAAAGGGACGAAGGCATCTGCTATTGCTCCTTTGGGCTTTGATATGCGATGGGGAGAGAGCTTCAGAAGATGAGGGACGCTGTGAACACAATAGCTCCTCCTTCAGCCAATGCAGCAACAGCAGCCCTTGCGAAAGAAAAAGAAGAAAACAGAAAACCAGAAAAACAAAAAGGGGAACGAGAACGTCCGAGAAAAAGAAGAGGGAGAGAACCTGTATAACAGAGCCGAAGGGCTCTATTAATAGGATCGAATCACATAGATAGAAGGATAAGAATAGGCAAGAGTCATTGGAGGCAAGGACTCTAGTTCCCAATCGAGGAAGATGACCAAACAGAGAAGGGAACTCTCTGGGGAAAGCCGCGTTCGATTAGAACACGAAACTGAAACACGACCTGAAAAGGGGCGTTAATTCATAAATTGACGACCTGCAGAAGGGCGTTAATTAAAAACACGACCTGGACAAGGGCGTCACTTCCTAGATTTAAATTTGGTAATCAAACTTTCTTTATTTGAAAAATTGTGAAAGACGCCTGAACTAAAGGCGTTAATTAAAAATGCGCCCTACCAAGGGGCGTTAATCAATATGATAAATAGTCAAAAAGAATGGACGACCATGTGTTCGAGCATCAATTAAATTGACGTCCGATTCAGGGTCGTTATTTCAAAAATATTCAAAACAGGGCCATTTTTTATTTCTCAATATTATTTTCCCATTTTTTAGGTGGAGGTGCATCCCAATGTGCTGATTCCAATGACTATTTTTGCGTATTTTTCTGACACCAGGAAGGCCACCAAATCACCTCTCAAAGGGGGTTGAAAATAATATTTAAAAAATCAATTTGAAAAGTGACGCCCTCACATGTGTCGTGAATTCAATTTTTTAATTTTTATTTTATTAAAAATCAAAATAACGTTTATTGTTAAGTCATTAATTCATAAAAAATTCTGAAAAATCCTCAGAAAAATAGGAAAATGAGAGGAATTGACGCCTAATGGAAGTGGCGTCAATTTTTCAAGAAACGCCCAAGGTTAAGCCGCTATTTAAAAGACGCCACACGTCAAGTCGTTACTTCTGAAAAAATTCAGAAAAATAGAGAAAAATATCCAGAAAATCCAGAAAAATTTAGGAAAATAGGAAAAAATAAGAAAATAGAGAAAAAAAGGGAGAAATCCAAGAAAAGTGAGAAAAACCACTCAAACAAAGTTAATTTGGGGGTCAAATTGGGACATTACAAGGTAATATAAGATGTACTCACAGTAACGTCAATTTTGGCGTGTCTACACGGGAGACATATGTATACACACATATATACATATATATCATTATTGTTGTTGTTTTCTCTTCTTTATCCTTCTTTCTCTCTCTTTTTTTTTCTCCTTTCCTTCTCTTTTTTTTATTTTCTTCCCTCTCTTTTTTTTTCGAAATCCCCCCCCCTCTCTTCCTTTTTGCTTTCTTCTTTTTTTTATCCGTTCTCTTCCTCTTTTACCGTCTTTCCTCTTTTTCTTTCCCCTTTTTTTTTCTTTTTTTTTTTCTGCTCACCATATAAGGGGGCGGGGGTGGCGTGCCGCTGAAGGGCTGGCTAGAGCGTGATGCCGGGACACTTGAAGGGTGCACTGGGAGCGAGCATAGGAGGGTGTGCCGCGTAAGGCACTCCGAAGGTGTGCGCGCGCCTGGAAGCGTGCCGCTGAGGGGGTGTGAGGCTATGCCACTGAAGGGCGCTGGGAGTGTGTCCCGAAGGGCGTACCGCTGGAGGCTTCATAATGGGTGTGCCGCTGAGGGCACTTAGTAGTGTGCCGCTGAAGGGCTTGCAGGCTACTGCGCCGTTGGAGCGCTTCAAGAGTGTTTCCTTTTCTTCTTTCCTTATTTTCACCTTCCCTTATCTTTTCTCCTCTTCTATATTCCCCTCGTAACGATTTTTGAAGAGGCAGGTGTAAAGACCATGTTCACCTTGTGGCCATTCTTTCTCTTCTTCTCTTCTTCTTCTTTTGTGTGGAGAGACATGTGCGAAGACTATGTTTGCCTCGCGACTGCTCTTTTTCTTCTTCTCTTCTTCTTTTATGGAGAGGCGGGTGCAAAGACCATATTCGCCCTGTCATTGTTCTTTCTCTTCTTCTCTTCTTCTTTTATGGAGAGGCAGGTGTAGAGACCATACTCGCCCCGTGATTGTTCTTTCTCTTCTTCTCTTCTTCTTTTATGAAGAGGCGGGTGTAGAGACCGTGTTCACCTCGTGACTCTCTTTTTTTTTCTTCTTTTGTAGAGGGGAAGGTGTAGAGACCATGTTCACCCCGTGATTGTTCTTTCTCTTCTTCTCTTCTTCTTTTATGGAGAGGCAGGTGCAGAGACCATGTTTGCCCCGTGATTGTTCTTTCTCTTCTTCTCTTCTTCTTTTATGGAGAGGCAGGTGCAAAGACCGTGTTCGCCCCGTGATTGTTCTTTCTCTTCTTCTCTTCTTCTTTTATGGAGAGGCGGGTGCAGAGACCATGTTCGCCTCGTGACTCTCTTTTTTTTTCTGCTTCTTTTGTAGTGAGGCAGGTGCAGAGACCATGTTCACCCCGTGATTGTTCTTTCTCTTCTTCTCTTCTTCTTTTATGGAGAGGCAGGTGCAGAGACCATGCTCGCCCCGTGATTGTTCTTTCTCTTCATCTCTTCTTCTTTTATGGAGAGGCATGTGCAAAGACCGTGTTTGCCCCGTGATTGTTCTTTCTCTTCTTCTCTTCTTCTTTTATGGAGAGGCGGGTGCAGAGATGATGTTCGCCTCGTGACTCTCTTTTTTTCCTCTTCTTTTTTTTTTGTGTGATGAGGCGGGCTCGAAGACCACGTCTGCCTCATGTGTCTTCTTTTCCTTCTGTTCTCTTCTTTTATGTGATGAGGCGGGCTCGAAGACCATGTCTGCCTCATGTGTCTTCCTCTTTTTTTTCTCTTTTCTTTTGTATGATGAGGCGGGCTCAAAGACCACGTCCGCCTCATGTGTCTTCTTTTTTTTTGTTTTCCTTTGTGTGATGAGGCGGGCTCGAAGACCACGTCTGCCTCATGCATATTCTTTTTTTTTCTTTTCTTCTGTGTGATGAGGCGGGCTCGAAGACCACATCTGCCTCGTGCGTGTCTTTTTCTTTATTCTGCTCATCTTTTCTCATTAATGCTTCCACGTTGGAGTGTATTTCTCTTAATGTGTTCCCAGGTTGGGGTGTAGCTTCATTTGGTATGCATCCCCCCTGAGGGGGGGTGTGTTTCGCCTCTTCGCTTCTGTGCCCCCAGGCGGGGTGTAATTTTTGGCTTCTATGTCCCCAGACCAGGGCGTGTTTTTTTTATGCCCCCGAGGCGGAGCGTGGCTCTCTTCAAATGCCCCCATGGTGGGGTATACTCTTCACGGCTTCTATGCCCACAGGTGGGGTATGTTTCTTCTTCGAATACTCCTACGCCAGGGTGGACTTCTCTTCATATGCCCCTGAGCCGGGGCATGTTCTTTATAGCTTCTCGGCCCTCGAGGGGAGGTATGTTTCTTCTTCATATGCCCCTGGTACGGGGTGTAGCTCTCTTCAAATGCCCTCAAGCAGGGGTATACTCTTCACGGCTTCTATGCCCCCAGGTGGGGTATGTCTCTTCTTCAAATGCCCCTGGTACGGGGTGGATGCTCTGCATGTGTCCCCGGATCGGGGTGTAGCTTTGTCTCCCACGGAGGGGGTGTGTTGTTTCTTCAAAAGCCCCCAGACCAGGGTGTATTCTTCCCTTTCTTATACTCCCGAGGCAGGATGTGCTTCTTTCTTCAAGTGTCCCCAGGCTGGGGTGATTTCTTTTCTTCTTCCCAGACACACCGGGGGAAATGTTTGCTTCTTGTGCTCCCAAGGTGGGGTGTATTGCTGCTTTTGATGCCCCCAAGGTGGGGCGTATTGCTGCTTCTGATGCCCCAGAGCGAGGTATCCCTTTTTTTTTCATATGCCCCCGGCACGGGGTGTATTCCGCTTCTAGTGCCCCCAGAGTGGAGTGTATTGCCGCTTTTGATGCGGGGTGTAGTTCTTGCTTTTTATGCACCCGAGGCGGGGTGAATTCTTCTTCTTTATTTACGTGCCCCCATATCGGGATGTATTCCTCTCTTCATATGCTTCCCTAAGCCGGGGGATGTTGTTTGTTCTGCTTCAGATGTCCCCCCCGGGGGGGTGCATGTTGCTTCATGGACTCCGAGCCTGGGGTATGCTCCTTCAAAGGTCCCTAAGCAGGGGTGGATTCTCTTTTCTTCTCATGCTCCCAAGGCGGGATGTAGCTTCTTCATGTACCCCAAAACCGGAGCGTATTCTCTATGGCTTCTATGTCCCCTGGCGGGATATGCTTCTGCTTCAAATACCCCTAGGCCGGGGTGGACTTCTCTTCATATGCCCCTGAGTCGGGGCGTGTTCTTTATAGCTTCTAGGCCCTCGAGGTGAGGTATGCTTCTTCTTCAAATACCCCCGAGACGGGGTGTGTTCCTTGGCTTCATATGCCCCGGACGTGGGGTATATCTTTTGTTTCTTATGCTCCCAAGTCAGGATGTAGCTTCTTGGCCTCATATGCTGTCGAGGCGAGGGGTATGTTGCTTTACGTGCCCCCGGGGGGAATGCATTTTGCCTCTGTTGCCCCGTAGCAGGGTATATCTCTTGGCTTCTTACGCCCCCAAGGTGGGGTGTGTTTTCTTCTTGTGCCCCCGGGGTGGGGTATATCTTTCGCTTCTTATGCCCCCCCTTGAGGCGAGGTGAAGTCTTTGCATCAAATACCCCTAAATCGGGGTATAGTTTTATCTCATATGCCCCTGGAGCAGGGGTGTATCTCTCTTCATGTGCCCCTGAGAATGGGGTGTGGTTTGCTTCCTGTGCGCCCTAGCAAGGTGTATCGCTGCTTGCAATGTCCCCCAAAGCGGGGTATCCTTCTTCTTCAAATTCTCCAAAGCCGAGACGTATTTTTTATGGCTTCTATGCCCCCATAGCGGGGTGTGTTTCTTCTTCAAATACACCTAAGATGGGGTGGACTCATTTCTTCTTATACTCCCAAGGCAGGATGTAGCTTCTTTAAATGCCCCTGAGCCGAGGTGTGTTCTTTACGGCTTCTATGCCCCCAGGCGGGGTATATTTCTTCTTCAAATACTCCTAGGCCGGGGTGTATTCTTGCTGCTTCTCATGCTCCCGAGGCGGGATGTGACTTCTTCAAATGCCCTTAAGCCAGGGCGTATTCTTCATGACTTCTATGCCCCCTTGCGGGGTATGTTTCTTCTTCAAATGCCCCTAAGCCAGGGTGTGTTCTTATACTTTTTGCGCCCCTCAGGGCGAGGTGCATTCCTCTCCATATGCCCCTAGCATGGGGTGTGCTTTTGTTTCTTATGCCCCCAAGCCGGGGTGCGTTCCTTCTTCATATACCCCTAAGCCAGGGTGAGTTTCTCTTTTTGTATGTCCTCAGGCCTGGGTGAATTCTTTTCTTCATATACCCCCATGGCGGGGTATGTGTTTTGCTTCAGGTGCCCCCATATCGGGGTGTATTTCCCCTTCAAATGTCCCTAAGCCGGGGTGCAACTCTATTTCTTCTTATGTCCCCAGGTCGGGGCGGATTCTTCTTCAAAATGCCCCGAAGCCGGGGTATAGCTTTTGCTTTGTGTGCCCCTTAGTCGGGGCAGATTCTCTTCATGTGCCCCTGGGAATTGGGTGTGTTTCCTTTTTTTTTTCCTATGCCCCCGTAGCAGGGTATATATCTTCTTCTCATCCCCCATGGCGGGGTATGTGCATGCTCTCTTCGGGAGTGGTGGCCATGCTGGGCCTCATTGCTATAAAGCATTCCCCACAGCGGGCAACCATTCACCAAGCTACAATTGTGGCTCGCTGGGTCTTTTAACAACCACTCATGGGCCGTTTTGTGTCGGATGGAGGCAGCAGGAAGGGGGAACGAGCGGGGTCATTGCACCGCGGACTCGGACCCTCCTAGAGTCAAGCGGGATGCCGGGTTTCTTCTTGCTCTTTTGGTCGACAGTGCTTGCCAGCTTTTTTCTTCTTTTTTTATCTCTTTTTTTTTGTATGATTGACCAGAGTGCAAGTGCAGGAGAGCGCTCACCCCCTCGGGGAGGGGATGAGTGGTTCGCTCCACCGCATCAACCCCATAGTGGTAATCTTCATTTAGCACGGGTATCGACTGATATGGCCGTATAACCCTTTCTCGTCAATTCTTTCCTTTTTTGCTTCTTTCTTTTCTTCCTTTCCTCCTTTTTTCTTAAAATCGCTATCTGGAGGCTTCATCGTCTGGGTGGCCCTTGCAAGCAGCGGCCACGGTGTAAATGTGAGAATTCATAATGGAAGGGCCTTTAATAGGCCTAGATAATCGTTCACCATTCCATAGATATGTCTCACTGTTACAGGTGACTATCACCCCTTTAAAAAGGGGGGGGTACATTCAGTAATAGCCGACCATGCATCCAGTGTCAGTCTAGATGGATGCCCTCAGGACGGGGAATCAGCAGCATCTGGCAACGTCTACTCAGACTTCCTGCCATTGCTTGAAAGAGAGCTGGAATGTCCTTCAGGGCGCGCTGCTCTTCGGCCGGTGTGGTGCGGTTGCATCGGTCGCCTTCAGGTTGGGCATTTGGTGAGGGCGTGGTGGGTTTACCGTGTACTCGCCCATTCTTAATTCGCCCTTCCTGATCAGGTTCTCGACAACATCTTTAAATACGCAACAGTCCACAATGGAATACCCGATCATCTGATGATATAGGCAGAATTGGGGGTCGTCCCTTCTTTCGAGGTCGTTTGGCCTCTTTGGCTCTGGAAGCAAAACTTTACCATATTCTTGAACCCATTCGAAGAGGATCCGAGTCTTATCTCTCAGGAAGGAGTAGGGCCTCTTCATTCTGTCCCTTAATGAAAGTCTCTGGTCAGCGGCCTTAGTGAAGGAAGCTCTGGCTGCGACCTTTGTTCTCCCCTGTTGTCGCTCGAAGGCTTCGAAGTCCGGGGTGCAAAAATTTTCTCGTGCCAACTGCTTGTCGGCTGATCGCTTTTCTTCACTCTGGGTAGTGGGGGTGGGGCAATATTTTGCCAGGAAGATCTAGGCATTAGATGCTAGGCCACTCAGCTCTTCAAGAGTTTTGACCTCAATATCCATGACCCTTTGTATTATTTCGCCCTTCAGGCTTCTTAGGAGTCTTTGGACGGCGCCCCCGCAATTTGGAGGGTCTCCATATTCTTCACGGGGTTTCCCCCTCTTCTCGTATAGTCCAAGGTGGACTCATCACCTCTTCGGTCAGCTGTTTGTGATTCGGCCTCGGCGACTTTACTCTCGAGCCGCCTCATCTTTGCCCCTCGCTCGGCCCTCGACTTACTCGTTCCTGTTGGCGCTATCAAGCCCGGGTACGAGCCGAACGATTGGCGAAGAGGGTCTGTTCTTGGCGTCATGCGAGGTATCGAGGGTGCACGCTGCAGCAGCTGGAAGGGGGTGCCCCTAATGTAATCATGTATCATTTGGGACATTGCTGGTGGTGGTGGTGGTGGTGGGACCTCGGGTGGCTCACAGCCGCCCCAGAAGGTCCCAGAAGAGGGCCCTGCATGCGCGAGCATTGCTGGGCATAAACGTGTCTTGATTGATTTCCCCCTTGACGCCTCGACTTCATGCAATTCTTCAAACAATCTTGCCGTCATGGCGAGGGTGGGTTGATGGAAGTTGGGGGTGCTGCCTCCCGCCCTAGCTTCGAATGGGGTCAGCGAGATCATGTCCTCATGGCCGACAACACCTTGTCCTTGAAAAGTCGACATTACTACCCCCAGACCCCCATGTGGAGGAGGGTTATGATGATGGGCCTCCTCACTGGACGACGGGAGGTATGTCGTTTCATTTTCTCCTTCACCGGTTTGGACTGAGCCGTGCCCGGTCGAGAGTGTGTGGCAAGAGAGGACAATGCTACTCCTTCTGTTCTTTGAAATATCCCTTTCCTTCCCTTCCGGGGTTGGTGTATGCTCTTACGGTAAACCATCTGGTGCATGCAGTGCCTCAGATTCTCCTTCGGCTTCTTGTTCTAGGCCCAGGGGCTCTGAATGCCCGCACAAGACACATTCATCGGCGCATGCTGAAGGAGCCTCGAGCACCTCTTTGGGCGATAGGTGGTACAGAGATACCATATTGACTGTTCTCTTCAGATCGGGCATCTCATGCGGACGTGGAGGGTCCACTTTATGTTTGCCCAATTGGCGTTCCCCCTTCCTGACCAGGCGCTCGACAGCATCTTTGAACACATAGCAGTCTTCAACGGAGTGCCCGAACATTTGATGATACAGGCAAAAATGGGGGTTGTCTCTTCTTCTAAGATCATCCGGCCTCCTTGGTTCTAGCGGAGTCACCTTATGGTATTTGATGACCCATTCAAACAAAAGCTGGGTCTTTTTCTTAGGAAAGGAGTAAGGCTTCATCATTTTGGCCCGCAAGGAGGGGGCTTCTTGATATTCGGCCGGTCTAGCCAGCGAAGGACTGGCGACGACCCTCTCGTCTTCATTTCTTTGCCGCTCGAGCCTTCTGGAGTCGATCGTATGCACTTCTTCGGGCGCAGGCCGTTTATTGACTGATTCAACCCTACGGCTCAAGGTCATAGGGACGGAGGAGAGGGAAGCCTCAATTTCTGCCATTATATTGTTTAGCTGGTCAAAGGACCTGATTTTAATTCCAATCATCTTTTTGAGGACCTCCCACTTCAAACTTTGTTTGCAGATCTGCACTGCGTCTTCTTGGTGTGGTGGTCGCCTGCATCTCATACTGAGATTCTGCCATCTTCTGATATACTCCAAAGTAGTTTCATCAGTCCTCTGCTTGGAGGCACATAGTTCAGCCATAGTTATTTCTCTTTTGGCAGCGTGGAATCGCTCCCGGAACTTCCGTTGCATGTCGGGCCAGTTATTGATAGACCCAACCGGTAAGTTCGAATACCATTCAAATGCGAGTGCTGTGAGGGAGGACCCAAAGTACTTGAGCAAGTAGGACTCGTCGGCCACCAAATCACCCATTAGGTTGATGTAGTGAATTATGTGCTCTTTCGGCGAACCTTGTCCACTGAACTTCTCGAACTCTGGCAGTTTATTGATATCGGCAGGCAACCTCTTGACCACACGATCGACAAGGTAAGGTACCTGGTACAGCTCAAAAGCGGCACGATCTCTGTCGCCCTTGTAGGCCAGCTTCTCTTCAGTCATCTAATCCATCATTATTCCATTTGTCCTTATCGGGTCAACCGGGTCTGAGTGGAGGTGGGTAGGCTGTGCCCCTGGAGCAGTCAGTACCGTCGCGTGTCGGGCCATGGGAGACCCTTGGGGAGGCAAAATTGCTGGCGGGGCCAGCGCCGGGTGCAATGCCTGTTGTAGAGGCATGCCCCCAGTGTAGCTGGGAATTGATGGGAATGCCGCAGCCTGCGGAGTCGCTTCCGAGGATCGCCCGCTGCCCCCGTGCGCTTTGAGCAAAACCTCGGTCTGCCGGGATGTTGTGGGTTGGGCATTCTTTTCACTCAGTTGTTTCTTCAACATTTCGATCTCCTGCTGGTACTGTCGCACCATGTATAGTATTGCAGGGTCATTGGTGGGGAGACAGGGCATGCCCCATATTTCTTCGGTCGGGGCGTCCTCAGATGATGTGGAGGGTCCGATGCCCGTGCCCCCAGTGGTGAGCACATTGGCCATCAGGGCCGCAAGGGGTTCCTCAAGGAAGGCCCCTTCGGCGCCTGTCTGTGCCGCACTGCCTGCCGCTCTTCTCCTTCTGGTGACAGGCCCCAGCCTGGCGGCGAGTATGGCCATTTCTTCAGGGTCGGTAGGTAAGGCCCCATACCGACCGCGAACTCCTGCCATATTGTAGGTGAAGGTTCTCGAGCTCCTGTTTCTCTTCGTCGCCCTCCTGGATGATCTCCCCGAGAACACCAGCCTGTCGAAGACAGATCGTCGGAGTGGCGCTTCCTCCCGGACAGGGGATTGGCGCGGTTCCTCCAAGCGATTCCTCGACTCTGCACTGGGTGCGGGTTGGGCTCTTTCTTCCTGGAAAGCGGAGGCTACTGCCCCCAGCAGTCTTTGGCGACCCAAGGGAGTGCTACCTGGGCCCCGGAGGTAGTTTCTCATGGCCTGCTCGATCCCTTCCCACTCCTGGTCGGGGAGAGCATGCCGTGGTTCCGTGCCGATGGCAGTGGCAGGAGGGGAGTAGGCCCTGAGTGCCGGGCGGGCAGCTTTATGTCGGCGCCCACGGCGGTGACGGCGGGCATTCTCGAGCGGCACCGGTGTGACGGGTGCTGGTTGGTGAGTCGGGGTCGTCACCTCAACCCTCTCATCTTTTCAGGCCCTCCTCGGGCAGGAAGTGCTAGGCCCTGTCTGGGCAGGTGCAGTGGGTCGGGCCTCCTTGAGGACCCAGATTTGCTTCAACTTGGCCGGCCTGTGAGTCGGTGCAATCTTTGGTGATGCGGCCAGAACAGCGGGCGTCACCTTCTCCTTCAGCTTCTCCAGCCCCTGGAAAGAGTTTCGGACTGGGACAGTCGGGATGACACAGTCTGGTGTCACCTGGGACCTTTGCCCGTGCAGGCGGACTCGGAGGGTCCCGATGGCCATAGATTTCTCGGAGTTAGACATGCGGCGCCCCGAGACGCCGCCGGTATTGTTCCTCCGGAGCCTTCTCTGGTGAGACGTCGATCCTTGGTGGGACGGGCCAGCAGTCTGGTGCACATGGTGCACGTTGCAGCTCAGCGTCGTTGTCGGGACGCCGTTGTTGTTCTTGGCCACGGCTTGGCCGATAACAGCTTCAGTGGCCCCCGGGGGGGGAGCGTTGGTCTGGGGCTCGTCAGGTGCTTTCACGTCGAGGATGTTGACAAAGGCCACCCCCAAGAAGTTGGGGAAGCCCACGGTGGGAGGGAAACTCCCGAATTGAGGGGGACCGCCGGGTAGCCGCCCCAAACATGGTTCCTGATGACCTAAGGGCCGCAAGTGACTGCCATTGTCGGCACCATGATGCAATTCTCCTGCATTTGAGAAAGTAGCGCAATTAGTATTACAAGAAGGGGGCCGCAGGGCCCCTAATTCCGACAAAGAGATGAAGGGTGGATTGGTCCCACCGGACGTGCCAGACTTGTGGACGCACTTTTGGTTCGTTTATTATGTTCGTCTATTCGGGAATCGTTGATTCATCTATTAAGTGCGTGGGCGTGCCAGTCACCGAAGTGACAATTTATTCGGGCCTCGAAGAGCCCATGGTGCGCTCGACCTGACTTCGTCCGACGATTGTGTGGTTCGTTTCAGGACCAGATCCCGTCGTGCCGTAAAGGTCACGACGTCATTTACATCCCCCATACGAGGGAACACCCTTCATTAATTACCGAAATTAGGGTCCCTGCGGTCGAAAGGACTAATACTAAATGCGCAAGATAGAGGCAGGAATAAATCACACTAAAGTCCGCATCAGCATACGAGCCATTGGCCATGTCGGTCACTCGCGGACCTTTTCATATTTGGACATGGGTCCGTGATAGAAACGTGACGAAAATCGAGGTGGACCCGTTCAAATGTCTGCCGAATGCACGGCAATTTTAATAATGACTCGGAAGGGATCCGGGGCGAGAAACGAATCCGGTCTGATTGAAATGTCGGCCCGAGACTTGGTTGGGGCCTGGCCATGTCAAGATGATTCCCAAGACTCGGGCCCGGCCTGAGAGGGCGGCATTATTGTTCCTTCCGCGTCGAGTCATGGAGAGAGGGGGCTGCAATGTGGAATTATTAATACCTTATATTGTTTTATCATTATTGTTCTCGTTACTCCGTTGCTTATTCCTCTTTCCGTATCTGTTCCGGGTGATTTCCCTCATCTTGCTCATTGCCATTATTACCTTTTTTATTATTATTATTATTGTCACTTATTTCATTCATTTCATTTTTTTTATACGGATCTATTCAGGCTTATTTACTCATCATGATTTTTATTGGCCTGTTAGTGCTGCCGTTATATGCCCATATATACATATATTCATGTATTATTTTTTTTGGGAGAGTTGACCCTTGGCGGGTTGAAAGGGGGGGGGTGTACCACTGAAGAAAGGTGGGCAGAAAAGTGTGCCGGCGAAGGGCTGGAGATATGTGCCGTTGAAGGACTCAAGGAGGGTGCCGCTGAAGGGCTGAAGTCTACACATTGGCCGATCGCTGCGACATAAAGCCCGTACATTCATCAGCCCAAAGTCTGTACATCAGCTGCATTCATCAGCTCAAAGTCTATGCGTTGGCTAGCTCAAAGTCTGTACATTGGCCAGCTCAAAGTTGGTACATTGGCTGGTGATGGGGTCATCACCATCCGTCCTGACACTCTCGACCATTCTCGTCACCCTAGAGGCGTACATCATGGTCTAGTCATTTATTTTGAGTCCTATGTATGTTTCTTTATTTTATTTGAGTCATATCATTGTAATTTCCCTTTTATTTGAGTCATGTCCCTAGGTCTTGTGCTTATTTCCCTAGATTTGAGTGTCATTAGGTTTATTAGTTAGCTATTGGGCCTAATTCATTGGGCTTGGCCCATGGGCGCCCCTATCTTGTTGGTTACTAGTCAATGTGTCAAAAGTCAGGGTCTTATTGTAAATTGTGGGATCCCTATAAAAAGGACTCCACTCTCTCCATTTTGAGGTAATGAATAAATGAATGAAAAACTTGCCATTTTGAGAGTTCAAACTTCTTATCTAGTGGAGAGATTCCATTATTTGGTGAGAGACCCTAGGGGAGAGATTCCCCACCCATCCCTCTCTTAATCTCTCTCTTTCACTCCCCTTTCTCTCTCCTCCACACCCAATTTCAAAAATTTTCTCTCTCCTCCCTTCCCAACCATCACTCTCCCACCTACCCCCAATAAAGGCCACACCCCTTCCCCACACATCCCATTACTCCACCCCCTAGTCCCAAGAGAGCTTCCACCAATCATAGCTCCACCTCCCAACCCCCAACTACCCCACCCACTTCCCCAAGCACCCTTCCCACTACCCCAAGCACCCCTTCCCTTCCCCAACACAACCCCTCCCATCCCCAAGACCACTATTGAATACCCTCCATTAAGGAAAATTCAAACTCACCTTCCCTCCACCCACTTGTGCCCCCCTCACCTTCCCCTCTCCCTCCAAGCCCAAATTCGCAGCTCCTCTCTCACCCATAGCAAACACCCCCTTCCATCCCCCATTCTCCCCTTCCCACACCTTGAAACCCCCCCTCCTAAACCCCCTCACAGCTGGGGGTTGCCCCTACACACAACCACCTCATTTCCCCTCCCGTCTACCCCATTCCCCATTACCTATCTCCACCCTCTCATGTTCTGGTTGCAGGCAGCAGATTTGCCGCAGGTTGCAGAGACCACCCCATCATCCCATGGGAGCTTCATGTGGTATACCATATATCGACGGAAGCGCCTGCCTATCTTCTTCGCAACGGTGGTGGTCCCGTCCCATTCCGAGTTCTTGATCGACCAGGAGAGCCATTCTCCCACAACTGCGCAGATCCCCCCTGGCAGGAGACCAGAGCCGGATTGGAAGCTCGACTGCGATGATCGTGTTGGGAATCGGATCAAGAGTTCCTCTTCAAACATCTTCTACTACGAGTCTTCTAACATCTCCAAGAAGCAGAGCCCCATTTGGCGACCGGACCTGAAAGTTATCAATTTTATCCCTCGGGTGCTCGGTTCTGCTTCCACTTAGTCTACATCGAGCCATCCTCAGTGTTCATATACTATCAGTCGACCCCAATATCAGCTGGCATCCCCGTTGGTCTTGCTTCGAAGAGGACTCGTCAATGGTTCCAAAAACTCTGGAGGCACCTGATTCTGAGGTCGGGAGCGACCGTGGCAACCTCTGCTTCCTGCTATTGGGAACCTGAAGCTGTCAGATCTGAGGGTCTGCCACCCTGTTCAAGCCCGTACCCCGACCAGCAGCGGTGCTTGAAGAAATTTAAAAAATTCAAGCATCATCCAGATCCAGCTACGAAGAATCGCCAAGTGGTTTCGTCTGCAACAAAATTCGGGGCTGACCACAGCGTCCAAATAGCTGACGGTCTGTCCTGAGACACAGTCAGCGGGCAGATTCGGCATCGACATCCCTCTCTTCACTTCTAGCTCGAATTCCCCTCCCCGCTTGGCCGGCTGAAGGCCCCTCCCTGCGTGGAGGTCGTATTGAGTGTATTCATTGGCTTCCCTTCCCCGAGATCCCCCCCCCTTGCATGGGGGTAGTTCTGTATTATTTACACTCACAGGTTTGAAGCTTCATCGATGCGGCGTGCGGTTGCTTCCCCTCGCCTCCTCGCTCGCCCCCGTCTCCGACCGGACTCGGTTTCTTCAAACCAGCTAGGTGAGAACCCGTCCCTTGCTCTCAATTATTCTTGTTCATTTAATTTTCTCCAATTGCGCCGTCGGTAAGGAAGAGAGCGCCTGAACTTAAGGCTCCACCGCACTTGTGCGACCCCCGTGGGTGTGAGTGAGTGATCCGCGTCCCTCGGCCAAGGCTAACACATTGAGTTGAATATCTGCACCTCAAGGGGAGGTTTGACTTAGACTTTGCTGGCCCTCTACCAGCAAGGGGCTTGTCCCATTTTCTCGACTCGGCATCCCCGAGTTACCCCCGGGTTAAGTGTGTGCGCCATACGAAGGTCCGCTTGCGTAAGCTTCAAAACCTTGTGGTTGTGCTTGTTAAATTAGGTCTGAGGTTGTGTCACATCAGCTGGGTTCATCAGCTCAAAGTCTACACATTGGCCAGCCCAAAGTCTATACGTTGGCCAACTCAAAGTCTGTACATTGCAGCCCAAAGTCTATACATTGGAGCTCAAAGTCCATACATTGGCCAGCCCAAAGTCTGTACGTTGGTCAGCTCAAAGTCTGTACATTGGCCAGCTCAAAGTCCATACATTGACCAACCCAAAGTCTATACGTTGGCCAACTCAAGGTCTGTACACTGCAGCTCAAAGTCCATACATTGGCCAGCCCAAAGTCTGTACGTTGGCCAGCTCAAAGTCTATACATTGCAATTCAAAGTCTATACATTGGCCAGCCCAAAGTCTGTACGTTGACCAGCCCAAAGTCTGTACGTTGGCCAGCTCAAAGTCTGTACGTTGCAGTTCAAAGTCTGTACATTGCAGCTCAAAGTCCATACATTGCTTGTTGCTATGTTCGTGCATCAATCTAAAGTCTATACATTGTGTTCCACTTCGGAGGGTGAGAGGAGTGTGCCGCTGAAGGGCCGAGAAGGTGTGTCGTTGAAGGGTTGTTAGAGCGTACCGCTGAAGGAAGGTTAGAGGTGTACCGGCCAACGAGGGTGGAGGGCGTACCGGCGAAGGCTGGGACAGACGTGCCGATGAAGGCCCACTCCTCTGTTACTTATTTTTAAGGCTTTTCTTTTCTTCTTCTCTTTGATTTTTGCGTAGTTTTATACAAATATTTTCTCCTTCTTCTTGCAATCTGTTGCTGCTCTATTTATTTGTTGCTTTTGTTGTCTTTTGGTGTGTATTTATTATCCCATTTGTTTGTTGCATCATTTTGCCTTTTAACGTCTTATTATTTTCTAACAAAAATTCGGCAGCATCTCCCTTTGACCCGAGTGTAAGGGAGATACAGGGAACACGCCCACATGGAGTGGCGGAACCCGACAACTGGAGGTGGGCTCCCGAGGGTGGCAACACCTTAAGAAAACCTCGAAAAACATAGGGAAAACAACAAGCCGAAGATCTCTAAGACTGGACAGGGTGTACTGGGGGTTAGCCAAGGCGTACCGGCCAAGGACGAGCACAGGGTGCTTGAGGGGTGTACCGGGCTAGGGAGAGGCCAGGTGTGCCGCTGGGGCACCAAGGGGGAGTGTACCGCTGGGGGGGGCACTATGTGTGTGTGTCGGCCAAGATGCCGGAAGGTGTGCCGCTGGGGAAAAGTGCAAGTGCACCGGATAGGGCTCCAAAAGGGTTGGCCTGCTAACGGGGCGGGGTGTTAGACTGATCAAACCCACAGGGACTTCCGGCAAGAGGGAAAAAGGTTCAAAGGGGCAGACACAGGTGAAGGCATTGGGCTTTACAGGAGGATGTTCGTGACCTCAAACCGTTCAAGATGACGCCGGATCCGGAGGAAGCCGTCGACATGAGGGATGAACACAAACACCGGGAACTAAAGGGAAAGACAATCAAACGCACTGTGGCTCAAAACCAACGAGACAAAGAGACAACCCACTGAAGGGGGAGACGATCTTCATTCATGGGGGAGCAAAGGGCCGCAGTCGTCCACATGCATTACAAAACACGCTCGAGCTCAAGCTACGGGCAAGAAAGAAAACGAAAAGAACAAAAGAACGGAGAAGGAGAAAACAAAGAACAAAAGAAGAGGAGGTGTTGGGGATCGAAGCAGGGACGACCGTCCACCCCTCCTTCCCCCACCTTCCCCTGCTACATCAAGCCCTCTCTCTCTCTTACTCTCTTCTCTTTGCCTGGTGGTTGTCGGGAGACTCCACGCCGGAGCCCTCGCCCTTCTCTTCTCTTTTCTCCTTCTTCTCGTAGGTGACTTTTTGTTCGTCTCTTCTCCTCATATCTGTTCTCTGTGTTTCTCCCTCTCCCCTCTCTTCGTCGGAATGGGAGTGGTTCTATACTCCTAGCAGCGGGAGCCCTCGAGCACGGCAGTCGGAGGTGGGAAGCGGCTGGTCATGATGGGTTTGACTTCCCCCGTCCTGGCTGTCAGGGGAGTAGCCTGTGTGGCCCAACCTCTGGTTGACACCTCGGACAGCTCACTACGCGCCAAGGATCCGTAGGGCATGGGCATCACGTCGTTCGGCCGTTGAAATGCCTTAACACTGTGCCGCTGGCGGGCCCAAGAAGTGCGCCGCTGGGAGGGCCAAATGACGTGCCGCTGAAGATCTACCCAAGCGTGCCGTTGAAGGGGGCAAAAGGTGTGCCACTGAAGGGCTGCCCAAGCGTGCCGTTGAAGGGGCAAACAGCGTGCCGCTGGAAGCCCAAGGGGGTGTGCCGCTGAGAGCCAAGGGGGGCGTGCCGCTGAAGCCTCTTGGGGGTGTGCCGCTGAAGCTCAAGGGCGTGCCGCTGAGCAGGGCAGAGTGTGTGCCGCTGAAGCCCCAAGGGCGTACCGCTGAAGGGCTAAATGGGCGGTTCTGAGCCCGTTGTGAGCGCGAGTTGTGGCCCCTTTGATTTTCTCCGAGGTCCTAGGATTGTGGGGCTCTTGGTGGTTGATTTCTTTTCACTGTCGTGACTCCGGAGACAGCCTCACGGCAGTGTGTACATGTTCGGGGAATCCGGATGACCAGTCTCTCCGGGGCTTCTTCCCTCGGCTCTATTATTGATGCCGGGCCGAACAGGATATCTGGGTGTGCAATTTTTGGTGTCCACAGTGGGCGACCGAGGTGAAGTGGTTGCAAATACCTAGGTCGGCACATCTGTCTCAAAAAGAACCAGAGTCCAATTACCGATCATTATCGCTCACTATCACCCGGGGGATGCCATAACGACAAATGATCGACTTCCAGACGAAACTCCAGACGATTGTCTCGGTGATCCTTGCCGTGGCTTCGGCCTCGATCCACTTGGTAAAGTAGTCGATGGCGACGATGATAAACTTCTTCTGGGCCTGAGTCGTGGGGAACTGCCCAAGAATGTCGATTCCCCACCGAGCGAAGGGATACGGCTCGGCCAGGGTGACGAGCTCCGTTCCCGGCTAATGGACTAAGTGGTCGAATCGCTGGCATCGGTCGCACTATTGCACGTAGGTTGTGCAGTCACGCTGTAGAGTGGGCCACCAGTAACCCTGCCATAGCAGGATCTGGGTGAGTGACTTTCCTCTTGAATGTGCTCCGCACAGGCCTTCATGAATCTCTTGGATAGCTCGGTTGGCTTCGTCGGGGCCAAGACACTTCAGGAGGGGACCGGAAAAAGATCTTCGGTAGAGAGTGTCATCTAGAATGACGAAGCGCCGGGCTTGGTACTTCAATCTGCGGGCCTCTCGAGGGTCGGAAGGCTCTTGAGAGTCCCGGAGCCACGACAGATAGGGGGTGCGCCAGTCGCTCGGAATGGCCGAGTCAACAGCAAGGAGCTCCGAGTCAATGCTCGGGCGCTCTAGCTCTTCAAGGAGGACCGATCGGGTACCTTCGGTGTCGAGAGAAGAGGCTAGCCGAGAGAGGGCGTCCGCTCAGGAGTTTTCCTCCCGAGCTATTCGGACTACCTCGAATCTCTCGAACTGTTGGGCCAGGGCTCTGACCAGTTGGAGGTATTTGATCATCAGTGCCTCCCGAGCTTCGTACTCGCCGTTGACCTGGCTAGCGACCAGCTGGGAGTCAGTGTGGATTTTGACTCGCTCATCCCCCAACCGTCGGGCCATGCGTGCTCCAGGGATAAGGGCCTCGTACTCAGAAGCGTTATTGGATGCCTAAAAGCTGAACTTCAAGGCGTATTGCAGTTCGACTCCTTCGGGGGACTTCAGGAGGATTCTGGCACCACTCCCGACCGAGTTGGAAGATCCATCGACGAACAGTTACCAGGTTGGCCCGGGTGCAGACGGAGGCCTTTCTTCAGTCGGGATGGTGCTCTCGGTGATGAAATCAGCGAGCGCCTGGCCTTTGATAGCCGAGCGAGGCCGATAAGATATGTCGTAGGCCCCAAACATGATGGCCCACTTGATGAGGCGTCCTGAGGCTTCGGGGTGAGTGAGGATCCTCTTCAGCGGTTCACTGGTCAGCACGGTGACGGGATGCCCCTGGAAATAGGGCCGGAGGCGCTTGGCGGAGGTGACCAACGCTAGCACGAGTTTCTCGGTTGCGGGGTACCTCCTTTCAGCCTCATTGAGCACCTTGCTGGCGTAGTAGATCGGCCTCTCGACTCCCGAGTCATTTCTGACCAGGACCGAGCTAATCATGGATGGCGTGGCCGAGAGATAGAGCAGCAAGACTTCACCCAGAACGGGCTTGGAGAGCACCGGGGGTGAGGCCAAGAACTCCTTGAGCTCAGTGAACGCTCTCTGGCATTCTTCGTCCCATGCGAACGTAGCAGATGCCAGTTTGGGCCCCCTCAACAGCTTGAAGAAGGGCAAGCATCGTTCGGCAGAACGGGACAGGAACTGGCTGAGAGCGGCGATACGCCCAGTTAGGCGTTGGACGTCCTTGATGCAGGTGGGAGGGCGCATGTCCAGGATGGCCTGGACTTTATCTGGGTTGGCCTCGATCCCACGGTGAGTGACTAGGAAACCCAGGAACTTTTCGGATCTCACTCCGAAGGCACACTTGGCAGGATTGAGCTTCATGTTGTACCTCAGGAGGGTGTAGAAGGTCTCAGCGAAGTCGGTGAAGTGGTCTTCAGCCTTGGGAGTCTTGACGAGCATGCCGTCAATGTAGGCCTCGACGTTCCGACCTAGCTGTCCTTCAAACATGTGATTGACCAGCCTTTGGTACGTGGCTCCGGCGTTCTTCAACCCGAAAGGCATCCAGGTGTAGTAGTACACGCCGTAGTCGGTAATGAAGGCGGTCTTCTCGACATCTTCTGGATCCATTCTGATCTGATGGTAACTCGAATAGGCGTCTACGAAGCTGAGTATCTCATTGCCCGAGGTTGAGTAAACCAATTGGTCGATGCTTGGCAACGGATAACAGTCCTTAGGGGTGGCCTTGTTCAGGTCGGTGAAATCCATGCACATCCGCCACTTGCCCGAAGCTTTCGGTACCAGGACGACGTTGGCTAGCCATGTCGGGTACAGGATCGGTCTAAAAAGGCCAGTCTCTTGTCCCGTGGTGACCTGCGCCTTGATGATCACCTGCTTCTTTGGTGCATGCTTCCTTCTTCGTTGCTGTACGGGCTTCACGGTAGGGTCGAGGCTGAGCTTGTGCATTACAGTCTCCTCTGGTATCCCCGGGAGTTGATCATCAGACCAAGCAAAAAACTCGGATGTACTCAGAAAGGAACTTTTTATATTGCTATTGGACCTCAGACGGTAGGCCTGCTCCGATCTTTACTCCTAGGGCCGGGTCATCGTTTAGGAAAACTGCCAACAACTCGCCACCTGGTTCGGTGGTTGCGGATTTACCCTCGACTCCCCGGAGGTCCTTGTCCTTCCCGTCCGGCCTTGTGGCCTCTACCGAGATATTGTAGCACCTTCTGACCGCGGCCTGGTTACCTCGGACTTCCCCCAACCCATTTTTGCTGGGGAACTTCATTTTCTGGTGATAGGTAGACGCACCGCTTTTATTCGTTTGAGGATTCCCCGGCCGAAGATGGCGTTGTATGCTATCATACCTTTAATCACTATGAAGTCCACCATGACCGTAATAGTTTTGGGTGGGATGCCGAGGGTAACCGGCAGGCTTAGGGCTCCCTCGGGATAGGTGGCCTGGCCATTGAACCCGCAGAGAGGGGTTCGGATCGGGCGGAGCTTAGATGGATCCTCCCCCATCTTAAGGAAACAATCATAAGACAGTACATCAGGGGCACTCCCATTGTCGACTAGTATCCTATCTACGTTACAATGGTTTATTGTATCCAAAATCATGAGGGCGTCGTCATGCGGGGTGCTCAGCCCTTCTAAGTCTCGGTCTGAAAAGACTATGACCTGGGGCTCACTCGACGGGGCCTTTGGAGGCTCTATGGCTGGGCTCGCCCTCTCGGCATGATGCTTCCTTCCTCGGCTGCTGTCGCCCCCTGATGCTATTCCTCCGGAGATGACGTTGATGTGGACCCCTCGGGGGGCGTTGTCGATCTCCTCTGGGGCGCCTCGGTCCTCCTTGCGCTCGGCTACGAACCGAGCTAGGTGCCCCTGACGGATGAGGCGCTCGATCTCGTCCAGGAGGTGGTGGCAATCACCGGTATGGTGTCCGTGATCGCTGTGGAACAAGCAGTGCTTGCTATGATTATTGTTCTTCGACCTCATTGGCTCGGGTTGGTGGAGGAGACCCGAGTCTTTGATGTCTTCGTAGATCTCATAGACCGGCACGGCTAGTGGGGTGTACCGCTCATACTTCCGCGATGGTGCCTTGCGCTCCCCGTCTCGGTTCCGCCTTTTCCCGGAACTTGAGTTAGGCTCGGAAGCCCACTTCTTGTCCCCCTCCCAACCCGAGCTGGTTGCATCTCGGCATGCGCTGAGTACTTCTTCACACTCGGCATGGCGCAAATCCAGAGTTACTAGCTTGGCAAGGGTCGAGGGAGGGAGGAGGACAAGCTCGCGGCGGAGGTTCTCATCCCGGGTGCCCCCAGTCAGCGCGGTTATGGCTGAGGCCATGTCTAGGCGGGGGATCCTCAAGGCTTCCGACTCGAATCGGGGGATATAAGCCCAGAGTCTCTCCCCTTGCGCCTATTTAAGGGCCAGGAGCCCCGCTACCGACCTTGGGGGGGCACTTCCGGTGAAACTCCCTTTGAAGATTTGGCCAAACTACTTGAAATCTCGGATGGATCCGGGGGCGAGGGCCCGGAACCAAGCTTGAGCGCCTTGGACCAGGGTGGTCACGAAGGCTCGACATTTAATGGCGTCGGACGCTCCATGCAGGGTCATCAGAGCGTCGAAGCTGTCGTAGTGATCGGTCGGGTCGCCCTGGCCGTCGTAGAGCTTGAAGGTTGGGATGGAGGTTCTGGGAGACACATCTGCCTTCAAGATATACTCAGAGAAAGGGGATTTCTCCTCATCCTCTGGGGGAGAGGCCTTCTGCAGGGCGCGTAGGGCGCGTTCTTGTTCTGCGAAGCGTCTCTCGAACTCTTGCAGCCGGAGAGATAACTCTGGCTACTGTTGTGGCGCGAGGCTGGGGGGAATGTCTTGACGATCCTCGGGAACATCGATCTCCGGGTTTGGACGGCCTGCCCCAGGTTTTCCCCGCCTCGGTGTGGAGGCAGCCACTTG
Source organism: Amorphophallus konjac (assembly GCA_022559845.1). Lineage (NCBI taxonomy): Eukaryota > Viridiplantae > Streptophyta > Magnoliopsida > Alismatales > Araceae > Amorphophallus > Amorphophallus konjac. The sequence continues at coordinate 211,408,949 of CM040122.1, forward strand.
CTCCGGTGGCGGAGCTTGCGAGGGTCCTCCCATCCTGTTACGGATAATCTGCTGGCCGCGGATAGTGAAGTGGCCTCTAGCAGTGTGTTGGGATGCATTCTCGCGGGGAGGGCTCCCCGACGGGGCGCGTTACTTTCCATCCTTGGCCGCCTGGGTCCTCATGAGTTCCACGAGGACATCCAGTTTTACGTTGAGGGCTTGGAAGGTGTCGGCGCCACCGTTGAGCGGTAGACCTACTGTCGTAGGGGGGTGGCGGTTCGTTGGCGGGGGCGCTGGCGTTGGAGGGGGGGTTCTGTGAGGCCCAAGAGGGGCCATCCCCAGCCGCTACCATGGCCTTTCCCCTGTCACCGGCGGACCTCCTCCCTGAGCTCCTTCGCACCATGCTGGCTCTTTGTTCGTTTCCCACAGATGGTGCCAAATGAAGAGGCTTGATCTCGCATGGGTCCTGAGCAGGCAGAGGATCACCAAATTGTGAACTGCAAGAAAGGGAAACGGATCTGGGGGCCCAGGGATGAGTCCCTGGGGAAAACCCTCCTATGCTTAAGTCAGTACAGCTATGGTGGGAGCAATAGAAGGGGGGAAGTAGCTTCTACGCGAGATCCCTCTCCACCAGAAGGGTGAAGTGGTTCCTGCTAAGGAGTTTTGAGCGTGTGGTTGCCCTTACCTTTCACCGGAGGGTATCCTTGGTTTAAATAGTGCGCCCTCTTTCGGAGTCCTGTAAGTCGAGGGGTTTCAGGTGGGAGTTACGTCCTCAACGTGGGCTTTTACTGCCTCATCGTGGGAGCGTTATCGCCTTGGGGAGCTGGAGTCTGTCACCCTTATAAATTCCTGCTCACAGAGGACTCTTAACGGCTGCATGGATAAGCAATCGACGGTCGACCGTTTCGAGCTGAGGGGGGGCAGCCATATCTGGGCGATAGGCCTAGCTCGGACGGAGATGGGTTGGAACGATCATGTGTGCCTCCCTCTATCCTGGCTAAGGATGGATTGGGCGTAGATCATTCTGATGACCTGACCGTCGCTCGGGCCTTCTGAGCCTGAGGGCCACCTAGGAAAGTTGGGTCCCTGAGCGATCTTTTATTGGGCTTTTAGTCCGGAGTGGGCCCTGTGGGCTATCACCTGGGCGAGCGTGGCCTTGTTTGGTCCTAATGGGCCAAGTTCGGCTACTCTTTGACTGGGCTGCAGAAATCCCCCTCTCCAATCTCTATTCAAAATGAGGTAGGATAGTTAGTCTCACTGAGTAACTAGGGGTGATGGCGTCTGAACAACGTGCACTCTTATGTACAAAGGTGTGGACTACACTTGACTGCTCTTTAAAAATTTTATGCACATAAAGAAAAATCTGAAAGTAAGATCAAAAGGTCAGAAAAAGTGCTAAAACCCAAAGGCAAAAACTAGAAATGTTGAATGTGTTTAATCTCAATACTTGTCATTAGTTACTCCTAAGGGAGTCATTGATTTTGAATGAGTAAGGTTAATGAAGGTTAAACTAGAATTAAACATGTAGCCTTGGTTTTGCATATAAAATCTGAATGCAGAATGATGCAATGAGTTTAATTGATAAAATCTACATTTATTATACTTAAACCAATCATAAAATAAAGGGCTACATCATAAGAGTTCCAATAATTGAAGAGTCTGAAAATTGAATGCTTGCCTAATGAAAAATGCTTCAGATTGTCATACTTCTAAATCAATAAGTTTCTTGAACTCCCTGCAAAGTTTTCAAGTCACTCACTTATAAATTCTGGTTGCACTGTCTTCTGATGCCCTGTCTGAACTGATTGATCATGTATTATTCTGATGAGCCTCTTCTATCTCAAATGGGGAGAAGAGTTTTTGAATTCTTGAATATGCTTTTGATGAGGGCATCCCTTGCCCCTCCACATTTTCTCCGGACTCGGATTGTTCGTCGGCAAGCGCCATTATGTTAGTCATGTATTTTTGAGTCTAGTCATGCAATCTTCACATTTTTTTTGAGTCAATATCATGTAATTTTCCCTTTATTTGAGTCATGTACCTAGGTTGTTGAGTCATTTTCCTAAGTATTGAGTCATTATGTTGGTTTGATAGGTTATTGGGCCCATCTCATTGGGCTAGGCCCATGGATGCCCCCCCTTCCCTTCGGTTATTAGTCATTGTGTCTTTTGTTAGGGTCCTTTGTGAAAAAGTCATGTGCCTATAAATAGGCCACCCCACTCCTCATATGTAACAACTTTTGAAGAATCATTTGAATAGAAAAAATTCTCTAGTCTTACTCCTCTCTATCAAATCTCTCTTCCCTCTCTCACCCATTATCTCTCTCTCTCTCTCTTTATCTCTCTCTCTCTCTCCCTCCACCCAATTTTCGGAATTTTCTCTCTCCTCCCCATTCACCCCTCATTAAGACCTCTCCCCTTCCCCATACACCCATTTAACTCCCCCTCAACCCAAGGTGGCATCCTCCAATCCACACCCCACCTCCCAACCCCCAACTACCCAACACCACTTCCTAAGCACCCCTTCCTCTCCCCAAGGTTGAAGGGGCTCTTCCCTAAGCCCAAATTCGAATTTCCCTCTCCCTAGGGCAGTGCCCTTCCATCTCCCCACCTCCCAAACCACCCAAAGTCGCAGCCCCCCTTCCCCATACCAGCCAAGTTCACCCTCCACCTCTTACTCTCTTGGCCATCCCCTTCCCCACCCCCTCATCTTCTTCTCATTCAGCCTCTGTTTCAGATAGCAGAGTTGCAGCAACTTCCAGAGGCAGCCACGACCGTCTCTCAAAGATTCAGGTGGCAAGCCCTAGATTTATGGAATCATCATCGAGATAGCTTTCCAACGGTGGTGGTCTCGCCGGCTTCCGAGGTCGGAGCTATCCGCAGGAGCTGATCTCCCACGACTGCGCAGAAGACCCCAGGCAGAGAACCAGAGCGAGAGTGGAAGCCCGGCCACGACGAACCTTTTGGGATTCAGATCAAGTGTTCTTTAGCAAAGTTCTTCCCTCTGAAGTCCTCTTTCATCCTAAAGAAGCAGACTGCATTTGGACATCGGCATCTCAAGTTACAAATTTTCTACTCCAAGTGTGTCAGGTCAGTTTACAGGAGCTAGAACCGACACCCCTCTACTCATCTGATCGTCCCGGTCTTCTCCGACATCTGTCGACGTCGCCGTCAGTGCCGACAGAAAGAAGACTCGGCTACGGTTCCAACGGTTCAGGTCTCGCCTCAATCAGAGCTTGTTAGAGATCGTGGCACCCTCTGCAACCAGCCATATTGATCTGCACCAGACAGAGGCAGAATCAATCAGTCCGGTCCCAGACTCTGCCACGGCCAGCTCGTGAAGGCTCTGAGCGCCATTTTTGGAGGGAAGAAACTACTTCAAGCTAGCTGCCACCTCCAAGAAGAAGGGACTCAATCGGCCAACGGAACCCTCTGCTCCAATTTTCATCGTCGAAGATGGCAGACTGCCCCTGTGGTCCCAGGTTAGACCAGTCCTCACTCCTTTGGTTACCCCTCTCTCCACCGACATCGGATCACATCCCCGTCAACTCCGGCTCAAAGCTACCCCGACCATGATCGCATCACTGCCAGTTTCATGCCAATCGGAGTCCGTGAGAGCCCACAGTGACTTCTACAACCTACTGCATCAATTCGGTACCCGCCAGAGACCAGACGCTGCTGTCCTGTTCCAGTCGCCGGCGCGGTCAGCCCCGAGTATCAAAGCTTCCCCAAAAATTCAAGCTTCATCCTCTGTCAGTTGGGTACACACTGACTTCTATGGTCTCGTCAAGATCCGAGTTCCGTGGAACCCGTGGCAGCACCGTCTCCGACTGTCTGTCCAGTGAACCTGAAGCAGGGCAGAACCGGTGGAGCTCGGGAGGTCAAGTTTCATTGCGTAATCCCCAACCCGCTTGGCCGGCTGAAGGCCCCTCCATGCGTGGAGGTAGTTTTGGATGTAATTAACTTAATCCCCAGCCCAAGATCATCCCTCCTGCGAGAGGCGTAGTGTTATACTCTTTACACTTTCAGGTTGAAGCGACACCGACGCGGCGTGCGGGTACATACCCTCGCCTCCCCGCTCGCCCCCGTCTCCGGCCGGAGTCGGCGTCTTCACGCCGGCTAGGTGAGCTCCTGAACATCCCTCATTGTTGTATTGGACTTGCTTAGCTTAGTATTGCTATAGTTACTCCGTCGGCGGTAAGAGAGTGTCCGATTTTACATTACCACCAAATTGAGTGACCACCGCGGGCGAGTTGAGAGTGAATCCACTTAACCCACACCCTTGGTGTGTTGGCCGCCCATGATTTGGGCATCCTAGGCCCATTTTGGGTTCTCCCCAAGCTTGCCAACCCTTGGAGCCTCATGGTCCCACCTCGGACCCTCTCCAACATCGCCTAGTTGCCTTCGGGCCATAGTGTGTGCCATACGGGTGAGCTCACTAGTATGAGTCCGCTGCTCAAACTTGAATGCTTGCAAAATAGGTCCAAGGTCGATTTTACATCAAGTGGTATCAGAGCATCATCATCCTTAGGTGTGTCACATCAAGTGGTATCAGAGCAAGTTCACAACATATCTCTATCAAGTTGGTCCTAGGGCATGTCTATGCATTTAGAGTCTTCAAGTGCATCACTCTTGTCCCTTAGTATGGCCACCTCATATCGACCTTACCAATCGGCCCACTCCATAAGTCCAAGCCACCAAGAGATGCCTACCACTAACACCCATAACTTCCCTGGCCATGTCAACTACTTCATGAAAGCCTTGACCTATGCCAATGAGCGGCTTGATAACATATCGGACCGACTCAACCAACTTGGAGAAAATAGGCCCGCCCCAAGGACAGACGATAGAATGGTCCCTTTCCCACTTCCCACCTTTGATGGAACCTCTCCTAGAGAATATTTAGATTGGGAAGCTACAATGGACCAATACTTCACTTGGTATCATATATCCGAGGATGAAAAGGCATTGGTTGCCAAAATGCAACTTACCAAACGGGCGGAAACTTATTGGATGCAAATTGTCGGGCTAAAGATACTTAGAAGGGAAACTCCCATCACCACTTGGAAGGACATGAAGGAGCAACTTAGAGCAAAATATATGTCCCCTTCCTACCCGGGTTACCAAAACTCGAGGAGCACTCTCACTCCTCCAAACCCACCCGTCCAAACCCTTACCACTAGAACCCAAGTCTCCAAGGCCTCCACCTCCCCACCTAATCCCATGAGGGCCCCCACACCCCAACCAAAACCCCCTTCACTAACCTACACTAGTCAAGCCTCTTTAGCCCCCACTTCCACCCCAAATGATCCCAAGGGAAAGAGATCCCTAACCGACCCAATTCCCTCCATGGTGACCACCACTCATCCAACCCTCACCATTAAAAACCATGTGGACACCGTGTCCACCCCTCCACCAAGGCCCATAATGGCCACCATCCCCAAACCCAAAACCCCTCACCCAACTCACCTCCCGCTTCCTACACCAATCTTTCCCCAACTTAGGCCTCCTCTACTTCCCCTTCCTATCCAAGTCCACCCTTGCCCACCACCCCAAGTGCACCATGCTCCAGCTATCACCAATTCTCCCGCATTAGACCTACCCAACCCATTAACACTAGGAATTGAAACCTCCACAACCATCCACATGGGAGTAGATGCTAGTCCGAAACCCATTCCCACCCATAAGGAAGCCCAAGATCACACCAATGGTAAGGAAAAGCCTCAACCCTTTACCACTTCAAATGGCCCAGATCCTCAAGACTCACCCACCTTCACCATGAATGAGCATATACTCCAATGGCTCAAGCAAGGACCCACCCTTCCTAGCTCACCCCCACCTCTCTCACCTTTGGGATATCCATCCCAAATTGTTCCCCTCCACTCCTATCACACCACAATCCAATCCTACTATGAGGTAGAAGATTGGGATGATCTCCTCAAAGGTCTAAAGTGGCAATCAGACTTGACTTCTTTATTGGCCCTAGGAGCGGACCAACCCAAGAGCCTTAACCTCATCCATCCATGCATTAGGTCTATCTCCTCGGTTTGCACTATTGGTTGCTACACTAGTGACATCCTTTTCCTTCTCCCCATAGTGGAAGAGCCCATCCTGGTCCACTCCCCTACCATTGTGATTCCTAAAATCTTGACCAACCAGCCCACCCCATACACCGGCCCAATCATTTCACTAGAAGAAGACGACTCATCACCTTTTGAGGACCTTGAGGACATGGAGCCCCTTGGTAACCCACTTTATGATCCCTATGATCCATTCCAATGAGAGTCAAGGAACCCGAGTAACCCAACCACCTTAACTACCACCTACCTTTCCCTACCCCAACCCACCATGTTTGATCCAATCCACCCCATCCCAGACCCGGGTTACACCATGGGAACCATGACTTTGGGTGGTATACACCTAGGGATCGAGGAAGTGCCCCATCTCATGATATCCACCTTTCTAGACCCCTTCGACCCATTCCAATGGAAGTCCAAAGGCCCACACATAGGAGACATATTTGTCACAAGAGTGCATAAGTCTTGGCATACAACACCACTTGGCATGATTCATAAGTCGGGTACATTCATTTACATCACCCACATGTCAAGTAGGAAGCATAAGTGGACCGTATTTGGATGTATTGGCCCACCCTCATTCATCATGAGTCTTAAGTATGAGAGGAGCATACATGGATGTCCGGGTCCCCTGACATTTGTCATACCCATGCATAAAAAGTTCATCTATGGATGTCCCGGCCCCCCTGAGTCTGTCACAATCTTCATAGCATCAAAGCATGATCGATCTACATGTGGCTGCCCCGGACCACCTTTGCATACCAAACATTGCCCACTCACATCGCATCATCAAGCATGGCATATGCATCCAAGCACATATCAAGCAACAAGCGGTGATATTCACAACAAGCGAGCAAAAACTCATGAGCGCCACTTGGAATTCCAAGTTGGTAACTTGACGATGATGACTTTGGAGTGGCTCTACCCCAGGGTCACCTCCAAATTGAGGGCACGAGGACTTGGACCTTGCCAAGTTCCGAGTGACTTTGGCAACCCGGCTTATGGGTTGAACTTTCAAAAAGGGTTTTGGGATTCTCCCCATTTCTCATGTGGCAGATCTAGCACCTTATAAGGGCACCGCGGTGGATCCTAGTGAGTGCCTCCAGCTTACACCTACCCTTGTGAGAGACACCCTCGGAGTGCCACCATAAATAGCCTGAGAGCCCGACGTGAGCACACAGCGGCAATACTAGGCAAGCAAGATCCCATCGCCAGCATGAGGGTATGACCGAGTCACTTTGTCGAGCTGAAGCGCCGTTCCCCGACTATGGTCGCGGGTTGAGTATGGAGATCGAGGATCACCCAGAGCCGCAGTTTGATGTACTACTTCCCTGGTGGACCCATACTCGACGGGGTCGAGTTTTCCCCACCCCGGGGGTATGATGAGGGCATCCCTTGCCCCTCCACATTTTCTCCGGACTCGGATTGTTCGTCGGCAAGCGCCATTATGTTAGTCATGTATTTTTGAGTCTAGTCATGTAATATTCACATTTTTTTGAGTCAATATCATGTAATTTTCCCTTTATTTGAGTCATGTACCTAGGTTGTTGAGTCATTTTCCTAAGTATTGAGTCATTATGTTGGTTTGATAGGTTATTGGGCCCATCTCATTGGGCTAGGCCCATGGATGCCCCCCCTTCCCTTCAGTTATTAGTCATTGTGTCTTTTGTTAGGGTCCTTTGTGAAAAAGTCATGTGCCTATAAATAGGCCACCCCACTCCTCATATGTAACAACTTTTGAAGAATCATTTGAATAGAAAAAATTATCTAGTCTTACTCCTCTCTACCAAATCTCTCTTCCCTCTCTCACCCATTATCTATCTCTCTCTCTCTTTATCTCTCTCTCTCTCTCCCTTTCCCCCAATTTTTGGAATTTTCTCTCTCCTCCCCATTCACCCCTCATTAAGACCTCTCCCCTTCCCCATACACCCATTTAACTCCCCCTCAACCTAAGGTGGCATCCTCCAATCCACACCCCACCTCCCAACCCCCAACTACCCAACACCACTTCCTAAGCACCCCTTCCTCTCCCCAAGGTTGAAGGGGCTCTTCCCTAAGCCCAAATTCGAATTTCCCTCTCCCTAGGGCAGTGCCCTTCCATCTCCCCACCTCCCAAACCACCCAAAGTCGGAGCCCCCCTTCCCCATACCAGCCAAGTTCACCCTCCACCTCTTACTCTCTTGGCCATCCCCTTCCCCACCCCCTCATCTTCTTCTCATTCAGCCTCTGTTTCAGATAGCAGAGTTGCAGCAACTTCCAGAGGCAGCCATGACCGTCTCTCAAAGATTCAGGTGGCAAGGCCTAGATTTATGGAATCTTCATCGAGATAGCTTTCCAACGGTGGTGGTCTCGCCGGCTTCCGAGGTCGGAGCTATCCGCAGGAGCTGATCTCCCACGACTGCGCAGAAGACCCCAGGCAGAGAACCAGAGCGAGATTGGAAGCCCGACCACGACGAACCTTTTGGGATTCAGATCAAGTGTTCTTCAGCAAAGTTCTTCCCTCTCAAGTCCTCTTTCATCCTAAAGAAGCAGACTGCATTTGGACATCGGCATCTCAAGTTACAAATTTTCTACTCCAAGTGTATCAGGTCAGTTTACAGGAGCCAAAACCGACACCCCTCTACTCATCTGATCGTCCCGGTCTTCTCAGACATCTGCCGATGTCGCCTCAGTGCTGAAAGAAAGAAGACTTGGCTACGGTTCCAACGGTTCAGGTCTCACCTCAATCAGAGCTTGTTAGAGATCGTGGCACCCTCTGCAACCAGCCACATTGATCTGCACCAGACAGAGGCAGAATCAATCAGTCCGGTCCCAGACTCTGCCATGGCCAGCTCGTGAAGGCTCTGAGCGCCATTTTTGGAGGGAAGAAACTAATTCAAGCTAGCTGCCACCTCCAAGAAGAAGGGACTCAATCAGCCACCGGAACCCTCTGCTCCAATTTTCTTCGTCGGAGACGGTAGACTGCCCCTGTGGTCCCAGGTTAGACCAGTCCTCACTCCTCCGGTTACCCCTTTCTCCACCGACATCGGATGACATCCCCGTCAACTCCGGCTTGAAGCTACCCTGACCACGATCGCATCACCGCCAGTTTCATTCCAATCGGAGTCCGGGAGAGCCCACAGTGACTTCTGCAACCTGCTGCATCAGTTTGGTACCCGCCAGAGACCAGACGCTGCTGTCCTGTTCCAGTCGCTGGCGCGGTCAGCCCCGAGTATCAAAGCTTCCCCAAAAATTCAAGCTTCATCCTCTGTCAGTTGGAAAACTTTTGGCGCTGGTCTTGTCAAGATCCGAGTTCTGTGGAACCCGTCGCAGCACCGTCTCCGACTGTCTGTCCAATGAACCTGAAGCAGGGCAGAACCGGTGGAGCTCGGGAGGTCAAGTTTCATTTCGTAATCCCCAACCCGCTTGGCTGGCTGAAGGCCCCTCCCTGCATGGAGGTAGTTTTAGATGTAATTAACTTAATCCCCACCCCAAGATCATCCCTCCTGCGAGAGGCGTAGTGTTGTACTCTTTACACTTTCAGGTTGAAGCGACACCGACGCGGCGTGCGGGTACATACCCTCGCCTCCCCGCTCGCCCCCGTCTCCGGCCGGAGTCGGCGTCTTCACGCCGGTTAGGTGAGCTCCTGAACATCCCTTATTGCTGTATTGGACTTGCTTAGCTTAGTATTGCTATAGTTACTCCGTCGGCGGTAAGAGAGTGTCCGATTTTACATTGCCACCAAATTGAGTGACCACCGCGGGCGAGTTGAGAGTGAATCCACTTAACCCACACCCTTGGTGTGTTGGCCACCCATGATTTGGGCATCCTAGGCCCATTTTGGGTTCTCCCCAAGCTTGCCAACCCTTGGAGCCTCATGGTCCCACCTCGGACCCTCTCCAACATCGCCTAGTTGCCTTCGGGCCCTAGTGTGTGCCATACGGGTGAGCTCACTAGTGTGAGTCCGCTGCTCAAACTTGAATGCTTGCAAAATAGGTCCAAGGTCGGTTTTACATCAAGTGGTATCAGAGCATCATCATCCTTAGGTGTGTCACATCAGCTTTGATCTTATCACTGAACTCCTATGTTTTGATGTGAAATTATGCATGTCTGAATATGTTTCATTTGAACTAGGTTACATCCACATTTTCATTTAAGCATCAAACTCATTTTTTGTTGTCAAAAAGGGGAGAGTTTGATGAGTCAATATTTAACGGGGAGAGTTAGTTGCATCATTAAGGGGAAGAAAAAAAAAATTCTCATGTCAAGGGAGAGAACAGTTAGGGAAGAATATCTTTGTTGTGTTTATCAAACTATCGCTTACTTTTTGATGAAGGCAAAGGGGGAGAATAGTTTGATATATGAGTCAACATGCTTTTTGGTCAAAATTGGTCATAATGACTCATAAATAGTTTGATATATGAGTCAATATGCTTTTTGGTCAAAATTGGTCCTAATGACTTATAGTGTTGCCATCATCAAAAAGGGAGAGATTGATGTATATTCCTTGTGGTTTTGATGATGTCAAACACAACGAGATGATGATGACATATGTGTTGATGCTTCATTGGACTTAATGTCATCATGAGTCATAGTGTTTTGATCTTGGAGCATTGTTTTTATGCCTTGTTGAAGTCACCTATTGATGCATTTTTGATTCTATCATGATCTAAACATATACAGAAGTGTGTGTCTAAAACAAGGTTAGACAACATAGACACACGTGATGGAGTCGATGAAGTCAAGATAATCAGCATCTTAAGCTCAAAGCCGTAGTGAAGGCTCAGTGTAGATACAACCATCTATACAAGCAATCCTCAACAAACCTTCAGCAGAGTCAGCTATACAAGATCAATCCTTAAGCTAAGTTCAGTCGACCGAACAGATCATTTCGATCATCCGAAATCACCAGAAGAGAAATCAAGAGAATCAAGCATTCTGGTTATTATCAGGACATCGACGCAGGATTGACACTGCATCGACGCAACAATGCTAAATCAGCTGACAACAATTCTGCATCGACATATCAAAGAGGATGCATCGACGCAGCGATGATCACAGAAACAAATTCAAAGGCATGCCTCAATGCAGCTAGTACACTGTCTCGACGCATCGGTCCATATCCCTCCTGGAAGAATTCTGCCTCGATGCATCTAAAGCACATGCCCCGACGCATCAGTTCAGAACTTCAATTTGGAAGTCTGCTAAGTTGAAGCACCAAGAATTGTGCCCCTACGCAGTCAAGCCTACAGTAGTGATTTCTGGAATTTTGCACCGACGCATCTATGCACATGCCTCGACGCAATCAAGGAATATCAAGATGAAAGTATCTAGATTGAGTTTGCAATTAGCTTGAACATTCAGAGTGTAGAGTTCAGGAAATGTTCAAATAGAGACAACGTCAATCAAAAGCAAATTCCTAAGTATGGAACATCTCTTCTGCTACAGGTTATGTATGATAAGCAGTTGGTCCTTTGAAGAATTAAAATGGTCACGTGGGTTCGTAACTAAGTCCACTTGGCATGTGATCCATGGCGGCTGGTCCATCCGAAGAATCTGCCACGTGGCTGCTACTTAGAAAAGCCTGCTCGTTTCAACTGACACGTGGACTCTCAATTGCACATTCCAGAAGCACTCTTTTGGCGAGAGTGTTCCCACCACACGCCAAGGGAATCTTGCGGGGACCACAAGATTCATTCTCACAGGATAAAAGTCATCTTGCGCGTAGACTCAAAACAAGAGAAGAAGAAGAAAAAGGAGAAGAAGCGGAGAGCCGAAGAGCAGTGAGCTGAGAGGAGAAAAGAAAGAGAGTCTGAGAGAAAGAAAGAGAGTCTGAGAAGAGAGAAAGAGAGCTATTGAATACAAAGTGCTGGAGAGAAGGGCTAGTGAGCAGTGAGAGAATAGAGGAGAAGTTCGGAGTGGGTGATTGTGAGATGAGAAAGAAGGAAAAGGAAAACATGGTATCGGAGATCTAAAGATTTCTTGAAGAGCTGTCGAGGTTCCGACTTCTAGATCAGATCTAGAGTCTTCTGCTCATCCGAGCTACATTGTCTTGAAGTTCTGTCGCTATTTTATTTTGTTCTTTTCATTTTCTCTTTCAATCTTTCTTCAAGCTGTTAGGCAGCAGAGCAAGATGTGTTGCTCAGCAGGCGAGGATTTGTTCCTTGGACAGCAAGAGGTGATTGCTCAATGGGCGAGGATTTGTTCCTCGGATAGTAAGCTGTGATTGCTCAGTGGGCGAGGATTGGTTCCTCGGACAGCAAGCTGTGAAGCTCAATGGTCTGGGATTGGTTCCCCGAAGCTATGGACCAGCAGTTTGTAGGGATTCCTCTCCAAAGCTATGGATCAACGGTTGTGTTGGAGTGTTCTCTACGTTCTTGCTTGAGCAAGGGAAGCCTCACTCCGGTTGAGTGAGGGGTGGACGTAGATCTCAAGGTTGAGATCGAACCACCTTACAAACCTCTTTGCACTGTGGCTTGCATTGTGCGCCTGATTGTCCATATTCTCTACCTCATTTACAGAGTCAGTCATATGATTGGTTGAGTGCATTGTGTTCGAGTTCAGTTCTGCTTGAAGCATCCATTCTGAGAGAGTGTTCTGCGATCTATTATTCATTCTCATTTAACATGGGATATGCTAAATGTTTGATATTTGTTCTGCATGATCTAGTGCATGCCAAGGTCAGCTTCTGTTTAATTCTAGCATATCATCATATGTTTGATTGTGGTTTGGTATGAACCTTTGGATGTTGTTCTCTTCAGTGTGAGGTCGATTCATGCCCATACACTCGCTTTGCAGTGCATTCACTGATATACTCTCTTGCTTTACTCACTAAGTGTTTGAGTGTTTGTCCTAGTATAGCACCAGTTCCATTCGAGCCATCATATGTTTTTATTTCCGCACAAATTTTAATAGTGAGATCTATTCACCCCCCCTCTAGATCTCGCTCCTGCACCCTAAAATAGGATGTGATTGCTCAATTTCTTCGGCTTGATAAGCCTATGTTGGCGCCGCTTCGATGGCAAGTGCTAAAGTTATGGAAATGTCTGTAGCTTCTTTTGAATGTTCCCCATCTCTGGCGTGGGAATGTCATCGGCTTCAGGTAGCTCATAATCAATGCTAAGTTGTGGCTGCTCTAGAGCCGTTTGCAGCTGGTCTGGTCCCGCAGTTACCCCCGGCATCTCGATGCCCGCTGTCATAGCATAGCTATTTGGGTATGTCAAAGCTATGGGCCTCAAGACAGGAGGGAACACTGGTGGATCCATGCCAAGTGGTGGAAGAGGCGTCTTTACACTCACGACCGGCATGGTCATCGCAGCCGGAATAGCGCGGACCTTCAAGAGGAATATGCGTGAAATGTCTCAAAAAGTCGATATAGTGATTAATGAGAATAAGCACGAGGCTAAAAAGAGGATGCTTACCTCAGCGGGCACCAAGTTTAATTCCCTGGCGGCCGGAACCCCCACCTCCAACTTCGCTTCCCGCTGTCCCATGGAAGGGCCAGGTGATCCGATGCTGCTCCACATCAACTGCGGTGGACAGAATGCCGGGAAGTCACTCTCATAAGAAGATGAAAATGCGGCTTCTGCAGTCTTTTTCTCCGCCCTGGGAGACTCCTCATCCACCGAAGATGAGCTTTTTCCTGACCACGGACTTTTCTCTCTAAAAGCAGTCGACTCCACCAAGGAACGACTCGCTAGGAGTTTATCTTGCTCGGTGAGAACCTCCTCAAGCGGTTCTGCAGTAGGAAGAGTAGGCGGTCAAACCCCCGCTACAAGACGACTTGCTGAAAGTGCACCTTGTTCGGTGAGAACCTGCTTAGTCGGCTGTGCAGTAGAAGGAGTAGTCGGGCGAACTTTGACTGAAGCTTCAAAAGGGAAGCACAAATGTGAGCCCGCGATATAATGGATTGTGTAAATTTCGGAGGGTGCATCATAAATTACCTTCAATCTCATGGCTGGGGTGGGAGAAGGTAAATTCTCCTCAACAAGGGGAGCCGTTGGTGCTCCATCTCCCCTCTCTTCAACTCCCGCAGAAGCAGCAACCTTCTTCATGACCGTTGCAGGTGAAGTTGCGGGAACTGCAATACCGGAGTTAGCTCATATGGCCAATATGGAAATGAGGTGTAGGAAGGACATACCTTCAGTTGGGCATGGTTGCGCTTGAGATGCCTCAAATTCTTCAAAGGTAAACACAGCAGGGGGGAGTGATCGTTGGCTTTGTGTCTATAGCCTTCTTCTTTTGGGCCACTGAGGCCCGGGCTCTCTTCGCTTGAGTAACAACCTCCCCCACATGGGACCTCGTCCGCTTCTGCGAACCACCAGGTGGCAAAGGCGTAGTGGTTGGAGCCACCTCTGGGATTTCAAAATATGATGGCTTCTCAGCCATTATAATTAATTCTCCGTGGCGCTTGGTTTCCTCCAAGCTAAGCCGAACTGCATGTCGCACAGACACAGGGTGAAGAAAATGCATATTGTAGCAAAGAAAAGAACAAGTTAGAGGCTGAAGTTAATGCGCAAGAAATACCTACCAGCCCCGAGTATAGAGGAGAAAGTGGCCAGTAGAACAGCGAGGGCTCCTTGTTTCTCGATGCGGCCTCATGAATGAGCCAGAAAATATCCCCTATCACCTCACATCGCTCAGCCAACGACTCCAACTCCGAATGGCCGCGAGAAGACAAATAATAATAAAGGTCGAGGTGGTCTAGCCCCCACCCATCGGCACACTTGAAGGAGATATGAATTGGCTAGCCCAATATGGCCTCACTGGGAACGTAGTAATGCAAATAGCCACGGGGTCTAGCTGTAGAGTGTGGCCTACCGGTCCTCTCTTCTGATGAAGGTTCTATAAGGACAAAGCCGGTCACACACTGGGTGCCGGACGACCGTAGAAGGTAGAGGCTCCTCGACTAGCAAGGCAATCTACTAATGAATTAATCGCTCACCACTTACGCGACACAGTCCCTGGAGCATCTTCAAAAAGGTGTCCTTGTTAATGTCTGATAATTTTCGCTCAATCTTGGGTGAGCGGCGCTTGGTAGCCTTACGAGCCTCCAAACAAGTTGTGACTTCAGCATTTGTCTGAAATTTAAGCTTCTTCAGATAAGCTAGGTCAATGTCTAGAACCGGTAGTGACTGGGAGTCCAAGAACCTACGTTCAGCAACACCTAGCATTCTCTCCTGGAATTCCTGTAAAAGCATGTCTGGGCATTCCACCATTTGATGTACTCCGGGGTCACATGGGGAAAATGTCCAGGAGCTAGAACCATGAGTGAGGTGCCCTCTCTACGATGAAAGTAATCCCACTAAATGCAGGCTTCATCTGTTACCGCCGGGCTAGCCCGAACTCTGTTCGGTAGCGCAAACTGTGTTGAGGAAGGGGAAATGTGTTGATCATAGCGAAAATCCGGACTGAATCAGAATGGGTAATAGGTCTCCAACCATAAGGTCCGACCATTGTGAAAAGTCAAGACGCTTAGTCTTATTGACAGCGCCCAATCAATTAGCTCTAGCTCCAGAATTGGTCGTGTGCATGTGATGCCAGAAATGGGATGGCATATACTCCTCTGTCTCCTGAAGGCAGCATTCTGGCATCTTGTTACCAACAGGCTCAAGTGGGCGGCCAAACTCTATAAGTGAAGAATGCTAGGCGAATCCATCGGGACCTTGGTTAATATCCTCTGAATAGCGAAGAGTTGATCCGACGTCTAGGTAGGCTTAGCCCCCCGTAAATTCTATCATCCTTGGGACCAAATGTAGTGACTGAAGCGCCCGAGGAGCAGCTTCTGGGAATAGTGGACATACCCAGCCATTAAAGAAATGAAGTGGACCAATCGTCCATAAATTTTTGGGAAGATGTGACCGATGAAGGTCCCTGAGCATCTTGTATATTAAGCATAGGGCAACCGGGCAAAGTGAAAGCTTCATTCCCTATGCCATTAGACAGGCTGGGTAGATCCCCTCAGCGCTAATCACACTCTCATCACCTTGCGAAAGATCTAAAGAACAAATCCAATATGTCAGATACGCAGCACAGTGGGTGACTGCATTGACACAAGTCAGGTTAGGCCCTCCTCTTTGCCCTTCCTTTAATGAGATAGGGAATGTTGCTTGCTGCCGAACCCTCTTCTTCCGCTGAACTGGAGCTGGCGTCACTGAGGGAAAATTATGATGTCCCGGACCCTTTTGGATCCTTCTTCGTGGGTCCCGGATCTGGTTTCTCAGAGTGTCTGACTCCGTTGTGTCTGAAATTTCCTTTCGGACACTTTTCGTGTTCGGATCCGTGCGATTCGGGTCAATTCGGAGGCCCGGAACGTGTTCTGTGGCTTCTTCCGCGTGTTTTCCGATTCCCGCGTGTGTGTCTTGGAAACTCCTACGGAACCCTATAGCGGATGAACTGGGTCGTCCACCTACCCGCGAGTGGTACCGTTGCGATCAGCGTGTCGAGAGGATCGAGGAGGTGTATTTTTCTATTATTCAAGATTTTTTCGATTTTTTGGATTTTCTATAAATACCATATCTTTTTCTTTTTCTTTTCCACCTTTTTCTTCTTCTTATTCTTCCTCCTTTCCAACCGTTGGAGAGCGCCCTCTCCACCGCACACAGTGCTTCTTCCCCGGGCGACCGAGACGCGGCCTCCTTCACTCCGGCAACGGCGGCGGCGGCGGCGAGGCGGTCCCGGTGGTGTTCTTTTAGCGGCGGGAGGGGGGGCGTTCGTGAGTCTAAAAGCTTCATTCATGGTTTCGACGTTGATTCGGTGGAGCATTCGCTCCATTGAGGTAGGGGGACGAATCCTTATGCTCATCTCGTTGCTCACCGCGATTTGTAGGCCGAATGGGAGCCGAGAGGGGCATTTTTGAGCGGGTTTGGGTAAAACCATGCTTTGGGGAGAGCTCGCCCGATCTATGGATTTGAGCCGCGATTCGGCATTTTGATGGCCTAGAATCATGCTAGGGGTCCCCTGGGGTCTTCCCCTTTGATTCCCCCTCTCCTTTGGAGGCATGGGGGCATGGTTTGAATTTTTGGCTGTTTCACGCCGTTCCGCCGTCGGGTGTGTGTGACGGTCTTTCCAGAGACCCTCACACGGTGTAATGCACCCAGGTAGGTGCGTTACAGACCCGTTATAGCCATTGGGGGTCTGTGGATGTGACGGCCCCACGACAGAACGCCAGGGCACTGTGACGGTCCAGGGTTAGGCCTTCAGAGCCTTCTGACCGTTGGCTTTTTGACCGTTTATTCTTGACCGTTGGGGGGCTCAGGGCCTGTGACGCACCAGGCCTGGGGCGTCACAGCCCTGTAACGCCCCGGTGGGGGTGCGTCAGAGCGGCGGACCCAAGCACCCTGACGCGCCAAGGTCGGACCGTCAGGTGCTGTGACGGCCCGGGCGGGGCGCGTCACAGTCTGTTTTCACCGTTGCTTGTAACGGCCCAGGGCAGGACCGTCAGAGCCCTGTGACGGCCCAGTGTGGGTGCGTCACAGCCCTGTGACGGCCAAGTGTGGGTGCGTCACAGCCTGTGACGGCCCAGGAGGGGTGCGTCACAGTCTATTTTCCCTTCTGGCTCATGACGCTCCAGGTCTGGACCGTCAGAGCCCTGTGACGCGCTAGTGTAGGCGCGTCACAGCCTGTGACGGCCCAGTGGTGGACCGTCAGGCTCCTCGCTGCACCAAGCATGTGCGGTTATGTTTCTTCGTCGATGGGTTCCGTGAGTCAATCCTTACTTCCAGTGACCTGTCCACTAGTCGTAGCTTCCTGCGCATGCGGGTGCGGACCCACCTGGGAGTGGTGGAGAGCGAGACCCAGTGAGAGGTGGTTTTTAGGCTGGTTACCGTAGGGCCCCTTGCCTTTGCCACCAGAGTCCGATGGGGGGGGGGAAACCAGCTAGAGGACCCGACCTAGAGCAGATGGTCTGTGTGTGCACACGTAGTTGGGGGCTTAGGACACGCGCTGACAAGCGTGACCCCAGCTAGTTGTTGTTGTGGTACTTGTTGCGTGTCTGAGTCTCACGCCCGGGGCGTCGTAGCTAGACACTTGTGACGTGGTATAAGACGTCAGGGGATGCTTCTGGTCGTTCTTCTAGTGGGTAGTGCTCCTGTTCGCTGGCAGGTGTGGACTCGAGTTTTGTTGGACCGATGTTCAGTAGTACGGTACTGTTAGAGTAGATGGATTTTCCGTTTATTTACTTTAGCTTGTTGGTTCTACCGTACTCCTGTTAGGTAGGGTTACCTTCTACTTTCTCATTTTCCGTGCGAGGTGGGGATTCGCGGGATCCCTACTGGGCCAATGAAATGAGGCTCACCCCTGCTTTTCAGGTGAGGCGGGGTCTTCGAGAGGTGCGGCCGAGATTCAACGTGGTTCTTCTAGCCAGGGTTAGTCGCCAGTCTGCTAGAGCCGGGGGATGCCCCGTGTAGTTGTACACCGGGGGATGCCCCGTGTTGTTGTACTTTTCTTTCTGTTGACCGTACTTTTATTTTGGACATGAGACTTTGTGGACCTTATAGCAGTTTATTTATATTATTCTGTGTATTTTATTTTGCATTATTGTTCTATCTCTGCGGTTGTTTCAGCTTCTCTTGTACTCCCACACCATCCCTTTCTACCCTTCAGAGTCTTCGGGCTCGTGGGTTGGCGGACCGAGATTCGAGATGCGCCGGTTCCTTTCCGGTACTCGGATCCTGGGTCGTCACAGCTGGTATCAAAGCCTAGGTTGTGGAGGTATATCAGAACTTGAAACGAATTACGGTTGTCCAGAAGGTCCATGAATGTCCTGTACAGTCATCGACTGGCTTAGGGACGCGCGTGTTATATTGATTTGTGGTTGTTTCTTGATGCCAGGTGTGTTATGGCGCCACGGAGGAGGGCTCGTCCCCAACAGGGAGAGTCTAGTGGTGGTCCGGAGGAGCAGAGTAGGGCTTCAGTTTCTGAGGGTGTAGCTGGAGATGCGAGAGCTCCAGGGATGGACGATTTCTTCCGAGGTATGTTTGAGTATGTGTTTCAGCAGCAGCAGGGAGATCACCAGCAACAGGGCGGCGATGCTGGTGAGGACCAGGCTCATGGTGGTCATGGTCGTGTGCTGAAGGAGTTCTTGCTGTTCCAGCCACCTTCCTTCAGTGGGCAGCCAGATCCTGAGGTGGCCAGAGAGTGGCTGGATGATGTGCGGCGGATTTTCAGTGCGATGGAGTGTCCTGAGGAGGAGCAGGTAGCGTTGGCTACTCATCATCTTCAGGGGGCGGCCCGTACTTGGTGGATGTCAGAATGGGGTTCAGTGTTCCAGTCTCGTCCTCTTCGGTAGATTACGTGGCAAGAGTTCGTCACGGCTTTCGAGCGTGCTTTCTATCCATCCTTTGTCAGGTCATAGAGGTTGCGTGAGTTTATGGAGCTGACTCAGGGTAACATGACGGTGATGCAGTACCGTGCTAGGTTTATCGAGTTGGGCCGTTATGCTCCTCATATCATGGCAGATGAGGAGGTGAAGACCGATCAGTTTGTGGGTGGTCTGAGGCTATAGTTGAGGCATCATCTTCTTGTGTCAGGTTTGACTACTTTGGATGCGGCATGTAAGGCGGCAGCGGCGCTGGAGAGAGATTTGCAGAAGGTTCGAGGGTAGGGCAGTGCTAGTCAGGTGCAGGCAGATTTCAGCCAGCCGACGGGGATGCAGTAGCAGAGTACTGTCCAGCTCTCAGCATGTGGATCAGCGGAGACACAGTCTGTGGCTCCTGCGCCAGGGACGTCATCCTTTAGATCGAAGCTTAAGAAGCTGGTTTTGGTAAGATGCGTCAGGATCGTAAGGAGTCGAAGCAGGAGTCGATGGACAGTGTTCAGCAGCCGGTGGCTTTTCAGCGTCAGGGTTCGATGACCGGTTCGCGGGGTGGTTTCCCTAGGTGCGGTGGTTCTCATCCGGGTAGACCGTGTTCAGTGCCTATGATTTGTTTTAGGTGCGACCAGCCAGGCCACATGACACGTGACTATCCGCAGAGACCAAGCCAGCCGCACAAGTTTCGGCAACAACAGCAGTTTCAGCCGCAGCAGTTGTCATCACAGCCGCAGCAGTACCAGTAGCAGGGATAGTTTCCTCAATTGTCACGGTCAGCTACCATAGGGAGGCAGAGATCCTGAGGTAGAGTGACTCACATGACCTGGGCAGAGGCTGAGGCGTCGCATCTGGTGGAAGGTACTCTTTCGATTTTGGGATGTGCGGCTCGTGTTTTATTTGATTCAGGTGCTTCTCAGTCGTTCATCTCGGAGGATTTTACTCAGAGTGTGGAGGACCTAGTGACCGAGGTGTCCTATGACTTGGTGGTAGAGTTGCCTACCGGTGACTTCATGATCACCCCGTACTACTTTGAGAAGGTACCTGTGTGGGTGGAAGGGCAGAACTTGCCGGTTAGACTCTACGCATTACCACTTCAGGACTTCGATGTGATTTTGGGCATGGATTGGCTCGAGGCTCATCATGCCTTGGTGGATTGCGGCTCGAAGAATGTCTACTTCCGACAGTTTCGTGGACCCACCTTCTATTTCCAAGGTATTCGGTCTTCCTCTTCCCGCTTGCTTATTTCGACTATCCTTGCACGTCGTTTACTTGATGCTGGTTGTCAGGGCTTTCTCACATCCGTGATTTTGAGTGATCGGCAGTGTCCTGAGGTAGAGGACATTCCAGTCGTGTGCGAGTTTCTTGATGTTTTTCCCGAGAAGCTAGCAGGCTTGCCACCGCAGCGAGAGATTGATTTCGTGATTGAGGTGGTGCCGGGTACGGCGCCTATGTCGAAGGCCCCTTATCGGATGGTGCCTACGGAGTTGCGAGAGCTGAAGGCGCAGTTGCAGGAGTTGCTGGCCAAGGGGTATATTCGTCCTATTTATTCCCCATGGGGTGCGCCGGTGTTGTTCATGAAGAAGAAGGATGGTAGTTTGAGGCTGTGCATGGACTACCGTCAGTTGAACCAAGCGACTGTTAAGAACAAGTATCCGTTGCCTCGGATTGATGACTTGTTCGACCAGCTTCAGTCGGCTCGGGTGTTTTCGAGGATCGATTTGAGATCGGGCTATTACCAGTTGCGGACTCGAGAGTCAGACGTGGAGAAGACGGCGTTTCGATCAAGGTATGGGCATTATGAGTTCTTGGTGATGCCGTTTGGGCTCACCAATGCCCCCGCAGCGTTCATGGATTTGATGCATAGTGTGTTTCGTCCGTACTTGGACCAGTTCGTGGTCGTGTTTGTGGACGACATCCTTGTGTATTCACGGTCTTCTGAGGAACAGGTACACCATTTGGGTGTGGTGCTGCAGACGCTGCACAATCACCAGTTGTATGCGAAGCTATGTAAGTGTGAGTTCTGGCTTCGTGAGGTGAACTTTTAGGGGCACGTGATTTCTGGTGATGGTGTTTCCGTGGACCCGGCTAAGGTCGAGGATGTGGTACAGTGGCCGAGGCTGAGTTCTGTCACGGAGATTCAGAGTTTCTTGGGGCTCGCAGGCTATTATCAGCGGTTTATTTAGGATTTTTCTCGTATTGCAGCCCGGATGACCAGGCTTACGCGGAAGGAGGTGACGTTCGTTTGGACAGAGGAGTGTGATCGGAGCTTCGTGGAGCTGAAGAGGTTGCTTACCACTGCTCCGATTTTGGTGTTGCCATCTGGATCGGGTGGTTTCGTGGTGTGTACGGATGCTTCCGGGGTAGGTCTCAGTGCTGTGTTGATGCAGCATGAGAGAGTTGTGGCGTCTGCGTCGCGACAGTTGAAGCCACATGAGGCGAACTACCCTACTCATGATCTTGAGTTGGCGGCGGTGATTTTCGCTCTGAAGATCTGGAGGTATTATTTGTACGGCGAGAGGTTTGAGCTTTTCACTGACCATCAGAGTTTGAGGTATGTGTTCACCCAGAGGGATCTTAACCTCGGGCAAAGGAGGTGGATGGAGTATATGAAGGATTATGATTTCACTCTGTCTTATCAGCCTGGCAGAATGAACGTCGTGGCTGATGCTCTGAGTAGGAGAGTAATGGTCAGTCGGATGTTGTTGAGAAAGTGGAGGCTTTGGGAGCACATTCTGGCCATGACTTTTAGGCTCAAGGTCCCTCAGGACCAAGGTTCGGCTGTTCTTGCGAGTCCGACTGTCACGCCCGCGGTGCGTCGACAGGTGACTGAGGCTCAGCGAGCGGACCCCGAGCTACCTCGTATTCTGTCGATGGCCAAGGTGGAGTTCGGAGAGGATGGATCCGTGAGGTTCAGAGGTAGGTTGTACGTGCCAGCCGAGGGGCAGGTGCGGCGTACGGTATTGCGTGAGGCCCATGGGAGTCGGTATGCCATGCACCCCAGATCGGCTAAGATGTACCAGAACCTAAAGAGGCAATTTTGGTGGCCTGACATGAAGAGAGACGTGGCAGAATTTGTGGCCAGGTGTTTGACCTGTCAGCCGGTGAAGGCTGAGCATCAGCGACCAGGAGGCACACTTCATCCCTTGGATGTTCCTACGTGGAAGTGGGACCACGTGACCACTGATTTTGTGGTTGGGTTACCGAGGACGTCCAGCGGGGAGGATAGTATCTAGTTGCTAGTGGATAGACTGACGAAGACGGCGCGATTACTGCCGGTCAAGGTCAGTTGTAGCGTGCAGCGCTTGGCTTGTTTGTATGTAGAGCGGATCGTTCCGTTGCATGGAATCCCCATCTCCATTGTGTCCGATCGTGATGCCCGCTTCACTTCTGGATTCTGGAGGAGCTTCCAGAAGGCTCTAGGCACCGAGTTGGCATTTAGCTCGGCCTATCATCCTCAGTCGGACAGTCAGTCTGAGTGGACCATCCAGACTTTGGAGGACATGTTGGAGCGTGTTGCTTAGAATGGCAAGGGAGTTGGACCCACCACCTGCCATTGGTGGAGTTTGCCTATAACAACAGCTATCATTCGAGCATTGGTATGGCTGCCTATGAGGCGTTGGACGGGCGACCTTGTCGGACTCCGCTTGATTGGTTCGAGGTGGGCGAGCGTGCCCTGACCGTACCAGATTTGGTGCAGCAGTGTGTTGAGGTGGTGCATCTCGTTCGGCAGAAGATGTTGACAGCTCAGAGTCGATAGAAGAGTTATGCCGATCGGAGGAGGTGACCTCTCAGCTTTACTGTGGGAGACCAAGTTTTCTTGAGAGTTTCGCCCATGAAGGGTGTGATGTGTTTCGGTAGGCATGGGAAGCTGAGTCCCCGCTACATTGGTCCCTTTCCCATCGTTGAGCGTGTTGGGGAAGTTGTTTATCGGTTGCAGCCACCTCCGGAGCTTTCCGCCGTGCATGATGTGTTCCACGTGTCGATGCTTCGGAAGTACGTGCCCGATGTTTCCCATGTTCTCGAGGATGCCGTTTGGCCTGAGGTGACCCCAGATCTATCCCTTCCTGAGTTTCCTGTTCGCATTGAGGATCGACGAGAGCAGCGCCTGCGGAGCAAGGTTATTCCTCTGGTCAAGCTGGTCTGGCAGCGTCATTCTGGCGGCGAGGTGTCTTGGGAGCGCGAGGATGAGATGCGGGAGCTGTATCCTTATTTGTTTGCGTGAGTCTTTCCCCCGTTCTTGTATTTGTTCTTGAATTTTGAGGATGAAATTCACTTAAGGGGGGAGGGCTATGATGTCCAGGACCCTTTCGGATGCTTCTTCGTGGGTCCCAGATCTGTTTTCTCGGAGTGTCCGACTCTGTTGTGTCTGAAATTTTGTTTCGGACACCTTTCTTGTTCGGATCCGTGCGATTCGGGTCAGTTCGGAGGCCCGAAGCGTGTTACGCGACTTCTTCCGCGTGTTTTTTGATTCCCGCGTGTGTGTCTCGGAAACACCTACGGAACCCTGTAGTGGGTGAACCAGGTCGTCCACCTACCCGCGGGTAGTGCCGTTGCGATCAGCGTGTCGAGAGGATCGAGGAGGTGTATTTTTCTAATTTTTGAGCTTTTTCCGATTTTTTGGATTTGCTATAAATACCATATCTTTTTCTTTTTCTTTTCCACCTTTTTCTTCTTGTTATTCTTCCTCCTTTCCAACCGTTGGAGAGCACCCTGTCCACCGCGCACCATGCTTCTTCCCCGGGCGACCGAGACGTGGCCTCCTTCACTCCGGCAATGGCGTGGCGGCGGTGGCGGTGGCGAGGCGGTCCCGGTGGTGTTCTTTTAGCGGCGGGAGGCGGGGCGTTCGTGGGTCTAAAAGCTTCATTCATGGTTTCGGCGTCGATTCGGCGGAGCATTCGCTCCGTTGAGGTAGGGGGACGAATCCTTATGCTCATCCCATCGCTCCCCGCGATTTGTAGGCCGAATGGGAGCCGAGAGGGGCGTTTTTGAGCGGGTTAGGGAAAAACCATGCTTTGGGGAGAGCTCACCTAATCTATGGATTTGAGCCGCATTTCGGCGTTTTGATGGCCTAAATCCATGCTAGGGGTCCCCTGGGGTCTTCCCCTTTGATTCCCCCCTCTCTTTTGGAGGCATGGGGGTGTGGTTTGAATTTTTGGCTGTTTCACGCTGTTCCGCCGTCGGGTGTGTGTGACGGTCTTTCCTGAGTCCGTCACACGGTGTAACGCACCCAGGTAGGTGCGTTACAGACCCGTTATAGCCGTTGGGGGTCTGTGGATGTGACGGCCCCACAACAGACCGCCAGGGCACTGTGACGGTCCAGGGTTAGGCCATCAGAGCCTTCTGACCATTGGCTTTTTGACCGTTGATTCTTGACCATTGGGGGGCTCAGGGCCTGTGACGGACCAGGCCTGGCGCGTCATAGCCCTGTAACGCCCCGGTGGGGGTGCGTCAGAGCGACAGACCCAACCACCCTGACGCGCCCAGGTCGGGCCGTCAGGTGCTGTGACGGCCCGGGCGGGGCGCGTCACAGTATGTTTTCACTGTTGCTCGTGACGGCCCAGGGCTGGACCGTCAGAGCCCTGTGACGGCCCAGTGTGGGTGCGTCACAGCCCTGTGACGGCCCAGTGTGGGTGCGTCACAGCCTGTGACGGCCCAGGGGGGGTGCGTCACAGTCTGTTTTCCCATCTAGCTCGTGACGCTCCAGGGTTGGACCGTCAGAGCCCTGTGACTCGCTAGTGTAGGCGCGTCACAGCCTGTGACGGCCCAGGGTTGGACCGTCCGGCTCCTCGCTGCACCAAGCCTGTGCGGTTCCATTTCTTTGTTGATGGGTTCCGTGAGTCAGTCCTTACTTCCAGTGACCTGTCCACTAGTCGTAGCTTCCTAGGCACGCGGGTGCGGACCCACCTGGGAGTGGTGGAGAGCGAGACCCAGTGAGAGGCGGTTTTTAGGCTGGTTACCGTAGGGCCCCTTGCCTTTGCCACCAGAGTCCGGTGGGGGGGGGGAAACCAGCTAGAGGACCCGACCTAGAGCAGATGGTCTGTGTGTGCACACGTAGTTGGGGGATTAGGACACGCGCTGACGAGCGTGACCCCAGCTAGTCGTTGTTGTGGTACTTGTTGCGTGTCTGAGTCTCACGCTCGGGGCGTCGTAGCTAGACACTTGTGACGCGGTATAAGACGTCAGGGGACGCTTCCGGTCGTTCTTCTAGTGGGTAGTGCTCCTGTTCGCTGGCAGGTGTGGACTCGAGTTTTGTTGGACCGAGGTTCAGTAGTACGGTACTGTTAGAGTAGATGGCTTTTCCATTTATTTACTTTAGCTTGTTGGTTCTATCATACTCCTGTTAGGTAGGGTTGCCTTCTGCTTTCTCATTTTCCGTGGGAGGTGGGGATTCGCGGGATCCCTACTGGGCCAATGAAATGAGGCTCACCACTGCTTTTCAGGTGAGGCGGGGTCTTCAAGAGGTGCGGCCGAGTTTCAGCGTGGTTCTTCTAGCCAGGGTTAGCCGCCAGTCTGCCAGAGCCGGGGGATGCCCCGTGTAGTTGTACGCCGGGGGATGCCCCGTGTTGTTGTACTTTTCTTTCTGTTGACCGTACTTTTATTTTGGACATGAGACTCTGTGGACCTTGTAGCAGTTTATTTATATTATTCTATGCATTTTATTTTAGATTATTGTGCTATCTCCGCGGTTGTTTCAGCTTCTCTTGTACTCCCACACCTTCCCTTTCTACCCTTCCGAGTCTTAGGGCTTGTGGGTTGGTGGGCTGAGATTCGAGACGTGGCGGTTCCTTTTCGGTACTCGGATCCCGGGTGGTCACAGAAATCCTCATATTTTCACTCCCCTTTGAAGAAATATTGGAGCCAAGCGCCCATCCTCTCATGCCTTTTCTCCCCAGGCTTGCGAGCTTCTATGGTATCATACGAAAAATGGCACAAAGTACGATATGCTTTCTTCAAATATCGATAGGCAAATCCAGTTAGGTATCGCCATTCACCATTTATTTGGTCTTTCAGCCAATCTGGCCAACAAACCTCTTCATACGGCTTGCCGTTAATGGGGAGGCCGCTCAGCTCAGAAAGACTCAAGAGATCTAGGGATGTCTCTCCTTCTGATGTATAGAAAGTATTGTATTCTAGACAAAATACTTCGATCATGCCACAACATAGCCCTTTAGAGATCGGATATCGATATCTCAAAGCATATACACTGTGGTACACTCCGGCATTGACCAGAATTGGGGCATAATTCTGTAAAACATAGTCAGTAAATTCTACGTCTCCCACCCTGAAAGCATGAGCGTCGGCAGCCTTCATGTCAGCAAACTGATAAGTGCTACATTTTATGTTATAATTTGCATCACATTCATTGTCTTTTGAGCACTTAATGAGTCTAGTTGTGCATTAATATGGCCATAATTTCATTCTCGCCATTTTTCTAAGTTTGCATGATTCTATCATCAATTTTAAGTCAAAATGACCATGTGAGAAATATTCAAGAATTTTCATAATTAATTGAAAGCCATTTTGGGATGAAATACTTTGATATTTTGAAAATTATGGATTTTAAGGAATTTACGACCAGCCTAAAGTAGCTATTTAATGGACGACCATTTAAACAGGCGCATATTCATTTTATGGAATAAAGAAAACCTGGAAAATCAAGAGAATTTGCGACACTATTTCTAATCTGCGACCGTTCAAGCAGTCGCTCATTCATTTTATACGGAAATGCAGTAGAAAATCAAGAAAATGTAAAAAGAATGAGCGCCCATCTGAGAAGTCGCCCATTCCCTAATTTTTGGAAAAAAAGGAAAATCAAAACAAGGAAATAAATAATTTACGGTTGGAGGTTGGACGCCAGAAGGAAACTACACCCGTGTGAACAGACACTGTTCAGGAATTTGCGACAGTGGCTCAGTCGCTATTTCAGAAGAAACTAGAAACATCAGCAAAGTCTCCCGATTAAAGTTTACTTCCATATTTGAGTTTATCCATGCCTAATTTGAGGAAAGGAGGACTTTAATCTAAGCAAGAGACCTAATTTGATCACTCTTGGGTGCTGCAAAATCGGATTTGGATGCCTTTTGAAGAGTCACGACCGTGGAAAGCCATTAACCATTATAAATAGGCGTTGTGTGGGACTATGGGAGGGGATTCTCCTTAGGTTTAGCCCTAGATTTTATGCACTTCTATTCATCCTTTCAATTTGATTTCTTCTTCAAAGTTCTTCGTTTTTAAGACTTCTACAACTTCTTCTTCCTCCTCTTCTTCTAATTCTTTCTCATTTTTAAGCTATTCTTAATTTTTCAAAGCTCTATCTTCCGTTTTTACAGTTCTTCCGATTTTACAGCACTTTGTTACTTTCAATTTTTCTTCCTCTTCCACTCCTCTTTTTATCTTGATTTCTTCATAAAAGGTTTTTGTTTTTCAATGATATAAATTTTCTTATTCTATCTCTTCCTCCAATTCTCTACCATTTTCAAGTTATTAATTGCTTTTCAAAGTTCATGTTTTGGGTTTTTCACTGTTCATCAGCGCACCACCCTCTATTCATCCTTGATTTTCACCCCCTTCCTCTCATATTCTGCCTATGTGTTCTTCAGCAATCTTCTTCATCTCTCTTTGATCTCAAACTTTCTATTCTTCCACTTCTCCTAAATCTTCTCCGTTTTTATGTTATTCCTCCTCCAATCTCTCTATATTTTCAACTTAGTTTTTCACTATGCTTCTTATACTATCTCCACCGAACCCTCTCTTTCTCTCTTTTCAAAATACATTGCACACACACAGGTTTTCATAGTGAGTCTCCCTTCTATTTTCCCCTTTCTCTATTTTTCCTCGCATATCCCATGGCGGATCTTCATCTATCGATCCTCTCACGACGTCGGCTTTCAAGGCAGGGTGATCCACTCAACGGCTCGGCGAGGAGACGACGGCGTTCTTCATCCATCTCTTGGCTACAATTTTTTTCCCTTTTCTCTTTTTATTTCAAAGTTGTAATTTTTATTTTTCATAGATTGTACTCTTTCACTTTCATAGAAATAAAAGTCATCTTTGTAAATTTTGGTATTTTCCACTTTCTAATCTTCCAATTTCTCTTCTTTACCCCTTTCATATTCTTAAGTTTATTTTCATGCAATTTATTCTTTCCTTTTCATTAGTTTAATCTCACTCAAAATTTGATTATCAAAGCATAAGGATATTTTTTCAACTTGTTCTATAAAGATTTTTCCTCCTCGTGGGATCGAATCCACTTAACACTATATGTTTGATTTTTC
The DNA here is from genome assembly GCA_022559845.1 of Amorphophallus konjac. Lineage (NCBI taxonomy): Eukaryota > Viridiplantae > Streptophyta > Magnoliopsida > Alismatales > Araceae > Amorphophallus > Amorphophallus konjac. The sequence continues at coordinate 211,437,567 of CM040122.1, forward strand.
CAATCTTTTTAAGTGACTAAGTGCAATATTTTGAAATTGTGGCACGGCTTTTCAACGACGGGTTTGTGGCTATCAATTTTTGACGCCATTGTCGGGGAGGAAATTAATTTTTATGGTAGGAAATTCCTTGTGTTTGATTTATATATAATTTTACTAATTTTTATATTTTTTTTCCAGGAAAAATAAAAAACAATCATCAGAAAAAAAGAAGGTGGAAATTTGGACTTGAAAATCTCAGAAAAAAATCTGTCACAGAAGCATCGCTAAAAGCCTGAAACTGTTGCAGAAAATAGAAATTCAAAAATTTCTAGAAAATCACGCATCGCTAAAAGGTCATTAACGTAGAAAAATGTCATATTTTTAAAAAATTCTAAAAAATTCTAAAAAATCAGAAAAATTCTTGAAAAATTCAAAAAAATCAAAAAAATTAGAAAACATCAAGAACACAATTTTAGGGTTTATTTTACAATAGTTTTCACATTCTTTGTTATTTTTAGTTGATAGTTATCTTTTCTTCATATCTCTTTTTGAAAAAATTTGAAAAAAAAAATTGAAAAAAAAATAACTCTCTGAAAAAAAATTAGAAAATAGAAAAATAGAAAAATAATCCCATCATGCTAACATATCTTCATCATAGTAGCATTCTTATCATGCATTTTGTACTTTAGTTGATTTATTACTTCCTTGCATCATTATTTGAAAAAAAAGAAAAAAACTCTTTCTTTTCTTTTCTCTTTCCCCTTCTCAAGGGCAAGTTAGGATTCCTTACACCCTCTTAGAATTGGAAAGACCCTCCATTGAGCATTCCGTGTCTTTGGATTGAATTTCCTTTTCCAAGACCTCCACAAGTCCCCGCACCTAGGTGTTATGTAATTGTTTTTTTTTACTTCATTGATCAATAATATACCCCCCTAGGTGTGAGATTGAAAGTGTTGTCCAAATTGGATGCACTTTCCATATCACCACTAGGTAGGGCTTTTTACCAAAAAAAAAAAAAAGCCCCCGCACTTATAGATTCCCTCACGGACGCCGGACAGGTTCTACCAAGAAGCACCTTGAAGGTAGATTGCCCTTAGAAGGTTTCACATAAAAAAAAGAGTGTTGGAATTTATTACTATTTTAGAAAGTTGGTGTCTAAGGCTAGAGGTTTTATGACAAACGTCCTAGTGAGATTGTGGTTAATTAATTAGGACCCTACGAAAGTAGGGAGAGCCTCCCATAACTCCACCTCTTACCTGGCCAGTTAACCAATTTAGTAGTGAGTACCAATTCTTCTTTTCAAAAAAAATAAAAATAAAACATCATCACTTTGCATTCATATAGTGGTTGATTCATTGTATTGTTTTCCAAACTCATTTTCATAAAAATCTTTGAAAAAAAACCATCATTTTTTGTTGCATACTTCATTCATATAGTTGCATTTGCATTTATTCTGAAAAAAAATAAATCATCACCCTTCTTTGGGCCCTTTACATTGCAAGCAAGGTAGGAGATCCCTACACCCACATTTATTAGGGCCCATTAGTGAAATTGAGAGGTTAGTGTATTCTAGATCTCATCAGCAACCTAACCTCATGGCTGACCAAAATCAAAACCATGCTCATAAATAGATGAAGGGTTATTTCATGCCTAACCAATATCAACCAGTCTTCTATGTTCAAGCACCTCAGAACCAGGCGATTCAATATGAGATTAAATCTAGCACCATCCTGATGTTGCCATCATTCTATGGAAATCCTAATGAAGATCCTTACAAGTATCTAGATGAGTTCCTCCAGATATGTTCAACTGTCAAAATCCAAAACTTCTCAGATGATGCACTTAAGCTTACTCTCTTCCCATTCTCCCTTAAGGACAAAGCAAAATATTAGTTGGAAACCTTGGGTAGAACAATTGACACATGGGGAGAGATGCAAAAAGAGTGTTTGAAGAAATTCTACCCCATTGGTAGGACTAATACCATGAGAAGGGCTATCGCTGGATTTACACAAAACCCTGGGGAACAAATTCATGACGCCTGGGATAGGTTGAAAGATTTATTGAGAAAATGCCCCCATCATGGCCTATCTAGATGTCAAATTGTGCAAGCATTTTATGAGGGATTAACGGAATAGTATAGACAAATGGTGGATGTCTCATATGGGGGGGCTTTCATGAGTAAAAGTGAGGATGAAGTCTATGATTTGTTTGAAATGTTAAGCGAATACTCTATTAGCCATGCCTCACTTTCTTCCTATGAAAGAACAATTGGACCTTCAAAGAAGGGTGGGCTTTATAAAGTCAAAGGTCAAGGAGAGTTTGAGAGTAGGATGGATATTAATGCGCTTACTCAAAAGGTAAATAAAGTGGACTTGTTGGCGCAAAGGATGAGAAGGTGGACTTAGTGGCATAGAAGCTAGATCAATTATTGTCCATGAATAGACCGGAACCTTCTTTCTATTGTGCCTAGCAATCTCAACCTTTCTCAGATTCCAACCTTCAAGAACTTTGTGCTCTATGTTCTAGCCCAAATCATGACGTAATTGATTCTCCCACCCCCCAAATCATGCCGTAATTGGAGAGAGTAGAAGAAGCACAGTGAAAAACTAAGTTGAAAATAGAGAGCGATTGGAGGAGGAATAACTTAAAAACGGAGAAGATTTAGGAGAAGTAGAAGAAGAGAAAGTTGGAGATCAAAGAGAGACGAAGAAGATTGCTTAAGAACGCAGAGGCAGAAGATGAGAGGAAGGGGGTGAAAATCGAGCATGAATAGAGGGTGGTGCGTGGATGAACAGTGAAAAACCCAAAACCTGAATTTTGAAAAATAATTAATAACTTGAAAATGGTAGAGAACTGGAGCGTGAGTGAGAGCTGCTTTCAAAGAATTAAACGCCCCCAGACAAGAATCATCTAAATGTAATGGAGTGTCCTTAGCAAGCAACTGTGTGAGAGGGCGAGCAATGGTGGAGAAGTTCTGAATAAATCAGCGGTAAAAACCCGCATGGCCAAGAAAAGATCTGATTTGCTTGACAGATGCAGGGGAGGAAGATTGGAAATCAAGTCTACTTTGACTTTATCGACCTCTATTCCCCTTTCCGAAATTACATGGCCTAAAACTATACCTTCTATCACCATAAAGTGGCTCTTTTCCCAACTTAACACCAACTTGGATTCAATGCACCTTTTTAAAACCTGAGTAAAATTTTCTAAGCACCCCTCAAATGAAGAACCAAAAATTGAAAAATCATCCATAAATACTTCCAAAGTCTCCCCCACCATGTCAGAAAATATAGACATCATGCAGCGCTGAAACGTGGCGGGGGCATTACATTGCCCAAAAGGCATCCTTCTAAAAGCAAACGTCCCATAAGGGCACGTAAATGTAGTTTTTTCTTGATCCTCCGGATAGATAGCAACTTGATTGTATCCGGAATAGCCATCCAAAAAGCAAAAATAGTGTTGCCTAGCCAGTCTCTCCAAAATTTGATCAACAAATGGGAGTGGAAAATGATCTTTCTTAGTTACTGAATTCAATTTCTTATAGTCTATACAAACCCTCCACCCCGTCTACAATCACATAGGTACTTCTTCTCCCTTCTCATTTGTTACCACAGTCAGTCCCGACTTCTTGGGAACTACTTGTGTCAGGTTGACCCATTTGCTATCAGAAATGGGATATATGATCCCATCATCTAACCACTTTACAACTTCCTTTTTAACCACCTCTTTCATATTAGAACTCAGCTGGCACTGCATTTACCTGCTCGGCTTGGCATTATCTGTTGGAACCGGTGCGATAGATTCAGAGGGGGGTGAATGAATCAATCCTTTAAAAAATTTTGCCTAATTAAAATCTAATGCTCAGAACTACAGAATTTAAAGCCTAAAGGAATGAATTAAACTCCAAATCTAATCCATGTAAACTATAAGGAATTCACTGCTCTTCTAGACACGTTGGTTCTCATGGAGCCGAAATCAAATGATCCGTATGCAAACTTGATTCCACCAGACTAACGAAACAAATCGTGCCTAGATATACATCTAGCGAATCATACAATCAGGCTTCAAACCACTGCATAAAAGTTTTTAGGTGGTTCGGTCCTCCAGACCTACATCCACCCCACACTCAAACCCAAGTGTGGCTTATTACTGTGCAACACAGCTTGCGTCTGCTGGGCCTTATAGCTTAGCCTACAACCGCTGAGCATCACAGCTTGCTTCCGCTGGGCAATACAGCTTAGCCATCCGCTGACTCACAGCTTGACTGCTGGGGATTACAGCTTAACCCGACCGATGGGGACTACAGCTTAACCCGACCAGTGGAATCCTCCACTGCAAATGCTGAGTAACACAGCTTGCTCTGCTGACAAACAGCTTGAAGAAAGGTTTAAAAGGAAACACAAAATGGGAAACAAAGCAGCAACAGAAAGTTGTATACGATGAAGCACAAAGTAGCTCTCAAGGAGCAAGTTGGTCTGGATCTGATCCAAGAGCCAACTGATAGCACCACTTCGAAGAATTCTTCTCTTCTTCTTCTTCACGAGCTCTCTGTCTCTCTTTATTTCTCTTTCTCTTCTGCTTCTTCTCTCTTTCTCTTCTTCACTCTTTTTCTTCTTCTGGATCGTGCAGGCTATCTCTCTGCTTCTACTCTTCTATCACGATCAGGTCTTCTTCTGAGGAAGAAGCTTCATATTTATAGAGCAGCAGATAGGTGGGCATGTGTCCTCCAGATTCCCGCCCAGAGCACCTTGATCACGTGGCAGCATCCAGGCTCGTTGATGTATACGTGTCACGATCCTGGCACCTCCTCAAGTCTTGGATCATGTGCCATTCTTAATCTTCACGAAAACGTACCTGTCAGTCAGTCGAAGAGAATTATCAGCTTAAGACTATAAAACCTTGTACAAACTTCATTCATGCAAGCAAAACAGTGCATGAAATACACTGGCTGTACAGACCTGGTCGAGTGAACCAATGGAGACTGTACAGACTTTGTGTATTCTTGAATCACAGAATGCACTGACTAAGCTTATGAGTGTATAGACTTGATAGCACATAATGCAGTATTCATATGGGAAATTATGTACATTGAAGATGAGTGCACTGACATGCCAACCGAATGTGCAGACTCAGCATGCAGCAATGTGCAGACTTGCTCAAATGATGCACGAACACAACAGCAGGTAATGTGTAGACTCTGCGTGCATGCGACCAGACAATGTGCATACTTGCTATCAAGGAGTGTGCAGACTTGTGAGTGTATGGACTTAGTGAGCATGCAGCAGCCGATGTATAGACTTGCTGGTGTATGGACTTTGTGTGCGTGCATGCTACAATGCAATGTATGGACTTTGAGTGTGTGCATGCTACAATGCAATGTATGGACTTTGAGGGCGTGCATGCTACACAAGGCAATGTATAGACTTTAAGTGCGTGTATAAACATGGCCATAAAGAATGTATAGACTTTAACGGATGTATGGACTTGCTCAACCGTGTGGCGTGCAACTAGACGATGTACAGACTTTACGTGCATGTGCCAAGACGATGTGCAGACTTTGCGTATGCTCTGAACACGGGCTGTACAGACTTGATCTTGTGAACACGGGCTGTACAGACTTTGAGTGAAATTGCCAATGAAGGTTGTACAGACTTTAAATGATGCATGCACAAGACACAACGAATGTATAGACTTAGTGTATGTAGCGATGTATAGTAACTGAAGAATGCACCGATGCAGAGTGCGTATAAACAGAGAATTGCACAGACACATTGTGTGAAAGATGAGCAATGCACTGATGTTATTATGCATGTGAACTAGAATTGCACTGATGCTTGCATGCGAATGCACGGACCTTCAATGCATGCACAAAACAATTTATGCATATCAGCTAAAATATCATCAAGGCATAAGACATACAGATCAAGTACTCAATTGAAGATTAACCAAGTGATGACACTAATGTTGCTATCATCAAAACATCACTGCATCATCAAGGCACAAGGGGCACAACATTATCCTCCAAATAGATATAGTACATGCAAACATCTGGACTTATGCCCTTCAAATCTACTACCGACCACCCTATTGGCCCCCTATGCTCCTTAAGAACTTCTAAGAGTTGGGATTCCTAAGCAGAGGTAAGATTAGAAGCAATGATTATGGGCAGAGAATTGTCCGGGCCTAAATAAGCATATTTCAAAGAGTCCGGTAGAGGTTTTAGTTCAAAACGGGCGGCTGCTCTAGAGATGGAAAAATGGGTTCAACTTGAAGCGGCGGGAGTGGCTCTACTCTAGAATAGGGTGCGAGAGAGAACAGATAATCTTGCAGCATGCTACCCTCTTCTATCAAATTCTCACTAACATCCAGACATACTTCAATCAATTCTTCAATCTTCAGATTGGTCGCTTCCTTTTGAGATTATGTGTGATGCCTCAGATTATGCTGTTGGAGCTGTCTTAGGTCAAATAATAAATAAGAAGCCTATGGTAATCTACTATGCGAGTCGCACCCTCGCTGATGCACAATTGAATTACACCACCACGGAGAAGGAACTTTTAGCTGTTGTGTTCGCCCTACAGAAATTTCAATCGTATCTTTTAGGGGCTAAAGTTGTTGTTTATTCTGATCACTCTACATTGAAGTACTTTCTTTCCAAGAAGGATGCTAAACCCCGTCTCATTCGGTGGATTCTGTTGTTGCAAGAATTTTATTTGGAAATTAGAGACAAGAAGGGGTTAGCAAATGTGGTAGCTGATCATCTATCCAGAATAGTGATACCTAAAAGTGCTCCTATGTCAGATTCCTTTCCTGACGAATAAATTCTTTCTATCTCTCACGCAACTCCTTGGTATGCTCACATTGTCAATTACCTGGCGATAGGATAGATTCCAGGAAGGTGGTCTAGGCAGGAGAAGGATTAGTTCTTTTCTAAGGTTAAACACTATTTTTGGGAGGACCCGGAGCTATTTCACGTGGGTCCATATCAGATTATTAGAAGATGTGTCCTCGAGGAGGAGCAACACTCTGTCTTGAATTTCTGTCATAATATCACTTGTGGGGGACATTTCTTTAGAAAGAAAACTGCGGCTAAAGTTTTACAAAGTGGATTTTATTGGCCCACATTGTTTAAGGATGTTTATGAATTTCCCAAAACTTTTTTAAGATGTCAAGCAGTGGGTAATAATTTGAAAAGAGATACGATGCGGCTTAATCTCATTCTGGTAGTAGAGATTTTTGATGTTTGGGGAATAGACTTTATGGGACCATTTCCACCTTCATTTGGTAATAATATATTCTGGTGGCAGTGGACTATGTTTCAAAATGGATTGAAGCTGTTTCTACTAGTACCAATGACCATAAGGTGGTGATGAAATTTGTCAAGAATAACATTTTTTCCAAGTTTGGTTGTCCTGGAGCTATCATTAGTGATGGGGGGGTCTAATTTTACAAATTCTCAATTTCGAGTTTTACTTCGTAAATATGGTATCACTCATAAGATCGCTACCCCCTACCATCCTCAAACTAGTGGCCAAGTTGAAGTATCCAATAGGGAGATTAAGACCATTCTGCATAAAATAGTTAGACTAGATAGAAAAGGTTGGTCCGAGAGACTAGATGATGTATTATGGGCCTATAGACCTGCATTCAAAACTCCCATTGGCATGTCACCTTACCGTCTTATTTTTGAAAAGCTTGTCACTTGCCTGTAGAACTTGAACATAGAGCATATTGGACCATTAAACAAGTTAACTTTGATCTTACTCAAGCTGGTGCCCAAAGAGCTTTACAACTCAATGAGCTGGAGGAACTAGGAAATGAAGCCTATGACAATTCAATGATTTACAAAGCTAAAACCAAGGTTTTTCACGATAAGCACATTCACAGAAAGAGTTTTCATGATAATCAAAAGGTTTGGCTTTTTAACTCGAGGCTATGCTTGTTCCCTTGTAAGTTCAAATCCAGATAGGATGGACCGTTTATTGTCGTTAAAGCTTTTGACCATGGTGCTGTTAAAATTTTGAATCCTAAGAATGGTCACATTTTCACTGTCAATGGTCAAAGACTAAAATCTTACTTGGAAAATGATCAACTATTAAAAGAGTCCATTGCTTTGAATGATCCAGAATAAAATCTTTGTGAGCTTACATGCGTCTGACTGAAGATGGAAAACTTAGCGCTTTTGGGAGGTAACCCAAGGTTTTTGTTATTTGATGCTTTTGTTTTAGTTGTTAGGTTCAAGCCAAGGAGAGGAAGTTGTCACCATTATCAACAAAGGAGGTTCTACCCCGCACACCAGGTTGTCTCTTTCCTACTCATCAAACTTCATTGTTACATTGTTCTTTCATTTCAACTCTACATGCCATTGAGGACAATGTCATTTAAGTTGGGGGGGAGAGAAAATTTTCTTCATTGCATATAGTACAATCTGGTAGGGATTTTGCATGAAATTCTTGCAATCTGCATGAAAGTGAAAAGATGAAATTCCTGACTGAGTTTTATTATTGCATGCTTGAATTGAAAGTAATTCGGGATCAGAAAATGCTAGAGAGAAGGATGAAGGAAAATTTATTTCAATCTAGCTATGGAAAACTGATATAAAAATCTCTTTTAAAGTTCATGTGCACTTTAGAAAAATGAAGAATCACTCTGCACGCTAATGAAACAAACTGGGCAAGCCTTCTGCTATTTTGGGTATGTTGTCTGATACTCTGCACTTCTTAAGAAAAGAAATCTTTTTACAAAGCTTTCTGCCAAGTTATCTGTCAAAATAAGTGCAAATGCACATTGTTGAAAAAAAAGAAGAAAAGAAAAGAAAAGAACACCATGAAAAATGTCCCGACTCTTAGTAACCGGGCATACTTCACCTAAGACGTGCTGAGATTCGCGTAAAAAGAAAAAGGGAACCTGGATCTACGTAGCCGGGCATACTTCTCCTAAGGCAAGAAGTAATAAGGCAGACGAAAAGCTAATATACTTAATGCTCTGATCTAAGAGGTGCAGGGTTGAAAGGCACTTGTTTAGAATAACAAATGGGGGATGTAATTATCTATGCTGTGGATTTAGTATTACATATGCACAAGTGCTATTGAACTTTGAGATGCATTCTTAAGTCATGTACTTTAATTTTCAATCTAAGGCTAGTAGGAGCATTAATGTTTCCGGATTCTTAATCTTTGGTTGATTCTATGAAGGAAGAGCTAGATATGAAGCTATGATTTTTACAAACTCTTGTTGGTTCAACATTTTCATTTAATTGCATTGCTAAGGGACTAGCAATAAGTAAGTTGGGGGGTATGATAAGTGCTATATTTTATGTTATAATTTGCATCACATTCATCATCTTTTGAGCACTTAATGAGTCTAGTTGTGCATTAATATGGCCATAATTTCATTCTCACCATTTTTCTAAGTTTGCATTATTTCATTCATCATCTCCCTATATCATTCTGATTACTATATCATTCTGATTACTATATCATTCTGATTATTCATTTCCAAATCCTTTTAATCAACTCCTGCTGATTTCACTTGATCACTCTGCCATTGGGTATTGCTTGATTCCAATCCAATCTCAAGCCCACATGCCAAGATTGTAATCCTCATGATCAAACAACAAACAATGATGCTTTGCAATATTTCAAATCATGTTATTCATACTAGTACAAACTTTGATTGCTATTTTTTATGCTTGCTATGCTTAAATACTTTATTCATTGCTTGTTATCTTTTATATCTTGGCTGATGAATCTTTGAGCGCAGAAAGAAGCTCTTGGTCCCACCGACTGGGCATCATCATCCAAGTCCCACGGTGTTTGCACGTTATTCCATTTCTCGGTTCCCCCATGCTTATTGCTATCACCATCCCCCTTGTATGTATTTTACTATATGTTACATATGCTACTAGATTATATCAAGGACCTTGTGACTTTGATAAATCTGGGATTTGAGTTCCCCTTCATCAAAAACAATGATGATTCCAGAGGAGTCTTAGTCACACGGATAGGCCGTTGAGCCGTCCAAGACTGGGGACGATGGTTCCCTTTTGTGAGTTGGTGCGTGGATAAACGGGCTTCGGCTTAGTATCAGCTCGCAGAATGGGTTTCTTGACTCAGTCTGGGCAGCTTAACAATATTATCCTTGATTATCTTATATTTTCATTTGTTTTAATTTTTTCCTTTAAACCCAGCATGCATTCATGTAGGATTTTGAATCAACTGTTGGAAAATCACCCTGATAAGCTGATTTTGAGGGTTAAAATTGATCACCAATTTCCCGATATGAGATATTCCATGCCGAATTGAATCCTCAGTTCATTTTATCGCTGTTTTAGGTCATTTTCTCGAAAGCTCCTTGTTTGGAATTTTATCATCTTTTTTTTATCTCCTTTGATCCACCTTGGTTGCAGCACGTCCACTGGCTGGTAACCGCTCCCCAATGGTGAAACTTACAGGTTTGTGACCTGGGGTACTTCCACCGCGCTGGAAGTTGATCATTTATTTTATCTCCTTCGTGCACCGCGTGCACACTTCCCCTTTTATCCAAACATTGTTGATTTCATTGAATTTCCTGGGATTTACTTCATCTTGTACTTTTGATTTGATTCTCATCAAGTGATGTTGATTGCGTGTCTCATCACACCTTGGCATCTACTTTTCAGTTTGCTACGCTTCCTTGCAAAGCAGACGCCAAGGCGGGGCAGCTGTAGACACGCCAAAATTGACATTATTTTGAGTATTTCTCGTATTGCCGTGCAATGCCCCATTTGACCCTCAAATTAGATTGTTTGAGTGATTTTTCCCACTTTTCTGGATTTTATCCTATTTTTCACCCATTTTCTCCTTTTTCCTATTTTTTTGGATTTTCTGGGCATTTATCTCAATTTCTGAAATTAACGACTTGGGTAAGGGCGTGTTTCTTTAAAACACGACTGGATCTGGGGCGTTTCTTTGAGAAAGGATGCCCACGCTTGAGGGCGTCAATTCTTGGTGTTTGACCGACTTCCCCCATTTTAAAGACCTGAAATTAACGCCCTTCCCAGGGGCGTATTTTTAAAAGTGACTTTTCCTAAGGCGTGTTTAACAATTTTTAAATATGGGGAGTTTTTATTTCTAAAATTGGTTTTTGAATTAACGCCCTTGTGAAGGGCGTGTTTTTAAAAGACGCCCTTTTGGCAGGTCGTCAATTCTTGAATTGACGCCCTGGTCCAGGTCGTGTTTCAGTTTCGGGTTCTAAACGAACGCAGCATTTCCCCAGAGAGTCCCTGCTTCGTTTGGGCTCTTGCCCAGTCTTATCTTCCCCTCCTTGGGCTCTTGCCCCTTCTTATCTTTTCCTCCGTTGGACTCTTTCCTTCTTATCTCTTCTTCGATCTTATTAATAGAGCTTCTGCAGCTCTGTTAAGAGGTTGATTTCGGATTCCTCTTCTTCCCCTGCTCTCGGACGTTCTTCTTCTGTTTTGTTTTGTTTGTTTTCCTTTTTTTTCTTCACGCAGGGCGCTGCTGCTGGCTGAAGGAGGAATCCCTCCTGCACTTTAACTTCATCATCCTTTGGAAGATTTCTCCCCATCGAGCATTCAAGCCAAGCACAGGCTCTTATTAGTTTATTCTTTTTTTACGTTTTACTATCATCGTTCATATGCATGCATGCATGTTTATCTCATGTTAATTCTTCTTCTCAACCACGTTGAGAAATCTCCCATAAGTGCAACTCTTGCACTCTTTCCCTTATTCATATATTTGCATCTTCATACATTCATATTTCCCACACCCTTTTGCATAGGGGTTTAAGGGCAACCACCCTTAAGGTGTGTTCTTCATCATATTTTCATGCTCATATTTTTTATTAAGAATTGATGCTACACTCACCATGTTCTAATTCCATATTCTTTTCGTGTTTGTGGATTTTTGCAAGGGTAATCAAATAAGAGAAACTCTCTTCATCGGCCGGCCGATCTAGAAGAGAAAGGAGCACTCACATCCCCGCATTCAAGGTATTTTTCGCGATCTCTCCATGTTCTTCATTCTTATACTTTTGAGGCGTTCGCGTCTCTGGCGATCACAAATTCCCCTTAGCACCTCGTGCTATTTCATGCTTATTTATTCATATTCTTAATTTTTCCTTAAGTGGATTTTAATCATAATCTACAAACGTCAGTAGAGTCTCCCGATTGAAGTTTACTTCCATATTTGAGCTTATCCACGCCTAATTTGAGGAAAGGAGGACTCTAATCTAAGCAAGAGACCTAATTTGATCAATCTTGGGCACTGCAAAGTCGGATTTGGATGGTTTTTGAAGAGTCACGATCGTGGAAAGCCATTAACCATTATAAATAGGCGATGTGTGCGACCGTGGGAGGGGATTCGCCTTAGGTTTAGCCCGAGATTTCATGCACTTCTGTTCATCCTTTCAATTTGATTTCTTCTTCAAAGTTCTTCATTTTTAAGTCTTCTACAACTTCTTCTTCTTCTTCTTCATCTAATTGTTTCTATTTTTTAAGCAATTCTTAGTTTTTCAAAGCTCTATCTTCTATTTTGACTGTTCATCCAATTTTACTGCACTTCGTTATTTTCAATTTTTCGTCCTTATCCGCTCCTCTTTTCATCTACATTCTTCATCAAAGTTTTTTTTTTCAAAGATCTAAAATTTCTTATTCTACCTCTTCCTCCAATTCTCTATCGTTTTCAAGTTATTAATTATTTTTAAAATTCAGATTTTGGGTTTTTCACTATTCATCTGCGCACCACTCTCTGTTCATCCTCGATTTTCACCCCTATCCTCTCATCTTCTACCTCCGCGTTCTTCAGCAATCTTCTTCGTCTCTTTATAATCTCCAACTTTCTGTTCTTCTACTTCTCCTAAATCTTCTCTGTTTTTATGTTATTCCTCCTCCAATCTCTCTCTGTTTTCAACTTAGTTTTTCACTATGCTTCTTCAACTCTCTCCACCAAACCCTATCTTTCTCTCTTTTCAAAATACACTACACACACAGGTTTTCATAGTGAGTCTCCCTTCTATCTTCCCCTTTCTCTATTTTTCCTCTCATATCCCAAGGTGGATCTTCATCTCTTAGTCCTCTCACAGTGTCGGCTTCCAAGGTGGGGTGATCCACTCAAAGGGTCGGCGAGGAGACGGCGGCGTTCTTCATCCATCTCTTGGCTACATTTTTTTTCCCTTTTCTCTTTTTATTTCAAAGTTGTAATTTTCATTTTTCATATATTGTACTCTTTCACTTTCATAGAAATAAAAGTCATCTTTACAAATTTTGGTATTTTCTTCTTTCTATCTCTTCCAATTTCTCTTCTTTACCCCTCTCATATTCTTTAGTTTATTTTCATGCAATTTAATTTTTCTTTTTCATTAGTTTAATCTCACTCAAAATTTGGTTATCAAAGCATAAGGATATGTTTCCAACTTGTTATATAAAGATTTTTCCTCCTCGTGAGATCGACTCCACTTACCACTACATGTTTGATTCAATCTTTTTAAGTGAGTGAGTGCAAATATTTTGAAATTGTGACACGACTTTTCAACGACAGGTTTGTGACTATCACAAACTAGCCCACGGCAATTTGATACTTGAAGCGCACGGCTAAACAGTCCAGCAAAAATGGCTCCTCTCTATACCCCCACTTTAGTGGGGCCTTCTCTCTGCCCACACGACCTGCTGAGTCATTCCATCTTGCTGGGATAAACATAGGGGCCCTGGTCAGCAATCCATCATGTGGAGTCTGCTCCTGCAATCCGAGTATAGCACCGCATTTTCGGGGCTCGCCTGGCATGTATATTGATCTGCCCCGAATGACAAAGCCGGTCAAGCTGTCTTGCTCTGCAAGAATCGCTTGTTTAGCCTTTCGAATGAGGAAGAGGTCCCTCTTCCCCTGAAGCTTGAAGCACCGTGTGAAAGAGGCTAGATGCTTGTCCTTGGGATAATCTACTCTGTAGCCCTGGCGGTGATCATAGCTGAAAGAATCGCTGCCGGTGATCAAAAGACAGCAGTTATCCACTGTATCCGTGTCAGAGTCAGAAGATTCGGTGACTATAGCCAGCCGATCGCTGCCTCGATCTAAGGAATGAACATCTCCCCAAGTTACAATGGCACGAGCAGAAGAAGAAGAATCAGACGCCATGACGTCTGCATCCAGAAGAAAAAAAGAAGAAGCAACAAATGTAATTATAAGACGGCTTCTCAAACAAAATTTTGACAGAGTCTCCCCTAGCTGGGGAGCGTGCCAGAAGAATAGTGGGAACATATCCACGCATAATGCAGAGACGGTCCCTAAAGTAGGCTGTAGGTAGCACACCTGGGCCAAATTGACACCCGGGTATTTTGGTTCCGAGGGCTAGCTGATGGGGACATCACCTCCCATGCCCACGTTCACAGCTCGTCTCCTCGCCCCGGCTGCATCCGGCATGGTCTAGTCATTTAATTTTGAGTCCTATGTAATTTTTATTTGAGCCATTTGATGTATTTTCCCTTTTATTTGAGTCATGTTCCTAGGTCTTGTGTTCATTTCCCTAAGTTTGAGTGTCATTCGGTTGTCTAGTTAGCTATTGGGCCCAATTCATTGGGCTTAGCCCAAGGGCTCTCCCCTACCCCCTCGGTTATTTGTCATTGAGTCAATTGTCAAGGACTTTTGTAGAAATGTGGGTTTCCTATATATAGGACCCCATTCCCCCCCCCCATTTCAACTTAATGAATCAATCAATGAAAAATTGTCATTTTGTGAGTTCTATCTTTATTTTTATGGTGGAGTGAATCTATTAGTGAGGTGAGAAGCCTTAGGGAGAGAATCCCACCCATCCCTCTCTTAATCTCTCTTTTTCACTCCACTTTCTCTCTCCTCCACACCCAATTTCAAAAATTTTCTCTCTCCTCCCTTCCAACCACCACTCTCCCACCTACCCCCATTAAAGGCCACTCCCCTTCCCCACACACCCCATTACTCCACCCCCTAGTCCCAAGAGAGCTTCCACCAATCCTAGCTCCACCTCCCAACCCCCAACTACCCCACCCACTTCCCCAAGCACCCTTCCCACTACCCAAAGCAAGCCTCCACCTTCCCAAGGCATCTCTTCCCATCCCCAAGACCACCAATGATCACCCCACATTAAAGGAAATTCAAACGCACATGCCCTCCACCCACTTGTGCCCTCCCACCTTCCTCCTTCTCCCTCCAAGCCCAAATTCGTAGCTCCTCCTCCCACCACCTGTTGGACCCTCTTCCAGACCTTATTCTCCACCTCCCACACCTTAGAAAACCCCCTCCAAGACCCCCTTACAACCAGGGGTCACTCCCACACTCATCTACCCCCTTCCCCTTCTTCTTTCTTGGTCATTAGAAGCTACTTCAAAGTTGCAGTTTGCTGTCCAGAGTTTACAGATGCACCAGCAACTTGCAGCGGCCACCACGACTTCCGCCGGATGAGTTTGAAGACCCAAGAGCCATCGTCGGAAGCGCCTATCAGTCTCCTTCGTAACAGAAGTGGTTTCATCTTCTTCCGATCTCCGAGCCATCCAGGAGGTCCATTCTCCCACAACTGCACAGTTCTATCTCGGCTGAGGACCTGAGCCAGATTAGAAGCTCTGCCACGACAAACCCCGAAGGAATCAGTCCATGAGTTCTTCTTCAAAGTTCTTCATCGCCCAGTCGACTTCCAGAATCAAGAAACAGAACTTCATTCGGCGTTCGTGATCCAGAGTTCTCATTTTTCTCCCTCAGCTACGTAGATCTGCTACTCATAGTCTGCACCGACCAGTCGCCATTGTTCTGCATCCCCTAGTCTTCTCCGACATCGGTTGGCTTCCCCGTCAGTTTTTCTATGAAGAGGACTCATCCACGATTCCAACGACGCTTGATTCCAAGGTCGGGAGCTGCCGGGGCATCCTCTGCAACCTACTGTTGGAAACCAGGATTTAGCTCTGCAGAGATCCTGATCCGGATAGAAAGCTTCACCACGACAAACCCCGGAGGAATCAGGCCACGAGCTCTTATGCAAAGTTCTTCCCCTCCCTGTCTACTTTCCGAACCAAAAAGCGGAACTCCGTTCGGCATCCTACAGCAGAAGTTACCAATTTTCTTCCTCAGGCGTTCAAATCTGCTTCCCACTGTCTGCATTGACCACTCCTCCCGTTTCTGAGTCTTCTGATCTTCACCGGCATCTTTTGGCATCCCCGTTTGTTTTGCTGTAAAGAGGACTCACCCACGGTTCCAACGGTTCCAACAGAGACTGATTCAGAGTTCGGGAACGGTCGGGGCAGCTGTGTCTTCCTGCTGTTGATAGTCTGTTGCAGACAGTCTGAGATTCAGCAACCCTGTTCGTACTCCCGCCCAAGCCGCCAGCGACCCCTGAAGAAATTGGCAAAATTCAGAGGCACTCCTGTTCCAGAGATGAAGAGATCCCCACTGGTCTCACCCTCAGTGAAATTCCAGAGAGAGTTCTGCGGCCTCCACACCCTCTGTTTGTCAGCTATTACAGAGAGAAGGCTGATTCGGTGTCGTCACTTCTTCATCACTCTTAGCACTAGTTTCCCCTCCCCGCTTGGCCGGCTGAAGGCCCCTCCCTGTGTGGAGGTAGTGTTTGGATGTAACTATCATCTTCCCTTCCCCACGATCCCCCCCTTGCATGGGGTGTAGTGTTGTAATAGCTTAAATAGGTCAAGCTACCCCGGCGCGGCGTGTGGGGAACCCACGCTTCCCCGCTCGCCCTCGTCTCCGAGCGGGACCGGTTTCTTCAAACCGGTCGAGTGAGTGCTCCAAAACTTTACTCTAATTCATGCTTGTTCTTTCAATATTAGTTCATAAACTCTGCTGGCCGTGACGAGAGCCCGATCCTTAAGCTCATTTGCTATAAGTGATCATCGTGGGAAGAGAGTGGAACCCGTGCCCTTTGGCACTTCGTCGGACCCTTGATTTGGGCAGCCGTACCGTTGAGGAATCAAACCTTGGCCTTGCTGGCCCTCTACCAGCAAGGGCCTCGTCCACACAACCTCCCCTTAGCATTGCCAAGTTACCCCGGGTCTTAGTGAGCATCGGGTGAGCGGTTGCTATTATCGGTCCGTTTTTGAATGCTTAATTGTGCTTGCTTGTTGAGTCCTAGGTTGTGTCACATCAATTGGTATCAGAGCAAGTCATTGACTTGTCTCTACAAGTCAAGTCCTAGGGCATGCTTGCATTCTTGTCTGAACCGTGCATTGTCAAACCCATCATTGTTAACATTGAGTCTTGGGTCACATGGCCCCTCTCCCAATCATATCCCATGCATGCTTACCTAATGGAGAGCCCGTAGAAATTGATTTCATTGACCTAGAATCTGAAAATTGGGTGTCCCCCGATATCATTACCTCTCTTTGTAGGACCGGACAAATTGTGCACAATGGAGACCAAGTCTTTATTGAATTCCATAAATGGTTCGGGAAGACTAAGTATTTGGATGGGGCTTGGGGTCAAAAGGAAATATTGGTAGGTCCATGTATAATCCTAGGTAAGAAATGGTTAGATGAAAGGAATGCCGACATCGACCCAACACGTCGGACTTGCCTAGTGCATCCGCCACACCTTTCGGGAACCTTTAAATTCAACAACCTTGTATTCTCACACCTGCGGGAATCCCGCCCTTGTTCACCACCTCGGGTGCACCATACTCCGGCCATCATCACCCCACCATCAAAGAACCTTCCCACTCCATTAGTTTTTGAAGAAGTAGTCCACCCACTTTACCACATGAAGACAAATACCTCTCGGGAACCTATCCCCTCCATGGAGAGCACCCATGTCCCAATTGAAGAGGAAGCATCGCACGAGGATCTTCACCCTCCACCACCCCCTCTAGATAAGGTCGAATTCATCTTGGAAGAGTCCCTTATTAGTTGGCTAAAGAAGAGCCCAATAAGAGAGATCACGGCCCACGATTGCCTTCCCATAAAGGAAAACCTTCCCATAGTGCACATCTCCTCCTATCACACCATAATCCAAACATCCTACCAAGTGAAAACTTTAGAGGACCTTCTCAAGGGCATAGCATGGCAATTAGAGATGACTAGCATGTTGACCCCTATGGTCGAATAACCTAGGAGCCTTAGCCTCCTGCATCTATGCATAGGGTCTATCACCTCGGTTTGCACCATTGGTTGCTACACTAGCGACCTCCTTCTATTCATCCCTACACCCGATGAGCCCAACCTTCTCCTCGATTTAGAGCTTCTTATCTCGGGTAGAAAGCCAAGCCCTCCACTCATGGCCAACCCACTTGTCAAGAACATTGGCCCAACTATCATGGAGAAGGATGACTTAGCAGCTTTTAAGGATCTTGAGGACATGGAGTTCCTCCCCCTAGGTGACCCATTTTATGATCCATATGATCCATTCCAATGGGAGTCAAGGGACTCATATGACCCAACCATCTTACCAACCACCCACCCTTTCCTACCCTCACCCACCATATTGGGCCAAACCCACCTCATCTATGACCCAGGTTACACCTTGGGAGCCATGACCTTGGGCCACATATCCCTAGGTAATCAGGTTGTGCCCCACCCCATGATGACCACCTTCTTAGATCCATTCGATCCTTTCCAATGGGAGTTCAAAGCTTATCCCACACCTATACACATGGAAGTCACCTTTGGGAAAAGTATGCATGTCTCTAGGCATACCATACCCCTTGGCATGAACACTATGTTGGGTCCATTCATTGATATCACCCACATGTCAAGTAGAAAGTATGAGTGGTCCATATTCGGATGTCATGGTCCACCTTCATTCATCATGGGTCTTAAGCATGTCAAAGGCATCTACGGATGTCCGGGTCCCCCGATATTTATCACCAATTTGCATGATAGGGCCACCTACGGGTGCCCCGGCCCACCTAGGCTAACCAAAGTCTACACTGCATCATTACACGATAGGTCTACTTTTGGTTGTCCCGGTTCACCCATCACCCCTAGAATGTCTGCATTCACAACATTGCATAAAGAGATCCGCAAGCACATTAGCAAGAAGAATGTGACTTATAAAAGGCGAGCTGACTCTCATCGACGTCACCAAGAATTCCATGAGGGTGACTTTGTGATGGTAAGGACGGAGGGCTCTCCCCGGGAGCCATCTCCAAATTGAGGCCATGTGGGGCTGGTCCCTTCTAGGTCCTGAGGCGCATTGGTGCAAATGCCTATGAGTTAGATCTCCCCGAGGAATATGGGGTAAGTCCCACATTCAGTGTCACCGACCTAGTGCCATACAAGGGACCCACGGTGGTACCTAGTGAGGATATTGAGCATATTCCCTCCGTTGAGAGAGCACCCACCCGTGAGGAGAGTCCACCAGCCAAGAGAGCCCAGCGTGAGCGCATTGAACGAATATTGGATGAACATGTCACTACCACCAGGAGCAAGGTATACGAACGCTATCTCGGCAGGTGGATGGATCGGTCTCGTTCGAAAGACTTGAGGGCAGTACCACTTCTACACCCTCCAAGGAGGGAAGGACACTACTCGACGGAGTCGAGTTCTCCGCATCCCGGGAGTATGATGGGGACATCACCTCCCATGCCCACGATCACAGCTCGTCTCCTCACCCCGGTTGCATCCGGTATGGTCTAGTCATTTAATTTTAGGTCCTATGTAATTTTTATTTGAGTCATTTGATGTATTTTCCCTTTTATTTGAGTCATGTTCCTAGGTCTTGTGTTCATTTCCCTAAGTTTGAGTGTCATTAGGTTGTCTAGTTAGCTATTGGGCCCAATTCATTGGGCTTAGCCCAAGGTCTCTCCCCTACCCCCTCGGTTATTTGTCATTGAGTAAATTGTCAGGGACTTTTGTAGAAATGTGGGTTTCCTATATATAGGACCCCATTCCCCCCCATTTCAACTTAATGAATCAATCAATGAAAAATTGCCATTTTGTGAGTTCTATCTTTATTTTTATGGTGGAGTGAATCCATTAGTGAGGTGAGAAGCCTTAGGGAGAGAATCCCACCCATCCCTCTCTTAATCTCTCTTTTTCACTCCACTTTCTCTCTACTCCACACCCAATTTCAAAAATTTTCTCTCTCCTCCCTTCTCAACCACCACTCTCCCACCTACCCCCATTAAAGGCCACTCCCCTTCCCCACACACCCCATTACTCCACCCCCTAGTCCCAAGAGAGCTTCCACCAATCCTAGCTCCACCTCCCAACCCCGAACTACCCCACCCACTTCCCCAAGCACCCTTCCCACTACCCAAAGCAGGCCTCCACCTTCCCAAGGCATCTCTTCCCATCCCCAAGACCACCATTGATCACCCCACATTAAAGGAAATTCAAACTCACATGCCCTCCACCCACTTGTGCCCCCCCACCTTCCTCATTCTCCCTCCAAGCCCAAATTCGTAGCTCCTCCTCCCACCACCTGTTGGACCCGCTTCTAGACCTTATTCTCCACCTCCCACACCTTAGAACACCCCCTCCAAGACCCCCTTACAACCAGGGGTCACTCCCACACTCATCTACCCCCTTCCCCTTCTTCTTTCTTGGTCATTGGAAGCTACTTCGAAGTTACAGTTTGCTGTCCAGAGGTTGTAGATGCACCAGAAACTTACAGCGGCCACCACGACTTCCTCCGAACGAGTTTTAAGACCCAAGAGCCATCATCAGAAGCGTCTACCAGTCTCCTTCGCAACAGAAGTTGTTTCATCTTCTTCCGATCTCCGAGTCATCCAGGAGGTCCATTCTCCCACAACTGCGCAGTTCTGCCTCGGCTGAAGACCTGAGCCAGATTAGAAGCTCTGCCACGACGAACCCCAAAGGAATCAGTCCATGAGTTCTTCTTCAAAGTTCTTCATCGCCCAGTCTACTTCTAGAATCAAGAAACAGAACTTCATTCGACATTCGTGATCTAGAGTTCTCATTTTTCTCCCTCAGCTACGCAGATCTGCTACTCATAGTCTGCACCGACCATTCGCCATTGTTCTGCATCCCCTAGTCTTCTCCGACATCGGTTGGCTTCCCCGTCAGTTTTGCTGTGAAGAGGACTCGTCCACGATTCCAACGGCGTTTGATTCCGAGGTCGGGAGCTACCGGGGCATCCTCTGCAACCTACTGTTGGAAACCAGGAGCTAGCTCTGCAGAGATCCTGATCCGGAGAGAAAGCTTCACCACGACAAACCCCGGAGGAATCAGGCCACGAGCTCTTCTGCAAAGTTCTTCCCCTCCCTGTCTACTTTCAGAACCAAGAAGCAGAACTCCGTTCGGCATCTTGCAGCAGACGTTACCAATTTTCTTCCTCAGGTGTTCGAATCTGCTTCCCACTATCTGCATTGACCACTCCTCACTTTTCTGAGTCTTATGATCTTCACCGGCATCTTTTGGCATCCCCGTTTGTTCTGCTGTGAAGAGGACTCACCCACGGTTCCAACGGCGACTGATTCAGAGTTCGGGAACGGTCGGGGTAGCCGCGTCTTCCTGCTGTTGATAGTCTGTTGCAGACAGTCCGAGATTCAGCAACCCTGTTCGTACTCCCGCCCAGGCCGCCAGCGACCCCTGAAGAAATTGGCAAAATTCAAAGGCACTCCTGTTCCAGAGACGAAGAGATCCCCACTTGTCTCACCCTCAGCGAAATTCCAGAGAGAGTTCTGCGGCCTCCACACCCTCTGTCTGTCAGCTATTACAAAGAGAAGGCTGATTCGGTGTCATCACTTCTTCATCACTCTTAGCACTAGTTTCCCCTCCCCGCTTAGCCGGCTGAAGGCCCCTCCCTGTGTGGAGGTAGTGTTTGGATGTAACTATCATCTTCCCTTCCCCACGATCCCCCCCTTGCATGGGGTGTAGTGTTGTAATAGCTTAAACAGGTCAAGCTACCCCGGCGCGGCGTGTGGGGAACCCACGCTTCCCCGCTCGCCCTCGTCTCCGAGCGGGACCAGTTTCTTCAAACCGGTCGAGTGAGTGCTCCAAAACTTTGCTCTAATTCATGCTTGTTCTTTCAATATTAGTTCATAAACTCCGCTGGCCGTGACGAGAGCCCGATCCTTAAGCTCATTTGCTATAAGTGATCATCGTGGGAAGAGAGTGGAACCCGTGCCCTTTGGCACTTCGTCGGACCCTTGATTTGGGCAGCCGTACCGTTGGGGAATCAAACCTTGGCCTTGCTGGCCCTTTACCAGCAAGGGCCTAGCCCACACAACCTCCCCTTGGCATTGCCAAGTTACCCCGGGTCTTAGTGAGCATTGGGTGAGCGGTTGCTATTATCGGTCCGTTTTTGAATGCTTAATTGTGCTTGCTTGTTGAGTCCTAGGTTGTGTCACATCACTAGCCTATTAGGAACCTCCCAGGGCCATGAAAAGAAAGAGGTTGGACTGCTTTTAGAACAGGTCAAATAGGGCTTTGCCCTCACCACTAGCTCATCGTGGCAACCATGCTCGAAGGAGAAGGAGGGGGCCCCACCCTCGCTGTCACCGTCGCCGGAGAAGATGCCGTCTTCGCCGCCACGAAGGGGACGGCCCTGCACCGTTACCACATTCGGAGGCGAAGAGGGGGACGCCGCCCTCTTTGTCACCATCGCTGGGGAAGATGCCGCCGCCGCATGTTTGGAGGAGGTGAGGAAAGGATCCTCAGCGGCCGTTATCACCACCACCATCGCTGCCGCTGGGCAAGAACATGGAAGGAGAGTTTGTCGCTGAAGCCCGTGCTCACAAGGAGTCGTCAGCGCTATCACCGCCGTACCTAGGAGCTTGCAAGAAGGGTCGCGGTCGTCGCCAGAGGAGAAGCTTGGACGAGGTTAGGGCTCGAAGCAGAGATGGAAAGGAAAGAAAAAGAAAAATGGGGTTTAAAGAGGGGCGGTGAGAGTGTAAACCGACGCCACAGATGATTTTACAAATTTCACCCCCACGCCATTTTACGGCCGTACCGTCAAGCCCACACCGTTTTATGGCTTATTACTTCTGCGCTATTTTAAGGCTTCTCATCCCTCACGCCAGATTAAGGTCATTTGGCCCCACGCCATTTTAAGTGTAAGGGCTATACGCACTTAGCCTTGTGGCCACGGCAGTCACGCCGTTTTAGTGGCACCATGGCCACACTGGACCAATGGTCCGGGCTGATTAAAATGGAGAATACACTCAGCCAAGGTAATCCTCCGGTCCCACGTCGCTCGTTCCTTACTTGCGGCACCTACTGCTGGGGGGCATTTGTTGGCACCCAAAATATAACTGGATGGCAATTGTGCCTGAACAATGAGAGCATGTGGCCTGCCGATGCACGAGGGCCGAAGAAGATCAACAAAGAAGGTTCACTCGAACTACTGAAGCTTTAAGATACCCGATGGAAGGACTCCACAACCTATCTCTTTAAGCCTGGTGATGCCAAACAGCAAGCCGAGGCCAACAAGCCAATGTTGACTTGCTCGCACAAAACGAACCCTGTCCACAAGGATAAAAATACCCCTAGTGGTCCACCACCTGAAGAAAACACCTTTTAAGGTGAAAAGACGCCTCTGGTCCAACCATACGGGTTTCTGAAGGCCGTGTTAGCAGGAAAACCCGAGTGTCCGAATTAAAGCATGACGTGTGCCGGAGGTTATTAGTCGAGAGTTGGATGGCCTCAAGGATGCCCCTCATGATGATCCAGTAAGGCCAGAATAGTATGGGGTTCGAAATAGTCCCTATCGTAAGTCTGAGGTCCGCAAACAGACCCAGCCTGAACAAATAACCAGAAGAGATTCTAAAACGGCGTGGCTGATGCTAAAGCGACGCCGCCTAAACTGACGCGCAAGTGCTTAAACTGGCGCGACAGATACTGAAATGGCGCCATGAAATCCGTCGCGCAAAAAGCTATTCTATGAAAACAGCGTGTGACCGCTCATGCCGGGTTAAAGGAAGAGGCTTGTCCCTCTATAAAAAGGCCTAATTCGATAAAAAGAGAACGAAGAAAGGAAAAATAAGAAAGAATTCCAGGAGGGAAAACCCTTGTGAGCAGCTGCCATCCCATTCTTCTCTAGAGGGGAGCTCGAAAGTGAGGAGAGGAGAGCCATTTTCTGATACTCTATTTTCTTGAGCGGAGGTGGGTTCCGGTCATGACTGAGTCTCAGACTTTGTTCATTTCCCCCATTCTCCCTTTCTTGAATCTCTTTTAGCTTTGAATATGTAAACGGGTGATAATATGAGACCCATGGTCTCCCCTTCTCTGTTTGATTTCCTTTTCATACAGTATTTGTCCTCTGCATCCCCTACCAGTTCCAATGTTGTAATGGAATCTAGTCAGTCTCTGGGCCATAAATGTTTGGCCATGTCTTCGTATGTGATGTTTTTGGCCGTTCTCTAGTAATATGATAATATTCGGGTATGAATCCCTCTCTGTCCCTCTGCAGATCACACCTCCCTCTGGTTTCTACGTTCTTCCCAAGGAGAGGGCCGTTTATGCCTGTAGAAGCTCCGTGGAGAAGGAAGTGAATGATCCTCCGTTGAGGATGCGATGGGGGCCCCTAAATTCTCCTTCTATGTCATGAATCTGGATCTGAATATTTATATGTCCCTTGCGTTTATTTGTGATTGTGTATCTTTCCCTACCCCTCAATATTTCTTTTCCTATCTGTTGTGCTTTCCCACTATGTTGTCTATATGCTGCTGTTATGATTTACGTTTTATCGTAGAACATGCCCTGGTCCATTTCCAAGGGCTACATTAACCTCATGCTCCCCCTCCCCGTGGTCTCTTCGATGAATTGACCGCGCTTGAGTTATCCTCCGTGTGATGCTCATTCCCCTCCTCGTCAAGGATATATGCTTCCTGCTAGCTTCTGGAATGGAATCTGCCATTGCCCCTTCACTCACAGCCATGAGCCGGATGGGGTATGGCTAATTCCCATAGCCAGGATGTCATTTCTTTTGTTCAACCTCATAATGATGGTGGCCATCCCAGTCACACTCTGTCCCTCCAAGATTTTATAAACACAGTTGCATATGCATTCTTTCTTCCCCTTTAAGTGCTTGACCAATTGTTTGAGAGAGTTTTACCTCTATATCTTCCCACCCGCTGTGAACCCAGTGGTCCATTGCACTTAGTATGTGCGTCTTCATAACTAGCCCAGGTGTTGGGAGTTTAATCACCTGTGTTCCGAGCTCGCTGTTAATTTCCTGATGAAGGCTAACTCATCGGTCCTCAGTTTTCTACATCCCCTAGAAAAGGGGGGATATGAGCTCAGTAGCATGTTTCACTGCCCTCCTTTTTGCTCGGGTAATATAAAAATTTTCCTTGACTGTCACGTTTGTTACAGATGTGAATATCAATTTATCAGCCAGGGAGGGGGAACATTCCCTATCAAATGAGCCCATCAATCTATTTTCTTCCGAATCGCTCAAGGACCATCAGGACTCATTCTTTATAACGTGGAGCCCAATGAGTCACTAAGAGCAAATACAAATGGATCTTTTATCTGATAGAGATTAAATCCATGTTTCCTAATTGGGATCGTGGTAACCTGTTGGCCCATTGAACCCCTCGCAGGCTAGCCCTCGGGGCCTCCGTCCCATTCGGGTTGGTCGGTCGAATCTATGTTGATGACCCATGGATTATCAATACCCTTCATAGGCTAGCCCAAGGGGTCTCCATCCATTCGATTTCGCCGGTCACCGTGTGTGGCCTCTCGGCAATTAGGAGCTTGCCCTGGAAACCCTGTGGGTGAGCCTCCACTTTTCCCCCATGACCCTCCGGGATACGGGGAAATGTTGCCGAATTTTACCCACGATTTGTCAACTTGTGTGATCATTTCATTGATGCTAATAAGTAATCAAGTTACTTACAATGGTTAACACACGTAGAATAATTTTGTCAACAATCATATGGCGTAGTGCCTGTGGGCCCACCTTGAATTGGAACAAAATTGTGCTAGAGTATGAACCTCGCATGAAATTAGATTGATTAGCGTCTGCTCTAATAAATTTGATGATTGAAGTTTGAATAAATCACAAGACTTTAATAGAAGAATGTCATGACTTGAACTGAGCCTTAAACAAATCTGACTAAAGTCTGAAATCTTCCCTTCAACCGGTGTAGCCTTCCCCTAAATAGGCGTCGCTACCCTTCCCCGGAATGGGCTAATCCAGCGCTTAAAACACCACGCCGAATCTACTTCCCCCTCTAGCCTCGCTATCTCTCCGCCTTGTTAAAATGGTGCGGGCTAATCTGACGTGCCTTCTGTTGGCCCAGACTAGATGGCGGACAAGAAGGAGGTTTGAATTGTCCCCTTGTCGAGATGGCGAATTTTAAAAACTATCTAAACTAATCACATCGGAATTAAAATTAACTACATTGATTAGCCTAAATAGACGTGAGATTAAAATATTCTCTCAAGCTTTCCGATCTCACTCGAATAAACAATGCAATAGATGGTAGAAATAAATCCTAACACGGATAGCGGATGAAGCAATGTGTGATGACGCAGTGAATAAAAACCTATAAAATGGCATGTGAACGGAGATAGAAGAAATGGACAATCACACAGGCATTCACAATGGACACATAGATTTTTAGGTGGTTCGGGACTACGACGGGCTCCCTACGTCCACCCCTCACCGAACCCGGTGAGGCTTCACTACATCCTACGAACCCTAGCAACACGGGGACGAACCCCAACACCACACATGCTGCTTCCACAGTAATACACACACGGGGCCGGGCCCCAAGCCGCTGCCACTGCAGCACACACACACACACTCGGGGATCTCACCCCACGCTAAAATCTCACACAGAGACGCAGCTCCGTCCGCACACACAAATGTTCTGATGTTCAGAAAAATAAAAATATATTCAATACATGTTCAATATAAAGATTGATCTGAAGACAAGATAGAAAACATTGAAGCATATGAGGAAGGGTATAAGGGATGTATCCAAGATATAGGAATGGGCCGAAGATGATCCTATTGAAGCTTCCAAGGAGAGGGAGGGTCGAACTCCTGCGGTATCAAGCTCCACGAACTCGGTTCTGCAGATTTTGCTACTTTCGCATGTGAAAGCTTGATGGAACGGATGAAGTTTTGAATCCCTACGACCAAGAGCATCCCTGCAAAATGAAAATCAAGAGTGAGGCTCTAAAAAATGCTCTCCTTCTCAACCCTGCGGCCACACCTCTTCCTCCGTCTTTTTATTATTATCCAAGCCTAAAAATCACAGCAACATATATATCAGCTCATATGAAGGAGTAAAAGACACTAAGGCCCATGCAAAAAGCTTGTAAAAGATGTCTAATATATGTATGAATACCCTAGGGGTAATAGGGTAAACAACCAAGGCAAATGGACCATGAAAAGTGGGTTTCGAAAGCAATCTGAAAAACTCGTTCTGGACGCAGCAGAAAAAGTGTCGACTCTGTGAGTCGACACTTTTTGCTGCCCATTCTGTTTGCAACAAAAAAAACAAGACCCAGGGAAAAAGTGTCGACTCACAAAGTCGACACTTTTTGCCAGCACACAAGAAAAATAAAGCACTGATAGAAAAGTGTCGACTCTCAGAGTCGACACTTTTTCACCAGTGTTCTGGAAACACCAAAACCAGCGCACAGAGGAATAAGTGTCGACTCTAAGAGCCGACACTTTTACTGACATGTACGAAAATGCACTAAATTCAATTGAAAGCCCAAATTTTTCTTAACCAAAGATTAAAACAAATTTATGTTGGGTCTTCTCAGAGATGGTATGATGAGGGAGAATGTTGAATCTCCTTTGGATTGATAAGCACTATGTGTACTACTTTGGGCTGAATTGTTTTAAATGATTGGCAACATTATGAATTGTTTTGAGTGATGGCAACTGTCTAGCTTGACCTGGTTGACTAAAGTGTTGACTTTGTCAACTTTAGCTTGATATGATGATGTGTGTATTTTGATGAATTTCATCTGCCAAATTTTCATATAAATGTTCTTTACATCTTCATACCGAATCTGTGCATAGAATAGAGTCAGTGCAACTCTAAATTCACCCTATATTGAGTCCGTGCATATGCTGCATTTCAACTGAATAATGTCTATGCACGTTTGTCTTGTGCTATACAATGTCCGTGCAACATTCAGGTCTTTGCATATACATATATATATATATATATATATATATACACTCGGTGCATGTTTGTGTTTGTCAAGCATACAGGAGGTCTGTGCATTTTCTATCTCAGTGCATGTCTCTGTTAGTCCATATCTAGGTCAGTGCACTAGCTAAGTCGGTGCAATGTTAGCAGTTGTTGTACGTGACTAAGTCTGTGCATATGTGCGTCTCATGCAAACAAAGTATGTGCATGCTTGCATCCAAGGGTCATGAAGTTGGTGCAATCGTCGTTGCTGCACGCGACCAAGTCGGTGCAACAATCGCTGTCGTACACCATCATGTCGTTGCAACTCTTACACCGTGCACATAAAGTCTGTGCACATGTCTTTGGTAAGTCTGTGCATAAGAGTCTTATCCGTCTTGAGTCTATGTAAGTGTAGGCATGATGCATAACATAGTCTGTGCAAACTTTCTCTCTTGCAGGAACAAAGTCTGTGCTAAGTTGCCCACAGCAAATCGAGTCAGTGCAACGCTATCACTTTGCACATACATAGTCAGTGCATTCCATGCTTGTCCACACACTATGTCAGTGCACTGTCTGCATCCCGCACACACATACTCCTTGCACTTCCACTCTGGGATATATCAAGTCTGTGCACATGTGTGCTGCGTGAACATTAAGTCTGTGCATGTGTAATCTAATGCTGATTTGAGTCTGTGCACATCAGTTCTGAATATACTTCAACTCCGTGCAATCTCTCTATCTCTTATATAACTTTCATATGCCAATACTGAGTCTGACACTTTGAACATGATGCTTGTTCATGAAATTTAAGAAAGGCACATGATCCAAGAATGAAGGAGGTGCCAGGATCGTGACACGTGTAAAGTAGTCGAGCTGGGATGCTACCACGTAGCCTAGAAATGTCAGACCTGGATAAGGACTTTGGGAGGGAACCGTGGTGAGCATGTGCCCTACCTCCTTGATGTTGCCTACTAATAAGGAGATGTTCGTTCACGAGAAGATAGACCGAGGCAGAAGAGTTTAGAGTGTGATATTGGGAGAAGAAACACAGTGAGAAAAAGAGCAGCCCGATCCAGATTGATAGAGAGCAGATCTGAGCAGAGAAAAGAAAAGAGAGCTAGGAGAGAAGATTTTCAGAGTGTATTTGTCTTCAGTCTCCAGGTTTAGAACTAGAGCTGATCTTGCTCATTGTTAAGCTACATTCCCGTTTGGGTTTTCTGATCTTTCGCTTTGTTTCTTTTTGCTTTTGAAACTCTTAGACAAGCTGTGTCAGCGGAGGTTAAGTTGTAATCCTCAGCGGTGGTAGAGGTGGATTCCTCTAGATAGAGAAGCTATAACGCTCAGCGGATTATAGGGAAGGAATTCCCCGAAGCTGTGGATCAGCGGCCAAGCTGTTTGTTAGCAGTGAAGCCACACTCTGGTTTGAGTGTGGGGTGGACGTACACTACCAGAAAAAGTGGGATTTCAGACGGCATCATTCCGTCTGAAATCCGTCTAAAAATTCGTCACATATTCAGACACTTTTTTAACAGATTTCAGACGGATTTCAGACGGAATACGGTCGTCACATATTCTTGGTTACAAATTTTGGACAGTTCAATATTTCCTCACAAATACTGTCTGAAATTTCAAACGAACTTTTTTTCGTGTGTATTTCCGTCTGAAATAACAAATTTCGGACATATTAATATCAGTCACAGGAACCGTCTGCAATTTCAAATGGAAACTTTCCGTCCCAAATACGGTCACAATTCCCGTCTGAAATTTCAAACGAAAATCTGTCCATGTGAAATACCGTCTGAAACTATCCGTGCCAAAGACCGTTCCAATGTCCGTCTGAATTTCAGACAAATAATTTTGTCTCTATTTTAGACGGTGTCATGTTATATTCCGTCTGAAATTTCAGACGGTTAATATTTCATATCATATTCCGTCTGAGATTTCAAACGGATCCGTTTGAAAATCCGTCTGAAATATCAGAAATCATTTTTTTAAAAAATTCAAAATTATTATAAAAACATGTTGAAAATACATCAAATAATCAAACACCACCGAAAAAAAAACTCAACACCCTGCTGATCAAATATCATCAAACCAATGTACAGAAAATAAAACACATAAGAAACTCAAGAAATATCTAGCACATCGTCCATATCCTCCTCCCTGCTATGCTCATCTCCTCTGTTGCCGCCCGCAGAAGGATCCTCCTACATTAAAAAAATAATAACATTCATTCATAGATAAAAAAATTACTTTGAAGATAAATTAGCATAAATTAAAATCAGTCTGAAAATATCAAATTGAAATCAAACATATCAAATTGATAACTGCATAGATTTTATAGACCCTAACTAACCAAGTTGTCATCAGTATTTTAAATTAATTACATTTGGATCAAACCGATCCGAATTGAAATCCGTAAATTTTAAAAGTCACTTTCATCTCCCAGGTCATGTTGGAACGATCGGGACGCCGATCCGACCGGCATTTCAGATTTTAGACCCCCGGACCCGACTTGGGAGAAATTTAAACTAAGTGTATTTAGAAAATGCACTTTTGAGCACTAGGGACAAACATGGTATCCAATTTAGATTCCTTCAGTTCTGACAAATCACTTTCATCTCCCAGGTTGTGTTGGAAAGCTCGGCACATCGATCAGACCGGTATTTCAGATTTTAGACCCCCAGACCCGACTTGGGAGAAATTTAAACAAAGTGTATTTAGAAAATGCACTTTTGAGCGCTGGGGCCAAATCGGGTATCCGATTTGGATTCCGTCAGTTCTGATTTGGATTCCGTCAGTTCTGACAAGTCACTTTCATCTCCCAGGTCGTGTTGAAAGGATCGGCACGCCGATCAGACAAGTATTTCAGATCTTAGACCCCCAGACCCGACTTGGGAGAAATTTAAACTAAGTGTATTTACAAAACAAGCTTTTGAGCGCTGGGGCCAAACCGGGTATCCGATTTGGATTCCGTCAATTCTGACAAGTCACTTTCATCTCCCAGGTTGTGTTGGAATGATCAACACACCGATCAAACCGGTATTTCAGATTTTAGACCCCCAGACCCGACTTGGGAGATATTTAAACTAAGTGTATTTACAAAATAAGCTATTGAGCGCTGGGGCCAAACCGAGTATCCGATTTGGATTCCGTCAGTTCTGGCAAGTCACTTTCATCTCCCAAGTCATGTTGGAATGATCGGCACGCCGATCAGACCAGCATTTTAGATTTTAGACCCCCGGACCCGATTTGGGAGAAATTTAAACTAAGTGTATTTACAAAACAAGCATTTGAGCGCTAGGGCCAAACTGGATATCCGATTTGGATTCCGTCAGTTCTGACAAGTTACTTTCATCTCCCAGGTCGTGTTGGAAGGATCGGTACACTGATCAGACCGGCATTTCAGATTTTAGACTCCCGGACTCGACTTGGGAGAAATTTAATCGAAGTGTATTTAGAAAATGCACTTTTGAGCGCTGGGGCCAAACCGGGGATCCGATTTAGATTCCGTCAGTTCTGACAAGTCACTTTCATCTCCCAGGGTGTGTTGGAACAATTGGCATGTCGATCAGATCGGTATTTTGGATTTTAGACCCCCAGACCCGACTTGGGAGAAATTTAAACTAAGTGTATTTAGAAAATGCACTTTTGAGCGCTGGGGCAAAACCGGGTATCCGATTTGGATTCCGTCAGTTCTGACAAGTCACTTTCATCACCCAGATCATGTTGGAACTATCGGAATGCCAATCAGTCTGGTATTTCAGATTTTAGACTCTCGGACCTGACTTGGGAGAAATTTAAACAAGTGTATTTATAAAATAAGCTTTTGAGCGCTGGGGCCAAACTGGGTATCTGATTTAGATTCCGTCAGTTCTGACAAGTCACTTTCATCTCCCAGGTCGTGTTGGAATGATCGGCACATCGATCAGATTGGTATTTCAGATTTTAGACCCCCGACTTGGGACAAATTTAAACTAAGTGTATTTAGAAAATGCACTTTTGAACGTTGGGGCCAAACCGGGTATTCGATTTGGATTCCGTCAGTTCTGACAAGTCAATTTTATCAAAATAAAAACATAATAAACACTCACCTGTGCGGCTTGTGCTGTGGTGGCGGTGGATCGATGAGGGACCATTCCCGCCTGGGAGAGGAGGCCACTTATTGCCTGCAAAATGGTTGCCTGCTGGCTAGAGATCTCCTGTTGGAACTAACGCTGCTGCCGTTGTAAATCAGAAATCTATGATCGGACGATGTCTATGATAAGAATTACGGAGGCCTTGAAACAAGATTTTCTACTCCATTGGAAGGAATATCCAAAGGAGAGGTCCTCATGTCCAAGATTATGTTCCTATAAGTGCAAAATGTGTAACTAATGGTCATATAACGGAATATACGCCATGAACTTATAGAATGACTCTGAGATAAGAATAGAATGTGTACAGTGAAAATTCAGCATTAAATCTCGTCAATATAAGCATTCAAACCATAATTTAATACAAAATTATATGGTTTTTGGCACAAAATACCTTATGCTTAAAATAATCCTAAGTACCATAAAGAAACATGAACTCACTATTTATGAATCAGGAATTAAAACTCAAAGTAATAAATACGATTAAAACAGGTTAGTATATAGTTAACTAGGCTTAATTATAAGTTATATGATTGTTCATAAATCTATCTCGGGTTGACAGAAAATAGCACAGTGGCGGTCTATCATAGAGCCGTTACAGGATGCTGGCGGTTTATCGTAAGGCCGTCAAAGTAACTTTAACGGTCAATTTCCGGTCCGTCAGAGGTTTCATAAGAATCGAGATTACAAAGTGTCTAGCAGTTCATCGTAAGGCCACTATGGAGAGATGGCAGTCAAAGTCTAAGCCGCTAGAGTACGACAGACAGTAACTTAAGTAAAAGGGTTATAAGGTTTTTAACTCACATCATGTCTGAAAATCATATATAAACTTTCCCTATCAGGATAAAAGAAGGTTAAGCTAACAATATGCATGGGTTTTCTATGAATTGATAAGAAAGTTTCTTTTTAACTTAGTAAGGGCAAAGAATATGCATGCATATATACTAGATGCACAAAACATGAAATTCACGACCTATAAAGCATGAAATCAAGTGCAATAAGAGGACTTTTATCCCAAGAGTGATGTTTTAGCCATTTATGAGATGGCCTACCTCTACTAAAGCCTTTAAACTTTGAATTTGATGCTAGATGCTACCCTTAGTCCCTTACACTTCTTGTGACAAATCAGCAACTTCAAACTGTACTAACTCCTTATTCTCTTGACCTATGGACGTGAAATTTGGAGGGTAAAAAGTAGATACTAAGGGGAACGAAAAGTTTTAAAGGCACTTAGGCTAAATACCTCGATTTGGTTCTCTAATCCTTTGATCTTCATCGGACTCTTGCACAGTTTCCTGGGTCGCTAAAACGGAACCAGCAACTTTGCAGGCTTCTATCTCCTTGTGTGCTTGATCTCCTAGCATGAAATTTTGGGAGATGTTAGTCCTATGTATTATCAATAAAAACTTCTAAAGAATATACCTGAACTAATGTCGTCCTACCTTGATTCCATGCGAGCCAATGTAAGGGTCGCGCAGGTCAAAATTAGGTCCTATTTATAGGGTTTTGCTAGGGTTTGAGGATTAGATCGATTCTAGAGTCCTTGTTAAACCTTAGATCGACTTCTGGGAGTCCTAAACATGATTACTAGTTCTTCCATCTCGATCTCTAAAGGATAGACTAGCAAAAATCCCATCTTTTGTTCTTTCTTCAATTCACGGAATTGACAGGAAATAACGGTCGAGGCTTGGTCCGCCACATCCTTTTAGCGGTTTTACGATAGACCGCTAAAGGTCCTGGGTACCGAATTTGAATGAGTTCAAACTCTAATTTCATCCTATCCACTAATTTATCCATTCAAGATGTATTTATCCCTATATTTCATGAATAAGCCAATTAACCTTCTAGAATATGGGCCAAACTTCATGGGCTTGGTCCTTAAGTCCTTTGGGCTTCATTTAAATAGGCTAGGTTAATTATTTACCATAATTGGGCCTTAATAATGATGTATTTAACCCAATATTCATTTATTAATTCATTTTAGTCTTTAAAATTCCTAGAAAATACTTAAATATTCCGGAAATAATTTATAAAATTCTGGGGCATTACAGGTTCTATTGGCCGAGCATGAAAAGAGATGTTGCTCACATTGTGGCCCAGTGCCGTACATGTGTTACAACCAAAATGACGAAGCAAAGCTCAGGCCTCTATACGCCTCTTCCCATACCTGATGCCCCGTGGCAGGATGTTAGCATGGATTTTATTTTGGGATTGCCACGAACCTCTAGGAAGCATGATTCAGTCTATGTGGTAGTAGATTGGTTCTCAAAGATGCCCCTTTTCATTCCCTGCTCTAAGACTTCGGATGCTTCGAGGGTAGCCCGTCTATTCCTTTCTCATGTGGTGTGTAACTTTGGGTTGCCTTGTACCATAGTGTCTGACCGTGATGTTAGGTTCACTAGTTACTTTTGGAAGACACTATGGCATATGTTAGGTACTCAACTCAAGTTCTCCACTGCATATCATCCCCAGATAGATGGTCAGACCGAGGTGGTCAATAGGAGTCTGTGTGACCTTTTGAGGTGTCTTGTTAGGGACCATGTAGGAGATTGGGATCTCATGTTACCACTGGCTGAGTTTGCATATAATGATTCGGTCAATAGGTCTACAGGTATGAGTCTATTTGAGATTGTCACAGGTCGTAGGCCTAGGAAACCAGTGGATCTTGTTCCCATGCTCATTCATGCACGAGTGTCAGAGTCTGCTGAGTCATTTGCTAGACATGTTAGGAGTCTGCATGACGACATCCGTCGTCACATTGAGGCCAGCATGCACGGTACAAAGAGTTAGCCGATGCCCACAGACAACACCGTGAGTTCCAAGAGGGTGATTATGTCATGATCAGGGTTAGACCTGAACGGTTTCCCTCTGGAACCGTCAAGAAATTACAAGCTCGCGGAGCTGGTCCATTTCGAGTGTTGAAACGCGTCGGATCCAATGCGTATGTTGTAGACGTGCCCGAGAAATATGGGATAAGGTCTACTTTCAATGTGTTGGATCTAGTTGCTTATAGGGACCCCGTGGGGATCTCTAGTGAGCCTTTTGAGCCGTCTCCCCCTCTTGAGAGTGACCCCACACCTGAGTGTCCACCACCAGCCTCATTTCCATGGTAGTGTGAGTATATAGATCATATACTGGATGAGTAGGTGACTATTATCAGGAGTGGATCCTACCCGCACTACCTAGCGCGATGGAGAGGGTGACCCGCCACCGAGGATACGTGGATCATCAGGGTAGAGTTACAAAGGATAGATTCAGACCTACTAGGGTGCTACCAGAGCGATCCCGACCCTTACTCTACAGGGTCGAGTTTCTCCCACCCTGGGAGAATTGGTGCGGACACCAGAGCAAGCGAGAAGCATGAAGTGGCGAACCGATGGTACCGTACGTGTAGCACCACTCGAGCTACACCGGCATCCCTTTGGCTTCGAGATAGTCTGGAGTCTCCGTCTTGAGTCTGAGTATTTTTTTTGTATTTATTGGGGTGTATTTGGTATTGATTGCATTGTATTAATGGGTTTGTAATGTGTGTTTCTTTGGGTTTCATTTGGGCTCCTTTGTAAGGCTATTAATAAGCCATTGGGTCAAGTTCATTTAGAGTACACTAAGGGGTAAGTTCATTTAGAGTCCATTAAGGGGTTATGTTCATATTGGACCTTGAGGTCACTTAAAGCCAATTGGGCTTTTCCCCCTCTCATGGGCATCCTAGCTTGGAAGGCCCCATAGGCTTGTCAAGGGTCATGGGCCAATTGGTTGGTATTTGGTCCAAAGTTGCCAAAATTGACCCATGAGGAGGGCGGCATCCCTTTGGCTT
Organism: Amorphophallus konjac; assembly: GCA_022559845.1. NCBI lineage: Eukaryota > Viridiplantae > Streptophyta > Magnoliopsida > Alismatales > Araceae > Amorphophallus > Amorphophallus konjac. The sequence goes on from CM040122.1 coordinate 211,473,522, forward strand.
GGAGACGATCTGGAGTCTCCGTCCTGAGTATGGGTATTTTTTTTGTATTTATTAGGGTGTATTTGGTATTGATTGCATTGTATTAATGGGTTTGTAATGTGTGTTTGTTTGGGTTTCATTTGGGCTCCTTTGTAAGGCCATTAATAAGCCATTGGGTCAAGTTCATTTAGAGTCCATTAAGGGATAAGTTCATTTAGAGTCCATTAAGGGGTTATGTTCATATTGGACCTTAAGGCCTTCATATTGGACCTTGAGGCCACTTAAAGCCCAATTGGGCTTTTCCCTCTCTCATGGGCTTCCTAGCTTGGAAGGCCCCATAGACTAGTCAAGGGTCATGGGCCAATTGGTTGGTCTTTGGCCCAAAGTTGACAAAATTGACCCATGAGGAGGGCGCCCCTTGTTTTGGCCTTATTAGGCTAATTTGTTTATTTAGCTTTGACCACATGGGGAAAATTAGATTTTGGTATCCTTAATGTACCCCTCCTTAACCCTAGATCTGAGGGTAAGGTTGGTCATTTACCTAGGGCTCCCAATTCATATAAAAGGCTTGTATTTTCCATTTTCATCATATTTAATTAAAGAAATTTAGCAATTTTTGCTCCAAGAGCCAAGGGCCGCCCCCCCTCTCTCTCCTCTCCCTCCCCTTGCAACTGTGAAGGCTGCCAATCTGAGGTGTGACGCCTCCCGTATCAGAGTGTGAAGCTCGCCATCTCCGCCGCCACCGCCACCGCCATCGAGCCGCCGTCGCACCGCCATCGTCGTCGTCGGAGTTCTGTCCAACTCAGGACAGCAAGCCACATCCAGAATTTTGGCTCTCAGCTCGTAGATCTGATGAGACTAAAACTTTGAGGGTGAGTTCCCAAGGTTGAGCCCACGTCTCAAAAAAAATTCAGATTATGTCCACTTCGTTTTCCCATTTTTCCATTTAGATCCCCACAGCCCACTAGATCTACCCCTGTTCAGTCTTGTGTTCCAGCAACCTAACACTTCACCCATGAGACCCCCTTTCTGATTTCAGAATGAGTTGAAATTTGAACTGGGAGTTCTATCCACCTAAGCCATTGTCCATAATTTTTTTTGTGATTTTAGGAATTTTCTTTCCCATCCAAAAAAACTCAGCTATTTTCCAAAACAATGTTCTGCCCCTGCAGTCCAGATCCGAACCATCTCTGTTAGAAAATCCATTTCCCAAATGAAACCTCCACAAAAAATTACAAAAAAATTATCCCTGTCTTCCTTACTTCTTCCTCTAGCTTCCATAAAAATCCCATCGCCCAGATCTATAGTTTCAGTCACGATCAACATGCCTTCTCTGGCAGATCTCAGTCTGCCCGGCCAGATCTGAGACAGGAACCTTTCCTGTTGGAAAATCCCCCATGAAAAATATGGCCATAGCAAAATTCCTATAACACTAGAGGGGTAAAGTACTGTGAGTTAGCTCCGCATCGGAGTTGGTTTTGCGATGTTCTGAGATCAGAGCTGGTCGCAACAATTTTTATCACCGGGTCACGCAAGCCTGAAATAGCAGGTTAGGTCCGGGGCAGCAAGCTTCAACACTTGACAAATCGGGCCGCCTCTCCTTCCACAAGGCGAACCAGTACAGCCGCCTCATAGGGATCGCCACTCCAGGGGTTCCCTTCACAGCGGGACCAACCCCGCCTCAGTCAGCCATCCGAGCAGGTCATGGACCCCACAACCGTCAACATGCGCCGTGCGGACAGCATCAAGTTGCAGCGTGTCGGCACCGACGGAGTGGATGAAAGTGCTACCCGTCAACCCAATTTTGATCCTCCCGGGTCCCACATGTTACCTATTACCTCCTTGCGTGGAGTGGGTTTAATTCTGTAATTATTGATAATTGTTAACCAGGAGTATGATTTTGACCGGGGTTGTCTTCCCCACGCCTGGAGCGTGGAGGTAACTGTCTCTCCTTTCTTGGCATTTGCTTACTTAGTATCTGAATATATGCCGCTGCATGAGTGCGTTGGAATTCTAGCTTGCTAATTCAATTTTAATCACCGCTATGAGAAAGATAGTGAACCCGTCCCGTGACTCGATTCAAGCACGGAAGTGAGTTTGACCACCCTTGACTCTGCCGGTTTCTCAACCGCGCGGATCCGCGTTTCCCTCGCTTGGGACGGTGAGTGAGCTCGCATTTCTGTTTAAGGCATATATCCCATAGGAGCTCTTAGTGTCGAGCTGAGGTAGCTCTATTGTTCGTGTGTCGCTGGTCACGTCGTCACTTAGAGTCCAAGGTTCGCATCATTTGGCGTCGAGTCCCTCATTCGTCCCGCATCAGTTTGAAGAGCTTGAGGATGGAAGAAGAAATCTTCCATGAATTACTGTTCACGGAGCTACAGTAGCCTTCTTTCTCACTTTGGCAGCCTCCACTTGAATCCCCTTTCATCCCATGGTTCTCTTTGTCCTAAGTGGTGTTTTTATATGTCTTGGGTTGGTCAAGGAACATCCCCAGACATAGATCCACATTTTCTGGCGAATTAGGAGGCCAGAGGACTGAAAAGTCCACAAGAGAGGCTTGAACACATTGGTGAAAACAAAGTCAAAGATGGGGGCTGTGAAGCTGGCGGTCGACTGGAAGTAGGGGGCGGTCGACCAAAATTTTACAGGAATTGAAGATTTGATTGCTGGGAAAACCGGTCGACCGGCCCTGGGTTGGCGGTCGACCGAAATCGGAGGTAAATCAAGTCAACCGGACCAGTCTTCTAGGTCGACTGAACTCTGGAAATCTTGCAAAACAACATAGTTCTATCCATGGATCATATCATTATAGAATATACTGTAAGACCACACTTTGTTCCATTCAATTTGAGTTGGTTTGGACACATTCTAGGCTTTTGAAACACGATCCTTTTGAGGTTCATAACCTCGTTCAATTCATGCATTTAGTTTAAATCTAGCTTTGATTATGCATGGAATGCATTCAACATTATGCAAAAGACTCATGAAATCTAATTTCAAAATGATTATTTGTGGAAATGCAAGGAACAAGTTCAACCCATTAAAAGCACATGAAAAGATATGCATGAGAAACATTTTAAAGCTTGAGTATCATAGCTTCCAATCTATTGATCAAGGTTAAGTCAATAGATCCATCAATAATCAAATTCATATGTTCAAGCATAGAGAACCTTTTCACATCAGACCAAATCAACTTCCTATGGAGGCTAGTTGACTTTACTTGCTTTACCAGAATTGAGAATGCCATAGTCTTACCAAGGGTTCTTAAAGAGTGTAGACAAGGTTTACCACTTGTTTTAGATTGTAGATAGCAATGTGCTTATCCACACATTGTTTTACCTTCCAAGCGACCACCATGATGTTTTATCCTACAATTGAATATTGTCAAGGTTAATAAATCATGAGATGCACATCATGAGATGCACAAAGACTTTGTTCACGGTTAAAAGCTATGAAACCTCTTGGAAAACCAACAATTCCAACCAAAAATGAAGACCATATAGCAATGCATTTAACCAACATGTTTGAGCCTACCTCAAAAGCCATTTGCCATCTCAACCATATTTGAACAACAACATGAGTGCACACGGACATCGAGAACATGTGCAAGCAAACATAAAGTTTAGTTATCATCAAAAACATATGCAAGGCATATACAACAATTTCTCCCTTTTTGATAATGACAAACTTTCATCTCAACCATATTTGAACAACAACATGAGTGCACATGGACATCAAGAACATGTGCAAGCAAATATAAAGTTTAGTTATCATCAAAAACATATGCAAGACATATATAACAATACGGTGCATGAAACTTCGAGGAAAGAGAGGGCTTTTACTCCTAACTTGCTGTTTGAGCCTTTCATGAGATAACCTACCTCTGGGAATGTTCCTAGAGTTCAAATTTCTGATTGGACATTCACTCATGTTCCTGTGCGTCCTGCGTAGAAACAGCAACTTCTTGCCCTTCTATCTCCTTAACCTCTTGAACTAAATTCACCATATTTAGAGGGTGATTAGAACACATAAGGGGGAGCAAATCATTGTAACAGATCAACCTGAAAATACCTCGATTAGGGTTCCTAATCTCTGATCTTTCTTAGAGAAACTCACTCATTCCTATGCGGTCTGGAGAGAACCAGCGACTTCCGAAGCTTCTAACTTCTCAAGGGCTTGATTTCCAGGCATGGGGTCTAGAGGGAAATTAGACAAAACTAAAAGGAACAAAATCTTCTAAAGGACTAACCTGGTAAGATGATTCCTTACCCTCAAAATATGTGCTCCAAAACTAAGGTTTACGCAGGTCGAAGTTCAGGCCTATTTATAGGGTTTGGCCTGTGGCTTAGAGGTTAGGTCTAATTAAAGTCCTAATTTGGAGTAGGATCGATCCCCAAGAGTCCTAGATTAGGTTGCCATGCTAGATAGCATTGAACTCTAGCAATTGAATGGGATAACAATCCAAATTTTTGGGGTTTATCGAACCCCGTCACGAAAGTTAGAACGCGGTCTTGTCTAGACTGCCTCATGTAGAACGCGGTCGCTCGATAGACCGCCTTCTGGCGATTTCTCCAAAATTTTTGGATTTTTTGATTTATCCCTTATATATCCCTACTTGCCCTATTTATCTAATTTAAATATGAAATTATCCCTAATTACGTCTCTATAATTGGGCTTGGGCCTAAATGCCTTAGGATTGGGTTTATGGGCTTATTTTAAATGGGTTTAACCCTTTGGTTACTATAGGGCTTTTAATTACCCATAATTCCTTTAATTAGCCCATTAAGCCTTTTAAATGCTTAATAATTTTATTTAATCCCCGAAAAAAATCTTAGAAAATTCCAGGGTGTTACATGTATGGTGAGCAGTTTATATTCACACTTATAACAAGAGCTTAAAATATCTATTTTCTCAGAAGGAGTTGAATATGAGGCAGATAAGGTGGCTCGAATACTTAAAGGATTTTGATTTTTTCTATCCAATATCAGGCTGAGAAAGGAAACGTGGTGGCGGATGCTCTTAGTCGTAAACCTATGATTTCTCTATCTTGCTTAATGATTAATGATTGGAGTCTACTAAAGTAATTTGTTGATTTAAAGTTAGATGTGGAAGCTAAGGATGGTCATTTATTGATTTCCAAAATTAATGTGTTGTCCGGCATATTGACTGAGATCAAAGAACTTCAGGATGTTGATCCCTTTCTAGTAGAAGTTAAGTGAAGCTTAGATAAGAGATATGATTTTGATATTTCAAGTGATGGAAGGCTATTGTTCTAGGGTAGAACATGTGTACCTGATCTAATTGACATCAAGAAGAAACTCATGGAAGAGGCGCATCATTCCAAGTACACTATCCAACCAGGAGCTACCAAGATGTACCAAGATATAAAGAAGACTTATTGGTGGCTGAATATGAAGAGGGAGATTGCCGATTATGTAAGCCGTTGCTTAACTTGTCAGCAAGTCAAGGTAGAGCATCTAAGGCCAGCTAGTAAACGTAGGCCTTTGGAGATACCCACGTGGAAGTGGGAGAGTATTGGCATGAATTTTATAGTGGTTCTACCAAGGACTCGAAGTGGGTTTGATGCAATCTAGGTCATTGTGGACTGATTGACAAAAGTCAGCTCACATGTTGCCTATTAAGAATAAGTGGAATGTAGATGTGTTAGTAGCTTTATATATTAAGGAAGTGGTAAGATTGTATGGCATTCTAGTATCCATTATTTTTGAATGAGATCCTAGATTCACGTCACTTTTTTAGAAAGGTTTGCAAGCTTCTTTGGAAACAAGCTAAATTTTAGCACAGCTTTTCATCCACATACGGACGGCCAGATGGAGAGAACTAACTAGATTGTTGAAGACATGCTCAGAGCTTGTGTGATAGATTTTGGTGGATGCTGGCACGAGCATTTACCATTAATAGAATTTGCTTATAATAACAGTTACTAATCAAGTATTCAAATGGCTCTGTTGGAAGTTCTATATGGTGAAAATTACAAATCACCTATTTGTTGGGAAGAGATTGGAGAGAAACAGTTGATGGGTCCAGATATTATTCAAGAGACAACCAAGAACATTTCGGATCATCTGAAATTAGTTAAAGACCACATAGTCTAGACAGAAGAGCTACGCGGATAATAGAAGGAGAGACTTAGAGTATCAAGTAGGAGACCATGTCTTCTTAAAGGTCTCACTAATGAGAGGTATTCAAAGGTTTGGAGTTAAGGGTAAATTGAGTCTGAGATTCATTGGTCCATTCAAAATTCTTAAGAGAGTTGGAGAAGTGGCTTATAGGCTAGTCTTTCCCCCGCAGATGTTTGGAGTGCATGATGTATTTCATGTGTCTTTGCTCAATAAGTATGTAATGATCCCTCGCATATGATTCGCCATGATGACTTGGTGCTACAAAGGAACCTATCTTATGAGGAGAAACCGATCAAGGTGCCAGATCGAAAGCTTCAGCAATTGAGAAATAGATGTATACCTATGGTCAAGATGTAGTGGAGCAGACATGGTCAAGAAGAAGCTACGTGGAAATTAGAAGAGACTATCAAGAAGAAGTACTCAGAGTTATTTGCTGGTAAGTTCTATTAACCTTGATCTCTCCATATCGTATGAATTTGGTTATCAAATTCTTTTTAGAGGGGGCAGGTGTAGTAACGCGATAAAAAATTTAAAATTTATAAATAAAAAATTGTTCTCTAATTTTTATCACAATAATATAAAGATAATTATATAAGTACTTAAATAAATCAACTAGCATAAATGTAAAATTAGAATAAATCAAGAAGGGGCTAATTGGGCAAGATTTTGTGTTCTTTTGTATAAGATTAAGGCCTAATTGGGAAAATAGTGGGTCAATAGAAACCCTAAAAATCAGACTAATTCGGTAAACCCTAATTCTTAGAAGAGTGGTGGCTATAACTTAGCCTATTGGACCCAAAACCCAAGGGAAACCCTAGCCCACTTAGAGGAGAAGCTCATCCCTCGGAATCCTTACCTAATTAAGATTTGGGAAGGCTTGTGGCGGCGCTAGAATGGGTAAGGCTGAGTTTTTCGGAGTAGGATTGCTATCCCTTGATTGATTAGGTTTTGGGAGACCAAACCCCTATATAAAGTATCCAATTGATCCCTAGACAACCCCTAGTTCGTGCTGAGGTGTGGAGGCAGAAGATAGGACTACATTCGGTAGGAGAAGGCAAAGATTTTTGGGGTGATCGTGGGAGCATGGTGTTCGTCATCCTCTTCCCTTAGAGCAATTAAAAGGTAGGTTTCCTCTCAGGCACAAAGAGATTAAAGCTCTAAATAATGTAAATTCGCATGTGTAGAAGTTCTAGAATGCATTTTGCCTAATTTTCATACACCCTATTGCATGTATTTGAATATTAAACCATGATAAATCATTCTACGTGGAAACGGGATTTCTGTTGGTGATCGTGGCCCTAACAGAGACCGTGTTCCTGAACGCGGTCTCGCGATAGACCGTGATCTTAAGTATTTATTTAAATCATGAATTTTTAACTATGGACTTTTTATTAAAGAATTATTAATTTTTTCAAGAACGTGGCTCTCATGTAGACTGCGATCTTAAGTATTATTTTATTAAAATCGTGATTCCTCTCTTTGTAAAATTTCATATATAATTATAATCTTACATGCATGCGGCTTGCATAATGACCATGACTATGATCACGTTCATCGTCATGACTGCATTCTGTCTAAGGTTTTCCAAAAGCCCCAATTCATGCCAGCATGTTCTATATACACAATTAAGGATCGAGATGCATGATTTTCAAATCTACGTGTCATCTGAACCAACTAATGTAACTAGGGTGTATAAATAAACCATAATATCTTAAGTTTTCTTTCGATTCCATGACCTCATCTTGTTCCCATTACCCTCAACATTGTAAAAGAGTAGATAATTCCCGTTAACCTGAAATTGACTTATGATAGCATGTTTTAACTTTCCCACATGCTAGTTTTATTGATCGGTGCTTTCATATATCATGTGATATATCTATGTTTGAAGACTTTGTCACTCCTGTGATATTAACCAACCGATTGTTATTTTGGTTTTTGGTAGTGTGATAGGAACCCAAATCCTTGGTGAAGTTAGAACCCTCTGTCAGATATTCCTTTCGTTAAACATAAACTTTCTTCATCGAGGCCTCCGTAAGTCTCCGTGAGCCTGGGATTCCCATTAGGATGCCAAGCAGGTTGTACCTTAAAAAGCCTGAAAATCACTAGAATTCACATCCTACTGTGTAGGATAGGGTTCAACTGGCCTTTGGAAGGGTAGAACGTGGTTCTATCTGAGTTCTACCATGACTGTTCTGAACACGGCCTCCACAGGCAACGCGTTCAGGTTCTATTTGAGAAGGTGACCATCTCTCTGACCATGTTCTTCTTGGACTCCGTCTCAATCTATCATCTCTGTCATTAATGCGGCCCACTGACTGACCGCGTTTATATGAAGGTAGCATGTTGATTGACTGCATTCAACCTAGTTTCCTCAATAATCGTGGTTCTACAATGATTAAGTGACTGCATGTCCTTAAGTTCGAGGGATATCATGCATGGCATATTTCCTCGTTACCCTTGACCCATTGGGAGTAATATTGAGAGTCTCGTACCTAAATGCCCGACTTTATTGAATTTCATCATGAGATTGATCTAAGTTCTATACTTAGTTCATACATCAATGAGATTCTTGATAGAACTTATAATTGTAGTGTCCTACAGCTACTTGATTCTTTCATACTACTGGAACATAACTTCTTTGGATTCATTCGCCACTATTTATTAATGTATTTTCTTTAGAAACTAATGAATGGGACTACGGTCTAAATTGACCCCAATGGCTATGCGTATAGGGCCCAGTTAGGTCCTGGGAGGAGCACCCGAAATATTCGATAACCGCGGGAATATTGATCAAATGTGGTAATGGTATTGCACCAAAACCAGTGCAAGATTGACTCTAAACATTTCACTGAATGAATGGATGATCGAATCAAATGAAATATTGTTCTTGATCCAAAAATGGTAAATTATTATTGGAACTCCAATATTATTGGGCCAATTCAAATATTATGTTCATCAAAATGTTCAATCCATTGATTTGTGTTAGCTTGTTATTAGAATCTGTAATGATCTATTTTCCTTGTCAAAGCTTATTCCTCGATATTGTCCTCTAAAGTTCTTTCTTTATTGGTCATGCCATATTGTATCTCCTGTTGTCTCTTGAATTAGTATATAGATTTCATATCGTGGTATATAGTCATACTGCATGATCATAAGATAATTAATTGCTTACATTTGCCTAGTTACTGATGGGACATCGGAGAAAGCAATTTCATTTACCTTTGTTTAGATATTTTTTGGAATGTATTTATATTTGTGGGTATTTATGAGTGTAGTTGGGGCAAGAATGTAATATGGGCTAAACTTCATGTAAGGGATTCAAATTTCCAAATGGGCCTCAAGACTTTTAAGAGCCCAATTGGGCCTTCCCTCCCTAGTGGGCCTCCTTTCATAGAGGGCCCAATATGATGGCCCATGGTCAAGTGTGGAATATTGACCATGGGTTGCGAATGTTGACCTTAAGGGAGGGCGCCCCCATCTTTGTCCCATATGGGGATTTGTTTATTGTTTGTTTAGTCTCCCTTTCCCTTTATGCCCCCTTGACCAAGGGCAACCTAGGTCAATTGGCTAGGTCTAGGGTTTTAGTATTTAATGCCTCTTGTGGCATTTTATGCATTTTTTATGAGAAAAATTATTGGAATTTGTGTGAATGAGCCTAGGGGCAGACCTCCCTCTCTCTCCTTCTTATTGTTCTTCATCTTCTTCCTCTTGATCCAGGGTGAGAAGCCCTAAATATTGGAGAGAATCCAATTTCTATCTCTTCCCTGGAGTGTAAAGCTCCACCACCGCCGCCGCCGCCATCGGTGCCGCCAACATGCCGCCACAAGCCATCTCCCACCCTGCTTTCCTGAACAACGAGATCCAGAGCAGCAAGCTAAAGAAAAGGTCGGTTCTCCCAGCTCACAGCTCTGATCAGGTTGAGATTTTGATAGATTGTTCCCCTTTGTGTTAACTTTCCATAAATATAAATTTTGCCCCATTCCAATCCCATTTTCCCCACCTCCCAGGCCGTTCTTCATACCCCTCGCAATCTGCCTGTTTGCAGATCTACAGGATAGATCCATGATCCCGTATTTTTCCCACCCCCTTCGTCTTCTCCAAAAATTCCAAAAATAATTCTGTACGTTCCCCCCATAGTCCTCGTTCACCCATAATTTTCACAAGCCCTAAATCCACCGCAAACCCCTCAGTCAAAAATCACCTTTAGATAGCTCCCTTTCTGTTTTGCTAGATCTGGATTCTGAGTCAGAAAAGAGTTCGTGGAACAGTCATTCTAATTTTCAATCCCTTCAGTTGGTGGACCTGAAATTCCAGTATGTTGAATATCCTTGAGTCCTCTTTTCAACGGCGCTAACCTCGCTTCGATCCGACACCGGATCTGGGCGTACCGGTCATTTTTGTCGGAGTGCGCAAGACTGTCCAAATCTGTCCCGAGACAGGCCTGCATAAAGGGTTCACAAGTTAATTCCAGAAGAAACAGATTAGGATAGCTTCAGTGACCCCCTTCCCAGTGGTCGACCAGGGATCCTCAGCCAGTGTCCCGGTGAACTGGCGCCTTCAGAAGGTTCCCGGAGATCGATGTCCCTTTGGACGCCCGTGCTTGCTATCCTGTTGGCCAGCAACTCGCAGATTCGGAGCCGCTGCCCGCCATCGCCCAGAACCCGCCGCCTTGCTGCCCGTCAACCCAAATTCGGTGCTCCCAACATAGTTTTGTGTAGTCTTTTACCTCCCTGCGTGGAGTGGGCAAGAAAATTCACTTCTGTAATTAATTTAATTACTGTACCGGGAGTCACGAAGTTTGGCCGGGAACGTCTTCCCCACGCCCGGTAGCGTGGAGGTATCGTGTTCACTCCTCAGTCGGCATTTTTGCTTATTTCGTATAATTCTATATGCCGCTGCATGAGTGATAGGAAAATCTAGCTCGTTATATCTTTTCAATCACCGCTGCAAGAGAGAGCGAGACCGTCCCGTGACCCGATCCGGGAACGAAAGTGTGAGTTGACCACCCTAGCTCTTTACCGGTTTCTCAACCGCGCACGTCCGCACGCTTCCCTCGTTAGGGATGATCACTAGTTTTCCTAGAGTCCAATGTTTGCATATCAATTGGCATCGAGTCGTGTCCCATCCCGCATCAAATTGGTATCAGAGCCGGTTAGAGTCTAGGGTATTCGGTCCAAGGTGTCACATTGCATCTCGATATCCGATATATCAAAAGGTGTTCTCAGAACGATAGGTTACGCCTATTGGGACGGTAGCACACTTGCATGAGTGAGATCTTCGGATCAAACCTCCGCCACGTATCGAATATTGGAGTCTAGGTCGTCCTTCCTTTCACCTTGGTCGGTGCATTGCAACCCCTTGTCATTTGCATGCCCACTCGTAGGGGTACCCAGTACTCACCACCACCACCACCTATGGCAGATCCCCGAGTCCCTAATCCCAATGATTCATCGGTGGTCGACATGTTTCGAGCTATTATGGGAAAAATGGATGATTTGAGTGCTCGAGTGAATAAGATGGAAGGATTGAGTACGCGAGTGGATGGCCTAGGCGCACGTTCGGAAGGTAGGATGAAGGCCTTAGAGGATAGGGCCGTAGAGTCAGACCAGTCTTGTGAGACCCATTTTTACCGGATCTTTACCAGTATTAGAATAGAATTAATTCCATGAATTTTGGTTATTTTTAGGGTTTTATTGGGCCTAGTTAAATGGGCTTTGTGTATATACATAAGCATTTTAGAAAATACATGGGGCATATATCAAATTTTGCTTAACTTAGGGGCTTTTAGCAATTTGAGGTATTTTTTGAAAAAAAAATATTATAACAAATGCTCTTTCTCTCTCCCACATTCCTCATTTCACACCCCCTCCCCCTTTTCACCCGATCGGCCAAAACGGAGGAACCAGCGGGCGCACAGGGCGAACCCACGAACCTGCCTCCCCACCTCCGTCTTCCCAGCGCGCAACGATCGGCGGCCACGGCGGTGGAGTCTGGCGACATCGCCGGCGCGGTCCCTAGGCGGCATCGGTGGCTCTTCTCTCTCCCTCTTTCTCTCTTCTCGGCACGCCGACGACCCGACGGCCTTGGCGGAGGAGCCTGAGCTCCGTCGACAAACCTGCAAGGCGTAGAACCCAGTGGCGCCATCGTCGGAGCTGAACCCCGGCGTGAAGGGATGGACCCACAGTGGAAGACGGCGGCCTAGCTCCCCTTCTCACAGTTAAAGAGGTGCGTCCCTCGGCTTGCTCGCGGCCGGATCGGGCGTTTCCATTGCGATTGAGGTAGGGGGATCGTTGCCCTAGCCCGTTAAATTGTTCCTAATGCATGCCCATCGTCGCTGAGTTGATAGATTAACTATCGCTTGCCCATCGTCTCTGAGTTCATAGATTAACTATCGCATGCCCATCGTTGCTGAGTTCATAGACTATAAACTGTCGCATGCCCATCGTCGCTGAGTTCATAGATAATAAATTATTGTATTAAGATGATGGATTGGCAGGGAGCATGTCAAATATTATAATTCCCGTAGATTTAAGTCGACCGGGAAGGCGGTTATGATTCCCTTGGATCTGGCTCTCCGGTAAGAACCACTTTTAATTTATTTTAGATTTTATAACGGTCCACCATAAACCATTTATTAACCCGAGCGGCTGACGATTAGACCGCGTAAATTATTTAAATTTGAATGGCGGTAGAAATTTCATGGTCAGTCCGTTTAGCAACAAGTAGCGATTCGTCGTTCGACTGGCTAAGGCTATAGCGGCTCTAATTTAACCGCTTGTTCTGCGAATTATGCGTGTTTGTTTAATTATGAATTTAATATCGCATCCTCGCCATGTGTAAGCTATTTTATAGATGGGGCGGCTTTCATTCAACCGCCATTTCTTGTAGCTTTTTAATTCAATCAAGTTCATTTAATTATGCGTTCTGCACTGCATAATTGCCATCTTAGCATATTCAATTAACTATGCATTTAATAATTTCATACATACCATTTTAGCATAATCAGTTATTTATGCATTTAATTATGGAATAATTGCCATGTGTAATTGTTATCATAAATTATGGCACGTTTTTAGATCCCAATAGACTCATATTCTCGTTCCTAGTGATAGAACCACAAGTCGTAGCCCGTCGACTTTTAGTGTTGGCCCACCTGGGAGAGGTGGCGGGGTAGTCCCGATTTACGGTTTTTAAGCTAGTTCCCGTGGGCCCTCTTGCTGGGCAGTAGCATCCTACTGGGGGGGAAACTAGCTAGAGGCCTGGCTTAAGGCATTGAGCTTGTGTGTGCACACGTGGTTAGAGACTTGGACTGACACTGACGAGTGTTGCTCTGACTAGTTACTCATTTCTGGTACTGTTACGCGTCCCGCTTGTCGCGATCCAGACTTGCGTAGATGCTTGAGATGCAGTGTAAGCTGTCAGTGGACGCATCTGGTGTCTTCTTCTGGTGGATCTCCTCTCCTTCTCACTCTTGTCACTTGGAAATGATTGAGTTATTGTCTATTGGTAGATTTTGAGTACTCACATTTAAATTAAATTGGCATATTAGTTAGTTATTTATAAACTATTTAGTTTGTTTTACAGCTTTATTAAATTGTCATTTATTTTATGTCGATGCTTGCTTTACTGCTTTCCTTTAGTTAAGTGCGAGTTAGGGGTCCCGGTAAACCCTACTGAGTCTTTGTTGTGAGACTCACCCAATCCTTTTTCAGGTGAGGCGGAGCAACCGGATGCGGGATTCTCTCGTGCTTTTAGTGAAAAGTCTTAGAGCCAGCAGTGGTCTGTCAGTGGTCGGTTAGTGGTCAGTCTGCCCTTTTCTTCTTTTGGCCGGGGTATGCCCCGTGTAGTTCTTTATTTTAACCATTGTACATTGTGGGACTTGTGATATATGGATCTGAACGACTTGTATAAATTTACCACTCTATTATATTTAATTGCTTCCGTTTAAAGTTCAAATGAATGCTTTAATTAATATTGCGCGTGTAATTTCTATTTGTTATGCATCCCCTCGACAAACACTCACTAACCCTTACGGGGCCTCATCAGCCTCTTCGGTGGCTTCCCCGAGCTCTTGGTATCGATAAATCGATGATATCGGGTTATCGGTATCCGGATCTCCAGGGTCATCACAGTTGGTATCAAAGCAGTGTTGAGGATTTGTATAAGGAATTGAAATTGCATTAGTCCAGAACAAGTCAATGTGAATCTACTTCTGGCTTAGGATGTTTTCCGTGATTACTGATGGATTTTTCCGTTGTTATGCATTTTCTTCTAGATTAAAATGCCGCCTCATAGAAGGGCACGCCTCCCGATGGAAGGAAGTGGTACTTCTCCTCCGGCTAATGTGCCAGCTCCAATTCAAGATGATCATGCTCCTCAAGCCGATTTGCCTTCAGGTGGCCGTGGTAGGGCATTGAAAGAATTTTTGCTGTTCCACCCATCGACTTATGAAGGACAGGAAGATCCTGATGCAGCCAAAGTGTGGCTTGATGCAATTGAGCGTGTATTCCGTTCTATGGAGTGCACGGAGGATGAAAAAGTTACGCTGGCTACTTTTCAACTTCAGGGAGCAGCACTCTCGTGTTGGACCACGGAGTGGGAAGTTGCTTTTAGATCTCGTCCTCTTCGTCAGATCACCTGGCCTGAGTTTGTCACATCGTTCGAGCTTGCATACGGTACATCATATTTGAGAATGGCCAAAATGAATAAGTTTATGGACTTGGCTCAAGGCGATATGACAGTCTTGCAGTATCGAAACAAGTTTATGGAATTTGGTCGTTATGCCCCACAGATTCTTGCTGATGAAAACTTGAAAACTCGGCGTTTCTTGTATGGGCTGAGGCCAGAATTGAGACAGCCTCTGATTACAACCAGGGTGGCCGAGATGGATTTGGCATATCTAGCAGATGTAGCATTAGAACTTGATATTACAAAAGCTCAAGGGCAGGCCCAGGTTGAGCTCGTACATCAGATTGTGCAACGTCAGCCAGCTAATTGCCAGTCGAGTTTGTAGTTTCAACAGTTCAGTCTGCCATCTGTGGCAGGAGTTCCATCTGTTGTTCCTGCTGCCAGTGGCATTCCTGTTTCTAAACCCAAGTTTAAGAAATTCAAGAAGTTTAAGAAGCGATATGGCGGTCAGGCATCTTCGGGTACCATATAGCAGCAATCGGCACCTTCTTTCCACCACCGCCAGGGTTCAGTGGCGAGTCAGCCGAGGTAGTGTGCAAGATGTGGTGGGAGCCACCCAGGCGAGCTGTGTTCAATGCCAGTGGTTTGTTTCCGATGCGATCAACCGGGACATGTGGTTCGAGATTGTCCTCTAAGGCCGAAACCGGTGCAGTTCTCTCAACTACAACCGTCTCAGTTTAGACATCCTCCACCACCACATAACTTGTCCTGAAGGAGTTGTGGCATCTCATCTTGTGGAAGGTACGATTATGATTTATGGCCATGCAGCTCATGTTTTATTTGATTCAAGTGTTTCTCATTCATTTCTTTCTGAAGACTGATTTCTTTCAGTTCGATCCTTATTCTTCCTTTTAAATTTCGAGGATAAAATTTTTATTAGGAGGGAGGGACTGTGAGACCCATTTTTAACAGAGCTTTACCAGTATTAGAATAGAATTAATTCCATGAATTTTGGCTATTTTTAGCATTTTATTGGGCCTAGTTAAATGGGCTTCGTGTATATACATAAGCATTTTAGAAAATAAATGGGGAATATATCAAATTTTGCTTAACTTAGGGGATTTTAGCAATTTGAGGTTTTTTTGAAAAAAAAATAGTATAACAAATGTTCTTTTGTGAGAAAGAGAACCGAAGGTTCTCTTTCTCTCTCCCACTTTCCTTATTTCACACTCCCTCCCCCTTTTCACCCGATCGGCCAAAACGCAGGAACCCGCGGGTGCACAGGGCGAACCCGTGAACCTGCCTCCCCACCTCCGTCTTCTCGGCGTGCAGCGACCGGCAGCCATGGCGGCAGAGTCCGGCTACATCATCGGCGACCGGGCAAGGGGAAGACCGCGGCGGCGCCCCCATCGGCGCGGTCCCTAGGCGGCATCGGCGGCTCTTCTCTCTCCCTCTTTCTCTCTTCTCAGCACGCCAACGACCCGACGGCCTTGGCGGAGGAGTCGGAGCTCCGTCGACGAACCTACAAGGCGTAGAAACAAGTGCTGCCACCGTCAGAGCCGAACCCCGGTGTGGAGGGATGAACCTGTAGTGGAAGACGGCGGCCTATCTCCCCTTCTCACGATGAAAGAGGCGCGTCCCTCGGCTTGCTCACGGTCGGATTGGGCATTTCCATTGCGATTGAGGAAGGGGGATCGTTTCCCAGGCCCGTTAAATTGTTCCTAATGCATGCCCATCGTCGCTGAGTTCATAGATTAACTATCACATGCCCATCGTCGCTGAGTTCATAGATTAACTATCGCATGCCTATCGTTGCTGAGTTCATAGACTATAAACTGTCGCATGCCCATCATCGCTGAGTTCATAGATAATAAATTGTTGTATTGAGATGATGGATTGGCAGGGAATAGGTCAAATATTATAATTCCCATCGATTTAAGTCGACCGAGAAGGGATCCGGTTATGATTCCCATGGATCCGATTCACCGGTAAGAACCACATTCAATTTATTTTAGATTTTATAACGGTCCGCCATAAACCGTTTATTAACCCAAGCGGCTGACGATTAGACCACGTAAATTATTTAAATTCGAATAGTCCATTTAGCAACACGTAGCGGTTCATCGTTCGACCAGCTAAGGCTATAGCGGCTCTAATTTAATCGCTTGTTCTACGAATTATGCGTGTTTGTTTAATTATGCATTTAATATCGCATCCTCACCATGTGTAAGTTATTTTATAGATTGGGGCGGCTTTCATTCAACCGCCATTTCTTGCAGCATTTTAATTCAATCAAGTTCAATTAATTATGCGTTCTGCACTACATAATTGCCATCTTAGCATTTTCAATTAACTATGCATTTAATTATGGAATAATTGCCATGTGTAAATGTTATCATAAATTACAGCATGTTTTTAGATCACAATAGACTCATATTCTCGTTCCTAGTGATGAAACCACCAGTCGTAGCCCGACGACTTTTAGTGTCGGTCCACCTGGGAGAGGTGGTGGGGTAGTCCCGGTTTACGGTTTTTAAGCTAGTTCCCGTGTCCCCTCTTGCTTGACAGTAGTGTCCTACTGGGGGGAAACTAGCGACAGGCCTGGCTCAAGGCATTGAGCCTGTGTGTGCACACGTGGTCAGAGGCTTGGACTGACACTGACGAGTGTTGCTCTAACTAGTTACTCGTTTCTGGTACTATTACGCATCTCGCTTGTCACGATCCAGACTTGCGTAGATGCTTGAGACGCAGTGTAAGCCGTCAGTGGACGCATCTGGTTTCTTCTTCTGGTGGATCTCTTCTCTTTCTCACTCTTGTCACTTGGAAATGATTGAGTTATTGTCTATTGGTAGATTTTGAGTACTCCCATTTAAATTAAATTGGTATATTAGTTAGTTGTTTATAAACTATTTAGTTAGTTTTACAGCTTTATTAAATTAGCATTTATTTTATGCTGATGCATGCTTTACTGCCTTCCTTTAGTTAGTTGCGAGTTAGGGGTCCTAGTGAACCTTACTGAGTCTCTATTGTGAGACTCACCCCTTCCTTTTTCAGGTGAGGCGGAGCAACCGACTGCGAGATTCTCTTGTGCTTTTGGTCAAAAGTCTTAGAGCCAGCAGTGGTCTGTCAGTGGTCGGTTAGTGGTCAGTCTGTCCTTTCTTCTTTTGGCTGGGGTATGCCCTGTGTAGTTCTTTATTTTGACCACTGTACAGTGTAGGACTTGTGATATATGGATCTGAACGACTTGTATAAATTTACCACTCTGTTATATTTAATTACTTCCGTTTAAAGTTCAAATGAATGCTTTAATTAATATTGCATGTGTAATTTCTATTCGTTATGCATCCCCTCGACAAACACACACTAACCCTTACGGGGCCTCGTCAACCTCTTGGGTGGCTTCCCCGAGCTCTTGGTATTGGTAAATCGATGATATCGGGTTATCGGTATCCGGATCTCCTGGGTCGTCACAAGTATTTTCATGGTTTGGTAGGGAGAGTAGCCGTCCTAGAGAGACCCCCGGTGGAGGTGCACCCCGCGCCGACGAATGGTCAACAGGAGCCGGTTCAGCAACCTGCTACTCCTAAGGCTCAAGGGGTAGATGATAGGAGGCGCCGAGTCCCCGAGGTGGTTGATTATGAGTCTGAGAATGAAAATTGGGGATATGGCTGTGACCGTCGTGTTGAACGACGGAACCGTAATTTAGATGCGGATGAGCGCACCCTCAGGACCGTTCGTGTGGACCCTCCCACTTTTGACGGGTCCTTGGACTCGAAGGTCTATCTAGATTGGGAGTCCGGGATGGATCGGTACTTTGATTCGTTCGATATGACGGACCGTCGAAGAGTCCGATTCGCTACCATGAAGTTGATGGGACAGGCTCAGACCTATTGGAAGAACGTAGAGATCCAGTTGTTTCATCGACAAGAGCCCCAGGTTGAGACATGGGGTGAGATGAAGGTCAAGCTTCGGCAAAATTACCTTCCAGCCATATACCGTCAGTGACTCATCGATAGGTGGCAGAGTCTCAGTCAGGGAGATCGGTCCGTCTACGAGTATATCGTTGAATTTGATGAGTATTTTTTACGATGTGGCGTATCAGAGGAGAGCACCATGCCCATTTCCTGTATTCGTCGTGATCTGCGGCCCCACTATGAGTATGAGCTTTTTCGCCGCAATGTGACCAAGTTGGAAGACGCGTATCAGGTTGCTCTCGAGATGGAGCAGTTTGAGGGAGAGTTCGAGTCTACCCAACGGTAGGGCCCCATCCTTCTTCGTAGTGTCGAGCCCCGTAGCTCTTTAGGCCCATACTAGAGGGCCCCCATGGCTCGACCTCAGGAGCCCGCCTGTTAGAAGCAATTCGCTCCAAGGCCTCGCCCTCCCCCGCCAAGGGATCTACCTCCACCCCAACCACCGACACCCATTGCCTGCCCCCCGGGACCTATTGCCCGCCCCCCGGGACCTATTGCCCGTCCTCCGGCACCCACACCTCCTCCCCTATTGCCTACACCCCCTGTCCGTCGGGAAGATAAGGGTAAGGGACCACTTATCGGAGAAACTAGTAGGTCACGACTGCAGTGTTATCACTGTCAGGGGTTTGGCCACTTTGCCGGTCAATGTCCCACTCGTACATCACTAGCCCTAGGGGACAAAAGGGTTGGAGAAGCCTCACCTTCTGGGTTTGTGTCTGTCAACTATGAGTCCGAGCTGAAATTAGCTGACGAATTCTATAAAGAAGATCCGGAAGGACCTATCTGTAGATGTGGAAAGTATGACTCATCCGTTCCTACCAGCGTTAAAATATCCCTCCACTACGCAGATATGGGAAATAAAACAAAATGAAGTAGAGGATGGAATGGAGGAGTGAACCTGTGATTGTGATCACCACCAAGATGCCGGACATGCGATGAACGCACACCGTACCTTGGAAAGAGGGAGGTACTCGCCTTAAAATTAGCACCGACGCGTTGAACAGCTCCTTATGAACCGCCTGAACATTCGCGCGGTCTTACGATAGGTTGCTCTTCGGTGCTGAGGTGGAACGCGGGACGACGATGGATGGAGGGTTGAACGGCTTGATGGTGACCGTAGGGGGATGAAGAACGGTTGAGGACCCGCGTACGTCTCCCTGAACGGTCCGGAAGAAGCCCCGCAAGACCACCACGTCAGAAGTTGCAAGAGTCCAACCTCCACCCTTTCCGGCCGGCCAGAAAGGATGGGCCTCGCGTTAGTGTGTTGCTGACATGCGAAATAGAGTGTGGAACACGAAGAAAAACCAGTATTAGAACTAGAAAGTGGAGTATACGCTCGAACGGAAGGAAATTAACATAACTAAATGGAATGGGGAATACCTGGGGAGTTTTAAACCCCTAGGGGCGTTAGAAAACATAGGAGGGTGTGTGCATGGCAGTGCAAACAAAGAAAACGTGGGAGAATGGACGTGTAAAAATAAGCATGCAATGAGAAGAAACGAGACTATCAAATGTAAAAGACTCAAAACTAGGACTACTCCCTGAATCGGAGGCCTGTGTGGATGTAGAAGGCCTCCCTCCTTGGTGCAAGGTCGCTCAAAATTTCAGCAGGGCTTCACCGTCGACCAAAAATCCCCCCTTTCAAGCCCGGCCCCTAGGGTCTATTTATAGAGCACCTAAAGTCCTAGCCCAAAATTAAGATTTTTAGCTATTTTCAGGTCGAGATTATCAAATTAAAAATGAAGATAATTCAATTATCTTTTATCTGGAGAAAATAGCACTCAAAATGGTTAAGGATTCGCGGAGAAATCATTGGAGAAAGTTTGGGAGAAAAAACACGAATTGATAAAAAACCCTTAACCACTTTTTGGTCCGAGAGGATAAACGGTCTCACGATAGACATCACAAATGATGAGCGGCCAGACATGGGCCATCCTTCCCTGGCGGTGGAAATTTAAATAAATCATCAAATAATTAATTTATCCACTGAACTGATCGATAAATTCACCGTTGGACTCTCTCATAGTTGAACGGCTAACAGGAAACTGCCCAAGCCTGTCGGTGATAAATAAGAAGATAAATAGATAATTATCTGAATAGTTAATCGACGTTAGGACTCTTGAGAGATAGACGGCTCAGTACGTACCACACAATGGTCTTATGCGGCAATGGCTAGGCTGTATATATGCGTGTCGGTGATAATTCAGAAAATCAACCAAATATCCCATAAATATATGAACGACAGAGTATCAACTGCACATATGGTTATGCGGCTGGAGATTGACCGCACATGTACATGGGTGCTTGGAATTCATAAAAAAAAGCTGAATCAACTAAAACCAAGGCCCATTAAGCCCTGAATCAACTCAGACCAAGTCCGGGAGGGAGGCCACTCATAAAATTGGCCCAAAGATGTTGCTTGAAAATAGCCCAGCGAGTGATGGACAACTCGAGGCATCAATAGATGGGAGTAAAAGAAATGACTCAACTTATCGGTAAAAAACGGGTGTCAACAGATGCCCCTCCTTAACGTCCTCTTTGCAGGGGAGCGAGTGGAGGTGAAGCAAAAGTGAAATGGAACATGGAGATGAAGCGGAGTGGACCGAAAAGCGGGCGTTAAGGTAAAACGACACCTGTTTTTACCAACAAGCGATAGGAATCTTCCGAAAAACTCTGAACCGGACACAAGGAATGATTAAACCAAAAGGGACACCGGTCTGGAAGAACTAAATAAAAGAAAAGGAAACACACGATCAACCTCATGGGAGACACAATCCCGCGAACCAATGAGGAGTCCGGAATAAGCAGCGAAAAAGTGAAGAAACAGACTAAAACTCTAGACGGGGACCTCTTAATCAACCAAACCAAGTGAATCGACCAAAGAGAACTTTCCAATTCAGAGTGGAATTGTTCCTCTTACCCAAACACCGAACACATAGCTAACCATCACTGGTGGGACATTATCCAGGTAAACTATGGGTCATGAATGCTCAAAAGATGCGCATGATGCATGCAGGGCTAAAATAAAAGAAATCATTAAATGAATGCGAAGAAAGAATAAAATATAAAAATACTCGAGAATAATATTGCTAGACTGGGAGAATCAGAGTCAAGACACTATCCGCAACCACAGCGTGCAAGATAGAATCATCCTCCCCAAGACATCCCAACCTGACGGCCTATCCGGAGATTAAACGCGTGAACCTGGATCATCATCATTTTTTTTGAAGGGGAACATCAGATCCTGGAACACGCGAGCAATCAACTGGTTCTCGAGATAATTTAACATAATATCATATAGTAATGCAAATAAGGGTGATAGGGTTAGAAGGCCATACTTGACTTACCTGTGCAGACGAAATGGCAAGTGAAAGGTGATGCTGCAAGAAACGTCAATAGCAAGATTTGCAACAATATCATGAAATAACCAAGTTCATTAATTAAACACCAAGTGCAGACCATTTTCTCAAACATGAACGGTCAAATACCAACCGTCCAAAGTGAAGAACGGCTCGGTACTAACCGTCTATATACATGGAATTTGAACCGGGCTCAGATAGCATAACGTTAGAGAAGAACGGCCAAATATCAGCCGTGCAAAATGAAAGATGGCCTATCGCTAGACCGTATAACTTCTGCAACCTCGAAAGACTAAAACCCTTCGTCTCCCTCCTTCCACCGTAACCCACGGTGGCAGAGGGAGAACGAAGGGAGCCAAATCACCCCACCGAGACCCCCATTCTTCGTTCTCTCCCAATCTCTCAATCTCTCCCTTCTCTCACCCTCGTCGTTGATGCGCACGAAACACCGGGCTCTCCGTGATCGGACGATGGCCGGAGAAAGAAGCTCGCCACCGACACCCACGGACCCCGTCGTGGAGGAGGAGGCCGCGGCCGCGTAGCCCGCAGTCGCGGAGGAGGAGACACCGCCGTCGGCCGAAGGACCCGCCTCTGAAGCTGCTACGGCCGACCAAGAAGAAAGGGGAGAGGAAGAGGGGCTCGCAGCGCCACCGGCGGTGGCGGAGAAGCCCAAAAAGACCGACGAGGTAGGCCCCCACCCACCCCCCCCTCTAGCCATTTTTCTTTAAAATCAACACATGCATGTTAGTTCTAGGAGTTTTTTTAGGGGGGTAGGTTGTTTAAGAGCAGGTTTGGGGGAGCCATGGGGCGCTACCGCCGGCAGAGGAAGCCCTCATCGTCGTCGGGGAAGACGACGGTAGGGCTTTTTTCAAGGAACCGCACACACAGAACATACGGCTCACATAGAGCCGCCCACAATCCACACGGCCCACGGGTGGCCGTTCAAACTTTGAAAGCACCGAAACCAAACGCAAAAATGAACGGTGGGAAATCCACCCTCCAACATAACAATAGGCCTAGGGGGGCCGTTCAAGCCCGATGACAGAAGAGCTGAATAGGGATATGAACGGTGGAGGGTCCACCGCTCAAAACAAGGACGGGCCACCATGGGCCGTTCAAACGATTAGGCGCTCAAAATAAATACGGCACACATTAGGACCGTAGAATATCGTACGGCCCAGGGGTGGCCGCCTAAACCCAAGAAACCCAAGGAAAGAGCGGTGAATGAGCAACCGTTCAAGATAAGAATGGCCAATATTGGCCAGTTCAAAACAAAGAACCTGAGGACTGGAACGACCCATATGGGACCGTTCCTAAGGATGAGTGGTCCAAGGGGGACCGCTCTTCTGACAGAGAATTGAACCTTGATTGTTTTCATTTATTTATGAAATAAAATGCCTATATAATTTACTAAATGCATTGAAGTGAATGAATGAATGCAGGGAAAGCGCAGGACCCGCACCTCGTGGCTGCAGGTCCGCGTAGTGTAATTAGCACTGCCGGACTTTCAGCGGGAGCGGTTGGCTACCATGGGGTTCGCCCCATTCCTGAGCATTGAGGTGTGTCAGTTCGACACAGCTCTGCTCTACGCCCTGCATGACCGCTAGGATCTAGTAAGTCGTACGTTCCTCTTCCCGTGGGGGCATATGGTCCCCACGCTGGAGGACGTGGCCAGACTCACTGGCCTTCGAGTGAACGGGCTGTCGGTTAGCGCGGCCACTTTTCCTGACTACCGGGTGATGGCTCGGGGGCTACTGGGCCTAGAGCTGCGGCGCCCGAGAGGCAGTCGACCCTCCTACCCCGAGCTAGCCTTCAGGACAGCTTGGGACTACGACGGGCGGGGATAGCGGTTGGAGAGCAGCCGGAGCAACACCTACATCGGCTGATCAAGCTGGCGAGACCGAGAGTAGCAGCGGAGCCGAGAGCAGAGGCAGACAGAGTGTTGCGGAGGTTCCTGATGCTGCTATTCGGGCGAGTTCTCTTCTCCACTCGGGCCGACCTGATGAGCTGCCGCTTCCTTCCTTTCCTCGAGGAGCTTGACCACGTGGGCGACTACGCGTGGGGAGTGGTAGTCCTCGCCTTCCTGTTCGACACGCTGAGTTCGACGGCCTATCGGACCATGCTCGGGGGCTTCTCCCCCTTACTCCAGGTATGACAACTACCCTAGACTTAGTTATGCAACTTCTATATGTGTCCTAAATGCTGACACAATGCTGTGATGCAGGTGTGGGCCTACGTGCGCTTACGTGGGCTAGGTAGAGGTGAGGAGACCCGTCCTTAGCTTCTGCCTATTGCACGGAGGTGGACAGCACCTCGAGAGATTGTAGCCAAGAGACGACAGGTCCGAGAGCTGTAGGACGACCTGGACGCACTACCGTTTGCCTAGGTATGCTCTTAAACTTAGACTCTTTAATTGAATGCAACCCTAGATGATGATGCTGATGCGACTCCTATTTCTTACAGGTACGGTGGACACCATACACCGAGGAGGGAATGGAGGGTCAGCCCTGGGTGGCAGGGGCCCTCACCTTCTCGGGACGAGACGTGTGGCTTCACTGCATGAATGTGGTGGAGCCACTATACTATAGACTGGTGATGAGGACCATCGGGGTCCCGTAGCGAGTGGTAGAGTTCCCGACGCCAGAGAAGGCGGCGGAGCGCGTGACGAGGACTACCCGAGGCCTGGCGGCAGCATTTGATTGGACAACGAGGAACGCTGTGCAGGTCGCAGACAGGACGGCTCTAGGGCGGGTGGTGACCGCCCGAGCAGACAGCGACTCAGCGTAGTACACCGCGTACGCTAGACAGTACCGGGACCAGGTGTTCCGGGGTGCCCACCGACCGGTACGACTTCTAAACTTAAACTCTATCCATTATGCTTATGATTTCTATATGATGATGCACTAACATTTGGACTTCTACATGCAGATTGACCCTGAGGGATGACTTGCGGAGCTGCATGGGCTTCTACACTCCACGATCAGGGAGCGGGATGGGGCCCGGCAGGCCCAGGCCTTATTGGTGAGTCTTCTAAACCCTAAACTCCTTAAATTATGCAAATGCTTATGGTTATGACTATGCATGTGACTGACCTGGAGTTTTGGATGCAGTGTGCCGAGGGGGCCCAGCGACAGGGGGCCGATGCTCCTTCTTCTTCACAGACCCAGACTCCTGCCGATCTGGCCGAGCGGGAGGCCGACTTCACTCAGATGGTAGCGCGGGCCAAGGCGGCCGAAGTGGCGCTCACCGAGAGGGTACGCAAATCACTACACTTTTCCTATTGTTTATGCTTATGAAATGTATGAAATGCAACTGACTGACCATGATATGGGCATGCAGGCGACCGAGCTGACCCGTCTTAGGGCAGAGCTATTGCAGAGCCGGGCAGCGGCTAGGCAGGAGGTGGCTCGTGTGCGGTAGGAGGCAGCACGGAGCCGACAAGCTGACACGTTGGAGACGGCACTCCTACGGGCTGAGCTAGAGCGACTCCGAGCTGGAGCGGAGGAGCTGGTGCGGGTCCGAGCGGAGTGGGATCGGGCTCTGATATAGGCATCAGGGCTGAGTGGAGAGCTGCAGGTCGATAAGGAGATGAGCTGGCGATCACACAGCGGGACTCTGAGCGGCAGCCACGGCACCTACGGCTCTGTGAGGAGTTACTTCGTGGGTTCCTCCGATCATCGGAGGAACGAGGAGGACGAGCAGCGTCGGCGACGTCAGCGTGACGAGGCGACTTCAACGATGCCTCCACCAAAGAGGCACGAGGGCGGTGGAGACAGTGACGGGGGCCAGTGAGAGGGGCAGTTCTGACTTTTGTACTCGGGGCCCGATTTTTGTACATGATATGATATGATAGTGATATTCCTTTCTTTGTTTTGATTTTGTCGATGTATGGATGTATGAATGAATGCAAATGACTGACACTGACTTACTGACTATGACTACGACATGAGTGAGCCAGACATGCGCGTGAGAGAGAGAGAGAGATGACGCGAGTGAGTGAGTGAGGAGAGAGACACGACATAGTGAGAGAGAGACGACACGAGTGAGCGAGAGAGAGCCAAGTGTGAATGAGAGGAGTGACGCCAATTGAGTGAGATGAGTGACGCCAAATGAGTGAGATGAATGACACCAAATGAGTGAGATGAGGGATGGACACGACTACTAGTGGCACAAGTGCACAACCTGGCGAATGAAGGCTTCAGATCGGTAAAACGGTCTTCAGTAGGCCGCCCAAAGAGACGCACGGTCCTGAGTAGACCGTCCCAAAGAGATATTAAACGGTCTTCTGACCACCGTTCAACTAGTAGAACGGTTTATAAATGACCGCGTGATAAGAAACACGGTCTGATTAAGCCCGCTCAAACTCCAGCACTAGAACTCTCTGGAAGGTGATAAACGGTCCCCATCGGACCGCTCAATGAGATAGGCAGTCTATCGTGAGACCGTCCAATCTGACACGCTACGAATTTGAATGGGATTCTCTTGGAGAGTCCTAACTCAAGGGTGAACCACTTTAACCCAATCCAAAGCTATCTTATCCCTTTCTAAACTTATCTGATCTCATTCCAAAGGGGTGTAGGCCTCTAATCAAGCCCTATAAATAGGAGGAGAGTCTAAATTCGTGATTCACACATCCTCCCTCTTCTAAGCCTTGAAACCCTTGCTATTCTTCACCAAACCATCATGAAGAGGGCCATAGAGGGGAGTTCCATGGAGGGAGCATCTTTCTGAGGGCCCTAGACCGGCCAGAAAAGAGCGGGAAGCACTCCAATGGCTGACCGCAATCCCACGACATCTCAGCTCGAGCCCTCTGAGGGAGGTAAGTTATCATGAATTCCTTCAGTTTAAACCACTCATTTACTTATGTGTTTTTCTTCTTTCTCCATCTCAGCTTCTCCCTGGCCCTAGGCGCTATTCTACTTTGTAGTGGATGGCTCCCATGGTCCGTGCATTGCCCCTAGGAGTGACATCTATCCCGAGATCTTGGCACCTACAACCTCTCCTAGTACTAGGTCAGAACTACCCAAAACTTTCTCTTGATTGGCACAACATCTCGGCTTTAGTAGAAATCTGGCACCCTCAGACCCATACGTTCATATTTCCATCATTTGATGCCACTATCCTACTAGAGGACGTAGAGACCTACTTCTCTTTCCCTAGGTCTCAGGTGGGAGAGGAGGACTCAGTGTGTCATACCGTTGCCCCTATTGACCCTAGGCTCATCTTGGGAGGGTTCATACCGGATAGCAGGGACGTCCACACTTTCATAGGCCCACGTCAGATCCACCTTCTTCCTCTTAGCCAGTGGGTAATTGAGCATTGCAGGAACCGGTGTGGGTGGGATGAAGCCATAGCCAAGGCCACGTCCATTTACCTGTGCGGGGCTATCCTCTTTCCTTCAGTTGACCACGTTCTAGATACTCCCTTTCTTAGTACCATTAGCGGCTTGTGGCAGGGTCTTTCTATCTCCGAGGCCATCCTTGCCTACCTATACGAGGGCCTCACATCAGCAGCTCTAGGCGGTCCTCTCTTTGGTTCTATGATACTCTTAGAGTGCTGGATGGGTGTCAGGATGAAATTCGTCTATAAGGAGGATGTCACTTCAGCTAGCAGGATCTTCGGGAGCCACCCCCTCTTCTTCATAGGCGGCGCATTCGGATTCTCTTCACAGGTAGAGTGCAGGACAGCAGAGAAGAAGACCAGGGACGAGTGGCGACTGCACATTAACAGGCTGCCCCTAGATTGGTTCATGATGCGCCCGGACTTCCTCCGCGACACAACTATCAGAGTTCCCAGGAGGCCAGGCTTGGACTTGAGGCTCGTGAGCGACACCGCACATGCGATGTACAGCCCGCACCGGTGCTACCTACAGGTTGGACTACCCCGGACTGTTCTACCAGCACTACCTCACCTTCCCCCACTCCAGGCGAGGAGGATTGGTACGGAAGAGGACGAGCAGGCGGTCAGGAGTGCCCTGATCATGTGGGAGGTGAGCAGGGTGCTTACCCTATCAGCAGAGGTTGCAGAGATTCCGGTGACATGCCAGGCCTATGTTAGAGAGCTGAGAGAGATACGTCCCCGCGGGGATGCCCAGCGGAGGACTGAGTGATTTTTTTTTTCTTTTCATGATGATATTGATGTAGAGATTTATGCTTAGAGATGTTTGATATGAATGAATAAAGCTGACGATTTGACTGTTTTGAGTTTGGGCTTTACTTGGAGTGAATGAGTGAGGTTATGACTTCAGCATTTACGCGGTCGCACCTAGACCGCTAAGAGGTTAGGAAAGCTCTCTTGGAGCCGTGCATCAGATTTACAGTGGGTTTGATAGAAGGGAGTTGAGCGGAGTTGATTTAAAAATGTGTGAATGGTTGGACGGTCCGGCCAAGACTGTTGAAATTAATAGAACCATTGACAAATAGTCGTGTGAAGACTGAAGCGCTGAACCTTGAGCTTCAACCTGCCCCTGCACACACACAGAAAATAAAAAAGACAGATTAAATCTATTTTATGCTTAACCTCTTGCCTGTAGCAAGTTAGGGAATGATCAATTCTTGATTTTTGGTCAATGGGGTAAGCCTTTATTAAATAGGCGAACAAAATGATAATGAATGCAATGGATGCTATGAATGCAAATCATAAAAAAAAACCTTTTTTGTAATTTTGATAATATTTAATTTTTTTGGATTTTGGACTGTTAGATTTTTTTTGAGTTTTGAAATATTTAATTTTTTTGGATTTTGAAATATTTAATTTTTTAGGTTTTGAAATATTTGATTTTTTGGAGTTTTGAAATATCTGATTTTTTTAAGTTTTGAAATATTTGATTTTTATGAATTTTGAAATTTTTGATTTTTTTGGGTTTTGAAATATTTGATTTTTTTATTTTTTTAGTTTTGAAATATTTGGTTTTTTTGACTTTTGAAATATTTGGTTTTTTTTTCGAATTTGGAAATATTTGATTTTTTTTTGAATTTTGAAATATCTGATTTTTTTGAGTTTTGAAATATTTAGTTGTTTTTTAGATTTTGAAACTAGCTTAAACCTAACAGCGGGGAACCTCCCATCTTACTAGGGGTCTCCCAGATCCGACGTGTGCTAAAAAAGGACCGCCCGTGGTCGGGGCCAATTTCGCTTAACGGTGCCTCTGTCGAGGCCATACCCGAGGTGGGATCCATTCCTTGAAAAATAAAACAAGATTTAACAGAAAAGCTGGCGATAGGTATAGAGGTTTTTTTAGGGCTTGAGTTCTTCTCACGACACCCCCTTTTCAAAGAATTTTGGTCTGTTGCGCCGGGACTTTGTGTCCGTCATAGAACCTACATCCGCGCTAGGCACGCATACGACCGGGCTCATAACGTCCCGCGGGGAAACTGTACTGCCACTCTTGCCATGCCTAGTTTCATCATTTCGGGGACTTTCTGACTTTTGAGAGCTTCGAGCTTGTGAGCTTTCAGCTTTGAATTTTGATTTTTGCCCCTTTCTTTCTCTATTTCTTTTCTTTCTTTCTTTTTGTTTCTCTTTCATCCTGCAGAATAAGGTCGTAACGGACTGCCCCTATTTGAGACCTCTCTTATTGGGGGGTCTAGATCAGTTCTGGCCCCCTTATTCACCACTTGCCCCTTTTTTCAGCCGAGAGAGAAGAAAAATAAGGATCTTTACCCTCCCCTAAGCATGGCCGAGGGAGAAACGATGTTGCACAAAAGAAGAAAATCGAACCACAAGCGATCGTGTAGCGTGTGAGATGTTGGACCGCGGCTCTCCTTTCGTGATCAGGTGAAGGCATACCCCGCCGTCGGGCTATCGCTGGCTTGACTCTATGGATAAAAGTATTTTAAATATAGCCCATTCCACGGATTCGGCAATTCTTCACCCTCCGCATTCACTAAACGATACGCGTTACCCGGATAGACTTCCTTAATTACAAACGGCCCTTCCTAGTTGGGTTGCAGCTTAGACCTGGGACCTGCTGATCTGATAAATTTACGTTTCAAAACCATGTTACCCACTTGGAATTTTCTTTCAATAACCTTCTTTTGAAAATACCGCGAGACGCATTTTTGATAAACCTAGACGTGATTGGTCGCGTTAAGCCTCTTCTCGTCTAAGAGTTCTAGTTGGACTAGCAATGCCTCTCGACACTCGTCGAGATTAAGTTCCTTGTCTAGCTGCACTCTTAGGGAAGAGATCAATCTCGTACGGGAGTACCGCCTCCATCCCATAGGGGAGAGCAAAAGGAGTTTGCCCCGTGGGGGTACGGACGGAGGTGCGATAAGCCCATAGAGCTTCTACCAATTTCTCAGCCCAATCAGCAAATTTGTGTGACTCGCATGTGTTCTTGATGATTTTTAGAAGGGTTTTGTTCGTGGCCTCAGCCTGGCCATTACCTTGGGGGTAGTATGGTGATGAATGATGCAATGACATATTAAATCTCTTACAGAGGTCCCGGAGTTCTTGAGAAACAAATTGAGGCATGTTGTCGGTGACGATATCACTTGGCACTCCGAACCGCGAGATGATATTCTTCAGGATGAAGCAGCATACCGTGGTGGCTTTGATCTCTGCATAAGCTTCAGCTTCCGCCCACTTGGTGAAGTATTCTGTAGCCGTCAGAATGAAGGACTTCTGCTTGACTACGGAATTCGGGTCACCGAGAGGTCCAACGATATCAAAGGCCCACATGGAGAATGGCCAAGGAGCAGAAAGAGGATGGAGAGAAGAAGCAGGAGGATGGATCTTGTTAGCATGGAGCTGGCATTGAAGGCACCTACGGACATAGGTGGAACAATCTTCTTTTAGGGTTGGCCAATAATAGCCCTGCCTAAGAATCTTCTTCGCCAATGCTTGCCCATTTACGTGCCCTCTACACTCGCTGGAGTGAGATGCTTCTACTACTTTCCAAGCCTCATCGTCATCCAAACACCTCATCAGAACTCCATTGAGAGCCCGCCTATACAATTCTCCAGCAACAATCGTGTATCTAGAGGCGGCTCGTCGAATGGCCTTGCGCTGCTCAGCGTTTGCCATCTCGGGAAAGGAACCATCCCTGCAATACTGCTCAATCTCATAATACCACGGCAATTCTTCATCTTCTATGATCTCCTCATGCTCAGTTAATGAAACTTCTTTCACATCTTCCCTTTCTGCCTTCCTTTCTACATATTTCCTAAGGTTGTCGAACCAGGGATCCTGAAGAGAAGGAGCATCTAACTGCTGGACCACAATGGTCTCAGTGGCGCGACTGAGGGGAAATGAAAGAGAAGAGGCGAGTGATGCAAGTGCATCAGCCAGGATGTTCTGAGAATGAGGAGTATGAATATAGATAAGTTTCCAGAATTGCTTAGCCAAGAGCGTGACTAGATCTTGATAGGGCTTGAGCTTGGGGCCACGGGTGCGGTAAGTTGACAGAACTAAATGCAGCACCAATTGAGAGTCTCCTATGATGTTAAGATATCGCGCGCCCATGAGGTAGGCGTGCTTCAGACCGGGAAGGAGAGCCTCATACTCGGCTATATTGTTCGTGGCAGGAAAAGAGAGTTGATAGGCAATAGGGATGGTTACTCCTTCCAGAGTGAGGAGAATGGTGCCGATTCCACGGCCCTGAGAATTTAGAGCACCATCGAAATTAAGAGACCAAAAAGGAAGATGAGTGATTACTGCCATGTGTTCATCAGAAAATTCATCCTGGATCGAATCAGTGCGAGGGATAAGAGAATGAGCGAGATGCTCGGCGATGGCGTATCCCTTGATTGCTTTCTGGACGATGAAGGTGATATCAAATTGGGAAAGAAAGCTCTGCCAGCGAGCTAATCGGCTAGAAAGGATAGGTTTTTCTAACATGTAATGAATATGATCCATTCTAGAGATCAGCTTAACCTCATGGGCAAGAAAATAGTGTTTGAGCTTCTACCCACACTAGCGCTGCACAGGTCTTCTCCATGGCAGTATACTTGGATTCAGCTGGATTAAACAACTTCGAAAGGTAGTATGCTGCCCTTTCCCTTCCTTCATCATCCACCTGAGCCAGGACAGCTCCTAGGGAGTCCTCAATAACACAAATGTATAGGATCAGGGGTTTCCCAGGGACGGGTGGTTGCAAAACCGGGGGATTAGAAAGATAGATCTTAAGATCCTCATAGGCCTTTTGGCATTGTTCATTCCATTCAAATTTTACTCCCGCCTTTAACAATTCATAGAATGGGCGGCATCTTTGCGAGTGTTGAGATATGAATCTTCTAATGAATTGTAAGCGCCCAATCAAACCTCTGAGTTCAGTGATGTTCTTAGCCGGCGGCATCTCCATAACGGCCTTTGCTTTATTCGGATCGATCTGAATCCCCCGTTTACTAACTATAAACCCGAGAAATTTCCCTGATGCAACTCGAAACACGCATTTCTTTGGATTCATTTTCAATTTGTACTCCCTAGCCCTTTGCAACACCTTGGCTAGAATGGCGGGGTGTTCTTCTTAAGACCTCGTTTTTACCAGAATATCATCCACGTAAGCTTCTAAATACACATGCATCATGTCATGGAAGATAGCCATCATTGCCCGTTAATATGTGGCACCTGCATTTTTTAATCCAAATGGCATAACAACATAGCAGTATGTGCCCCAGGGCGTAGTGAACAAGGTCTTCTCTTGATCCTCAGGAGCAAGATGAATTTGATTATAACCAGAATAACCATCCATGAATGAGAGGGCCTCATACTCAGCCATGTTATCAACTAATACATCAATGTGAGGAAGCGGGAAATTATCTTTCGGACATGCCTTATTCAAGTCCCCGAAATCAATACAAATCCAAATTTTCCCATCTTTCTTCATTACTGGGACTATATTTGCCACCCATTGCGGATATAAAACAACTCTAATAAACCTGGCCTTATGTAACTTATCGACTTCTTCCTTTATCCTTAAGGCCATCTGCGGGTGGAATCTTCTTGCTTTTTGCTTAACGGGTATTGCCCCTGGTTTAAGAATCAGTCGGTGTTTAACCAACGTGGGGTCAAGACCCGGCATGTCCTCATAGGACCAGGCAAAAGAATTATTTTACTCCCTCAAAACCTTGACTAGCTCCTCTTCAACCTGAGGAGGGAGATTAGCAGAAATAAGTATGGGCCTGGGATCCTCTTCTGTTCCGAGATTAATTTCTTTAGTGGGTTCATCCACTGCCGAGGACAGTTTGTCAAACCTCTTCAAACCTTGCGCGTACAAATCGGCAGTGTCATCCACATTGCTTTCCTCGTCATCGGCTGGGTCCTTCTCATCTACAATTTCATATACACCTAATCTGTCATTGCTCCACACACCTTCCAATTCTCATCATTCTCTAAGACAATTGCGGTCTCTACAAACTCTGGGCACTTAAGAAGGGCATGGCATCTCTTAGCCAAATCTTGCAGAAACCTATCAGGGATGGATTTAGGATGATGCATCACAGGGTGCGCCGCAGACGTGGATGGGCTAACTAGACTAGAACTAGACGCTACCCCAACTGACTCGACTAACCTAGGAGATTCTGCACACTGTACATCTACCCTAGGAGATAAGAAATCTTTTGGGAAAGAAGCAGGGGTCTCGTGCCCCTAGGAAGAGGATGGACTCAAAACAGCGTAATCTTCCATAGAAACCTCCGTTCTAAAATTGGCATTTTTTTTGGAAGTCGGAGGAGATCACGCAACAGGAAGAAGAAGATGGGGGAGGAGGGTGTTGCATGGGAAACAGATCGGAGAAGATGCAATCGAAGAATGGATCAGAGGATCGAAACCACATCTCATGGAGTTGGGCATTGGGGGGAGGAGGAGTAAACAGAGTTGAAAGATCAATAGGTGGGCAGTGCCCACATGCACATGGCACGAATAGAATTTCAGGTGGTCTTTCCGTGAAGTACGGATCGACCATAATCGGAGGGGAACGAAGGACGAATTTCAATTGTTGAAATAGAGTGGCAAGACGGGATGGGGATAGAGAAAAGGTGGTGATAGAGCTCCCCACTTCCCGTGGCCTCCGGCGGACTAGCTGCGTTGGAGAATGCTTCACCAAATGCATCTCCTTCTTCTTCGGGCGGTCTTCTTCTTCACTAAACATCTTTTCAAAGCAGACACAAAAATCTTCCATATCTCCCACCAGCCCCTTCAGTGGCGACGGCAGGTCAGCAACATCACAGGCAGCATCAAGCTTAACATCAGCACATGGCGGTGGCTTTTTCAAAGTGTCGGGCTACAGCGGGCCTTTTACAAAATGTTGACGGTAGTCCCACGTCAGCGGCCCGGAGTCTCCCAGAATGAACAATGCTGACTCTCGATAACCAAGGCCTCTGGGGCCCATCTTTCTGCCTTTAGGGACGGGTTTAGTCCGCCCCTGTAATTGTGTGCCGAGACCCAGGCCCGGCTGATAACCCAATTTCAGAATCATGTGCCACCCTTTCTAATCCCTAATCTTGGACTTAATTTTTACATTGACTGGTGCAGTGGCGGGCTTGCGTGACGCATATGCCCATGAATAATTTAAGTCCATCACTGAAAGAACTGGCCTGTTACTCGGTCACAGAGTGGGGAGGATCTTGTCCGTAATTGCATCGACTGACTGTACTATGGAGATACTCTTCACCTTAACCACCCGGCCTTGGAATGGGAACTTCAGGCATTGATGGGCGGTCGAAGGCACAGCATTTAAACTATCAATCCATGGACGACCCAGAATTGCTTTGAACATCGGGTCTATGTCCAATACATAGAATTCCACATCCATTACCAAAGGCCCTAACTCAGCCTGCACTGTCACGACCCCGTGGCATGCTCGTCTGGAGTTGTCGTAGGCTACAATTGTGGTCGGTGTTGGCTTAAGCATGTCCTCTGAAATGTTACAGGCACGCAGTGTACTCAGCGGACACACATTTATCGATGCTCACGTGTCCACTAGGGCAGACTCAACGGCCACCTTGTTTAAAGAAATGGTGATGCATAGTGGCATCTGTCACGCTTCTGGGGGTGCCAATTCTGACTCAGAAAATGAAATGGAAGCCCCCCTCGTAATGGTCGCCAACACCGATGGCAAGCTGTCTACCGCCACATCCTCGCTAACCATAACCTTCTGAAGAAAATCCCTGAGGGCGTCCTAGTGTAGCGTGGATCTCTTAATCAACTCCAAAACTGTTATCTTGGCCGTCATCTGGTCCAAGAGCTGCAGTAAATCATATTTCGTGCCTGGCACGGTGTCCACTTCTTCTGCTTCAGCTGTAGGGAAAGGAACTTGGGGGTTGGGTGCAGACGAACCAGAGGAAGGGTAAACTCTATGGAAGGGACGCCCGCTCCGAAGGGCGTAATGTCGTGTCGGCACAACTGTAGATGGACCCCTGCTTGGCCCAGTGGGGTATGTGGAGGGGGTAGAAATGGGAGTGAGGGTGATGGAGGTTGGCCTGATGGGCCCTGGTGGAGGGGTAATAGGTGAAGGGTTAAGTGGAGGGGTAATGATGGAGGGTATGGAGGGTGATGGCGAAATGACTGGCGGCATGGTGGGGAATGTGGTGGGCGTGATGGGTGGTCGGGAAGGGATAGTGGGTGGAGCGGTAGTGAAGGTGGTGGGTCGGAGGATGGAGGGAACATGACGGGATCGGCAAGCGGCTTCAACAAAATTATCAAATAGATATTCATGTTTTAGTTGTCTCATGTTTATGTTTTAGTTGTCTCATGTTAATTGGGCCATATGTATGGGCCTAATGGGTCATGTTTTATGTTTTGTAGTAATTATGTCTCCAACTATTATGTAAGAGTCTTTTTTTTTATTTTGTGTATTTTAGTCTTCCTAAGAGAGTTATGATGAGTAGGTGTTAGGTGTTAGGTGAGTTGTCTTTTGGTCTTCTTAGTGGAGTCTATATAAGTGTCATGTAACCTCTCTTTTAAAAACAATGAAGTGAATCAAAAATATTTGGAAAACTACCTCCAACATGAGATCCCTTACCCTTCTTCTATCTCTCTCTCTTTGGAGTGGATTCTCCAATATTCTCTCTCTCTAGGAGTGGATTCTCCTGGGTTCTTTCTTTCTCTCTAACTTCTCTCTCTCTCTCTAAGGGGTGGATTCCCCTCTCTCTCTCTCATTATCTCTCTCTTTCTCTAAGGGGTGCGCCCCTTTCTCTCTCCTCCCCCTCCCAACCACTTTCTCTCTCTTCCCCTCCCCTAATAACTCTTTCCCTAGTTCTCACACCCTTCCATTTACTCACCCCAACCCCAAGAGCTCTTCTCCAATCCTCTCCTCACCTCCCAACCCCCAACTACCCCACTCTCCTTCCCCATGCATCCCACCACCTTCCCAAGGCTAAAATAACTCCTCCCAAGGCCCAAATTTGAAATTCCCTTCCCTCTCCCATTCCCCCCACACCCTAGGTCACCCAACTCCAGCCCCAACCCAGCCAAGGTCGCCCTCCCCTTCCCTCCATCTCATTCCACCACCATTTGCCACCACAAGGTTTCAACTTCATTGCAGGTCGCATGCAGCAAATTTGGTCCTAGACGCTGCATCATCTCTGGCATTTCCCTGAATCTTCTAGTGGCAAGGCATACATCTCTGGAAAGGTCGTCCAGAGAGCTTTCCAAGCGAGGTGGTTTCGTCTCCATCCGAGTACCGGGCTGATCAGAAGGTCCATTCTCCCTCGACTGCGCAAAACTACTCGGACAGAAGACCAGAGCCAGAGTGAAAGATCTGCAGCGGCCAACCTCCTGGGAATCTGAGTAGGAGTTCACATCAAAAATCTTCTACTCTGAGTCTTCTTTCATCCCCAAGAAGCAGAGCTCCGTTTGGCATCCGGATCCAGAAGTTATCAATTTTCTCCCACCGGGCATGCAGTTCTGCTTCCACTCTGCCGGCATCGACCACCTTCAGTGTTCAAGCTCTACCGGCCATCTCCAACTATATCTAGCAGCCCCATCAGTTTCGTTGCAAAGATGACTCGTCAACGGAACCAACGACTTCAGGGGTGCCTGATTCTGAGCTCGGGAGCAGTCGCAGAATCCTCGTCTTCCCACTGCTGAGAACCTATTACAGTCTGCGCAACAGACCTGCCACTCTGTTCAACCGTCCGCCCTGACCAGAATCGGCGTCCACAGAAATCAAGAAAATTCTGGTGTCTTCCCGGTCCAGCTACAAAGAGTTTCCCACTAGTTTCATCTTCAGCAAAAATCCGGAGTGGCCGCAGTGTCAAGAGAATTGACTGTCTGTCCTAAAGTGCAGAGAGTGGACAGCATCGGCATCGGCGGCCTTTTCATCACTTCTAGCTCGAATTCCCCTCCCCGCTTGGTGTCACATCAGAACAGAAGGCGCGGGGCTAGTATAGTGGAGGGCCAAGAGATGGGCGGGGGTCTCATCATCAAAGGGCCACCCAGCATTAGGGGCTGCGCGGTGGACTGCATTAACTTGGGCCGGTGCCGGCGGCTATTGTTGCGGTTGCTGCTGAGGAGCGGGTGGATGTACTCGCATGGGATTCTGGTGAATCCCGAGGTCTTGCTGCTACTGTTGGGGTTGTTGTTGTTGTTGTTAGAGGGGATGTTGTTGGAACTGCTGTTGCTGGGGCGCCGCTTGCTGCGGCCTTGCTTGTCTTCGTCTCTCCTTTATATCTTCAATTATCTTATGCATTTGGGCCCAATCAATCCTCTGGCCCTCATGCAGATCATACACCAAATCTCTAAACTGAAAGCATCTTTCTATAGTGTGCCCGGGTTGCCGATGGTATATACAATACCTGGACTGATCGGCTGCCGGATTCCAATTCTGACGTTTCGGAGGCAATACCTGGACTTAGAGCTGAAAATATGTCAGGGAGGGTTTCTGGCAGTGGTGGATAATTAGCCCTTTTAGGCCCCGACCGAGCAGGCCCATAACCAGCGGGTGGGGGAACATTGTGGTACTGGGGTGGCTGTTGCGGCTGTTGAGGTGGTGGTTGTTGTTGTGGATGCTGAGGAGCTTGGAAAGTGGGTCGGGGAGCTTGTGGGGCGGTAACTGGGGGTTGCGTGGTGATTGCTGGAAACGGGGTGAAGCAGGCTGGTTAGGGAATTGAACAACCTGGACCTACTCGTTGACTTGGACTCCCTCAGTAACTGGGCCCTAGGATTTTCTGGTAGTCTTGGATTTCTGGGCTTCAAACAATGAATGGATGGGGGAGTCCTTAAATTGGGTCTGGATAAACCGTCCCGACTGTACAGCTGGTGCATGTTAGAAATGTCGTTCATTGCCAAAATATTCCGGAACGTCGGAGTAGCATTAGAAATCAGTAACTTTACTTTTTCTTCTTCTGGGATCTGCCCAGGCACACGCAGGCCATCTGCCTCCATCTATTTGCATATACAGCAAAGTCTTCATCCAGCTTCATCTTTTCTGCAACCAGGTTGGTGAAAGAATATTCGGGACCGACCCGATCTTGGAATCTGGTGATGAACTTCTCCTTCACGGTCTTGAAACTGTCGGCCTCCTCTAGAGCAATGTGTAGAACCACTCAAGGGTGACCCCTTCCAAGGATCGGTGAAACAAATATGCCATCAGGCGGTCGTCATGCTGAACTGCGCCGACTCGTAAAGAAATTCCCTGATATGAATGAACGGGTTGCCATTCCTATCATACTTCCGATACACGGGGAGCTCGGACTGAGAAGGCAATCGGATATCCCGGAAGTTAGGAATAGGGACATCCGCAATGGACTGAGGGCCTACCCGCTTATGGAGGAGGTCAATCTGCTGCTGCATAGCAGCCCATTTATCAAGGAGGTCCCGTTCCCAGGAAAGAGGAGACTACGCAGGAAAGACGGAGCCCGGATGAGAAACTGAGGGGTGAACCGGCTGGGAGGGGAGCCCATAGGATGGATAATGGGCCAAGGAAGGGCCCATATCCGCGTGAGCCAATTGGGCGGCCCCGGGTTGTAAACGAGTGAAATCAGCCAGGGCCAGAGGGGCCTGTGGCGATGGAGAGATTGTAGTGTATGGATCAAGATAAGAACCAGAGGGGACCTGGGCCTTCCCCTTATCAAGATACTGATGGGTGAGGTGGAGGCCTGGCCCGCTTCCATACTGGGGTATCGGAGCACTTGGGAACGGATGGGAGTGAGATCAATGGGGGCCGCAGGGACGGGCGCTGACCCAACAACAGGAGACGTAGTGGTGGTGGCGACAGTCACGCCATAGGAAGAACTGAGGACGGGGCGTCTGCCCCTTGCAGAGCTTGCCGTATAAGGTGGAGCTGGGAGGGGTCAAGCTGGGCCATCAAATTAAGAATTTGACTGGCCGAATTCTGTGTGGAGGAACCAGGAAGGGA
Organism: Amorphophallus konjac; assembly: GCA_022559845.1. Taxonomy (NCBI): domain Eukaryota; kingdom Viridiplantae; phylum Streptophyta; class Magnoliopsida; order Alismatales; family Araceae; genus Amorphophallus; species Amorphophallus konjac. Next base: position 211,512,901 of record CM040122.1, read on the forward strand.
GGGCTGAGAGCCCTCGATGGCAATGGTCGGTAGAGGAAGGGCAGTCCCCTCTCCTCCCTGCACATGGTCGACCCTAGGCGGGTCCTCAAGAAGTCCGCGAGGGAGAGAATCCTCCTGGGAATGAGAGAAATCGTAGGACGACATGATGAGTGGTGAATCAAACAGGGGATTAAAGTAGGAGATGAAGTGACAGTTGCCCCTAGATAATGATCCTATGGGGAAGAAACAACTCTGCATGCACTGATGATAATGGGGAAGGGGGAGGCAAACAACCCTAAGTAGAGAGCTAAAACAAACAACTCCAATGAAATGCACACAATGGAGAAGCGAGATGAGAGGAGAATCAACCAATTAATGCAACGAAGTTTCAAATGATGCGCGTAGGATTTTATAAGTTCTTCTTTTTGCCTTTGGTGAATTAATTAAGATTTAAGTTCACTCGACCAAGGGGTTCCTAGCCAAGGTAGGGAATAGGGCAATTGGCTGACACTAGAGGACTCTCTCTCCCTCTGATGCAAACCCTAGACTTGGGGGTGGTGACGATACAACCTGCCCGGCGTCCGTGTGGGAATCCTCGGCTTACGGGGGCTTACGGAGGTCCTCAGCAAGGTCCCCTAGTCGGCTCCAAGGAGTATAGAGACGAAAGGAAACCCTACCTCGGTAGGAATGCAACTACTATGAAAAGAATGTATGCCCCTATGTGCACTGGAGTGCATGCAAAGTCTAGCCTAGCAACTAGCAATCAATGATCAATCAAATATGTAAGCAATGAAAGCAAGTATCCAATGACGGTATAAGAGCAAGGGGAGATCAATAATCGGCACCAAATATCATGACAATCATATAACATGGCAATCAAAGTGAATCACGGGTGCACTGTAGCACGATAAGGATGGCCTCTGGGAGACCGCTCAGGGAGATATACGGTCCTGGTTGGACCGTTCACACCACGGAGTAACGACAAAGTAACAGAAAAATTAGGAAATGCTACAATGAAAGAAGACGGAAATGGGAATCGTACCAGAAGGAGCGGTCTATTGACAACCACTTAAGCACTGGAACGGACCTGCAGCGACCGTGCAAAAGCAACCAAATCAACAGTATGAAGACGGAGGCGTACCTGTGCCAGCACGGTGGATGACCAAAGACGGGCCGTAGGGATGATGAACGGGCGGTAGGAGACCGCTCGCGACCGCAGGCTGGGAGGAGAAGTGGCACTGTTCGCATAGAAGGACGATGAATCTTCAGTCGCACAAACGTTGGACGGCCCTGGGAGAGCCGTTCAAGTTCCAGAGGACAGAGAACGTGACCCAACCGGCAACCACTTCAAGAAAAGGATTAACACAACAAAAGAAAGGGTCAACAAATCACTAACACAATGGGCACTAGGTGTCCCACCGTGATCGCCAAAAAAGGGGTATAGATGTGGAAAGTATGACTCCTCCTTTCCTACCAGCGTTAAAATATCCCTCCACTACGCAGATATGGGAAATAAAACAAAAGGAAGTAGAGGAAGGAATGGAGGAGTGAACCTGTGATCGTGATCGCCACCAAGATACCGGACATGCGATGAACGCACATCGTACCTTGGAAAGAGGGAGGTACTCGCCTTAAAACCAGCACCGACGCGTTGAACGGCTCCGTATGGACCGCCTGAATGTTCGCGTGGTCTCACGATAGGCCGCTCTTCGGTGCTAAGGTGGAACGCGGGATGACGATGGATGGAGGGTTGAACGGCTTGATGGTGACCACAGGGGGATGAAGAACGGTTGAGGACTGGCCGTACGTCTCCCTGAACGGTCCGGAAGAAGCCGCGCAAGACCACCATGCCAGAAGTTGCAAGAGTCCAACCTCCACCCTTTCCGGCCGGCCAGAAAGGATGGGCCTCGTGTTAGTGTGTTGCTGACCTGCGAAACAGAGTGTGGAACACGAAGAAAAACCAGGATTAGAACTAGAAAGTGTAGTATACGCTTGAACGGAAGGAAATTAACATAACTAAATGGAATGGGGAATACCTGGGGAGTTTTAAACCCCCGGGGGCGTCAGAAAACGTAGGAGGGTGTGTGCATGGCAGTGCAAACATAGAAAATGTGGGAGAATGGACATGTAAAAACAAGCAGGCAATGAGAAGAAATGGGACTATCAAATGTAAAAGACTCAAAACTAGGACTACTCCTTTAACCGGAGGCCTGTGTGGATGTAGAAGGCCTCCCTCCTTGGTGCTAGGTCTCTCAAAATTTCAGCAGGGCTTCGCCGTCAACCAAAAATCTCCCCCCTTTCAAGCCCGGCCCCTACGGTCTATTTATAGAGCACCTAAAGTCCTAGCCCGAAATTAGGATTTTTGGCTATTTTCAGGTCAAGATTATCAAATAAAAGATGAAGATAATTCAATTATCTTTTATCTGGAGAAAATGGCACTCAAAATGGTTAAGGATTCGCGGAGAAATCATCGGAGAAAGTTTGGGAGAAAAAACACGAATGGATAAAAAACCCTTAACCACTTTCTGGTCCGAGAGGATAAACGGTCTCACGATAGACCGCACAAATGATGAGCGGCCAGACATGGGCCGTCCTTCCCTGTCGGTGGAAATTCAAATAAATCATTAAATAATTAATTTATCCACTGAACTGACTGATAAATTTGCCGTTGGACTCTCTCATAGTTGAACGGCTAACAGGAAACCGCCCAAGCCTGTCGGTGATAAATAAGAAGATAAATAGATAATTATCTGAATAGTTAATCGACGTTAGGACTCTTGAGAGATAGACGGCTCAGTACGTACCGCACAATGGTCTTATGCGGCAATGGCTAGGCCATATATATGCGTGTCGGTGATAATTCAGAAAATCAACCAAATATCCCATAAATATATGAACGGCCGAGTATTAACTGCACATATGGTTATGCGGCTGGTGGTTGAGCACACATGTACATGGGTGCTTGGAATTCATAAAAAAAAGCTCAATCAACCAAAACCAAGGCCCATTAAGCCCTGGATCAACTCGGACCAAGTCAGGGAGGGAGGCCACCCATAAAATTGGCCCAAAGATGTTGCCTGAAAATAGTCCAGCGAGTGATGGACAAGTCGAGACATCAATAGATAGGAGTAAGAGAAATGACTCAACTTATCGGTAAAAAACGGGTGTCAACACTATCGACACTCAGGATGTGGCACTCGGATGATGTCCACCTAGGGGGTAATGTCACTGCATTAAGTCTAGGGTCATGCATGAGTCTATTTTTCTTCTTTGTGTGGTTTGTTTGTATGATTTGTTAGGAGTCTATGCATGCATTTGTCAGGTGCATGGTGAGTCTACATATGTCGAGTCGAGTCAGTCTTATGCAAGCTCCCTGATGTCAGTCCCTTACGAGTGTGAGGCAAGTCGGATCTAACGCGTATGTTGTAGACTTGCCGGAATATGGGATCAGCTCTACATCAATGTCCTGGATCTAGTCACCCACAGGGACCCAGCAGTGATTCCTAGTGAGTCTTCGAGCCGCCTCCCCCCTTTTGAGAGTGATGCCACCCTGGAGTGTCCAGCACTAGTCTCGTTCTCCACAGTAGCGTGTGCATATCGAAGATATACGGGATGAGCAAGTGACGGTTACTTGGAGTGGAGCGTACCCGCACTATCTTGTACGGTGATGGATCTGCAGGAGTCCAGTGAGCAGTCGCACCCATTACTCGACGGGGTCGAGTTTCTCCCACCCGAGGAGTATTTATGGGACATCGGAGCAAGCAATTTCATTTACCTTTGTTTAGATATTTTTTGGAATGTATTTGGGTGTATATTTGTATTTGTAGGTATTTATGAGTGTAATTGGGTCAAGAATGTAATATGGGCTAAACTTCATGTAAGGGGTTCAAATTTCCAAATGGGCCTCAAGACTTTTAAGAGCCCAATTGGGCCTTCCCTCCCGAGTGGGCCTCCTTTCATAGAGGTCCCAATATGAAGGCCCATGGTCAAGTGTATAATATTGACCATGGGTTGCCAATGTTGACCTTAAGGGAGGGCGCCCCCTTCTTTGTCCCATATGGGGATTTGATTATTATTTGTTTAGTCTACCTTTCCCTTTATGCCCCCTTGACCAAGGGTAACCTAGGTCATTTGGCTAGGTCTAGGGTTATAGTATTTAATGTCTCTTGTGACATCTTATGCATTTTTAATGAGAAAAATTATTGGAATTTGTGTGAATGAGCCTAGGGACGCACCTCCCTCTCTCTCCTTCTTCTTATTCTTCATCTTCTTCCTCTTGATCTAGGGTGAGAAGCCCTAAATATTGGAGAGAATCCAATTTTTATTTCTTCCCTTGAGTGTGAAGCTCCACCACCGCCGTCGCCGCCGCCATCGGTGCCGCCAACAAGCCGCCACAAGCCATCTCCCACCCTGCTGTCCTGAACCACAAGATATAGAGCACCAAGCTAAAGAAAAGGTCGGTTCTCCCAGCTCACAGCTCTGATCGAGCTAAGATTTTGAGATATTGTTCCCCTTTGTGTTAACTTTCCAGAAATATAAATTTTGCCCCATTCCGATCCCGTTTGCCGCACCTCCCAGGTCGTTCTTCATACCCCTGGCAATCTGCCTGGTTGCAGATCTATAGGATAGATCCCTGATCTCGTATTTTTTCCACCCCCTTAGTCTTCTCCAAAAATTCCAGAAATAATTATGTACGTTCCCCACATAGTCCTCGTTCACCCATAATTTTCATAAACCCTAAATCCACCGCAAACCCCTCAGTCAAAAATCACCTTTAGATAGCTCCCTTTCTGTTCTGCTGGATCTGGATTCTGAGTCAGAAAAGAGTCCGTGGAACAGTCATTTTAATTTTCAATCCCTTCACTCGATGGACCTGAAATTCCAGTATGTTGAATATCTCTGAGTCCCCTTTCCAACGATGCTAACCTCGCTTCGATCTGACACCAGATCTGGGAGTACCGTTCGTTTTCGCCGGAGTGCGAAAGATTGTCCAGATCGGTCCCGAGATAGGCCTGCAAAAAGGGTTCACAAGTTAATTCCAGAAGAAATATATCGGGGTAATTTCAGCGACCGCCCCTCCCAGCGGTCGACCAGGGATCCTCTGCCAGCGTCCCGGTGAACCACCGCCTTCAGAAGGTTCCCAGAGATCGATGTCCCTTTGGACGCCCGTTCTTGCTGTCCTGTCGGCCAGCAACTCACAAATTAGGAGCCGCTGCCCGCCATCGCCCGGAACCCACCGCCTTGCTGCCCGTCAACCGAAATTCGGTGCTCCCGGCATATTTTTGTGTAGCCCTTTACCTCCCTGCATGGAGTGGGTAAGAAATTCACTTCTGTAATTAATTTAATTACTGTACCGGGAGTTACGAAGTTTGGCCGGGAATGTCTTCCCCATGCCTGGTAGCGTGGAGGTATCGTGTTCGCTCCTCACTCGGCATTTTTACTTATTTTGTATAATTCTATATGTTGCTGCATGAGTGAAGGGAAAATCTAGCTCGTTATATATTTTCAATCACCGCTGCGAGAGAGAGCGAGACCGTCCCGTGACCCGATCCGGGCACGAAAGTGTGAGTTGACCACCCTAGCTCTTTACCGGTTTCTCAACTGCGCACGTCCGCACGCTTCCCTCGTTAGGGACGATCGCGAGTTTGCACAGAGTCCAATGTTTGCATATCAATTGGCGTCGAGTCACGTCCCGTCCCGCATCAGTCACAAAGGAGTAATCCCTATTAAGTGTTAGCTCACATAGTGTTTTTAATATTTTTCAGGTAATTTTGACGAAGATGAACCTCAATCGGATGGGCTTGGACTAGAGTGAATCAAGAGCAACATCATAGGGGAATTATTATCCTTCGAGTGTAATAAGTTGGAGTTGTCAAAATGTAGTTGTCATGAGTTTTAACTATCAAGTAGTAATGAAAGTTGAAATATTATGTTTTAGTTAGGTGAATATAGCATTGGTACTTTTGGAATATGAATAAAAATTTTACTTGGAATGTCATTTGTGTTTGGAATATTTGTCTATTGGAAATTCCCAATCATTGCTCTGATTGAATAATTATGACTGCCGCGCTCTAAGATTCTGCATCGGGGTGTGACACCCCATCCTAAGCTGAGAACTTTTCTTCACAAGACAACAATCAGCTTCAACATTCAACTCCCCTGTCCTTCTGAGGTCACTTCCTCCATGCACATGAAGAAGGACTAGCACCCAAATCTTCACTCATCACTTAGTTCATGTCTTAGGAACTCCGCTCACCACCACCCAACTCTCTAGCTCAGTCCCGACTACAAATTCTAAATGTTATATAATAGGCGTCATAAAATGTTTTTGTAATATCTTAGAATATTTTCAACCGATCAAACAACCTCATTTTAAAAAAAGGTTTTTTGCATGTAAACCTTTGCTAAAATAGAATTTACAAAAAAATATTTTTAAAAATATATTAGTAGATATATCACTATGTAAATTCATATTGCGCAAAAATGTCTTCGTCGTGACCGCCGATTACGACCCATGAAGTTAAACATGCCTAATTTTAACTAGACTAATACAAAGGCCAAAATACCCTAAGTTAAACTAAACTAAAATAAAATAAAATAGAAAACCCATGCAACCACCACTCCCCTCCCTCCTTCCGGAACCCCTGCCCCCCTGTCAGAACCCTCCCTTCCCCTGCCAGCTTCCAGTATTGCAGAAAGGGGGTGTCCAGTGCGGGGGTGTGGGGTACTAGGTGGGGGCGATTTTCGGTGTTGTTGTAGATGGGTGGGTGTCCGACTGGGTGAGGGGGTAGGCAGGGGTAAGGGGTAACTGGGGGTGGGGGTGGGAGAGGGATACCAAGTGCATGGGGGGAGGGTTTAGGATCCGGTGTTGTAAAAGGGGGAGGTGCATCTATGGCAGGGGGAGGGAACTAGTAGGGGGATTTCTCGTGTTACAGAAGGGGGTGCATCTCTAGTGAAGGGAGGGGGTAGTAGGGGGGACCCCGAACCTGCTGCAACTGTTACACACTAGAGGCTGAGATACTACAGGTGCCCACTATCGTAGAGAGAGAGAGAGAGGGAAGGGGTGATAAGGGATAGCGAAGACCATGGAGTCCCAGCTGGGGTCCAACAATGGCCATTGCTACGAACGAAGGTGGCTGGGGTGGGTGGGGGCTACCCGACGACGATGGTGAACGGTGGAGCTAAGGAGTTAGGATGCCACAAGGTGGAGTAGGCCCAACTGCCAAACACAGTTGGGGTCGCAGGGAAGATGGCGACTGGTTCCGCAGGCACAGTTGGAGCCTCAGCATGGTCGGATGGCTCAGGGGCCATTAGCGGCAAATGACAGTAAAGGTGGCAAGTGGGGGCATGGTGACTACTGGTGCAAACGTCAGGTGGTGACACTACAATCTAGGAGCAGAAGAAGGCACAGGACAGCCGCGGAGTTGCGTTGATGGACTTAGGGATGACGGCAGCAAGTCCATCGCTGGACTGGTGCCATCCAGTGAGGCTATACATTGATCGGGAGGCATGAGGGGTAGCAGGGGTTCTGGCAAGGGGAGGGGGTTACCAAGGGTAGTGATTTCGGAGGGGAACGCAGCAGCCAGGGGGGGCGATCGGTGGTGATGTAGCAGCCGGAAGGGGTGGTGATCGGTGGGGATGTCCCTATCGGGACCCCCTTCCACCACCGTAACCACTACCCTCCCTTCCAAGTAGAGCTCCTCCCTTCCTCTCTTTCTCTCTCCTCTTTCCCTCCTCTCACTCTCTCTAGGTTTGCAAAGAAGAGGGTATATTTGTCATTTCACAACTAATTAACAAGAATGTTAAAATCTTTGTGAAATATTTATCCCCCCATCTATGAAAATTGACCACGATGACATTTCTGCATAATATGAATTTATATGAATTTACATAATGATACGACTGTTAATATATTTTTAAAAATAATTATTTTATAAATTTTATTTTAACAATAATTTATATGTAAAAATTCCTAAAAAATTATATTGGGTGTGCGCCTCCCTTAGTTCACAATTTGTGCCAAACGGTTGTGGCTGCCGAACGATGAAATATGATTAGAATACGAAAGCAGCTTCCCAATTCAACATAGGAGAGACCATCCAACCCGCTCCCACCGTCCCACAGGAATCTGCACACCCTTCTTTCACCACTCCCCTCCCTCCGCTTCTGCCCAACGTAGGGCCTCCATTGTCGTGGCGTCTTTGTCCTCATGTGAAGGATCTTTTTCTCTTGGCACTTGTCTATTTCTTGGAAGAATATTTTTTTTAATTTTATAAATAATACGAGATATCGACCTCTTGATGACTATTAATAGAAGTACCCAAGAAAAGTAGCGTCTCATTCTTAAACTTTGGTCAATTTCATAATTGACTAAGGGTTAACCGAAAGTGTGATTTGATTTAGAAATGTCAGGTTATAACGGAGCATACTTGTTTGTTTCCCCACGCACGAAAGATACGATTATTAATACATATGCCTTGTAATAAATCTTTGACACTAACAGCATTTCTCGGTAGACATGTGGATACCCTCTAAAGATTTTCCTTTTTTGTATATGTTACACTTAGAATTTATTTGATGGGATCGCGTAAAGAAACTAGAGCAACGTATAACATTCAAGTCCATTGTTGAGAGAGGTGTCCACAACCGTAGATGAGTGCACCGAAATTAGGGCCGATCCTCCTACACTATCGAAAGTTACGGATCTCGAAAGAACTTTTCGATGTCTAAGTAAACATAGAAAGGAGTGAGCAGAGAGAGAGAGAGAGAGAGAAACTTTGTGTGATGATATTGTCGATAGTTGCATACCAATATACCATGCGAAGGTCGTTCGGATTAATCTTATATAGTCGGTGAGATCGAATCGTCGTTGTGATTGTCTTCTCACATCGATCCCGTGAGGACTTAGAAATAAGACAATATGTGTCTAGGGATATGTTGAAATGGCAGTAAGATGGTGCAAAATCAGGCAACATGTGGAGGTTGTGGGATTACTTGTCTTTATAACGTACGCACGATCTGTCGAGTGGTACGAGATTAGGGAAGGATTATCTCAATAATGCACACATGATCTACTGTCGACGTATATCCCGCCGTCATAATAACCCGTCGTCATGATCCTTAAAATTCGACGAACAATTATAAAGTGAGACACGTGACTTAAGAAGATGATCCGCCAACATCATATTTAATTACATAAAATACTCCTGTAAAGAATCTAATGGTTAATGTTCCAAATTAGCCCCACGTTAGCCAAAGTGGTCAAGGTGTCATCCAACCTCTAAAAGATAGTTTAGGTGAGACAAAATGGTGCCAATTAAGAGTGGACGAGCACATTTAGATATGTGCTCGCGTGGAGATCTCGTAAGCCGGGTAAGTTCTCATATAAGAAAAAGGCGTGGACGACCAATTTATTAACCCGGTTGCTGATTGCGGCCGGCCCGGGCGCTCGTGTTTGGCGTGTCTACTTTATGGTGGGACCCAAGTTCCACGTGGACAAAAGTGGAACGTTCGATCGGATTTGGCATCGCGCTCATCACTTGCATCATGCGTGTCGGTTGGGCTTTATTAGTGTTGGTGGGTGGGGGAAAGGTTCTCAGATTTTTTTATAAAAAAGATCAAAAATAATATCAAATTAAAGAATTTGGCATTTGCACGTTGGCCTGCGGATAACTAGAAGAGCCAAGGGTCCATTGAATCCAACGTTCACTATATATATATATATATATATGATGTTTCATCTTTTAACATGAGGTCTGCTGCTTTTCACCGATGGTGCATGGGTTTCGATGTCTGGGGTTGGTCACGCATTCTAATTAGAAGAATTTTCGAACTCTTAACGAAATTTTGCGCAATTGTTTTGAGGGACGAATGGTCATCTTTGGAAGTTATTAATTTGATTAGGGTTTTCAACCAAAGACTTCAAATTTGTAATCTTTCGTGGGAGGGTGATTTAATGAGGAGTGGTTCTAAGTAACTTGAGGGTTTGGTGTGAGGAAGGAAAAAGAGGCGGTGACTTGATTAAAGAGTTGAGGGTGCACACACCAGTTAATGTCTTCGCGGCAGCTTCTTGTTGTCCCCAACAATTAATGTCTTTGACAAGTCCTCACTCAATAATCAATATTACATTGATATATCAGCTAGCCGTCCAATTCAATCCCCTTGTTGGCGGATTGAACTAAGGATATATAGAGACTCGAGTCGTCCAAGGTATATATATATATATATATATAAGCTTCAAGTTTATTTTAATTAAAGAGGAGCGCTATGGTAACGTCCAACGGGGTGGCCAAGGCTTTTCCAAACGACGGAACATGATCTTTTCTTTTCCATGATTTATGTTTCAGATAAATGAATACACGACAAGACTACAAGTATTTGAATAACAAAAAAAACAAAAGGACAAGACAAGTTGGGTGAAGTTACATAGAGCATATCAAGATGCAACTATCGACCACCCAAATGGGTGTAGACTGCGACCGCGTTACTTAGGATCACAATTACATGTGATGCAATGGGTGTTCGCGCAAACTGCGGCCATTTCACTCTCTTTTTATAGGGGCTCTATGTCTTCCGTGGGGTTGCTCCACTCCATTACGGCATCACACCGTCATAAAAGGGGAATAATAAAAAAAGATAACTTTATTTATGCCCACAGAAGATGATACAAAGAAAGAGTTACCTATGGTTAAATAGAATATTTGATAGAATACTCGTGCAGGCGGCTTTCGTCAGCCCTGTCACGTGGACCTGGATAGACACCCATCGTACTTCGAATTTTAAGTCACATGATGGTCGAATAGCGTATCCCCATACAATGATACCAACATATGGGCGCACTATCAAAGAAACCCTTCTTTAATCACACACGCTCAAGTGGATCGTGCTTTCGTTATTAAGATAAGTAATCCACACTTCCTGTACATTAACACATATTACACCTTCCTATCGTCACTCTGAAGATTCTTTGAGACACGACTTACCTTATTCTTACGATCACACGATATCAAGAGAAAATGGGAAAACATATCAAAGATTGGACTCTTCATCTATATAAGGTGGGTCTCTATGATCCCCTCAAGGTATGCAATAATACTGCCCAATATTCCATAGTCATATCCGAGTAGTGTCTCTCTCAAAAAATCTTTCACCTATTGTTGACTTAGACATCAGAGGATTTTCCCAAAGAACATAACCCCCAGTGAAAACTTTCTTTCTTATGCAGAAGGACTGCCCCCAACGTTCAGTGGACTCTACAAACACTCGAGATTTCTTCCTAGACATTCGGTCATTTGTTTGGAGTTGCTATCTACTTTTTCGGCTTCACCCGGCCCCTTGTTCTCCACCATACAAATTCAAGTGTAGTATTGACGTCACACCACCTTGGGGATGGTAGCCACTAGACCGATGCCCCTTAGACCTACAACCGCAAGCACTTTAACAAGTTTATCGAATTCACGTAGGCGGGCGCTCTTACGGCACACACACTCAACTCGGGGTGACTTGAGGATACCGAGTCGAGGGGATGGGGCTGGACCCTTGCTGGTGGAGTGTCACGCCCCGAGCCCTTTATTACACCGGAAGACTCGCTGGAGGAACGTGAACAGCCTGCATGGTAAGCCTCTTGCAAGCAAGAACGATCATAGCGCAAGGTAATCACACATAAGAATGCAATCACACAATATTTACTCAACTTCATCTTTCATTAATAATCAAATCTAATATTCAAATACAACCACTAATTCAACTTCTATCATACTAGACTCAAGAAATAAGAAATTACAAAGACTCGATCTAAAACAACGTAAACTTCCTAAGTCTTCGCTCATTCTTTATTCACTCTCGGATCCACTACTTGAACACTCCGAATCCGAACCCGACTCACTTCTATTTTCGGAAAAAGATCAGAAATAAGTAATAAGCACACTTTCCCAGTAGGTATCTTCGCATAAACATGATTAGCACTATTTAAGTAATTAGCATTTTAGCGCTAAAGAATAAGGTAAAATCATGCGAAATGCGATAAATCATGCGATCAAACTAAGTAACAAAGACGATCATTAAGATAGAATGAGAGCAAGAATGAACTAGCAAGAATGTAACAAGTATGATCAAGAATGTAGCATGGCCTTTCATGAACAAGAATGTAACGAGAATGTACTTTCACTTTTCACTTTCATAACCACACAGGTTACGCACGAGAACGTCAATAATGTAGCAATTCACTAGATTTTCACGAGTGCTCATGGATTTCACTTATTTATAAAGAAACTACTCCCAGCGCAATGCGACGCTAGTAGCATCATACCCCATAGTTTATAATAGTATGTTTCCGAGAATCAGTCGAGGGGACTAGCATAAAGCCCTTGGACACAATCAGCGCCCGAACTGTATCTTCACGTATAAATCAAGCTACTTCCTTGAGCGTAACAATAAAGTATGGCCAAGATTGTAATAAGTTCAATCAATAAGCTCCTGACAATAATTATCAAATAACGAATGCTTCAATTAAGAATATGAGAGATCAAGAATGATTTAAGATGACATTATGCTCATGGAAATAATTCGGTAGCATAACGGTATGGAGAGGGGGATTTCTGTAGCCCACCCAAAGAGCAGCCCAACAAGACTCAACAGGGTCCAACGAGGCAAGCTCACCCGAGTGATAGCCCACGGGGCCCACTCAGGGAAGAAAAGCCCAATAAACAGACACTCGAGGAACCAACCCTCCCCGGCGGCCCCTAGGCTCGGAGGGCCCGAGTGATGGTCAGGTCACAAGGAAGGTCCGGCCCAGGCCGTTTTTCCGCTCGGGAGAGACAGGCGCCAGCCGACCTATCCGACCCCTCCTTTGACCGAGCTATCCTCCTCGCCCGGACAGGGCTGGCGTTTCAGGAGCTCGGACTGGACGCTAGCCGTTCACGCTGCCTTTAAGAGTCTCCAACGGACAGGGGAATCAACCAGCCACCGGGTTTCAAGGCGATAACGCCCCCACGATAAAGGCCAAGAAAGCCCACGTTGAGGACGTAACTCCCGCCGGAGACCCCCCAGCTGACATGACTCCTGAAGGCGGCACACTACTTAAAACCAGGGCTACCCTCCGGTGGAGGGTAAGAGACAAAAGGAAGGTAAAACTCCTGAGCAATCCGCTTCACCCCCCCCCCTTTTTGGTGGAGAGGAGTCTCGCGCATCAGCTTTCCTCCTCCCTTCATTGCTTCCACCACAGCTCTACTGACTTAGCCATCGGAGGGTTTCGCCCCAAGAAAATCCCCTGGGCCCTCTGACGCATTTCCCTGTCTTACAGTTCATCTTCTGGTGATTCATGGCCCGCTCAGGACGCAGCGCGAGATTTCGCATCTTCATCTGGCGCCGTCTGTGGGAACCGCACGAAGAGCCGAGATGGTGAGAAGAAGCTCAGGGAGGAGATCCACTGTCGAGAAGGGTAAGGCCGTGGTGACGGCGGGAGAAGACCCCCCTAGGGCCTCACAGAGCCCTCCCTCCAACACCAGCGTCCCCACCAACGGGCCGCCACCCCTTTCGACGGCAACGGGGGTAGCCCCCAACGGCGGCGTCGAGATCTTCCAGGCCCTCAGTAAGAAGCTTGACGTTCTCGTGGAGCTCATGAGGGCCCAGGCGGCGAGGGATGCCAGGTCTTGCGCCCCGTCCGTGAGCCCCCCCCGTCGAAGTGCGTCCCAGCACACCGCTGGAGGCCACTTCACCCTCCGCGGTCAGCAGCTCATCCGCAACCACGCGGGAGGACCCTCGCAAGCTCCACCCCCGGAGCAAGAGGCTTCCTCCACGCCCAGGAAAGGGAAACAGGGGGCGAGGCCTCCACGCCCGAGCGCCGGCGGTCCTGAGGATCGCCACGACGCTCCCCCCAGCCCCACGGCGCGACCGCAGCCGGAACTATCCCTTCGGCTGAGGGATTTCGAAAGACGCTTCGCAGAGCAAGAGCGCGCCCTCCGCGCCCTGCAGAAGACCTCCCTCCCGGAGGAGGAGGAGAAATCCCCTTTCTCCGAGCACATCTTGAAGGCAGAGGTATCTCCTAGGACCTCCATTCCTACCTTCAAACTCTATGATGGACAGGGCGACCCAGCCGACCACTACGACAGCTTCGACGCCCTGGTGACTCTGCATGGAACACCGGATCCCATTAAATGCCGAGCCTTTGCGGCCACCCTGGTCCAAGGCGCTCAGGCGTGGTTCCGGGCCCTCGCCCCTGGGTCCATCCAGGACTTCAGGCAATTCGGGCGAGTCTTCAAGGAGAGCTTCGCCGAAGCGCCCCCCCGAGGTCAGTAGCGGGGCTCCTGGCCCTCAAACAGGCACAAGGGGAAAGGCTCCGGGCTTATGTCCACCGATTTAAATCGGAAGCCCTCAGAATTCCCCGCCTGGATGTGGCCTCAGCCACGACCGCTCTGACCAGGGGCACCCGGGATGAAAATCTCCGCCGCGAACTGGTCCTCCACCCTCCCTCGACCCTTGCCGAGCTAGTGACTCTGGCTCTGCGCCACGCCGAGTGCGAAGAGGTGCTCAGCGCCTGCCGAGACACAACCGGCTCGGGTCGGGAGGGGGACAAGAAGCGGGCCCCCGAGTCAAACCCTGGCTCGGGCAAGAAGCGTGATCGGGAAGGAGAGCGCAAACGGAGGTACGAGCGGTACACCCCGTTGACCACGCCAGTCTACGAGATCTATGAAGACATCAAAGACTCGGGACTCCTCCGCCAGCCCGAACCAATGAGATCGAAGAACCCCAAGCGCGACAGACATTGCTTGTTCCACGGTGACCACGGGCACCACACCGGCGACTGTCACCAGCTCCAGGACGAGATCGAACGCCTCATCCGTCAGGGGCACCTAGCCCGGTTCGCAGCTGGGCACAAAGAAGACAAAGACGCCGCCGAGGAGATCGACAACGCCCCCTGAGGGGTCCACATCAATGTCATCTTCGGAGGAACGGCATCAGGCGGCGACACCAGCCGAGGAAGGAAGCGCCATGTCGAGCGGGCCAGCCGGGTCTCAGAGCCCTCAGGGGGCCCGCCAAGGGAGCCCCAGGTCATAGTCTTCTCCGACCAAGACCTGGAAGGGCTAAGCACCCCGCATGATGATGCCCTCGTCATCTCGGCCACAATAAACCATTGTAACATAGATAGAATTCTGGTTGACAATGGAAGCGCCCCCGATGTATTATCTTATGACTGTTTCCTCAAGATGGGGGAAGACACATCCAAGCTCCGCCCGATCCGAACCCCCCTTTGCGGGTTTAACGGCCTGGCCACCTACCCCGAGGGAGCCCTAAGCCTGCCGGTCACCATCGGCACCCCACCCAAAACCGTTACGGTCATGGTGGACTTCATAGTGATCAAGGGTATGATAGCGTACAACGCCATTTTCGGCCGGAAAATTCTCAGCCGAATGAAGGCCGTACCATCTACCTATCACCAAAAAATGAAGTTTCCCACCAAAAACGGGTTGGGGGAAGTCCGAGGTAACCAGGCCACGGCTAGAAGGTGCTACAACATCTCGGTGGAAGCCTCAAGGCCGGACGGAGGGGATAAGGGCCCCAAGGGAATCGAAGGGAAGACCGTAACCGCCGAGCCCGGTGGCGAGTTGCTAACGGTGTTCCTAAACGATGACCCGCCCTCGGAGTAAGGATCGAGCCGACCTACCACCTAAGGAATAGCAACAATACAAGAAATTTCTTTCTGAGTACGCTCAGGTCTTCGCTTGGGCCGATGATCAACTCCCTGGCATACCAGGGGAGACCGTGATGCACAAGCTCAGCCTTGACCCCACCGTCAGGCCCGTACAGCAACGGAGAAGGAAGCATGCACCCGAGAAACAGGCGGTCATCAAGGCGCAGGTCACCAAGGGACAAGAGACAGGCCTCTTCAGGCTAGTCCTGTACCCTACGTGACTAGCCAATGTCGTCTTGGTGCCAAAAACCACAGGCAAGTGGCGAATGTGCGTGGACTTCACCGATCTGAATAAGGCTACCCCCAAGGACTGCTATCCGCTACCGAGCATCGACCAATTGGTTGATTCAACCTCGGGCAACGAGATACTCAGTTTCCTAGATGCCTATTCAGGTTATCATCAGATCAGAATGAATCCAGAAGACGTCAAGAAGACAGCCTTCATCACTGACTGCGGCGTGTACTGCTACACCCGGATGCCCTTCGGGTTAAAGAACGCTGGAGCCACATATCAGCGGCTGGTAAACCACGTGTTCGAGGGACAGCTAGGCCGGAACGTCGAGGCTTACATCGATGACATGCTCGTCAAGACTCCCAAGGCCCAAGACCACTTCGCCGACCTTGCTGAAACCTTCGACACCCTCTTGAAGTACAACATGAAGCTCAACCCCTCCAAGTGCGCCTTCGGAGTAAAATACGGGGAGTTCCTGGGTTTCCTAGTCACTCAGCGTGGGATCGAGGCCAACCCCGACAAAGTCCAGGCCATCTTGGACATGCGCCCGCCCACGTGCATTAAAGACGTCCAGCGTCTGATGGGGCGTGTCGCCGCTCTCAGCCGTTTCCTGTCCCGTGCGACCGAACGATGCTTGCCCTTCTTCAAATTAATGAGGGGGCCCAAGCTGGCATCTGCTACGTTCGCATGGGATGAGGAGTGCCAGGCAGCATTCGCCGAGCTTAAGGAGTTCCTGGCTTCGCCACCGGCGCTCTCCAAGCCCGTCCTAGGCGAAGTCCTGCTACTCTACCTCTCGGTGACGCCATCCACGGTCAGCTCGGTCCTGGTCAGAAATGACTCGGGAATCGAAAGACCGGTCTACTACACCAGCAAGGTGCTCAGTGGGGCCGAACGGAGGTACCCCGCAACCGAGAAACTCGTGCTAGCGTTGGTCACCTCCGCGAAGCGCCTCCGCCCCTACTTCCAGGGGCACCCCATCACCGTGCTAACCGGCGAGCCGCTGAAGAAGATTCTGGCCCACCCCGAGGCCTCGGGGCGACTCGTCAAATGGGCCATCATGCTCGGGGCCTACGACATCTCGTACCAGCCGCGATCAGCAATCAAAGGCCAAGCGCTCGCCGACTTCATTGCCGAAAGCACCATCCCTGCCGAGGACAGGCCTCCGACCGCGACCGAGCCAGCCTGGGAACTGTTCGTCGATGGGTCGTCCAATTCGACAGGCAGTGGTGCGGGGATCCTCCTAAGGTCCCCCGAAGGGATAGAGCTACAGTACGCCTTAAAATTCAACTTTCAGGCGTCCAACAACGCTTCTGAGTATGAGGCCCTTATCTCGGGAGCACGCATGGCCCGACGGCTGGGGGTCGAGCAAGTCAGGATCCACACCGACTCTCAACTAGTCGCAGGTCAGGTCAACGGCGAGTATGAGGCTCGGGAGGTACCCATGATCAAATACCTTCAACTGGTCCGGAGCCTGGCCCAACAGTTCAAGGGATTTGAGGTAGTCCGGATAGCTCGGGAGCGAAACTCTCGGGCGGACGCCCTCTCTCGATTGGCCTCCTCCCTAGACCCGGAAGGTATACGATCGGTCCTCCTAGAAGAGCTAGAGCGCCCGAGCATCGACACGGAGCTCCTCGCTGTTGACTCGGCCACCCCAAGTGACTGGCGCTCCCCCTACCTGTCCTGGCTACAAGACTCCCAAGAGCCCTCCGACCCTCGGGAAGCCCGCCGAATGAAGTATCAAGCTCGGCGCTTCGTCGTCCTCGACAACGCCCTCTACCGAAGTTCGTTCTCTGGTCCCCTCCTGAAGTGCCTCGGTCCCGACGAGGCAGGCCGAGCCATCCAAGAGATTCATGAAGGCCTGTGCGGAGCGCACTCAGGGGCCCGGCCGCTAGCCCGAATCCTGTTACGATAGGGGTACTGGTGGCCCACCCTGCAGCGCGACTGCTCAACCTATGTTCAACAGTGCGACCGATGCCAACGGTTCGACCACTTGGTCCATCAGCCGGCAACGAAACTTGTCACCCTAACCGAGCCCTACCCTTTCGCTCGGTGGGGAATCGATATCCTTGGGCCATTCCCAACGGCCCAGTCTCAGAAGAAGTTCATCATCGTCGCCATCGACTACTTCACCAAGTGGATCGAGGCCGAGGCTACGGCAAGGATCACCGAGATAGTCCTTTGGGGCTTCGTTTGGAAATCGATCATTTGCCGCTTTGGCATCCCCCGAGTGATAGTAAGCGATAACGGTCGGCAATTCGACTCTCGGTACTTCCGAGACAGATGTGTCGACCTAAATATCCGCAACCACTTCACTTCGGTCGCCCACCCTCAGGCCAACGGGCTGGTTGAAAATGCCAACAAGACTATCTTGAAAGGCATAAAAACCAGACTCGACAAGGCTAAGGGTAGCTGGCTCGAGGAATTGCCTAGCGTACTATGGTCGCACCGAACAACCCCCAGGACAGTAATCGGTGAAAGCCCCTTTTAGTTGGTATATGGCACCGAGGCCGTCGTTCCGTTGGAGATCGCCAACCCGTCTCTCCGAGTAATCAGCTTCTCACCCGAGGCCAACGGGCAAAAATTGCTCGAGAACCTCGACCTGACAAGCGAACTCCGAGAGATCGCGAACGTCCGGGCAACGGAGTACCAGCGCCGCCTCACTCGATACTACAACGCCAAGGTCCGAGACAGACGTTTTCAACCGGGGAACTTCGTCCTCAGGAAAGCCGAAGCCTCTCGACCACTGGAGGCGGAGGGCAAGCTATCCCCCAACTGGGAAGGTCCCTACCGAGTGGTCGAGATGCTCAGGAAAGGTGCGTATAGGTTAGCGACAATGGAAGGGGAGCCTATTCCTCGGACGTGGAACGCAGCCGCACTACGCAGATTCTACTTTTGAAATTGTACATCGAGATGGACAGAATAAAATTCCTGTTCTTTTCATTCCAAACCGTTGGTACATCAGGTAGGCAAATGCCAGTACATCACATAGCAAAAACAAAGCAAAAGTCCGTCTAACATCGTTTCAAGGGGTCATCGCTCGACTGACTCGGTCTTGATCTCCTCGCATCCAGCCACTGACTCTGCCTCGTGCGGAAACTGGCTCGGACAAGAGGTGGTTGAGCCAGTTGGCTCGGATGGCCCGTGACAAA
Source organism: Amorphophallus konjac (assembly GCA_022559845.1). Lineage (NCBI taxonomy): Eukaryota > Viridiplantae > Streptophyta > Magnoliopsida > Alismatales > Araceae > Amorphophallus > Amorphophallus konjac. Next base: position 211,531,949 of record CM040122.1, read on the forward strand.
GGTGACAGAGGGACTTCAGGAGGAAGGCCACCTTTAAACGTTGAGGAAGGCTACCTCCCAAGTTGGCAACAACCGGGAAAGGAGCGCCGTGAAGGCCCCCCCTCTTCCAAACTGCCAACTCCTTGGAAGGAAGGAGAGAGCAAGCAGCCCCCAAAGAGTGAAAGAAATGAAGAGCAGAAGAGGGAAAAAGAGGCTGCAGACGGAGGAAGGCCTCGGTGAGGAGGGAGCCGGATACGCCTCCTCCCCTCACACGGAGGGAAGTGACGGCAGACTCCCCTGATGCCCCCATCCGTCCTCCGCCTCGGCGTCCACCCGGAAGCCTCACCGGAGCCAAGAAGAGGCCAACGGCGTGCTTCCACACGCCAAAGTCCTCCCCAGATCCGCGCGGCGACCGTAGGACCCGTCTCGTGCACGCGCGGCGACCGTGGGATCCGTTCAACCTCACAAGATAGCAGGAGCCCACCGCTCCCCGTCGTCGGCGGCATCGCCCTCCGAAGGATCCTCCATGCTCCGGATGCAAAGGCACAACGCGGAGTGAAAAGGAAGGAGCAAGGAAAGACTGTTAGAGACAATCCCAAGCGGTGGAGAGGAAAGGGTGCCTTCCGGTCCTTCTTATTGGCCAAAGGAGGCTACACGCCTTAAATGCCCACCTCGGAAACAGGTCGAAGGATTTCTCCCCTGAACAGTCACCTCCAACTCCTCGTTTCCCGCCCTCGCGGGATTCACGAAGCGGCCTGACATTCAAAGCGTGAGGGGACGGAGGAACGCCCCGTCAGAAGCCTACCAAAACAGCGTGCGAAAACCGTGCAGGACATATCAGCACCTCTCAACCGCCCAAGATTCGCCAACCAAATCACGGCAAGGATAGTACCCAAACAGAGCAAGTCATTTATTATCGTACCAAAAGGAAACCCTCTAAAAAGAGGAAAGAGGGACAAAAAGGGAAAGAGGCACAATACATCAGGCCTCGGGCCCACTTTGACGCTCGAGACCGGCGGAAGGAGACGCGTCACCCCCGGCGCCTTCGGTGATGGCCGGCTCGGACACTGACCTTGCCCGTGCGAGAACTGTCTCAGTCGTGAGCCCTCCCGAGAAGCCCGGAGCCGGTGACCCCGACGGAGGCGATCCCTCCGAATCTTCTCCGACCGACGAAGAAGAGCTGGAAACCGACTCATCCGAGTCATAACGCTGGCCAAAGGGGAACTCGATCGCGGAGTTTTGTTCATGGGCGCAGCCTACCGCCCGGTGGTAGCCCTGCTTGAACCCCTTTCGAGCACCTCGGCGTAGCGCTACCTCGTAGTAAGGTAGGGCGGCTTCCAACAGGTCGGCCGAGTAAGCATCCGAGCTTCTGTAACGCTCGATTGCCTCCGCCTCGATCTGTCCCGCCCTACCGACGAACTCGACCCGGGCCCGCTCCGCCTCGGACGCACGTTCCTCTGCCCGGGCCCGGTCCACCTCAGCCTCAGCTCGGAGACGCTCCGCCATCTCCGCCCGATCAAGCAGCTCGGCACGCTCGAGCTACCTGCGATTGTCCAGATCGAGGCGACGCAGACGCTCCTCCTCCAAGGATCAGCTTGCCCTCTCAAGAGACTCTCGGGTCTTGGCGAGCTGTTCGGTCAGCACCTCAGCCTCCAGTCGGCTCGCCCGCGCCACCTCTCGGAACGCGGAGAACTCCTGCCGGAGTCCCTCATGCTCCCCCTTGAGTCAGGCCAGCTTCCTCTCGCATCCCCCGAGGGTCCAGGCAAGGTTCGACCGCTCCGTTTTCGTCTGCGTGTGCGCCTCCGCCATCAAAGCCGCCGACCGAGCTATGACCAGGCCGCCTTCCATCAGAACATCGAGGAGCCCGGGGGGGGGGGGGGTATTGCGCCTTTCTCCCCCCTTCGTCCTCGCGGCAATCGTTCGGCAGACCCGATATAGGTCGCCCGTAATGCCGAGCCTTTCCAAGGGCTCTGACAAAGGAGACCGCTCCGCCCGGGGCACTCCGCCAGAGGGCTCTGCTTGAGCAACGGGACCGGCCACCTCGCGCGCCACGGTCGGTTGGGGTTGCGACGCCTCCCCGGGCGAACCCCCAACCTCGACCGATGCCGCAGGTCCAACCGCACCAGAAGCTCCCAGCATCCGGGGCTGTAACGCCCTCGCGGGCGAACCCCCAGCCCCACCTGTCTCGGCCCGCACCTCGGCGATCGGGACGTCACCGCCTCCGGCCGACCCCCTGGCCTCGGTGACTGCTACTTCAACATCGGCCCCCTCTACCCTCGTGGGGGGGAGAGCCGACCTATCGTCATCCTCTGAAGGGCCCCCGGTCTCCTCGGCCCCCTCTCGCCCGGTAGATGGGGGAGCTGGCCTCGAGGGGTCGGCCCCATCTTGCCCCCGGGAGGGGAGTGCCGCCGAGCCAAAGTCACCCCCGGCGGTAGGAGGGAGACCTGCCTTCTTGGCCCGCTTCTTGGCCTTCGCGGCCTCCCACAACCTTCCCGCCATGGGATCCTTGCGCTTTGTGCCAGCCGGCCATGAAGACCCCCCGGGGGTCACCCCCTTGCCCTTATCCCGGGCTTGGGCGCGACCCACAGGAGCCTCCGGCTCGTCGGCCGCCGAGTCATCTTCTCCCAGATCGATGACCTCAGCAGTATCCTCCAAAGGTTCCCGCCTTACGTCTACAGCAAAGAAAGAAGACCCGGTCAGGAGAAGAAAAGTAACTACCACCCCAGGGGAACAACCTAAAGGGCGGTACCTGTCGATAGCCCTGTCAATGGATCGGATTCGGGTCGGATCCTGTGAGATCCAAATCCGAATCCGATAAATTTATATCCGAATCCGACCCGAATCCGAAATAGGAAGACATTTCGGATTCAGATCTTATCTATATCCGAACTTGTATTTTCGGATTCGGATCTATCTGAAATTCCTATGTACACATTTTTTTACATTGAAGGCCAGAGAGATTTGAATACATAAACAGGTCTTTTCGGATCCATTTTCGGATCCACATGATCTAAATCGTCCGGATCCACTAGAAAGCCACAGTCACTGTACCAAGATGCTGAGAATGAAATCAACATACCCTGTCTACCGTTTGCTCTGCAATGTATTGTTTGTAGAGTCAACTGATAATCTTCATCTATACCCCAATCCTTAACACAGAAATAAATAAGGCAAAAAAATTATGTTCATGGAGTTAATCTCCTCACTTTGACATTCTAAATGCAAGACAAAAAAGGGGAAACATAAGATAAATACATAAATAATAACATTGAAGCCTCCGGACATATTTAGTTCTGCAACTTATTCTGCGAAATTTTCCACAAGCAAAATTTTCTTCCGCCTGTAGTATCTTATTGGATTCCCTGAATCATGGATGCATTATTTCTTTGCAAAGACCTTTTGCTCTGGAATCTTAGTTATAAAAAATATACCACATCTGGATGTTTATCAAGATCACTTATCATGATGTTGATCTCATTCCATCATATAAATAAAACTTCCTACCCAAGAAAATAAGAACACTGGCCATAAAGTTGGCAGGGTGAGTTGGCTTCCAACACAAGACTCACAGCAAGCCAAGAGCTGCTCAATAGTACTCGGAACATAAAATAATGATCTATGAACTAGACAAAAAAGGCAACTGAGCGATAACAGTTAGCAGCGACATATGTAGATTATGAGTTGCCAAGTATGCAACAATGCCAGCCGCGTAACCTGCAAAAGCAAAGCCACTTACCTGCAATATATGACTCTTGATTAGAATAACCAAAAGACCATATCGAGAAACAAGGGCATGTAGCTTCTTACCTTATGCAAGTACCAAAAGAAGTCAATATTTTCCATTCCCATGAATGCAACACCCGCCGCTGAGCCAATAATAAGCATCGATCCACCAGTAAACCACCTTAAAAGGAAAAGTTCAGCTCAAATTATTTGTGTAAACTCATAACATATATGACAAAAGCCAAAGCAATTTCTTGGAATAACGAGGTTTGTCAAACTTGCAACCTTCCAACAGAATACACACTGTTACTTTCTACCAAGAGCATTATTAAAAAATTGATGTATCATCAACGAACAAAAATAAGAAGCCATATAATCCCCAAGGTTGTGACTAATCTTATTTTTCTGTTCATTGTGCATGTTAGCCTCAGGTGAGAAAAGTAAACAGAGTATGATGAATAGGAACCATGTTGGAAACTGGGAGACTCATGAGGCCACAATGAATCAGATTAGAAGTTAAAAATTCTAAACAATCAGCTTCTGAATAGGAGTTACTTCAACAATACCATGCAAAAAGTAAAGAGAGTGAAGAACAAGTACATATTAAAATTAAGATAATGGTTAGATCCAAATATACCATAGTACTACTAGCAACATGAAATATTACAATTTACATAGATTGGAATGTGGTTAGAATAGGATTCTCATGTTTGGCTGTCAACAATTATATAAGTAAATGGTGAATTGCCCTCCTGGGAAACCTGGAATAAGCTCGGACTTGAAAGAGTACTTCGAATGTGGCCTAGGTCATAGTGACTGATCTTTAATATATATTCACCACCTGCATCCCCATCACTGGGTCTCATCAAATTAAGAGCCATTTCAATTACATAGGATCTCATCTTTCAGTGGGGAATGTATGTAGATTCATTGATAATTAAATTAACTAGCATACGCTTGCGGGAAGCTAATGGCCTTCACCAAGTTGCATGCGGAAAGGCAGCAAAATAACAATTAATAACAAGTGAATCTTGCACCATTCTGTGTACAATTTGCATCCCTCTGGATCTTCAATGAGCACATCTCCAATACTTGGAAGGAATGAAAAATAACTCCTTTCTAGAATGGCTTGAATCGGAGCATTATCCAATGCTGGTTGAGTAGTTGGATCATGGCTAGTGCTAGCATCGATTGGTTGCTCTAGGGTTATTATCATTTGAGTGAGAGGGGGAAGTGACCCGCTAGCCTTTAAAGTCAAGAATCTGGCATAGTTAATTTTTCCATATGGAGGTAGGATGGAGTTATAAGTTTGGAATTGTCTTAACTCTTCAGCCATGCACCACCTCCCTGATCCTTTAATTTGATTGTAGCCTCTGTTCTTCTAGGAACTGAGTAAGACTGACTGGATCCTAATTATTCTGAGTCCTATCTTCATTATAAGCATGAAAGGCTCCTGCTAATGTCAAAGCATAATATGGCTGTGGAGGTAGTAAAAGATTTACTGAATCAGCCACAACATGTTGAGAGAGCAAAAATTGATAATTTGTCATCTACTGTCATATTTGGACGCTCTTGGCTGTCCGAAGTATGTTTTAGAGGATTTCTTTTATTTGTCATCTCTCTGGGAAAAAATTCTAATCTGGTAAATGAAATAATCTAGAAAATAAAAACACTAGGAGACTCCAAGATTCCTCTCAGATTATTCTGGCTAAACATGATATTGCTTTATGGCTCAAATGTCAAATGGAACTAGCAAGTGCCAGATTGAACATAAAAAGTACAGGATGCAGGAGTCATTAGGTGTGCTAATAATATTAGTGCATATGGACATGGAGAGAGACATTGCACCCTTCCAGAAAGCAAAAATTATCATTTTGCAAGGTCTATGCAGAAGTTGATAGAAACCCAATATTTTAAGCTCATATGTTTGTTGAGAGAAAAAATATACTTGAAGAGAAGAAGGGTTTCCTTAGATCCTTTCCATTTTTTAACAAAACCAGTGACTTCCTGACCGCTTCACGTGCTAGTTCCCGATGTCCCTAAGAGAAGAACGAGGAAGAAGAAGATCAGATATTGGCTTGTATGATGAAAAACAGATAAGCTGCATTTCCTTAAGAGCAAACATATAATTTTAGCACCACACATACAAAGTGGAATGATTAGAGTATGCACTCAATAAAGTACCCGTCTCCCACAAGGAGATAATAATTGAGATATCTCTTGCACACCTCGTGTATAAGCAATCTCCACAAAAATTGTCCTTGAACAATGTTGCATTTGCTACAATGTGTACGGTGTCCCAGAGTTTTCTGCCTGCAAGAGAGTGAACAATGAATCTAAACTCTAAGAAATAAGTCTAAAGAAGATAATTTTAATTAATAAAGGAACTCTAACCTGCATTGATGGCATGTTTTTCCTTCCACTAGATCATATACACGTACTCCTTTATTGTAGCCATCCACAAAGAGCGTCCAACTAGTTTCACATGTACCCAACAACTTTTCATGGTCATTCGTATAAACCTCCTCCTTTGGACCATCTTCCAGAGTAACTCTGATATTTTCTGGTGGGCCTTCATCTCTTCTTTTTACAGGAAGTTGGACCTAGTTAACTGGAGTTACATTCTGCAATCTAAACACCATATAGTTCTCAGAATCTCGAACAAGGAATCAACAATGTCAGCAACTGAATGATAACTTTCCGGGCAGATGGTATTATATGTTCTTCTTCATCAGTGAAATTTGTCAAGCAAACTTTTAAATGATAACAGAGCAAGAACAAAAAAAATAATGACCAACAAATAATTCTAACGCTCATCCTAAAGAGAAACAGTACCATCATGTCAAAGAAATAGTTCAAAAATAAAAGAAAACCAGACACCCAAACAGGAGAGAATATTCCAAATGACAAGCTAAATGACCACCCAGAAACCCAACAAAACTATGTTGATGCAAAATAGAATACAAACGTTAAATAAATCAAAATACCATCTATTCTAAGATCTAACAATAAAAGAGGGACAACCGACGACAAAAAAAAACTCAAGACCTTCTAGAAACGTTAGGAATTGCGAAAGAAGGAACAAAGTTGTGACGATTGGAGAAGTCATTCTATCCTCGTGTAACCCAAAGGGCCCGGCCATGCAATTACAAAAATATGTTTTACCTGGCTAGTATCCTTTCCAATCCAGAAATGAACATCATGAAGGTAAGCACCTCCTTTGCCAGTAGTTGTCTGCAATGAGCATGCATCACAAGCGAATGAACACGGGGGGTAGGACCCAGAAACATAGAAAAGGGCCAGACACAGAACCCGGTAGCAGGAAAAGAAATAGGAGAAGAGAAAGGGAGACAAAGGGTGAGAGAAAAGGGGGGTTCTTTCCCTGTCTCTTCCCCCTTATTATCAACACCCCTGCCCACAAAAATCGGAAAGGTCTCGCCGGCATTACACACGATCGGCGCCCCCACATCCATATGTCTTCTTCTCCGAGCTCACTGTGCCCATCTATGGGCAGAAAAAATCGGGACTTGGAAGAAGAGGGAGACAGAAATGGGGAAGAGCCGTTGAAAAGAGAAGTACCTATATCCCTCGAGCCGTTGAAAATAGGAGTACCCCATTCGGGGCTCCAACAACCCAGAAACAGTGAGATGGTGAGAAGAGATGGGATCACCGTCGCGGGTGTCGAGATCCGCCGCCCTCAGAGAACGTAGGAGATGTCGTCGCCGTCGTGAGCAGCCGAAGGAGAGCGAGGTGCTGTCGCCGCCACAGGTGATGTCGCCGTCGCAGGTGGCCGATCGCCGTTGTGAGATCGCAGTCGGAGACGGGAGCAAACCCTTGAGGGAGGCCGCGAATGCCGCAGCCGGAGACGGGAGCAAACCCTAGAGGGAGGCCCGCCGTTGTGAGATCGCACCCAGAGATCACAGCCGGAGACGGGAGCAAACTCTGTAGGGAGGCCGCGAATGTTGCCGTCGTGAGATTGTAGCCGAAAACGGGAGCAAAGAGGCCGCGAATGTTGCCGTCGTGAGATCGTAGCCGGAGAGGAGGAAAACCCTAGAGGGAGGATCGATGATGGTGTGGGGGTTGCTCGCCCCGGAACGAGAGATTTTATGGGGCCCCATGACCGCCCCGATGACCGATCCGAAATCAGAGATTTCGGATCAAAAAAGTTTCGCCCCGATACATAGCAGCCAATCAAGTAATCCGCTCCGAATCTGAAAATAATTTCGGATTCGGATCTAATTTTCGGATCTTAAGATCCATTGACACTCCTACCTGTCGACTTCAACCGCATAAGCAGGCACCGTTCAATGTTCTCCGGCGTCACCAGCTCCTCGGTCAACCGGCGGTTCTCCAGCAGACGGGCGGCCTGCTGCTCCACATGGGGAGGGAACTCCTCCTGGCGAGGAGGAATGTTCGGATGGAAATTAGGCGAGATCCGGCATCTCCAGAGTTCATCCGTCGCCTCCGCCTTCACCCAGAAGAATTTGGTTTTCCACCCCTTGTGCGAGGAGTCCTTCGCCGCGAGGGCGATGCAACTCCTGTTCCTCCTTGCCTGGATAAAGTAAAAGCCCTTCCCCTCCGATGGGTGTGCCTTCAACTCGAAAAAGTAATGAAAGAGGTCCAAGGAAGGGAAAATGTTGTGCTGGCGATAGAGGATCCGAAAGGCAGAGAGGACGAGGTACGAGCTGGCCACCAGTTGGATGGGCGCCAACTGGAAAAGTTTGAGGATATGGAGTACGAGGGGCTCGAAGGGAAGGCGGAACCCGCTTTTCCACGCCAGAAGAAACGTGCAGATGTGCCCCGTTCGGTCGTCCAAACTCGTCTCGAACGGGGTGGCGGCAGCAAAGCTATACCTGAAAGGCAAGCGAAAGCGATGCTCCAGCTTCTTCACCTCTGCCTCCCCCAACTCGCTGCAGCGGGAGACAGGCTCCCGCCTCACCTGCCCGAGTTCCAGCGGCGGATCAGCCATCAAGCCGGAAGAGGACCCCTCGCAAGAACTCGAAGACTCCGGAGGGGAAGGAAGTTGCCAGACCACCTCCGCGGTTGTCCTCGCCAACTCCTCGAACGCCGCCGCAAGACTTCGCACCTCCACTGTGCCCTCACGGCGCATTAAGAAGCTCCGAAAGCCAAGAAACTAAGGAAAGCCTGAAACCCTGGAAGCCTAGAACGACGAACAGCGCCCAACGCCTATAAAACCCTGGAGGGAGGCGGCGTGTCGTTCCGTGCTCCGAGAAAAAGGGGGGCCCCTTCAGTTCAAATCCGTCAGGATCATTATTACGGGCCCAGGCGACAACTCCCCGTGGCACCATAAACGCCAATGGAATTCCACCCACCTGAGCCACGCCGGTCCAAAGCCTCAAAAACTACTCAACCGAGCCTCCATGGCTCGGGAGTAGGAGGGGGACAAGTGGAGAGGGGGATTTCTGTAGCCCACCCAAAGAGCAGCCCAACAAGACTCAACAGGGTCCAACGAGGCAAGCTCACCCGAGTGATAGCCCACGGGGCCCACTCAGGGAAGAAAAGCCCAATAAACAGACACTCGAGGAACCAACCCTCCCCGGCGGCCCCTAGGCTCGGAGGGCCCGAGTGATGGTCAGGTCACAAGGAAGGTCCGGCCCAGGCCATTTTTCCGCTCGGGAGATACAGGCGCCAGTCGACCTATCCGACCCCTCCTTTGACCGAGCTATCCTCCTCGCCCGGACAGGGCTGGCGTTTTAGGAGCTCGGACTGGACGCTAGCCGTTCGCGCTGCCTTTAAGAGTCCCAACGGACAGGGGAATCAACCAGCCACCGGGTTTCAAGGCGATAACGCCCCCACGATAAAGGCCATGAAAGCCCACGTTGAGGACGTAACCCCCGCCAGAGACCCCCCAGCTGATAGGACTACTGAAGGCGGCACACTACTTAAAACCAGGGCTACCCTCCGATGGAGGGTAAGAGATAAAAGGAAGGTAAAACTCCTGAGCAATCCGCTTCACCCCCCCCCCTTTTTGGTGGAGAGGAGTCTCGCGCATCAGCTTTCCTCCTCCCTTCATTGCTTCCACCACAGCTCTACTGACTTAGCCATCGGAGGGTTTCGCCCCAGGGAAATCCCCTGGGCCCTCTGACGCGTTTCCCTGTCTTACAGTTCATCTTCTTGTGATCCACGGCCCGCTCAGGACGCAGCGCGAGATTTCGCATCTTCACGGTACATTCGTTATCTTTTATAATTTAAATTAAGTTTCTTTGGACAATATGACAAGTCCTATACCTTCAATAATCCATCTATGAACTTTAGAATATCAACCCTTTGGTCAAACCTTGGGTTAATATATTCAAACATTGTGACGGTCAAGGACTGGGCCGTTACATAACGCGACGTTCCAATATTGGGCCGTTACAATGGTCTGAATCTGAAACAAAGAAATTAGACTCAGTTCAATGTGATGGTCGTTCATTGGGCCGTTAGATGAGCCTGACGGTCCAACCTTGATCCGTTACATATCCGAAAACCAGAAACCATCGATAGTGTTTTCTAATGATTGGGCTTTCATGGTACAACCAACTCGGCATCCTAGTGGGAATCCCAGGCTCGCAGAGAATTACGGAGGCTTTGAAACAAGATTTCCTAGTCCATTCGAAGGAATATCCAATAGAGAGGTCCTCATGTTCTAGAATAATATTCCTATAGTGCAAAGTGTGAACTAATGGCCAACATACCGGAATATGTGCCATGTACTTAAAGAAAATGACTCTATTGATAGAAAAGACTGTGAAACGATGTGAAATCATGATAAAACTCCGTCCATACATGTGGACACCAAAAATTGCACACCCAGATATTCTACTCGGCCCAGCACCAACAACGGCACCAAGTGAAGAAGTCCTGGAGAGACTGGTCATCCGGACTCCCCCAAATATGCACACTGCCGTGAAGCCGCCCCCGGAGTCACGACATCAAAGAGAAACCAACCCCCGGGAAGCTTACAATCTGTGGCCCCCGAAGAAAATCAAACGAACCATAACTCGTGCTCAAAACGGGCTGAAGTCAGCCCCACCGGCACGCCCATTTGGGGCTTCAGCGGCACACACCCCAGGCTCCCAGCGGCACGCCCCCCAGGCTGCCCAGCAGCACACCCCCCAGCCGCCCAGCGGCACACCCCCCCAGGCACCCAGCGGCACGCCCCCCAGGCCGTCCCGCGGTACACCCCTGGTGCCCCCTCAGCGGCACACCCCTGTGCCCCTCTAGCGGCACCCCCTGCAGAGGTATTCAGCGGCACGCTCCTGCGTCGCCCTCAGCGGCACACTCACGGTGCCCTCCAGCGGCACGCCCTCAACTCCCTCAGCGGTACACTACCTGCTGCCGTCCACCGGCACACCCCCAGGTGGTCTCTACCCAGCACGCCCTAAATGGGCCTTGACCGACGCACCCTTGGACCTCTTCCACTAGTGCGCTTGATTGGGCCTTCCATGGCACACTCTCCTGGCCGTTCAACGGCACGCCCTTTGGGCCCTTCAACGGTACGTCCTGAGGCCCCCCTTCAGCGGCACGCCCCTAGTGGTCTTCAACGGCACACCCTCCTTGCCGTTCAACGGCACGCCCTTTGGGTTCTTCAGTAGCACACTTGCCGTGTCTTCCAGCGGCACGCCCTTTTGGCCTTCCAATGACACGCTTGTTTGGCCTGCCAGCGGCACACTATTAAGGCTCTTCAACGGCACATTCCGGCAGACGAGATCTTGCGCCCATGCCATATGGATCCTTGGCCCACAGTGGGCTGTCCGAGGTGTCGCCCGGGGATTGGGACACGCTGCCTAGTCCCCCTATCACCCAGGACAAGGGAGTCAACTCCCATTAAATCCCCCCAGACGCTTCCCGCCTTCGGACGCTCCCGCCACAGGGGGTATAAGACCCCTCTTCTTCGCGGCAAACATAGGAGGAAGAGACAGACACCCACACGTAGACAATGAAGAGGAGAAGAGAAGAAGAGAAAGAGAAGAGGAGAAGAAGAAGGAGAAGAGAAGAAGAAGGAAGAGAGGAAGAGAGGGGGGGAGGCCCCGCCGCTCCGCCCACCGTCGCCGTCTGTGCGAAAAGAGAAGAAGAAGAAGAGAAGAAGAGGGTGATGAGGGCATCCCTTGCCCCTCCACATTTTCTCCGGACTCGGATTGTTCGTCGGCAAGCGCCATTATGTTCCTCAAGTGTTTGTGAGTCGAGTCATGTAATTTTCTTATTTTTATTTGAGTCTTAATCATGTAATTTTCCCTTTATTTGAGTCATGTACCTAGGTTAATAGGTTATCTACCAATGTCCTAAGTCATTGTGTTGTTTAGATAGGCTATTGGGCCCATCTCATTGGGCTAGGCCCATGGACACCCCCTTCCCTTCGGTTATTAGTCATTGTGTCTTCTGTTAGGGTCCTTTGTGAAAAAAGTCATGTGCCTATAAATAGGCCACCCCACTCCTCATATGTAACAATTTTGATGAAATATTGAAGAAACCCCTTTCAAGTCTCTCATTACTCCACTTCTCTCTCTCTCTCTCTAGCTCTCCCTCTCTCTCCCCAAGGAAAGGGGCGAACCTCCCCTCTCTCCTCCCCCCCCTCTCATTCAAATCCAACCCCCACCTACCTCCATTATTACCCCCACAACTTCCCACACCCTCCTTTACTCTCCACCTAGTCCCAACAACCCTCCACCAATCCAAGCCCTACTTCCCAACCACCACCTACTTCCCTCCACTTCCCTAAGCACCTCCTCACTTCCCCAAGGCTGAAGGATCTCTTTCCTAGGCCCAAATTTGAATCTCCCACCCATCTCCCCTTCCCCCCTTGCTCCCTAGGTCGCACCCCTCCTCTCCCCTCAAGCCAAGTTCGCCCCCACCTTCCCTCCCCCTCCCTCTCTCCCTTGTGCTCACCCCTTCCCACCACCATCTCTAGCAGACCAGCCCCCTCTCCAGCCCCACTTCGCCCTCCCCACCTCCATCTCCCTAGCCTTCACAACCCCTAAAACTCCTCTCATCTCCCTCCTTTAGCCATTAGACACCCTTCCCACCACTTGCTCTCTTGGCCATCCCCTTCCCCACACCTTCTTCTTCCCCTTAATCTGTCTCTGTTTCAGGCAGCAGAACTACAGCGACTTGCAGAAGCAGCCACGACCGTCCCTCGGAGATTCAAGTGGCAAGGCCTACATCGCCGGAATCGTCTGCAAGTTAGCTTTCCAACCGAGGTGGTTTCGCCGGCTTCTGAGGTCGGAGATGATCGGGGGAGCCGATCTCGTCCAACTGCGTCTGCTGTCCCATCCTGCAGACCAGAAGCTGAAAGAAGAAGCTGCCACGGCCAGCTCGTGAAGGCTCTGAGCGCCATTTTTGGAGGGCAGAGACTACTTCCTGTTAGCTTTCACCTCCAAGAAGAAGGACCTCATTCGGCCACCGGAGCTATCAGTTACTAATTTCTTCGTCGAAGGTTGCAGCCAGCCACCTGCAGGTCCAGGTTTGACCTGTCCTCACATATCCGACCACCATTCTCCCCTCTGACCTTCGATTGGGGTCCCGTCAACTCCTACTAGAAGCTACTCCGACCATGAGGACGTCACCACCAGTATCGTCACATTTGGAGTTCAGAAGCGTCCGTGGTACCCTCTGCAACCTGCTGTACCAGTTCTGCACCAGCCAGAGGAAGAAGCTGCTGACCTGTTCCAGTCACTGGCCCGACCAGCCCTGAGTTCCAGAGCTCCTGCCAAAATTCAGACATCATCCTCAACCTGTTAGCAAGCTTTTGGCGCAAGTCTCATCAGATTCTGAGCTCGGTGCAATTATTGGTAGCATCGACATCGACCCTCTGTCCAGAAATACAGAGGCTAGGCAGAATCGGCGAAGCTCGGGAAGTCGGTTATCTTTGCATATCTCCCCACCCCGCTTGGCCGGCTGAAGGCCCCTCCCTGCGTGGAGGTAGTTTTGGATGTATTAAGCATAATCCCCACCCCAATATCCCCCCCCCTTGCATGGGGTGTAGTTCATGTAATTATTAAGTCGTAGATTTGAAGCTTCAATCGACGCGGCGTGCGGGTACATACCCTCGCCTCCCCGCTCGCCCACGTCTCCGGCCGGAGTCGGCGTCTTCACGCTGGCTAGGTGAGCCTCGGTCCCTCTCTTACTGGTTTAATCACTTGCTTAGCTTAGTATTATTGCTATTGCTTCGTCGGACGGAGAGTGAGAGTTCGGCCCAAATTGCTAGTACCGTGAGTGGCCACCGCGGGCAAGTTGAGAGTGAATCCACTTAACCCACACCCTTGGTGTGTTGGCCGCCCATGATTTAGGCATCCTAGGCCCATTTGGGGTTCTTCCCAAGTTAGCCAACCATTGGAGCCCAAAGGTCCCGCCTCGGACCCTCTCCAACATCGCCTAGTCGCCATCGGGTAATAGTGTGCACCATACGGGTGAGCTCGCTAGTGTGAGTCCGCTGCTCAAACTTGAATGCTTGCAAATAGGTCTAAGGTCGATTTCACATCAAGTGGTATCAGAGCAAGTTCACAACTTGTCTCTATCAAGTTGGTCCTAGGGCATGTCTATGCATTTAGAGTCTTCAAGTGCATCACTCTTGTCCCCCTAGTATGGCCACCTCATATCGACCTTACCAATCGGCCCACTCCATAAGTCCAAGCCACCAAGAGATGCCTACCACTAACACCCATAACTTCCCTGGCCATGTCAACTACTTCATGAAAGCCTTGACCTATGCCAATGAGCGGCTTGATAACATATCGGGCCGACTCAACCAACTTGGAGAAAATAGGCCCGCCCCAAGGACAGACGATAGAATGGTCCCTTTCCCACTTCCCACCTTTGATGGAACCTCTCCTAGAGAATATTTAGATTGGGAAGCTACAATGGACCAATACTTCACTTGGTATCATATATCCGAGGATGAAAAGGCATTGGTTGCCAAAATGCAACTTACCAAACGGGCGGAAACTTATTGGATGCAAATTGTCGGGCTAAAGATACTTAGAAGGGAAACTCCCATCACCACTTGGAAGGACATGAAGGAGCAACTTAGAGCAAAATATATGTCCCCTTCCTACCCGGGTTACCAAAATTCGAGGAGCACTCTCACTCCTCCAAACCCACCCGTCCAAACCCTTACCACTAGAACCCAAGTCTCCAAGGCCTCCACCTCCCCACCTGATCCCATGAGGGCCCCCACACCCCAACCAAAACCCCCTTCACTAACCTACACTAGTCAAGCCTCTTTAGCCCCCACTTCCACCCCAAATAATCCCAAGGGCAAGAGACCCCTAACCGACCCAATTCCCTCCATGGTGACCACCACTCATCCAACCCTCACCATTAAAAACCATGTGGACACCGTGTCCACCCCTCCACCAAGGCCCATAATGGCCACCATCCCCAAACCCAAAACCCCTCACCCAACTCACCTCCCGCTTCCTACACCAATCTTTCCCCAACCTAGGCCTCCTCTACTTCCCCTTCCGATCCAAGTCCACCCTTGCCCACCACCCCAAGTGCACCATGCTCCAGCTATCACCAATTCTCCCGCATTAGACCTACCCAACCCATTAACACTAGGAATTGAAACCTCCACAACCCTCCACATGGGAGTAGATGCTAGTCCGGAACCCATTCCCACCCATAAGGAAGCCCAAGATCACACCAATGGTAAGGAAAAGCCTCAACCCTTTACCACTTCAAATAGCCCGGATCCTCAAGAGTCACCCACCTTCACCATGAATGAGCATATACTCCAATGGCTCAAGCAAGGACCCACCCTTCCTAGCTCACCCCCACCTCTCTCACCTTTGGGATATCCATCCCAAATTGTTCCCCTCCACTCCTATCACACCACAATCCAATCCTACTATGAGGTAGAAGATTGGGATGATCTCCTCAAAGGTCTAAAGTGGCAATCAGACTTGACTTCTTTATTGGCCCTAGGAGCGGACCAACCCAAGAGCCTTAACCTCATCCATCCATGCATTGGGTCTATCTCCTCGGTTTGCACTATTGGTTGCTACACTAGTGACATCCTTTTCCTTCTCCCCATAGTGGAAGAGCCCATCCTGGTCCACTCCCCTACCATTGTGATTCCTAAAACCTTGACCAACCAGCCCACCCCATACACCGGCCCAACCATTCCACTAGAAGAAGACGACTCATCACCTTTTGAGGACCTTGAGGACATGGAGCCCCTTGGTAACCCACTTTATGATCCCTATGATCCATTCCAATGGGAGTCAAGGAACCCGAGTAACCCAACCACCTTAACTACCACCTACCTTTCCCTACCCCAACCCACCATGTTTGATCCAATCCACCCCATCCCAGACCCGGGTTACACCATGGGAACCATGACTTTGGGTGGTATACACCTAGGGATCGAGGAAGTGCCCCATCTCATGATATCCACCTTTCTAGACCCCTTCGACCCATTCCAATGGAAGTCCAAAGGCCCACACATAGGAGACATCTTTGTCACAAGAGTGCATAAGTCTTGGCATACAACACCACTTGGCATGATTCATAAGTCGGGTACATTCATTTACATCACCCACATGTCAAGTAGGAAGCATAAGTGGACCGTATTTGGATGTATTGGCCCACCCTCATTCATCATGAGTCTTAAGTATGAGAGGAGCATACAGGGATGTCCGGGTCCCCCGACATTTGTCATACCCATGCATAAAAGGTTCATCTATGGATGTCCCGGCCCCCCTGAGTCTGTCACAATCTTCATAGCATCAAAGCATGATCGATCTACATGTGGCTGCCCCGGACCACCTTTTCATACCATACATTGTCAACTCACATGGCATACGCATTCAAGCAAGTATCAAGTAACAAGCGGTGGGATTCACAAGAAGCGAGCACAAACTCCTAAGCACCACTTTGAATTCCAAGTTGATAACTTGGCGATGATGGCTTTGGAGTGGCTCTACTTTAGGGTCACCTCCAAATTGAGGGCACGAGGACTTGGACCTTGCCAAGTTCCGAGTGGCTTTGGCAACACGGCTTATGGGTTGAACTTTCAAAAAGGGTTTTGGGATTCTCCCCATTTCTCATGTGGCGGATCTAGCACCTTATAAGGGCACCGCGGTGGATCCTAGTGAGTGCCTCCAGCTTACACCTACCCTTGTGAGAGACACCCTCGGAGTGCCACCACAAATAGCCTGAGAGCCCGACGTGAGCACACAGCGGCAATACTAGGCAAGCAAGATCCCATCGCCAGCATGAGGGTATGACCGAGTCACTTTGTCGAGCTGAAGCGCCGTTCCCCGACTATGGTCGCGGGTTGAGTATGGAGATCGTGGATCGCCCAGAGCCGCAGTTCGATATACTACTTCCCTGGTGGACCCATACTCGACGGGGTCGAGTTTTCCCCACCCCGGGGGTATGATGAGGGCATCCCTTGCCCCTCCACATTTTCTCCGGACTCGGATTGTTCGTCGGCAAGCGCCATTATGTTCCTCAAGTGTTTGTGAGTCGAGTCATGTAATTTTCTTATTTTTATTTGAGTCTTAATCATGTAATTTTCCCTTTATTTGAGTCATGTACCTAGGTTAGTAGGTTATCTACCAATGTCCTAAGTCATTGTGTTGTTTAGATAGGCTATTGGGCCCATCTCATTGGGCTAGGCCCATGGACACCCCCTTCCCTTCGGTTATTAGTCATTGTGTCTTTTGTTAGGGTCCTTTGTGAAAAAAGTCATGTGCCTATAAATAGGCCACCCCACTCCTCATATGTAACAATTTTGATGAAATATTGAAGAAACCCCTTTCAAGTCTCTCATTACTCCACTTCTCTCTCTCTCTCTCTAGCTCTCCCTCTCTCTCCCCAAGGAAAGGGGCGAACCTCCCCTCTCTCCTCCCCCCCCTCTCATTCAAATCCAACCCCCACCTACCTCCATTATTACCCCCACAACTTCCCACACCCTCCTTTACTCTCCACCTAGTCCCAACAACCCTCCACCAATCCAAGCCCTACTTCCCAACCACCACCTACTTCCCTCCACTTCCCTAAGCACCTCCTCACTTCCCCAAGGCTGAAGGATCTCTTTCCTAGGCCCAAATTTGAATCTCCCACCCATCTCCCCTTCCCCCCTTGCTCCCTAGGTCGCACCCCTCCTCTCCCCTCAAGCCAAGTTCGCCCCCACCTTCCCTCCCCCTCCCTCTCTCCCTTGTGCTCACCCCTTCCCACCACCATCTCTAGCAGACCAGCCCCCTCTCCAGCCCCACTTCGCCCTCCCCACCTCCATCTCCCTAGCCTTCACAACCCCTAAAACTCCTCTCATCTCCCTCCTTTAGCCAATAGACACCCTTCCCACCACTTGCTCTCTTGGCCATCCCCTTTCCCACACCTTCTTCTTCCCCTTAATCTGTCTCTGTTTCAGGCAGCAGAACTACAGCGACTTACAGAAGCAGCCACGACCGTCCCTCAGAGATTCAAGTGGCAAGGCCTACATCACCGGAATCGTCTGCAAGTTAGCTTTCCAACCGAGGTGGTTTCGCCGGCTTCCGAGGTCGGAGCTGATCGGGGGAGCCGATCTCGTCCAACTGCGTCTGCTGTCCCAGCCTGCAGACCAGAAGCTGAAAGAAGAAGCTGCCACGGCCAGCTCGTGAAGGCTCTGAGCGCCATTTTTGGAGGGCAGAGACTACTTCCTGTTAGCTTTCACCTCCAAGAAGAAGGACCTCATTCGGCCACCGGAGCTATCAGTTACTAATTTCTTCGTCGAAGGTTGCAGCCAGCCACCTGCAGGTCCAGGTTTGACCTGTCCTCACATATCCGACCACCATTCTCCCCTCCGACCTCCGATTGGGGCCCCGTCAACTCCTACTCGAAGCTACTCCGACCACGAGGACGTCACCGCCAGGCTCGTCACATTTGGAGTTCAGAAGCGTCCGTGGTACCCTCTGCAACCTGCTGTACCAGTTCTGCACCAGCCAGAGGAAGAAGCTGCTGACCTGTTCCAGTCGCTGGCCCGACCAGCCCTGAGTTCCAGAGCTCCTGCCAAAATTCAGACATCATCCTCAACCTGTTAGCAAGCTTTTGGCGCAAGTCTCATCAGATTCTGAGCTCGGTGGAATTATTGGCAGCATCGACATCGACCCTCTATCCAGAAATACAGAAGCTAGGCAGAATCGGCGAAGCTCGGGAAGTCGGTTATCTTTGCATATCTCCCCACCCCGCTTGGCCGGCTGAAGGCCCCTCCCTGCGTGGAGGTAGTTTTGGATGTATTAAGCATAATCCCCACCCCAATATCCCCCCCCCCTTGCATGGGGTGTAGTTCATGTAATTATTAAGTCGCAGATTTGAAGCTTCAATCGACGCGGCGTGCGGGTACATACCCTCGCCTCCCCGCTCGCCCACGTCTCCGGCCGGAGTCGGCGTCTTCACGCCGGCTAGGTGAGCCTCGGTCCCTCTCTTACTGGTTTAATCACTTGCTTAGCTTAGTATTATTGCTATTGCTTTGTCGGACGGAGAGTGAGAGTTCGGCCCAAATTGCTAGTACCGTGAGTGGCCACCGCGGGCAAGTTGAGAGTGAATCCACTTAACCCACACCCTTGGTGTGTTGGCCACCCATGATTTGGACATCCTAGGCCCATTTGGGGTTCTTCCCAAGTTAGCCAACCATTGGAGCCCAAAGGTCCCGCCTCGGACCCTCTCCAACATCGCCTAGTCGCCATCGGGTAATAGTGTGCACCATACGGGTGAGCTCGCTAGTGTGAGTCCGCTGCTCAAACTTGAATGCTTGCAAATAGGTCTAAGGTCGGTTTCACATCAGAGGGGCTTGCCGCCTCGATCACCACCGCCTGAGCGAGGAGAAAGAGGAAGAGAAAGAGAAGAAGAGAAGAAGAGAGGAAGAGAAGAAGAAGAGGAAGGGAGGCTCCGCCTCCCCCCTTCCTGCTGCTCCGTCCACCCGCCACCGCCGTCCACGCGAAGAGAAAAAGAGAAAGAGAAGAAGAGAAGAAGAAGGAAGAGAGGGGGGAGGGCTCGCCGCTCAACCCACCGTTGTCGCCTGTGCGAAGAGAGAGGAAAGGAAGAGAGGGGAGAGTGCTGCCGCTCCACCCGCCGCCACCGCCTGAAGAGAAGAAGAAAAAGAAGGGAAAGAAGAGAAGAAGAAAATGGGGGAGAGGGCCTGCAGCCCTACCCCTCCCCGCTGCAATCTCTGCTCATTTGCCTAAAGGGAGACGCCCTTCCGTTTCTCCTTAGACATCTCGGCCCAACGCTTCTATCCTGAGGCCACTTGAGTCTCTCTCCCTCCTGCCAAGATTCCCTTCGGCCTAGCCAACAAGCATCCCCGGCTGGTCCTTCGCCTGGCATACCCTCCGTGTGCCTCCAGCGGCACGCCTTTGGCTCACCCGCTCGCCGGCACGCCCCTACGGGCCTTCCTCGGCACGCACCAGCCAAGCCCCTTCGCCGGCACACCCCTGCGGGTCTTCCCCGGTGCACCCCGTGACCTCCTTGCCCGGTACACCTTGGGTTCACCGGCACGGTTCCCCTTGGCCTTTGCCCGGCACACCTCTCCAGCCCCGACAGGCTCCCTGGCCGGCACGCTAGCCACCACCCCCAACCTTCTTGCCCGGTGCACCCCCGGCCAGCCTGGGAGAGGTTTCCCATCCGGCGTTCCCTCTGAGTTTTTCGAGGTTTCATTAAGGTGTTGCCGCTCTCGGGTGCCCACCTCCAGTTGTCGAGTTCCGCCACTCCTTGTGGGCGCGTTCCCTGTATCTCCCTTACACTCGAGTCAAGGGGAGATGATGTCGAACTTTTTTGTTAGAAACAATAACATATTAAAATGACAAAAGACAGCAACAAACAAATGGAACAACAACACATTAAAAAGACAAAAGGAAGCAACAAACAAACGAAAAGAACACCGGTAAAATGCTTTAACCGAGGCAAGGGAACCGTAATTAACTCAAAGAGAGCCGAACCGAACAACAACTAAGCAACTTAAACATTCGCTCTCATGAAAGAAAGAATGAAAATTAATCAAGAGAAGAAAAGAAGAAACCCACGTAAACTTAATAAAATAAATAAATAAATAAAAAACCAGAAAGGAAGAAACGAAAAGCCTTAAAAGAAACGAAGGAGTGGGCTCCCCATGCCCTTCGCCGGCACACCTTTCTAGCCACCCTTTACCGGCACATACTTCATGGCCCTTCGCCGGCACACCCGCTTAGCCCTTCAGCGGTACGCCTTCTACGCCCTTCTCCGACACACTCCCAGTCTGCCCTCTGCGGCACGATCCCCTCTCGCCCTTCACCGGCACAGCCCCAGGCCCTTCGCCGGTACGCCCGCCTGCGCCCCCTCGCCGGCACACCTGCCCGCCTCTTCAGCGGCACACCCGCCTGCGCCCCTTCGCCGTCACACCTCTCACCGTCTCCCCCGACACGCTCCATGCAGCCTTGGCCGGCACACTTTGCCAGCCCCTCAGCGGTACGCTCCCTGGCGCCCTCACCGGTACACTTTCTGCAAGGCCTTCAGCGGCACACTCCTGCAGTCCTCCAACGGCCCACTCTTCCTCCAGAAAAATATGTGTAATATAATAATAATAATAATAATAATAAATTAATAAAAAAACTATGATGAGTAAATAAATCTCAATATATGTATGAAATAGACAAAAACAATGTGAAATAATAATAGTAATAAGGGTAAATAAAAAAAGGAAAATCTAATAGTAATAATAATAAACAAAATAGAGAAATCAATCAGAATAAATACATAAAAGGGAAATAAACAAATATATATATATATATAAACCCAGATGAAAAATGGTAAAATCTACACCGTAGCCCCGTCTCCTCTGCGACCCGGTGCCGAAGGAACAACAATGCCGCCCTTGCGGGCTGGGCCTGAGTCTTTGGAATTATCCCGAAATGGGCATCACCCAACCTCGCCTCGGGCTGACATTCCGATTAAACCGGACTCATTTCTCCGGCCGGATCCCTTCCGAGCCTCTACTAAAATTGCCGCACGTTCGGCAGATATTTGAACGAGTTCACCTCGATTTCCGCCGCGTTTCTATTACGGATCTGCGTCCGAACGTGAAAAGGCCCGTGAGCGACCAACATAGCCGACGGCTCTCGCCCCGATATGGTCGTGAGCCGGCATTGTTCGGGGCCGATAGCCCGTTAAATCGGATTCATTCTAACGGGATTCGCTCCCGCTCTTTCATTGAAATTGCCGTAAACTCGGCATACATTTGTACGGGGTCGTTTCCACCCACGTCGCACTTTCAATATTGGCCATTGTCCGAACATGAAAAGGTCCGCAAGTGACCGACAGAATCAGAATAGAACGAGACGGCTCTCGCCACCCCTGGACTCCTTCCATGGGAATATCAATAAGACCTCTGTGGGCCACACTTAGACCTCGGGCCTGTCCCGATCGTGGTCATCGTCTGGCTCATATCCTCGGTCTATAGCCCGCTCCTTTCGAACACGTTTTTCGTTCTGGAGTCTAGTCCCGGGACTCTCCCCCGTTGCCCTCCGGCACAGGAAATATTAATGATGCCCGCGCAAGCCTCGTTCAGACCACGGGAGGCGCCCCCGGTATGGTCCTGACTCGATCTCGCACCGGGCCAATAGATTCACTAGTTTCCGGCTACAATAACCGAGATTCAACCGAATATTTTCAGTGTCTTGGAATAATAAACTTGCCGTATCCCGGCATGCATATGTTCCAGGTCCTCCCGCGACGATTACAATATTCTCAAGCCGGACTCCCGTCCGAATATTAAACGGTCTCCCGAATGACCGACATGTTTCGAACGCCCGCTTCTCCAGACACAGGGCTTTTCAGCCGATTCAAGGGACATTCCCTCGTCGCCCCTTGGCACCGGAAATATTAATGACGCTCATGCAAGTCTTGTTTCGACCGCGGGGGGGCCCACCGCAGTATGGTCGCAACTTCCTCTTGCACCGGGCCAACAGATTTACCGGTTCCCGACCGCTCTAACCGAGGTTTAGCCAAACATTTTCCGTTCTTCTAAACAATAAATTGTCATATCCTGCCATACATGTGCTCCGGTTTTTTCCCACGATGATAGCACTTTTCCCGAGCCGGACATTCGTCCGAATATTAAATGGTCAGCACATGATCGACATGACCGCGAATGGTTTTCTTCTCACCCTCGCGCGAGGATTTCAACACCTCGTAATAGACTTTCCATGCAATTGATTTCTTGGCCATGAGGCCCTGAATCTCGGCGATTAATCAAGGGTGTTCCCTCGTATGGGGGATGTAAATGACGCCGTGACCTTTATGACGCGGCGGGTTCTGGTCCCGACACGAACCACACAATCGTCTGACCGAGTCAGATCAAGCGCACCATTGGCTCTTCAGAGCCCGAATAAATTGTCACTTTGTGACTGGCACGCCCACGCACTTAATAGATGAATCAACCATTCCCGAATAGACGAGCTTAATAAACGAACGAAAAGTTCGTCCACAAGTCTGGCACGCCCGGTGGGACCTAAACTACCCTTCATCTCTTCGCCGGGATTCAGGGCCTAATGGCCCCCTAATAAACGATGTTTGCCTGCTTTGATGAATTACAGGTGTTGTCTTCGCCAGCCCTATGGGGAGAAAATCCAGACTCGATGCAGCTGCCTTCGCGGCCTCGAGGACGCTGCTTCGAAGCATATGCAACTTCCAGGAATCATGGGGGCTGTTATAAAAAAAGGAGAAGAGAAAGAGAAGAGAAGGGAGGGGAAATCAAGCCCCCCGTTTCCCTCAAGAAGAAAGAGAAGAAAAGAAGAAAAGAAGAAGAGAAGTAAAGAAAAAAAAAGAGAAAAGAAAGAAGCAAGAAAAAAGAAAAAAGAAGAGAAAGAATTGGCAAGACAGGGTTGTACGACCACGTCCGTCGAGACCCGTGCTGAACAAAGATTACCACTGTGGGGTTGATGCGGTGGAGCGAACCACTCATCCCCTCCCTGAGGGGGTGAGTGCTCTCCTGCACCTCCACCCTGGTCGATCATACAAAAAAAAAGAGAAGAGAAGAAGGGACAAAAAAAAGAGAAGAGAAAGAAGAAAAGAAGAAAAGTCGGCCAGCATCACCGACCAAAAGAGCAAGAAGAAACCCGGCATCCCGCCTGACTCTAGGAGGCTCCGAGTCCGTGGTGTAATGACTCGGCCCGTTCCTCCTCCCTGCTGCCTCCATCCGGCACAAAACGGCCCCCGAGTGGTTGTTAAAAGACCCAGCGAGCCACAATTGTAGCTTGGTGAATGGTTGCCTCCTGTGGGGAATGCTTTATAGCAATGAGACCAAGCACGGCCACCACTCCCGAAGAGAGCATGCACATACCCCGCCATGGGGGATGAGAAGAAGATATATACCCTGCTACGGGGGCATAGGAGGTAAAAAAAGGAAATACACCCCATTCCAAGGGGCACATGAAGAGAGTCCTCCCCGACTAAGGGGCACACAAAGCAAAAGCTACACCCCGGCTTCGGGGCATTTGAAGAAGAATCCGCCCTGACCTGGGGACATAAGAAGAAATAGAATTGCACCCTGGCTTAGGGGCATTTGAAGAAGAAATACACCCCGATATGGGGGCACATGAAGCAAAAGACATACCCCGCCATGGGGGCATGAGAAGAAAAGAATTCACCCCGGCCTGGGGACACATAAAAAGAGAAACTCACCTTGGCTCAGGGGCATATGAAGAAGAAACGTACCCCGGCCTGGGGGCATAAGAAACAAAAGCACACCCCATGCTAGGGGCATATGGAGAGGAATGCACCTCACCTTGAGGGGCGCAAAAAGTATAAGAACACACCCTAGCTTAGGAGCGTTTGAAGAAGAAACATACCCCATCAGGGGACACAAAAGTCATGAAGAATATGCCCCGGCTTAAGGGAATTTAAAGAAGTCACATCCCGCCTCGGGAGCATGAGAAGCAGCAAGAATACACCCCGGCCTAGGGGTATTTGAAGATGAAATATACCCCGCATGGGGGCATAGAAGCCGTAAAGAACACGCCCTGGCTTAAGGGCAT
The DNA here is from genome assembly GCA_022559845.1 of Amorphophallus konjac. Taxonomy (NCBI): domain Eukaryota; kingdom Viridiplantae; phylum Streptophyta; class Magnoliopsida; order Alismatales; family Araceae; genus Amorphophallus; species Amorphophallus konjac. The sequence goes on from CM040122.1 coordinate 211,556,641, forward strand.
TTGAAGAAGCTACATCCTGCCTTGGGAGTATAAGAAGAAAAGAGTCCACCCCATCTTGGGGGTATTTGAAGAAGAAACACACCCCGCTATGGGGGCATAGAAGCCATAAAGAATATGCCCCGGCTTAGGGGTATTTGAAGAAGAAGGATATCCCGCCTCGGGGGACATTGCAAGCAGCGATACACCCTGCTAGGGTGCACAGGAAGCAAACCACACCCCACTCCTGGGGACACATAAAGAGAGTTCACCCCACCATGGGGGCACATGAAGAGAATCCACCCCGACTCGGGGGTACATGAAGCAACAAAGAATACACCACGCCTTAGGGGAGTCTGAAGAAAAAAGCATACACCCCACATTGGGGGCACATGAAGCAAACATTCCCCAGCGTGTTGGGGCAGAAGAAGAACAAAAAAAAGAGCAAAGATACACCCGGTGCCCGGGGCACATGAAGAGAAAGACACCTCCTTTTGGGGGCATAACAACCAACAAAGATACACCCCGACTGAGCGGCACATGAAGAGAAATACACCCCTGCTCTAGGGGCATATGAGACAAAACTATACCCCGATTTAGGGGCATTTGAAGCAAAGACTTCACCCCGCCTTAAGGAGGGGGCATAAGAAGCGAAAGATATACCCCACCACGGGGCAGTAGAGGCAAAATACATTCCCCCGGGGGGCACTTGAAGCAACATACCCCTCGCCTCGGCAGCATATGAGGCTAAGAGGCTACATCCCGGCTCGGGAGCATAAGAAACAAAAGATATACCCCACGTCGGGGCCATATGAAGTCAGGAATCACACCCCCGTCTTTGGGGTATTTGAAGAAGAAACATACCCCGTCAGGGGGCATAGAAGCCATAAAGAACCCGCCCCGGCTTAGGGGTATTTGAAGAAGATACATCCCGCCTCGGGAGCATAAGAAAGAGAAGAATACATCCCGTCTTAGGAATATTTGAAGAAGAAATATACCCCGCTAGGGGGCATAGAAGCCATAAAGAATATGCGCCGTATCAAGGGCATATGAAGAAGAAACATACCCCGCCTGGGGGACGCATAAGCAAAGAGACAGAGTACACCTCCACCTGGGGGCACCGAAGCAAAGAGGCACACATCCCGACCTGGGAGCACATGAAGAAAGAATATACCCCGACATAGGGGCATCAGAAGCAGCAATACACCCCACCTTGGGGGCATCAAAAGCAGCAATACACCCCACCTTGGGGGCATCAAAAGCAGCAATACACCCCACCTTGGGAGCACAAGAAGCACAATGCATCCCCCCCGGTGTGTCTGAGAAGAAGAAAAGAATTCACCCCGGCCTGGGGACACTTGAAGAAAGAAGCACATCCCGCCACGGGGGCACATGAAGAGAACCCCTCCCGCCTCGGGAGTATAAGAAAGAGAAGAATACACCCTGGTCTGGGGGCTTTTGAATAAATAACACACCCCCTCTATGGGAGACAAAGCTACACCCCGACCCAGGGACACATGCAGAGCATCCACCCCGCTCATGGGGCACAAAAAATACACTCCGCCCCTGGCGCATAAGAAGCAGAAGCATCTACCCTGACCCGGGGCACAGAAACGAAGAGACATACATCCCGATCTGGGAGCATAAGAAGAAAGATATACTCCGCCCAAGCGGCATTTGAAGAAACAACATACCCTACTTCGGGGGCACAGAAGCCGTAAAGAGATGCACCCCAGCCTTAGGGGAGCATAAGAAGCAAGAGATACACCCTCGTGCCGGGGACATATGAAGAGAAGCACTTCTCCGCCTTCAGGGGTAGAAAGAGAGCAGAATTCACCCCCGCTATGGGGGGGGGTATAAGAAACAAAAGACACGCCCCGTACCAGGGGCATATGAAGAAGAAACATACCCCACTTGGGGGCATAGAAGCCGTGAAGAGTATACCCCGACTTAGGGGGGCATTTAAAGAGAGCTACATCCCATACCAGGGGCATATGAAGAAGAAGCATACCTCGCCTCAAGGGCCTAGAAGTTATAAAGAACACGCCCCGGCTCAGGGGCATATGAAGAGAAGTCCACCCTGGCTTAGGGGCATATGAAGAAGAAACATACCCCACCTGGGAGCATAGAAGCCGTGAAGAGTATACCCCACCATGGGGGCATTTGAAGAGAGCTACACCCCGCCTCGGGGGCATTAAAAAAAACACACCCTGGTCTGGGGACATAGAAGCCAAAAAATACGCCTCGCCTGGGGGCACAGAAGCAAAGAGGCAAAACACATCCCTCAGGGGGGATGCACACCAAATGAAGCTACACCCCAACCTGGGGGCACATTAAGAGAAATACACTCCAGCACGGAAGCGTTAATGAGAAAAGAAGAGCAGAAAAGAAAGAAAAAGGGGCACACGAGGCAGACGTGGTCTTCGAGCCCGCCTCATCCCATAAAAGAAGAGAAAAAAAGAAAAAAAAAGAGTCACGAGGCAGACATGGTCTTCGAGCCCGCCTCATCACACAAAAGAAGAGAAGAAGAGAAGTAAAGGACACATGAGGCAGACGTGGTCTTCGAGCCCGCCTCATCACACAAAAGAAGAGAAGAAGAGGAAGAAAAGACACATGAGGCAGCCGTGGTCCCTGGACCTGCCTCTTCACACAAAAGAAAAAGAGCAGAACCAAAAGAAGACACATGAGGCAGACGTGGTCTTTGAGCCCGCCTCATCACACAAAAGAAGAGAAGGAAAGAAAGAATGCACATGAGGCGAACATGGTCCTTGCACCTGCCTCTCTACAAGCGAAGAATAGAAGAGAAAAAAAGAGACATGAGGCGAACATGGTCCCTACACCCGCCTCTCTACACAAAAGAAGAAGAGAAGAATAGAAGAGAAAAAAAGAGACATGAGGCGAACATGGTCCCTGCACCCGCCTCTCTACACAAAAGAAGAAGAGAAGAAAAGAAAGAAATGATCACGAGGCAAACATGGTCCCTGCACCTGCCTCTCCATAAAAGAAGAAGAGAAGAAGAGAAAAAGAAGTCACGAGGCAGACGCGGTCTTTGCACCCGCCTCTCCACATAAAAGAAGAAGAGAAAGGGCAGTCAGGAGGTGAACACGGTCTTTGCACCTGCCTCTCCATAAAAGAGGAAGAGAAGAAGAAGAAAAAAGGGAACAGTCACGCGGCGAACATGGTCTCTGCACTTGCCTCCCCATAAAAGAAGAAGAGAAGAAGAGAAAGAACAGTCACGGGACGAACACGGTCCTTGAGCCCGCCTCTTCACACAAAAGAAGAAGAGAAGAAAAGAAGGAAATGATCACGAGGTAAACATGGTCTTTGCACCCGCCTCTCCTCACAAAAGAGAAAGAAAAGAAGAGAAAGAAGAGTCACGATATGAACTTTTACCTCCGACCTTCAACCACCCAACAAACGGAAACTGACTAGACCTTCCGCCGGCGGGGCGTTAAACCGACTAGACCTTCCACCGACGGGGCGTTAAACCGACTAGACCTTTGGCTGGCGGGGCGTTAAAACGACTAGACCTTCCGCCGACAGGGCGTTAAACCGACTAGACCTTCCGCCGACGCGGTGTTAAGCCGACTCAACCTTCTGCCGACAGGGCGTTAAACCGACTAAAATTCCGCCGACGGAGCGTTAAACCGACTAGACCTTCTGCCGACGGGGCGCTAAACCAACTAACTTTCAGCCATCGGGGCTTCAAGCCGACAACCACCCTTCATCGGCCTTCGGGTCGACAGCTATCTAATTATCGGCCTTTGGGTCGACAGCTACCCCTTCATCGGCCTTTAGGTCGACAGCTACCTCATCATTGGCCTCCGAGCCGACAGCTACCTCATTATCAGCCTTCGAGTCGACAGCTACCTCATCATCGGCTCCTAGCCGACAGCTATCTCATCATTGGCACCCCAGCCGATAGCTTCCCAGTTAAAAAAAAATAGACCTCTCACTTTGGTTCGGATCCTTCCCCGGCCAGAGAATCAAAGAATAAACCTTCCGTTTTGGCCCAGATCCTTCCCTGGCCAGAGAACAAAAGAGACCCTTCTCTTCGACTCTCACGTCTCACTACCCGACGCCCCTCGGCTCAGGCATTTCGGCCGAGGCCTACTGTCGGGATTAATCCATCTATCCCACCGCGCTTCCCTATTCTGGCTCCCGCAGCCCGCTTCCCAGCATCTTTTAGCCCTTATGGCCCACTCCCCTAATGTCCCTTGGGTTCTATAGCCCGCTTCCTTAATACCCTTTCATCCGTTCGTGGTCTGCTTCCCTAATACCTTTACTACCACTACACTTATACGTAACAACAATATTTTCTTATGCAAAACAAACAAACAAACAAACAAAAACAAACAAAAAAAAACAAAAAAAACAACAACGCCCAAAAAAAACAACAACAAAATAAAACAAAACAAAACAAACACAAAAAAAAGAAAATGGAAACAAAAAAGAGAATGCATGATTGCCCTGTTTGCATGGTTGCTTAATATAGAATAATACACTTCCTTGAAATTTTCTAGGACTGTGTTTCCTTTCTAAATAATATCACCCCGATTCCGGATGCACGTGCGTCACGTCGTACGCTCGAAGGGAACCCGATTATGGCGAGTGCACACGTCAAGGGGAAGAGTCATGGCCGAATCGCTAAGTCCAACTCACAAAATAAACCTGAGACAACCCTCCCACACTTAGCACTTAATGTGTTCGATAGCCTTCAACTATAGGGATTGCCCGAATTTCTTCTTAGCACTCTACGGAGACTTGAATTCCTGCACTCGCGTGAAAGGTAATCGTGAGGAAAAAGCTGCCTACCCCCACTGTAAAAAAAAGGGGAGAGAAAAAAAAGAGAGAGACACGTGAATCCGAGTAGCCGGGAATCCCCATTGAGACACATGAGGAGACTCGCGCGAAATGGTGAAGCGAATTATAATAAGGATGAAACCTATTAGCCGGGAATCCCCATTGAGACACATGAGGAGACTCGCGTCAAACGGTGGAATCCGTAATAGAATTACAATAAGGATGAATCCTAGTAGCCGGGAATCCCCATTGAGACACATGAGGAGACTCGTGCCGAACGGTGGAATCCGCTACCAAAATAAACAGACGGGGGGCTGTGCGAAGCTACCAAAATCGATAGCCTGAAACATATGTGTAGGCGCTAGAGTGATCCTCGAGTGTCACCAGGAAAACCTACATATCCCTATGGTTGGGGCTCTTTGTTCACACATTTGCACTGCCACGCCACAGAGAATTGCCTTAGGTGAAATGCGTGAATTTAGGCTATGCATGCAAGACGTGCGATATCCTCTTGATGGGTGCACCACCCCTCAATTGTGCCTCGCGGCCCGCACCGCATCTACGAATTACGGGCGACGTCCCTATCCTATCCCCTATAGAGGGAGCTGCCTTACTTAAATTTATGTTATGCGTGCTAATGAATGCTTGCATGCTTTAAAAAAAAGAGAAGAGAAAAAAATGATAAAAAAATATAATAACAATAAAATAACAAGAATGTGCATATGCAATAAACTCAATTTCGGCTAGCGAAGCCTACTTTCCCAGCGGTGGCTCGTAGAGCCCAATCTTGGCCCCCATGGCCTACCTCTTTCCCTCGCGGCTCGTTAATCTCCCAACTCCGGCTTCTATAGTCTGCTTCCCCGATTTGGGCGTTCACATCTTGCACCCCAATTTTGGCTCTTGTAGCCTGCTTCCCTGATTTGGCTTCCGTAGCCTACTCCCCATAATCCCGGATCTTGTAGCCTGCTTCCCAACTTGGGCTCTTGCAGCCTGCTTCCCTTTGGCTTTTATAGCCTGCTTCCCCAATCCGGCCTCCACGGCCCGCTTCCCGTAACCTTGGCTCGTGTAGCCTGCTTACCTTCGGCCTTTGCGGCCTGCTTCCCAATTTGGCTCCCGCAGCCCGCTTCCCATAATTTCGGCTCTCACAGCCCGTTTCCCGATATCTTTGGCCCTTGCAGCCCGCTTCCCAGAGCTCGGCTCTCGTAGTCTGCTCCCCAGAATTTGGCCTTCACGGCCCGCTTCCCATAATTTTGGCTCTTGCAGCCCGCTGCCCAACACCCTTGGCTTTTATGGCCTGCCTCCCTAATTCGGCTTCCATAGCCTGCTTCCCAACTTTGGCTCTTGTAGCCTGCTTACCTCGGCCCCCATGGCCCGCTTTCCTAATTTTGGCTCTGGCAGCCTGCCCGCTCCCCAATTTAGGCTTTTGTAGCCTACTTTCCCAATTCATGGACACTAAATAAATTCTCACCCCATATTTACATGCAGGGGAATATAGAAGGGGAGAAAAGAGAAGAGAAGGTGAAAAGAAGAAGAGAGGAAAAAGAAACACTCTTGAAGTGCTCCAACGGCGTAGTAGCCTGCAAGGCCTCCAGCGGCACACTACTAAGTGCCCTCAGCGGCACACCCATTGTGAAGCCTCCAGCGGCACGCCGTTCTGCCGCTCCAATGGCACACTCCCGGCACCTCAGCGGCACACCGATGACATGCCCCATCTGGCACGCTTCCACGCGCCCCCGGCGGCACACCTTCGGAGTGCCTTACACGGCACACCTTCCTGTGCTCTCTCCTGGCGCGCCCTTCAAGTGTCCCAGCGGCACGCTCTAGCCAGCCCTTCAGCGGCGTCCCGCCCCCCTCCCCCCTTATACGGCAAAAAAAAAGAAGAGGGAAAAAAAGGGGAAGGAAAAAGTGGAAAGACGGTAAAAGAGGAAGAGAATAAAAAAAGAAGGGAAGGAGGGGATTTCGACCAAAAAAAAAAGAAAATAAAAAGAGAGAAGAAAATAAAAACAGAGAGGAAGAGGAATAGAAAAAGAGAGAGAAAGAAAGAGAAAGAAGGGAAAGTGATAATAATAATAATAATAATATATATATATATATGTATATACATACGTCCCCCATATGCACGCCCCTACGTATCGACGGACATCCGCACGGGCAAAGACGGCTCCACCCCTGCGTTGGCGTCAGTTCCTTGCCAACAAATAAGTCCTTTTTCAGCGCAAGGCTTCATGCCCTAGCCACCCGCTCTCACACAATATTGCCATTACAGACCTTACGTCCGAATTGACAAAAAAAAAAGACCCCCGTTGCGTTGGCATTATCTTCTTGCCAACGAATGAACCTCATCTTTCGGCGCCCTAGCCACCTTCTCTCATACAAAATCACCATCATGGGCCTTACGCCCGGATCGGCAGAACCTCTATCCTTGCGCTGGCATTCGTCCCTTGCCAGCGAATAAACCCCTTTCCGGCGCAAGGCTCCGTGCCCTAGCCACCAACTCCAAACAATATTGCCATTACGGACCCTACGTCCGAATCGGCACGAATTCTCCCGTTGCGCTGGCATTTTCTTCTTGCCAACGAATGAGCCTTACCTTCCGGCGCAAGGCTTCTTGCCCTAGCCGACGCTTGCGTGTCACTCGCTCGTCAAAAAAAGAAAAGAAAAGAAAAGAAAGTGGGGTTAAAAATAGAGGTGCCCCATCAGACTTGCCCTTGCAAGGGGACAAGGGAAAAAATGACAACAACCCAGTTGTGGCGAAAACCCGAAGGGGCGCTGCAGGAAAAATCGGGTACCCCGCCGCGTGAAAATCCGAGAGGGCGCGTGGGCAAAAGAAAGAGGGGGCCAGTGCCGGCGAAAACCCGAAAGGGCACTTGTACCGGTAATGTGGTTCAAAAAAAAGGAGAAAAGAAAAGAGACAAAGAGACAAATAAACTACGTCAGCCCCTGGCACCCTATCGGCACTGACGAAGTGTAGCAACCCTAATAAATGAATAATTGAAATGAATTAAAACATATATATTACAGAAGTAATATATATAAAAGGAATAGGGTTAATTGGACGAAATAAAACAAATTAAAAATAACGCCTCTTATTAGGGCGTTAATTAAAAAAGAAACGCCTCTATCAAAGGCGTGACTCAAGAAAGGACGCCCACACGTGCGGTCGTCAATTCTCACGACCAAATAGGCAAGTAAAAGAAACGCCTCTATCTTGGGCGTGTTTTAAAAAAAAGAAAAAAACGAAACGCCCTTTTTCAAGGCGCTTTTTAAGAAACGCCCTTATGCAAGGCGTTAATTCAAGAATACACGCCCTGACCAAAGGCGTTAATTCAGTTCGTGACTCGTTCGAACCCAGAACTTATCCAGGGTAAGTGATAAGCATTAGAAAGAGTTCAAACGTGGTAATGACTCTATCATAGAAGTATTACTTCCACACAATCACCAACCCTACTAGGACATCCAAAATCCTATAAAAACTCTCGTTCATTTAAACCCTAAACCTATTTGATTCGTTCGTCTGCAGAGGTACGTAAGAGGAGCATTCCTTCTTATTTTCCTTAAAATCCCTACGTCTGTTACATGAAGAACTAACAGTTCTTCATCTTCTTCTGTTACAGGTTAAGAAGCCCTACGTTTTGAAGAAGCATAGTTCTTCATCCGGGTAAAAAGAATTATTTACCTTCGTATGATGTTCATATCACAAAGAAACTGATACAGTTTCTTTATTTTCTTATAGGATAACTGCAGTTCTTCTTCTACAATCAAAGCCATCGTCTTCTTCCATCAACCAATAGCCGTGGTCTTCAGGAGCCTAACCGAGCATCATCCTCTGCTAGTCAAACCCCTCACGGTCATCTTCAAATCCATTATTAAGGTAGGTTTTCTCAAGTCACTGTAGCCCAAACTAAATTGATACAGTACAATAATTATCATGCATATACATGGTTTGGTTTACTATAGTTTTTCAACGGCTTTCTGTTAATTTCTTGAAAAACACGTCCTTAGCAAGGGCGTGATTATGAAATACACGCCCCAGATTAGGGCGCTACTTTACAAATCACGACCCTGCCAAGGTCGTCAATTTTGGATTGACGCCCTGCACTCAGGCGTTAATTTCATTAATCGTTACTCACCCATGCTAAGAACTGATTACATATGAAAACCTGATTCTACACTAATAATGCATGATCCTATGTCTTCGAACATGTTGATATTATTGTCATGACCATATATTCGTTTTCCCATGAGTTCTATTATCCTGTAACCTGAAATTAGTACTGCCCATGAAAAATCATGGTATTTCTTGAATTCACGACCTAGACAAGGTCGTCTCTCACTGGACTAACGTCTGTATATAAGGCGTAAATTTAAAGGTAACGCCCCTTCATTGGGCGTGTAATTGTTAAAACCCTGAAATTTACATTATCTGTATAAAGGAATTAGAAGTAACGCCCCTTCCAAGGGCGCGTTTTTGATAAATTTCTGAGAATAATTATATCCTGTCGAATATGTAAATGATGAGACGCCTGCCCCTGCAGTCGTCAACTTTGAAGAAACGCCCCTAGGAAAGGCGTGTTTTTGATAAATTAATGAAATAAATGGAAATTCTGCAAATTGGCAATACATGTAAACGCCCTTCTGTTAGGCGTTAATTATTCAATACACGACTTGACCTAAGTCGTTATTTTACTGTAAACTGATTTTTCCTCTGATTTGCCAACCGATGGTTTATATATTATACATATATATATATATCGGCACTATTCTCCACTCCGTGAGTATAGTCCCATGTTTTCATGTTGATTTACCGACCACACTCAACTCTCATTGACATACAAGCTCTCCATTGGACATTCCGTTCCTTTGGACTAGCGAGTTAGTCATAGAGACCTCCGTAAGACTCCTCGTAGCCTTGGATTCCCTCAAGGCCGACTGAGCTGGTTGTACCCTAAAAACCCATTACACAGTTTTTGCCATGTCAATCTAAAGAAAACATGGTATACCGGCCCTTATGATTATACAAAGAGTATATCATAAGAAATTCTTGATGGGATGATGATATCATGCCATATCGTGTCATTCTTGTAAACCCCAATTCTATGATAAGAATGAGGATATCTTGCTTGATCTAATATTCATGTGGACCTCAATTCTATATAAAGAATGTCCATATTGATTGGTCATGGTACCTAAGTTAAAGGAACCATAATCTACCTAGTTTTACCGACATCGTGATTATACCGTTATTATCGCCATTCTATCTCCTTTGTCATATTTTGAACTCTATTCTATCAAAGTTGTCATACGTGTCTACAAGCTTGATTATTGAAATTCTATATTGGCTATATAAACAAGAGTGGATGTCAAAACACATGATAAATGCCTGCGCATATAGGGCCCGATCTGGTCCTGGGAGGAGCACCCGAAAGTACTTGTGCCCATGGGAGTTAAAATGATAAGGTATCTGGCATTATACCGAGTACTTGACTTGCTTGATTGGACATTCCACACACATCTTGTACTTGACTCGTACTTGACATGAAATGAAATGCGTGGCCCGAAAAAGGGTAATTTACTTGCTTGATACATGATAGCCAAAGTTCTTGACATGACTCGATAATGGTACTTGCTTGAATATCTTGAATAATTTGTATCTTGTTCATGAAAGTTCATCTTATTTCTTTGATATTACATTCTCTCTATCTTGTCGTTTCATGCGAGCATGCATAGCTTTATTGCATCCATGAAAATGTAATTACTTAAACCACTTGCTAGTACTTGAGATATAATTTCCTACTGAGCGTTCGCTCATTCCGTTTGTCCCTTTTTACTTTTCAGGTAAGTCCGACGACGATGGAAGTCAATCGGATGGGAATTGTCAAGAGTGAAGAGATAGAGATTCTCCAAGTGTCATCTAGTCTTTCCTATAGTTTCTTGAGTCAAATATGTATTCTTTTCCTTTTTATTAAACAGAGTATTGGATTTGTAATAGTCTATCCATTATGAAATAAAGGATTGGGTTATCTTGCTATTTTGCGCATCTCTGTCTTTGTGTCGAATACATGACCACTCTGATTGACATGATTGATATAGACACGTCGCGCATCTCCGGGTATCTTCCGCGCTCGGGGCGTGACAGTCTCTGTGGTATCAGAGCCTAAGGTATTCAATTCCTAGGAAATCCAAGTCCAAGGATAGGTTTCAAAACCTTTAACCAAGTGAGAGTGGGTAGAACCAAGGGTTAAATGATCAATGAGTCCTTTATAAGATCATAGTGATATAATACTAACATAGCTATTGTAATTGTAGGATAATGGCTGCCGAACGTGCTCAATGGCGCAACATGCAGCGTACCCTTCAAGGGATGACCCAAGTGCTACAACAGGTAGCACAAGGTGGTGCTCCACGAGCTGGAAGCTTACACCAAGCATTCAAGAATATGAATCCCCCGAAGTTCATGGGATCGACCGATCCAGACGATGCCGAGCATTGGGTTCGGGAGATTGAACGTATATTCCGTGTCATGCAATGCACGGATCAGGACAAAGTCTTATTAGCTACTTTCCAGTTAGAAAAGGATGCTAGATGCTGGTGGGAGTCGATTGAAGCCACAATTGACCCAACTCAAGTTACATGGGGAGAATTCGTTGAATATTTCAACGCCAAATATTTCTCTGATAGGGTCCAGGAAAAGAAGGCCGCCGAATTTGCCGCATTAAAGCAAAGATCTTTATCGGTGGCTGATTATGAAGCACAGTTCTCTAGACTGTCTAGATATGCTAAGCATTTAATTGGCACGGAAAAGATGAAAGCCCGTAGATTTCTTAATGGGCTTAGGCCCCACTACATTACTCAACTGGCGCCTATGGATATTCAAGTTTATACTGAAATAGTGCGCCGAGCTCAGTTGCTTGAAGATGCCACGGAACTATCTGATAGGATCCGTGGGAAAGACAAAAAGGAGCAAGTCACAAGTTCGGGTTCTTTTAAACCCAACTTTAAGAAGAGGCCCAATAATGGAGGTTTTTCCTCTCAAGATCAGAAGAACAAGAAATCCAAGCCTTTCTCTATCACCACTACACCTTCAAACATAGTATGCAAGCATTGTGACAAGGCTGGTCACAAAACAGAAGAATGCTGGAGGAAATTAGGAGCATGTCTCCGTTGTGGGAGTCGTGAACACCGGATTCCCGATTGTCCATTAATGAATGACCAAGACGGTGAGGGTAAACGCCCAGTGACAAGGAACGCGCGTCTTCATGCAATCCAAGAGACCGAACCAGAAGAAGAAGGCGGATTGGTGGAAGGTACATTAAAAATTTGTTCCAAATATGCACATGTCTTATTTGATACGGGTGCATCGCATTCTATTATTTCCAAGAAGTTTGCTGACCCATTACCTCTAGAACCAGAATGGATGAAAATAGTGTTGTCTACTCCTCTCGGAAACGAGACGGATATCACGCATCATTACCAAAACTGTGAGGTGTTGGTTCGAGGAAAGAATTTTCCTATTGATCTTATCTGCTTAGATCTAAAAGAATATGATGTTATACTAGGAGCAGATTGGTTATCCAAATACCAGGTAACGGTTGATTGCCGTGAAAGCAAGATTGTTTTCAAGGAATTTCCGGAACTGACTTATACTAGTCCTAAGAGTCGAAGCAAATCCCCTCTTATTTCGGCTCTTCGAGCAAGCAAGCTCGTCAGGAAAGGATGTGTATCCTTCCTTGCTTTTGTCACTAATAAAGAAGCTAAGGAAACCAAGATAGAAGACGTTCAAGTAGTACGAGAATTCCCAGACGTATTTCCGGAAGAATTGCCGGGATTACCCCCGCAAAGAGATGTGGCCTTTACCATCGACTTAGTCCCTGGTGCTGGTCCGGTTTCAAAGGCACCATATAGAATGTCCCCTGCTGAACTCAAGGAGTTGAAGGAGCAGTTGATGGAACTAATCCGAAAAGGGTTTATTAGACCAAGTACTTCCCCGTGGGGAGCACCAGTCTTATTTGTAAAGAAGAAGGATGGATCCATGAGATTGTGTATTGACTATCGACAGTTGAATCATCTTACTATCAAGAACAAGTATCCACTGCCGAGAATCGATGAATTGTTTGATCAGATTTCAGGATCCAAATATTTCTCCAAGATTGATCTCCGGTCGGGATATCATCAACTAAGGATCAAGGATGATGACATTCACAAGACCGCATTCAGAAGCAGGTATGGCCATTACGAATTTGTTGTTATGCCTTTTGGACTAACAAATGCCCCTGCTGCCTTTATGCAGTTAATGAATAGCATATTCAGGCCTTACTTGGATCAATTCATAGTAGTCTTCATCGATGATATATTGATATATTCTAAGACTAAGGAAGAACATGAAGAGCATTTGAGGATTGCATTGCAAGTCTTGAGGACAAATCAATTATATGCTAAACTCAGCAAATGCGAGTTCTGGCTTGAAGAAGTGGCTTTTCTCGGACATGTCATATCCAAGGACGGTTTATCTGTGGATCCGTCAAAAGTTGAAGCTGTGAGAAACTGGGAGAGACCCACTAATGCAAGCGAGATCAGAAGTTTCTTGGGTCTTGCAGGCTATTATCGGCGATTTATCAAAGATTTCTCTAAGATCGCCGTACCACTTACAAGATTAACTCGTAAGGAGATCCGATATGAATGGAGTGAGGAATGTGAAAGCAGTTTCCAAACTCTCAAGGATCATCTCACCACAGCTCCGGTCTTAGCCCTACCAATTGAAGGAGAGGAATTCGAGGTCTACACTGATGCTTCTGGCATTGGCCTCGGATGCGTTCTAATGCAACATGGGAAGGTCATAGCATATTCTTCTCGTCAACTGAAGAAGCATGAGGAGAATTACCCCGTCCATGACTTGGAATTGGCCGCGGTAGTATTTGCCCTAAAGATATGGAGACACTATCTCTATGGGGTACAGTTTACTGTATACTCTGATCACAAAAGTCTCAAATATCTATTTTCGCAAAAGGAGCTGAACATGAGACAAAGACGTTGGCTAGAATATCTCAAGGATTTCGACTTCAATATACAATACCATCCCGGAAAGGGTAATTATGTTGCTGATGCCCTTAGTCGAAAGCCGAGAGCAATAATAGCAAATTGTATGATACAAGAATGGAGGCTACTTGAACAATTCTCTGAGCTCAATATAAGCTTGGACATGGAATCCAAATTTGTCACACTATCCCATGTAAGCATACAGTCAGATTTGTTATCTGAAATACAAACACTTCAGGATGATGATCCCATGTTAGTAGAAATCAAAGGCAGATTAGAAGGACAATCTGATTTTCAACTAACTTCTGATGGAAGGTTATCGTTCAAAGATAGAATTTGTATACCCGATTGTCCGGAATTAAAGAAGAAGATCTTAGATGAAGCTCACCGATCAAGGTACACTATTCATCCGGGATCAACCAAAATGTACCAAGATGTAAAGAGGAACTTTTGGTGGCCCAATATGAAAAGAGAAATAGCGGACTATGTATCACGCTGTCTCACATGCCAACAGGTCAAGGCGGAACACCAAAAGCCTGCGGGAAAACTACATCCTCTAGATATTCCTAAGTGGAAATGGGAGGATATTGGTATGGACTTCATCATGGGTTTGTCTAAATCTAAAGGAGGACATGATGGAATCTGGGTTATCATTGATCGATTGACTAAATCGGCACATTTCTTGCCAATCAAAAGCCGATGGTCGATTGATGTACTAGCTGCACTATACATTAAAGAAATAGTCAGGATACATGGAATTCCTGTCTCAATCGTGTCTGATAGGGATCCCCGTTTTACTTCTCATTTTTGGAAGGGATTACAACATTCGTTGGGGACAAGGCTCAACTTTAGTACTGCTTTTCACCCACAAACGGATGGTCAGACCGAGCGAACTAATCAAGTTGTTGAAGATATGCTGAGAGCATGCATTATTGACTTTGGAGGAAGCTGGCATGACCACTTACCTTTAGTTGAATTTGCATATAATAATAGCTACCAAGCTAGTATCCAAATGGCACCTTTCGAAGCCTTATACGGAAGGAGTTGCCGATCTCCCATATGTTGGAACGAAGTTGGAGAAAAACAACTATTAGGTCCAGACATGGTAAGGGATACAACCGAGAAGATACAAGTAATCAGAGAAAGATTACAAGTTGCTCAGACAAGGCAAAAGGCTTATGCTGATACCAGGAGAAGAGATCTTGAATTCCAGGTTGGAGATCATGTATTTCTTAAAATATCCCCTGGACGTGGCATACGAAGATTTGGTGTTAAAGGCAAGCTTACGCCAAGATTTATCGGACCATTTGAGGTACTCGAAAGAGTTGGCGAGGTTGCTTATCGCATCGCGTTGCCTCCTCAGTTGTCCGAGGTACACAATGTATTTCACATATCTATGTTGAAGAAGTATGTACACGATCCGTCACATATTATTGAGCATGGAGATCTGGTGATCCAGAAAGATCTCACATATGAACAAAGGCCCTTGAAGATATTGGATCGAGAAATACGAGCTCTAAGGAATAAGGTTATTCCCATGATCAAGGTGCAATGGAATAAGAATCCTGAACGCGAAGCGACATGGGAGACCGAGGAATCTATGAAGAAACGATTTCCCGAGTTATTTTAAGAGGTATATGTCCTACACTCTCCGCATGTATAATTATATATATATTGAATTTGGGGACCAAATTCTTTTAAGTGGGGGAGGGTGTAGCAACCCTAATAAATGAATAATTGAAATGAATTAAAACATATATATTACAGAAGTAATATATATAAAAGGAATAGGGTTAATTGGACGAAATAAAACAAATTAAAAATAACGCCTCTTATTAGGGCGTTAATTAAAAAAGAAACGCCTCTATCAAAGGCGTGACTCAAGAAAGGACGCCCACACGTGCGGTCGTCAATTCTCACGACCAAATAGGCAAGTAAAAGAAACGCCTCTATCTTGGGCGTGTTTTAAAAAAAAGAAAAAAACGAAACGCCCTTTTTCAAGGCGCTTTTTAAGAAACGCCCTTATGCAAGGCGTTAATTCAAGAATACACGCCCTGACCAAAGGCGTTAATTCAGTTCGTGACTCGTTCGAACCCAGAACTTATCCAGGGTAAGTGATAAGCATTAGAAAGAGTTCAAACGTGGTAATGACTCTATCATAGAAGTATTACTTCCACACAATCACCAACCCTACTAGGACATCCAAAATCCTATAAAAACTCTCGTTCATTTAAACCCTAAACCTATTTGATTCGTTCGTCTGCAGAGGTACGTAAGAGGAGCATTCCTTCTTATTTTCCTTAAAATCCCTACGTCTGTTACATGAAGAACTAACAGTTCTTCATCTTCTTCTGTTACAGGTTAAGAAGCCCTACGTTTTGAAGAAGCATAGTTCTTCATCCGGGTAAAAAGAATTATTTACCTTCGTATGATGTTCATATCACAAAGAAACTGATACAGTTTCTTTATTTTCTTATAGGATAACTGCAGTTCTTCTTCTACAATCAAAGCCATCGTCTTCTTCCATCAACCAATAGCCGTGGTCTTCAGGAGCCTAACCGAGCATCATCCTCTGCTAGTCAAACCCCTCACGGTCATCTTCAAATCCATTATTAAGGTAGGTTTTCTCAAGTCACTGTAGCCCAAACTAAATTGATACAGTACAATAATTATCATGCATATACATGGTTTGGTTTACTATAGTTTTTCAACGGCTTTCTGTTAATTTCTTGAAAAACACGTCCTTAGCAAGGGCGTGATTATGAAATACACGCCCCAGATTAGGGCGCTACTTTACAAATCACGACCCTGCCAAGGTCGTCAATTTTGGATTGACGCCCTGCACTCAGGCGTTAATTTCATTAATCGTTACTCACCCATGCTAAGAACTGATTACATATGAAAACCTGATTCTACACTAATAATGCATGATCCTATGTCTTCGAACATGTTGATATTATTGTCATGACCATATATTCGTTTTCCCATGAGTTCTATTATCCTGTAACCTGAAATTAGTACTGCCCATGAAAAATCATGGTATTTCTTGAATTCACGACCTAGACAAGGTCGTCTCTCACTGGACTAACGTCTGTATATAAGGCGTAAATTTAAAGGTAACGCCCCTTCATTGGGCGTGTAATTGTTAAAACCCTGAAATTTACATTATCTGTATAAAGGAATTAGAAGTAACGCCCCTTCCAAGGGCGCGTTTTTGATAAATTTCTGAGAATAATTATATCCTGTCGAATATGTAAATGATGAGACGCCTGCCCCTGCAGTCGTCAACTTTGAAGAAACGCCCCTAGGAAAGGCGTGTTTTTGATAAATTAATGAAATAAATGGAAATTCTGCAAATTGGCAATACATGTAAACGCCCTTCTGTTAGGCGTTAATTATTCAATACACGACTTGACCTAAGTCGTTATTTTACTGTAAACTGATTTTTCCTCTGATTTGCCAACCGATGGTTTATATATTATACATATATATATATATCGGCACTATTCTCCACTCCGTGAGTATAGTCCCATGTTTTCATGTTGATTTACCGACCACACTCAACTCTCATTGACATACAAGCTCTCCATTGGACATTCCGTTCCTTTGGACTAGCGAGTTAGTCATAGAGACCTCCGTAAGACTCCTCGTAGCCTTGGATTCCCTCAAGGCCGACTGAGCTGGTTGTACCCTAAAAACCCATTACACAGTTTTTGCCATGTCAATCTAAAGAAAACATGGTATACCGGCCCTTATGATTATACAAAGAGTATATCATAAGAAATTCTTGATGGGATGATGATATCATGCCATATCGTGTCATTCTTGTAAACCCCAATTCTATGATAAGAATGAGGATATCTTGCTTGATCTAATATTCATGTGGACCTCAATTCTATATAAAGAATGTCCATATTGATTGGTCATGGTACCTAAGTTAAAGGAACCATAATCTACCTAGTTTTACCGACATCGTGATTATACCGTTATTATCGCCATTCTATCTCCTTTGTCATATTTTGAACTCTATTCTATCAAAGTTGTCATACGTGTCTACAAGCTTGATTATTGAAATTCTATATTGGCTATATAAACAAGAGTGGATGTCAAAACACATGATAAATGCCTGCGCATATAGGGCCCGATCTGGTCCTGGGAGGAGCACCCGAAAGTACTTGTGCCCATGGGAGTTAAAATGATAAGGTATCTGGCATTATACCGAGTACTTGACTTGCTTGATTGGACATTCCACACACATCTTGTACTTGACTCGTACTTGACATGAAATGAAATGCGTGGCCCGAAAAAGGGTAATTTACTTGCTTGATACATGATAGCCAAAGTTCTTGACATGACTCGATAATGGTACTTGCTTGAATATCTTGAATAATTTGTATCTTGTTCATGAAAGTTCATCTTATTTCTTTGATATTACATTCTCTCTATCTTGTCGTTTCATGCGAGCATGCATAGCTTTATTGCATCCATGAAAATGTAATTACTTAAACCACTTGCTAGTACTTGAGATATAATTTCCTACTGAGCGTTCGCTCATTCCGTTTGTCCCTTTTTACTTTTCAGGTAAGTCCGACGACGATGGAAGTCAATCGGATGGGAATTGTCAAGAGTGAAGAGATAGAGATTCTCCAAGTGTCATCTAGTCTTTCCTATAGTTTCTTGAGTCAAATATGTATTCTTTTCCTTTTTATTAAACAGAGTATTGGATTTGTAATAGTCTATCCATTATGAAATAAAGGATTGGGTTATCTTGCTATTTTGCGCATCTCTGTCTTTGTGTCGAATACATGACCACTCTGA
This sequence comes from Amorphophallus konjac, assembly GCA_022559845.1. Lineage (NCBI taxonomy): Eukaryota > Viridiplantae > Streptophyta > Magnoliopsida > Alismatales > Araceae > Amorphophallus > Amorphophallus konjac. The sequence continues at coordinate 211,575,271 of CM040122.1, forward strand.
TTGACATGATTGATATAGACACGTCGCGCATCTCCGGGTATCTTCCGCGCTCGGGGCGTGACACGAAGAGACAAAGAGACTAACAAACCAAGTCAGCTCCCGACACCCTGTTGGCACTGACGAAGAGACAAAGAGACCAACAAACCAGGTCAGCTCCCGACACCCTATCGGCACTGACGAAGAGACAAAGAGACCAACAAACCAGGTCAGCTCCCGGCACCTTGTCGGCACTGGCGAAGAGACAAAGAGACCAACAAACCAGGTCAGCTCCCAACACCCTGTCGGCACTGGCGAAGAGACAAAGAGATCAACAAACAGGTCAGCTCCCGACACCCCGTCAGCACTGACGAAGAGACAAAGAGACCAGCAAACCAGGTCAGCTCCCGACACCCTGTCGGCACTAACGAAGAGACAAAGAGACCAACATATTATGTCAGCTCCCCGACACCCTGTCGGCACTGACGAAGAGACCAAGAGATCAACAAATCGGGTCAGCTCCCGACACCCTGTCGGCACTGACGAAGAGACCAAGAGATCAACAAACCAGGTCAGCTCCCGACACCCTATCGGCACTGACGAAGAGACCAAGACATCAACAAACCGGGTCAGCTCCCGATACCTTGTCGGCACTGACGAAGAGACCAAGAGACAGTAAACCAGGTCAGATCCCGACACCCTGTCGGCACTGACGAAGAGACCAAAAGATCAACAAACAAGGTCAGCTCCCGACACCCTATCGGCACTGACGAAGAGACCAAGAGACAACAAACCATGTCAGCCCCCGACACCCTGTCGGCATTGACGAAGAGACAAAGAGGTCGGTAAACCGGGCCAATGCCTGGCATCCCGCCGACATTGGCAATAAGAAGAAGAGATAGACAAGTCACGTCGGCCCCTGACGCCCGATCGGCACCGACGAAGAGAAAAAGAGACCAGTACACCCGCGGGCACCGCCTGGCTCATCCTTCGCCCGTGCTACCCGTGGGTGGGGGGCATTTATGGACACCAAAAATTGCACACCTAGATATCCTACTCGGTCTAGCACCAACAACGGCACCAAGTGAAGAAGCCCTGGAGAGACTGGTCATCCGGACTCCCCCAAATATGCACACTGCCGTGAAGCCGCCCCCGGAGTCACGACATCAAAGAGAAACCAACCCCCGGGAAGCTCACAATCAGTTGCCCCCGAAGAAAATCAAACGAACCATAACTCGTGCTCAAAACGGGCTCAAGTCAGCCCCACCGGCACGCCCATTTGGGGCTTCAGCGGCACGCCCCCCAGGCCGCCCAGCGGCACACCCCCCAGGCGCCCAGCGGCACGCCCCCCAGGCCGCCCAGCGGCACACCCCCCAGGCGCCCAGCGGCACACCCCCCCAGGCCGTCCAGTGGTACACCCTTGGTGCCCCCTCAGCGGTACACCCCTGTGCCCCTCTAGCGGCACCCCCTGTAGAGGTCTTCAGCGGCACGCTCCTGCGTCGCCCTCAGCGGCACACTCACGGTGCCCTCCAGCGGCACGCACTCAATGCCCTCAGCGGTACACTACCTGCTGCCATCCACCGGCACACCCCCAGGTGGTCTCTACCCGGCACACCCTAAATGGGCCTTGACCGACGCACCCTGCCACCTCTTCCACTAGTGCGCTCTACTGGGCCTTCCACGGCACACTCTCCTAGTCGTTCAACGGCACGCCCTTTGGGCCCTTCAACGGTATGCCCTGAGGCCCCCCTTCACCGGCACGCCCCTAGTGGTCTTCAACGGCACGCCCTCCTTGCCGTTCAACGGCACGCCCTTTGGGCTCTTCAGCGACACACTTGCCGTGTCTTCCAGCGGCACGCCCTTTTGGCCTTCCAGCGACACGCCTGTTTGGCCTGCCAGCGGCACACCATTAAGGCTCTTCAACGGCACATTCCGGCAGACGAGATCTTGCGCCCATGCCCTATGGATCCTTGGCGCGCAGTGGGCTGTCTGAGGTGTCGCCCGGGGATTGGGACACGCTGCCTACTCCCCCTGTCACCCAGGACAAGGGAGTCAACTCCCATTAAATCTCCCCAGACGCTTCCCGCCTTCGGACGCTCCCGCCACAGGGGGTATAAGACCCCTCTTCTTCGCGGCGAACAGAGGAGGAAGAGACAGACACCCACACGCAGACAGTGAAGAGGAGAAGAGAAGAAGAGAAGAAGAGAAAGAGAAGAGGAGAAGAAGAAGGAGAAGAGAAGAAGAGGGAAGAGAGGAAGAGAGGGGGGGAGGCCCCGCCGCTCTGCCCACCGTCGCCGTCTGTGCGAAAAGAGAAGAAGAAGAAGAGAAGAAGAGGGGCCTGCCGCCTCGATCACCACCGCTTGAGCGAGGAGAAAGAGGAAGAGAAAGAGAAGAAGAGAAGAAGAGAGGAAGAGAAGAAGAAGAGGAAGGGAGGCTCCGCCTCCCCCCCTTCCTGCTGCTCCGTCCACCCGCCACCGCCGTCCGCGCGAAGAGAAGAAGAGAAAGAGAAGAAGAGAAGAAAAGGGAAGAGAGGAAGAGAGGGGGGAGGGCTCGCCGCTCAACCCACCGCTGTAGCCTGTGCGAAGAGAGAGGAAAGGAAGAGAGGGGAGAGTGCTGCCGCTCCACCCGCTGCCACCACCTGAAGAGAAGAAGAAAAAGAAGGGAAAGAAGAGAAGAAGAAAAGGGGGGAGAGGGCCTGCAGCCCTTCCCCTCCCCGCTGCAATCTCTGCTCATTTGTCTAAAGGGAGAAGCCCTTCCGTTTCTCCTTAGACATCCAGGCCCAATGCTTCTATCCTGAGGCACCTTGAGTCTCTCTCCCTCCTGCCAAGACTCCCTTCGGCCTAGCCAACCAGCATCCCCGGCTGGTCCTTCACCTGGCATACCCTCCGTGTGCCTCCAGCGGCACGCCTTTGGCTCACCCGCTCGCCGGCACGCCCCTACGAGCCTTCCCCGGCACACACCAGCCAAGCCCCTTCGCCGGCACTCCCCTACGGGTCTTCCCCGGTGCACCTCGTGACCTCCTTGCCCGGTACACCTTGGGTTCACCGGCACGGTCCCCCTTGGCCTTTGCCCGGCACACCTCTCTAGCCCCAACAGGCTCCCTGGCCGGCACGCTAGCCACCACCCCCAACCTTCTTGCCCGTTGCACCCCCGGCCAGCCTGGGAGAGGTTTCCCATCCGGCGTTCCCTCTGAGTTTTCCGAGGTTTCATTAAAGTGTTGCCGCTCTTGGGCGCCCACCTCCAGTTGTCGGGTTCCGCCACTCCTTGTGGGCGCGTTCCCTGTATCTCCCTTACGCTCGGGTCAAGGGGAGATGCTGTCGAATTTTTTTTGTTAGAAACAATAACATATTAAAATGTCAAAAGACAGCAACAAACAGATGGAACAACAACACATTAAAAAGACGAAAGGAAGCAACAAACAAACAAAAAGAACACCGGTAAAATGCTTTAACCGAGGCAAGGGAACCGTAATTAACTCAAAGAGAGCCGAACCGAACAACAACTAAGCAACTTAAACATCCGCTCTCATGAGAGAAAGAATGAAATTAATCAAGAGAAGAAAAGAAGAAACCCACGTAAACTTAATAAAATAAATAAATAAATAAAAAATAAGAAAATAAGAAAAGAAAAGCCTTAAAAGAAACGAAGGACTGGGCTCCCCATGCCCTTCGCCGGCACACCTTTCTAGCCACCCTTTGCCGGCACATACTTCATGGCCCTTCACCGGCACACCCGCTTAGCCCTTCAGCGGTACGCCTTCTACCCCCTTCGCCGACACACTCCCAGTCTGCCCTCTGCGGTACGCTCCCCTCTCGCCCTTCGCCGGCACAGCCCCAGGCCCTTCGCCGGTACGCCCGCCTGCGCCCCCTCGCCGGCACACCTGCCCGCCTCTTCAGCGGCACACCCGCCTGTGCCCCTTCGCCGGCACACCTCTCACCGTCTCCCCCGACACGCTCCATGCACCCTTGGCCAGTACACTTTGCCAGCCCCTCAGCGGTACGCTCCCTGGCACCCTCACCGGTACACTTTCTGCAAGGCCTTCAGCGGCACACTCCTGCAGTCCTCCAACGGCCCACTCTTCCTCCAGAAAAATATGTGTAATATAATAATAATAAAATAATAAATTAATAAAAAAACTATGATGAGTAAATAAATCTCAATATATGTATGTAATAGACAAAAACAATGTGAAATAATAATAGTAATAATGGTAAACAAATAAAAGGAAAATCTAATAGTAATAATAATAAACAAAATAGAGAAATCATTCAGAATAAATACATAAAAGGGAAATAAACACACATATATATATATATATATATATATATATATATATAATTTAAAACCCAGATGAAAAATGGTAAAATCTACACCGCAACCCCGTCTCCTCTGTGACCCGGTGCCGAAGGAACAACAATGCCGCCCTTGCGGGCTGGGCCTGAGTCTTTGGAATTATCCCGAAATGGCCATCACCCAATCTCGCCTCGGGCTGACATTCCGATTAAACCGGACTCATTTCTCCGGCCGGATCCCTTCCGAGCTGCTACTAAAATTGCCGCACGTTCGGCAGACATTTGAACGAGTTCACCTCGATTTCCGCGGCATTTCTATTACGGATCTGCGTCCGAACGTGAAAAGGCCCGTGAGCGACCAACATGGCCGACGGCTCTCGCCCCGATATGGTCGTGAGTCAGCATTGTTCCGGGCCAATAGCCCGTTAAATTAGATTCATTCTAACGGGATTCGCTCCAGCTCTTTCATTGAAATTGCCGTAAACTCGACATACATTTGTACGGGGTCGTTTCCACCCACGTCGCACTTCCGAACATGAAAAGGTCCGCAAGTGACCGACAGAATCGGAATAGAACGAGACGGCTCTCACCACCCCTGGACTCCTTCCATGGGAATATCAATAAGACCTCCGTGGGCCACACTTAGACCTCGGGCCTGTCCCGATCGTGGTCATCGTCAGGCTCATATCCTCGGTCTACAGCCCGCTCCTTTCGAACACGTTTTTGGTTCTGGAGTCTAGTCCCGGGACTCTCCCCCGTTGCCCTCCAGCACCGGAAATATTAATGATGCCCGCGCAAGCCTCGTTCGGACCACGGGAGGCGCCCCCGGTATGGTCCTGACTCGATCTCGCACCGGGCCAATAGATTCACTGGTTTCCGGCTACAATAACCGAGATTCAACCGAATGTTTTCAGTGTCTCAGAATAATAAACTTGCCGTATCCCGGCATTCATATGTTCCAGGTCCTCCCGCGATGATTACAATATTCTCAAGACGGACTCCTGTCCGAATATTAAACGGTCTCCCGAATGACCGACATGTTTCGAACGCCCGCTTCTCCAGACACAAGGCTTTTCAGCCGATTCAAGCGATATTCCCTCGTCGCCCCTTGGCACCGGAAATATTAATGACGCTCATGCAAGTCTTGTTTCGACCGCGGGGGGGCCCACCGCAGTATGGTCGCAGCTTGCTCTTGCACCGGGCCAACAGATTTACCGGTTCCCGACCGCTCTAACCGAGGTTTAGCCAAACATTTTCCGTTCTTCTAAACAATAAATTGCCATATCCTGGCATACATATGCTCCGGTTTTTTCGTGCGATGATAGCACTTTTCCCGAGCCGGACATTCGTCCGAATATTAAATGGTCAGCACATGACCGACATGACCGCGAATGGTTTTCTTCTCGCCCTCGCGCGAGGATTTCAACACCTCATAATAGACCTTCCATGCAATTGATTTCTTGTCCATGAGGCCCTGAATCTCGGCGATTAATCAAGGGTGTTCCCTCGTATGGGGGATGTAAATGACGCCGTGACCTTTATGACGCGGCGGGTTCTGGTCCCGACACGAACCACACAATCATCTGACCGAGTCAGATCGAGCACACCATGGGCTCTTAAGAGCCCGAATAAATTGTCACTTTGTGACTGGCACGCCCACGCACTTAATAGACGAATCAACCATTCCCGAATAGATGAGCTTAATAAACGAACGAAAAGTGCATCGACAATACATCATTGAAAATCATGATTTAAATACAAAATTATAGAATTTTGGCACATTAAATTAACATAACTTAAAATTGCTTAAGATACCTTAATCATGCAATTTCTACTATGAATCAGTAACTACACTTAAAGTCATGATAATAGGTCCAAACTTAGCTATCTAAGCTTATTTATAAGTAAACTTAACTGGCTATCATTCTGCCTCGGGCTGACAGAACATAGGGGTCTCACGGTCTAACAAGGGCGCGTCACAGTGCTTGTGACGATTTATCGAGGGGCCGTTACAGTAGTGTAACACTCCTGTTATGGTGCGTCAGAGACAACAGAGCAATTTGAATGCAATAGAGGGTGTGACGGCTTATCGTAGGGCCGTTACAGCGTTGTGACGGTCTAAGTATGATGCGTTATAGACCCTGCTAACAGTATAAAGAATTAAAAGACTGTGATTTGAAACCATGTCATGTTTTGAAAAGTTTTAACTACCCCAATCATGACAAATCGAAGTAAAGGTCATCTAGATGCATATGTTGCAGTGAATTGACAAGATAATATCTTTGATCTTTGATTAGGGCTACGGATATGTATGAATGCATGAACCCACTAAAACATGAAATTCATAGTCCACAATGCATGAAATCAAACATAATCAGATGGCTTTTATCCCTAACAAGATGTTTTTGCCAATCATGAGATAACCTACCACTTAACTAGGCTTTAAACTTCTAATTTGAGTCTGAAAGACGTGCCCTAGTTCTCCATTTCCAGTGAGTTTCCAGCAACTTCACGCTGCTCTAACTCCTCGACCTCTTGACCTAAGGACGTGAAATTTTGAGGGTAAGAAGATGAAACTAAGGGGAACAAAAGTTCTAATGGATTGAACTCTAATTACCTTGTTTAGATGTCCTAATCTCTTGATCTTCACGGGTCTTACGTTTAGTTTCCTGGGTTGCTAAGGTCCGACCAGCAACTTTGGAAGCTTCAATCTCCTTGGGTGGTTGATCTTCTAGCTCGAAATTTGGAGAGTTATTAGTCTAATGTATTATAAACAAAAAGTTCTAAAGAACTTACTCAAAATTCTATCTCCTTACCTTGATTTTACGCGAGCCAAAAGTAAGGGTCGCACAGTTCAAAACTAGGTCCTATTTATAGGGTTTTGGCTAGGGTTTGAGGATTAGATCGATTCTAGAGTCCTTACTAGTGCTTAGATCGATCTCAGAGAGTCCTTTACATGCCTACTAATCCTCCATTCTCGATCCCTAATGGATCGAGTAGCAAAGATCCAATCTTTTTGCAAGTTTCTCCATTCACGGAATTGACAGAGGTGTAACGCATCAGGTCTAGTGCGTTACATAGCTGTAGCGGTCGCCCGATAGACCGTTACATCAAACGTGTATAAAGTTTCAATTTATTAAAACTTTTTTATTTGTTTATCAGTCTAATTATCTATATAAAAGAGTATTTATCTTTAAAATTCGTGGATAGGCTAAATAACCTTCTAGAATATGGGTCAAACTTAATGGTCTTGGTCTTTTAACCTTTTGGGTTTCAATTATCAAAGTTGGATTAATTACTTAACATAAACTGAGCATTATAATGATTTATTTAACATAATATTTATATATATTAATCTATTTTGGGTCTTTAACATTCCCAGAAAATAATCAAATATACCAAAAATAATTTATAAAAATTCTGGGGCCTTACACCCTCCCCCACTTAAGAAAATCTGTTCCCTAAATTTATAATATGAGTTTTTACGGAGAGTGTTCGTATTTTAATGTATTAAAATTAACGCAAGGCGAATGGGTTAAGAGAGTACCTTTTATCATCTCACCTCCCTCGTCTCGAATGGCATTTAATCGACCTCGCTTCCCACGTCCGTTGTTATCCCTTGATGATTGTCTGTTGATGAAAGGACACAGGGGCAAGCGATGTTCCCGGCTTCCACACTTGAGACAAGCGCCGAGACGTTTCCAACATTCTTCTGCTGAGTGCCCAAATTTTTCACAAAATGAGCAAGGTGCCACGTCTTGCTCCATCTCTTCTTTAACTTTCTTGTTCTTTCCATTTCCGTTTCCATTTCTTTTTCCGTTACCGTTCCCATTAAGGGACCTCTTAATGTGACAGTTTTCACCCTCATCCACTTCTTGTTCTTCTTGGTTATCATGTTTTTGGCATGACCTCTCTCCTCGGAGCCTCTCCACTTTCTCCATGGTTCTTTCATATATGTGCGCTCTTTGAACCATCTCGGTATAGGTGCGGATATTCTGGGTTCCAAGTTGTTAGATAAATCTAGACCTTAAACCATCCATAAATCGGTTGGCTTTCAATAAATCTGTGCTTACCAAGTGAGGAGCATAAGGTGCTAATCGAGAGAATTGTAATTCATATTCTGTCACGGACATCATGCCCTATTTTAAGGAGGCAAATTTCATAGCCTTCCTCTCTTTCACATGCTCGGAGAAGTACTTGGCCCGGAAAAGTGTAAGAAAACCCTCCCATGTATGAGGTGCGTCTACAGGTGGTGCCGGAATGGATTTCCACCATGTATGAGCATCCTTGTTGAGTTGGAACGTGGCAAGTCAAACTTTCTCCTGGTCGGTGCATTGCATGACATCGAATATTCGATTCATCTCGTCGATCCAATTTTCTGCTTCATCCGGGTTAGAAGAGCCAGAGAATCGTGGGGGATTTAAACTTCAAAAATTGCTATGTAAGTTCCCTACGCCAGCCCTTCCACCAGCTTGGGCCACTGTCTGTAGGGCTTGGGTAAGTCCCGCAACAGTTTGCTGCATGTCGTCCCAGTTTATACGATGAGCCATTGAGAATCAAGGTACCTGAGAATATGGACATTTTAGTTATTTAGAGTTGGGAAGATTTATCCTAAGATAATTTATATATAACTATCTTATCCTGGGCTCTACCCAATCCTCTCATGGGTATGAAAATCTATTCCTTAGTTCATAGGTAAGGGTGCTAAAACCGTAGACTTATCCTATGAGATAACTCCTTTCCCTAAGTCTTGAGACTTAGGCTCTGATACCAACTTAACTGTCACGCCCCGAGCCCTTTATTACAGTGGAAGACTCGCTCAAGGAACGTGAACAACCGACATGGTAAGCCTCTTGCAAGCAAGAACGATCAGAGCGCAAGGTAATCACACATAAGAATGCAATCGCACAATAATAACTCAACTTCATCTTTCATTAATAATCAAATCCAATATTCAAATACAACCACTAATTCAACTTCCATCATACTAGACTCAAGAAATAAGAAATTACAAAGACTCGGTCTAAAACAACGTAAACTTCCTAAGTCTTCGCTCATTCTTTATTCACTCTCGGATCTGCTACTTGAACACTCCGAATCCGAACCCGACTCACTTCTATTTCCTGAAAAAGAACAGAAATAGGTAATGAGCACACTTGCCCAGTAGGTATCTTCGCATCAATATGATTATCACTATTTAAGTAATTAGCATTTTAGCTCTAAAGAATACGGTAAAATCCTGCGAAATGCGATAAATCATGCGATCAAACTAAGTAACAAAGATGATCATTAAGATAGAATGAGAGTAAGAATGAACTAGCAAGAATGTAACAAGTATGATCAAGAATGTAGCATGACCTTTCATGAACAAGAATGTAACGAGAATGCACTTTCACTTTTCACTTTCATAACCACAAAGGTTACGCACGAGAACGTCAATCATGTAGTAATTCACTAGATTTTTACGAGTGCTCATGGATTTCACTTATTTATAAAGAAAGTACTCCCAGCGTAATGGGATGCCAGTAGCATCATACCCCATGGTTTATAATAGTATGTTTCCGGCAATCAGCCGAGGGGACTAGCATAGAGCCCTTGGACACAATCAGCACCCGAACTGCATCTTCACATATAAATTAAGCTACTTCCATGAGTGTAATAATAAAGTATGGTCAAGAATGTAATAAGTTCAATCAATAAGCTCATGACAACAATTATCAAAGAACGAATGCTTCAATTAAGAATATGAGAGATCAAGAATGATTTAAGATGACATCATGCTCATGAGAATAATTCGGTAGCATAACGGTACATTCGTTATCTTTCATAATTTAAATTAAGTTTCTTTGGACAATATGACAAGTCCTAGACCTTCAATAATCCATCTAGGAACTTTAGAATATCAACCCTTTGGTCAAACCTTGGGTTAATGTATTCAAACATTATGACGGTCAAGGACTGGGCTGTTACATAACGTGACGCTCCAGTATTGGGCCGTTATAATGGTCTGAATCTGAAACAAAGAAATTAGACTCAGTTCAATGTGACGGTCGTTCATTGGGCCGTTAGATGAGCCTGACGGTCCAACCTTGATCCGTTACATATCCGAAAACTAGAAACCATCGATAGTGTTTTCCAATGATTGGGCTTTCATGGTACAATCAACTCGGCGTCCTAGTGGGAATCCCAGGCTCGCAGAGAATTGCGGAGGCCTTGAAACAAGATTTCCTAATCCATTGGAAGAAATATCCAATAGAGAGGTCCTCATGTTCAAGAATAATGTTCCTATAGTACAAAGTGTGAACTAATGGCCAACATACCAGAATATGTGCCATGTACTTAAAGAAAATGACTCTATTGATAGAAAAGACTGTGAAACGATGTGAAATCATGATAAAACTCCGTCCATACATCATTGAAAATCATGATTTAGATACAAAACTATAGAATTTTGGCACATGAAATTAACATAACTTAAAATAGCTTAAGATACCTTAATCATGTAATTTCTATTATGAATCAGTAACTACACTTAAAGTCATGATAACAGGTCCAAACTTAGCTATCTAAGCTTATTTATAAGTAAACTTAACTGGTTATCATTCTGCCTCGGGCTGACAAAACATAGGGGTCTGACGGTCCAACAAGGGCACGTCATAGTGCTTGTGACGGTTTATCGAGGGGCCATTACAGTAGTATAACGCTCCTGTTATGGTGTGTCAGAGACAATAGAGTAATTTGAATGCAACAGAGGGTGTGACGGCTTATCGTAAGGCCGTTACAGCATTGTGACAGTCTAAGTATGATGCGTCAGAGACCCTGCTAACAGTATAAAGAATTAAAAGACTATGATTTGAAACCATGCCATGTTTTGAAAAGTTTTAACTCCTCCAATCATGACAAAACAAAGTAAAGGTCATCTAGATGCATAGGTTGCAGTGAATTGACAAGATAATATCTTTGATCTTTGATTAGGGCTAAGGATATGTATGAATGCATGAACCCACTAAAATATGAAATTCATAGTCCACAATGCATGAAATCTAACACAATCAGAGGGCTAATTCATAGTCCACAATGCAGGAAATCAAACACAATCAGAGGACTTTTATCCATAAAAAGATGTTTTTGACAATCATGAGATAACCTACCGCTTAACTAGGCTTTAAACTTCTAATTTGAGTCTAAAAGATGTGCCATAGTTCTCCCTTTCCAGTGAGTTTCCAGCAACTTCACGCTGCTCTAACTCCTCGACCTCTTGACCTAAGGATGTGAAATTTTGAGGGTAAGAAGATGAAACTAAGGGGAACAAAAGTTCTAAAGGATTAAACTCTAATTACCTCGTTTTGGACATCCTAATCTCTTGATCTTCAGGGGTCTTGCGTTCAACTTCCTGGGTTGCTAAGGTCCGACCAGCAACTTTGGAAACTTCAATCTCCTTGGGTGGTTGATCTCCTAGCACAAAATTTGGAGAGCTATTAGTCTAATGTATTATAAACAAAAAGTTCTAAAGAACTTACCCGAAATTCTATCTCCTTACCTTGATTCTTCGCGAGCCAAAAGTAAGGGTCACTCAGTTCAGAACTAGGTCCTAGTTATAGGGTTTTTGCTAGGGTTTGAGGATTAGATCGATTATAGAGTCCTTACTAGTGCTTAGATCGATCTCAGAGAGTCCTTTACATGCCTACTAATCCTCTAATCTCGATCCTTAATGGATAGAGTAGCAAAGATCCAATCTTTTTACAAGTTCCTCCATTCACGGAACTAACAGAGGTGTAACGCATCAGGTCTAGTACGTTACATAGCTGTAGCGGTCGCCCGATAGACCGTTACATCAAACGTGTATAGAGTTTTAATTTATTAAAACTCTTTTATTCGTTTATCCTTCTAATTATCTATATAAAAGAGTATTTATCTTTAAAATTCGTGGATAGGCTAAATAACCTTCTAAAATATGGGCCAAACTTAATGGGCTTGGTCTTTTAACCTTTTGGGTTTCAATTATCAAAGCTGGATTAAATACTTAACACAAATTGGCCCTTATAATGATTTATTTAACCCAATATTTATATATATTAATCCATTTTGGGTCTTTAACATTCCCAGAAAATAATCAAATATACCAAAAATAATTTATAAAAATTCTGGGGCCTTACATGGAGGGCCAGCAAGGCTTAGGTCGAACTCCCCTTGGGTACAAGTGCCCGAATCAAAGGGTCGACAGTGTGCCGAAGGGCACATGGTTCACTCACTGACCCCCACGACAGTCACTCGAAGGCGGTGGTGCTTCAGGACCGGGCGCTCTCTCTCTTAACCGGCAGAGGAAATGACGAATATTGAAAGAACAAGCACCAAAAGGGAGCGATGGCTGAGAGCTTTACCTAGCTGGTTTGAAGAAATCGGCCGCCGTTCGAGGACGAGGGTAAGAGGGGAAGCATGGGTTCACTCCCCGCACGCTGCGCCGGTGTCGCTTTGACCTGAAATAGCTTAATTACAAAACTACTCCTCTCGTAGGAGGGGTAGACTAGGGGTAGGGAATGAGTAATTACATCAAACACTACCTCCACACAGGGAGGGGCGCTCAGCCGGCCAGGCAAGGAGGGGAGATTAGTGTGGCCGAAAAAGATCGGTTCCCGGTCGGTGCGGCCTGGTCTGTTGTCCTGGCTATCTGCAACCAGCACCTTGTCAGGAGGGGACCTCCCTACTGGGAAGTCCGACAGAGGCGGTGGTGCTTCGGGATTGGGCACTCTCTCTCTTAACCGGCGGAACAAATGATGAATATTGAAAGAACAGGCACCAAAAGGGAGAGACGGCTGAGAGCTTTACCTGGCCGGTTTGAAGAAATCGGTCGCCGTTCGAAGACGAGGGCGAGCGGGGAAGCGTGGGTTTGCTCGCCGCACATTGCGCCAGAGTCGCTTTGACTTGAAATAGCTTAATTACAAAATTACTCATCTCGCAGGAGGGGTGGACTAGGGCTGGGGAATGATTAATTATATCAAACACTTCCTCCACATAAGGAGTGGTGCTCAGCCGGCCAAGCGGGGAGGGGAGATTAGTGTTGCCGAAGAAGATCGGTGTTGTGCATCCCTTGGTTTTGATGATGACAATATGATATGTTTGATTAATCAAGTTCTATCTTGTTTCATAACAAATACAAGTGGTTTGATTGTTCCTTCAAAGTAATGGACTCATGACTATTTGATGATGACAAACAATGTTTTTGATTAACTCAATATAAATCTGATAGTTCAAGTTACTTCTGATAAGTTAAGTAATTTCAGGTTCACTGAAATCCAAGTGGAATCAACAAATCAGAAGAAGTGTCAAAGGCCGCTTGTCGACCAGGGAAGTGGTTATGGTCGACCAACGAACCCAGCCAGAAACACTTCAAGTCATCCGTCTTCTGCATGTGCCTTGGCTGTCGACCAAAGCCCCACTTCTGGTCGACCACAGAACAGACAGAGCATCAGACAGAACTGACGGCCATCTGGAATTTGCCCCTTGTCGACCAGCGACAAGGCTGTGGTCGACCACGGGGGACGCGAGTGTCAGCCAGAATGAAACCGCCATCAGGACACTGCTCGTTGTCGACCAGGGACAGTGTCATGGTCGACCACGGGTGTTATAGCGTCCAGAACCGAACTCTAACCGAATTCTGTTTTGGTTCCTTAAAACCTGCAGATTGTTGTTGCAGGTTGTTGGGTAGTTCAAATGATGAGATTCCGCATGGGAATCAAGGAGAGAATCTTGCTTAGAAGCGGTCAAACTTATTGTAGTGATCGGATTTAACCTTCTCCCTGCTTTCTAGCAGATTGACGCTCGATCTGGAATTTGAGCGGGAAGAGCTTCAGGCTTGAAAAAGTATCTGCATAAAAAGTAGAAGGCAACTGATCGCGGAAAAAAGCACACAGAGAGAGCATAGAACAGAAGCTAAGAAACACACCTACATCACAGGACGAAGTGGCTCTCCATCAACCAGAAATCTGCAGAAGACTAAAGGCATTCTCATTGCTGCAGAAGGAAGACTGGGCTTGAAGCTGTGCGACCTCCAGCAGCAAAGCAGCTGAGGGCATCCGATTGGAAGTTCTACAGGGAGTCTACTCTTGTTATTTATGTGATTAAGTCCCAGGCTGAATTCTTTACTTTGTTACAAAAGTCTATATTCAGTCATGTTGCATCATCCCACCTTCTCATCATTTCTATTCATCCTTACACCAAGTGTCAAGCTGTGAGGCAGCGGATTCAAGTTGTGTGTCAGCTGGTACAAGCCGTGTGTCAGCAGAAACAAGCTGTGTGACAGCGGTGTCTTGTGTTTTGGATTGAGATCAGAGGCTCTCATAAGTGAAGCCTTGCTTGAGTTAAGCAAGGGGTGGATGTAAGTCTCGGGAAGAGACTGAACCACCTTAAAAATCCTATCTTGTGGTTTGCTTATGTGTGTGCGTGCTTCTCTATGTGTTTGTTTTCTTCATTGATATCAACATTAGTTCTGTAATTCGCCAATCACCTGCAACTCATTTAGTTAATAGATATTAAATCGAAAAAAGGGGGAAAGATCTATTCACCCCCCCTCTAGATCTATTCAGTCCGTACTCAACACGTGGTATCAGAGCCAGACTCTCCAAAAATGTGGTCTAACAACCAGGAGAGGCCTGCCGGACTGAACTCTAGAAGTCTAATGGCTGAGGGACACTCAGTAACTAGACCACCATATTTCGATGGAAATGATTTCTCATACTGGAAAAATCGTATGCAGGTGTTCTTGAGAGCACAAGATCATGAGATGTGGAGAGTAGTAAGCCGAGGACCCTACGAGCTGCCCGAAGATGAGGATACCTGGACCAGAGAACAGGTCAGAAAATCAACCATCAACTGGGGAGCCATGAACGTAATGCAATGCGCACTACACCCCACGGAGTTCTCACGAGTTTCACAATGTGCAACGGCCAAGGAAATGTGGGATCGACTAGTAGTAATCTATGAAGGTACTTCAGAGGTAAGGGAGTCAAAAGCAAATATGCTAGTTTCAGAATATGAAATGTTTAGAATGAAAACTGATGAAAATATTTCTGAAATGTATGCTAGACTAGTGCAATTAACGAATAGTTTAAAGAGTCTAGGGAAAACCTACAAGGAACAGGAATTAGTGAGGAAGATCCTAAGATCCCTCACTCCTATGTGGCATACGAAGGCCACAGTAATTAAGGACTCAAAGAACCTCACCACTATGACTGTGGATGAACTAGTGGGATCCCTAATGGCCTATGAGGTCAATCTGAAAAGAAAAGAAGATGAGGGCAAGAAAAAGAACCAGCTCGCCCTAAAAACTAAAATAGGCACCTCTGAACTATCTGACACTGATAACTCATCTAGCACAGGTGAGGAAACTGGTGAGCTAGCCATGTTAACAAGAAAATTCAAAAGGTTTCTGTGGAAGGAAGGTAAGGGATTCAGGAATCCTAAGGGCATGGTAAGAAAGTCATCTCAGTTTAAGTTTGATAAAAATAAAACTTCATCTAACAAACTTGTCTGCTACAACTGCAGGAAACTAGGACACATAAAGGCTGAATGTCCAGAGACTCCTAAGAAATCAAGCTTCAAGTGGAAAGGCAAGCAACCAAAAGCAATGATAAGCACATGGAGCGAGGAGGAGGAAAGCAGTAAGGAGGAAACAACTTCCGAGGAAGAAGAAGGAAACATCTGTTTGATGGCCAAAGGAGATAGCGATGATCTTGAGGAATGTCTGGCAGCCATGCACAATAAGTGGTACTTAGATAGTGGTTGCTCAAGACACATGACGGGAGACAAGACCAAGTTCTCCCAACTAAGCTCAAAAGATGGAGGTTATGTGACCTTTGGAGGAAATAACAAAGGTAAGATCATCGGGACAGGTAAAATAGGTAAGAACTCCTCAAACAGTATTGAAAATGTACTGCTGGTAGATGGACTGGAATATAACTTGCTGAGCATCAGTCAGCTTTGCGACAAAGGCCATAAAGTAATATTTGACTCCAAGATCTGTAAGATTATTGAACCAAATTCAGATACAGTCAAGTTTATGGGCCAGAGAGTAAACAATGTCTACATAATAGACTTGGATGATCCAGCCCACTCCAACCTGTGCCTAACCGCCAAGAAAGTGGACCTGACCTGGCTGTGGCACCGAAGGCTAGGGCATGTTAGCTATAGGGTGTTGCATAAACTTGTGAAGAATAAAATGGTTCTTGGTATGCCTGAAATTTCGTTTGCTCAAAATGTCAAAGTATGTGAATCATGTACCCAAGGTAAGCAAATAAGAAAATCATTCAAAGGTAGAACTGAAAGTCAATCTTCTAGACCACTAGAACTTGTGCACATGGACCTTTTTGGCCCAACAAGAACTGCTAGTCTTAGTGGTAAGAGATACGGTTATGTACTAGTTGATGATTTCTCTAGATTCACATGGGTAATATTTCTATCTCATAAAAGTGATGCTTTTTCTGAGTTTCAGGAATTCTACAAAAGAATGAAGCAGGATGGCAAGTCCAAAGTGTGTACAATCATATCTGACCATGGGGGGGAGTTTGAAAATTCTGACTTTGACTTATTCTGCAGAAACAAGGGCATAACCCACAGATTTTCCTCACCAAGGACTCCAGAACAAAATGGAGTTGTGGAGAGAAGGAACCGCACTCTTGTCGAGATGGCTAGAACCATGCTGGTTGAAGCTAAACTTCCAAGGAGATTTTGGGCAGAGGCAGTCAACACAGCATGCTACATTGTAAACCGAGCAATGGTAAGACCGGCTAGTGAAAATACACCATATGAAATGTTCAAAGGTAAGAAACCATCCCTAGCTCATTTTAGAATTTTCGGGTCAAAATGTTTTATTCATAACAATGATAAAAGGGTCTTGGACAAATTTGAACCGAAGAGTGATCCAGGAATATTCTTGGGCTATTCCGACCGATCAAGAGCCTATAGAGTTTTTAACACCAAAGATCAAATTGTTGAAGAATCCCCTCATATTACATTTGATGAAATTAATGATCTTGGCAAAAATGAGCAGGTCAGCAAGGAAGAAGAAGATAGGGAATTTCTAGAAGACAACGAAGAACCAAATGAAGAAGAACAATCTCAGGAAAGAGATCAAGGTATTACTAATGCTCCACCCGAAGGAGAAGGCATCTCAGGTAACAATCTTGAGAACTTAAGACTTCTTAGAGATCATCCCATAGAAAACATCATTGGTGGAATTCATGATCCTAGGAAGACTAGATCTCAGTTAAAAGAAATCAATGAACTAGATCAGCTTGCACTTGTGTCCCAAATAGAGCCCAAATCAGTAGAGGAAGCATTAAAAGATGACTCATGGATAAATGCTATGCATGAAGAACTAAATCAATTTGAAAGAAATCAGGTGTGGAGTCTTGTCCCTAGACCTTCATCTCACCCCGTTATTGGAACCAAGTGGGTCTATAAAAACAAGCTAAGTGAAGAAGGGGTTGTAATGAGAAACAAGGCTCGGCTGGTGGCTAAAGGGTACAACCAGGAATTTGGGGTTGATTTTGAAGAATCATATGCTCCAGTTGCTAGATTAGAAGCCATCAGGATATTGTTAGCCTTTGCAGCATCTCATGGAATCAAACTACAACAAATGGATGTAAAAAGTGCATTTCTAAATGGAATAATAAAAGAAGAAGTCTATGTGGAACAACCCCCTGGATTTGAAAATGATGAACTTGCTAATCATGTTTTCAAATTGCATAAAGCTTTGTATGGATTAAAGCAGGCTCCTCGGGCCTGGTATGAAAGGTTGAGCTCCTTCCTCACCAAGAAGGGATACATAAGAGGTAAAATTGATCAAACATTGTTTTCCAAGACCCAAGGTAAGCATATACTAGTTGTACAAATCTACGTGGATGATATTGTGTTTGGGTCTACCGAAGCTTCTTTATGTACTGAATTTGCAAACTTAATGACCAATGAGTTTGAAATGAGTTTAATGGGTGATTTACAGTTTTTTCTTGGATTGCAGATCGTACAATGTAGAGAAGGATACTTCATAAATCAATCCAAGTACATAAAGGAGATGTTGAAGAAGTTTGGCATGGAAAGCTGCAAACCAATCGAGTCACCCATGGGTACAAATGCAACATTGGAAGCTGATGTAAAAGGTAACATGGTAGATGCCAAGAAATACAGAGGTATGATCGGGTCCCTGCTATATTTAACTGCTTCAAGGCCAGATATTCAGTTTAGTGTATGCATGTGTGCTAGATATCAGTCTAGCCCTAGAGAATCACATTTAGGGGCTGTCAAGCGTATCCTTCGATACCTTGCCGGCACCCAAGAATTGGGTTTATGGTATCCTACATACTGCAAACTAGATTTGATTTCATATTCAGATGCTGATTATGCTGGTTGCAAAATTGATAGGAAGAGTACTAGTGGTTATTGTCAAATATTAGGTGGATGTTTAATATCATGGGCTTCTAAAAAGTAGCATTCTGTGGCACTCTCCACTGCTGAGGCTGAGTATGTTGCAGTAGGGAGCTGTGGTACACAGGTTATGTGGATAAAACATCAACTCCAACACTACAATGTAGATCTTGGATGTGCACCTATTTTCTGTGACAACACTAGTGCTATTAATTTGTCTAAAAACCCCATTCAACACTCTAGGACAAAACACATTGAGATCCGTCATCACTTTCTAAGAGATGAGGTCTCCAAAGGAAATTTCATGCTTCATTTTGTAGAAACTGAAAAACAACTAGCAGACATTTTCACAAAACCCCTTAACAATGACAGATTTTCAACTCTAAGAAGGGAGTTAGGAATTTGTAGAATTTCTCCTGAAAATTCTTGAAATAATCATATTCATGTGTTCACTGTATAGATTCTGTCATTTCTGTACTAAGTTATGTCAACTAGGTCTCTAGTACTGGTCAAGTTTTGAGTTTGGAGGTCTAGTGTCGGTTGCTACTTCAGCAAGTTCTGCAGAATCCTGGTTCTACTACGGATTATCTCTTGTGGTCGACCACAGGCAAGGCGCTGGTCGACCAAGGCATCAGGACAGGAAATAGTTGGTTCTGTGACTTCGCAGCTGTCGACCACAGGCGGTCCCATGGTCGACAACAGAATTGTCAGAAAGCAGACCACAGGTGACTACTCATCAGGCAGCTTCTGTGACAGCACAGAGGTCGACCAAAGGCAACTCTATGGTCGACAGAGGATCTGAACAAGGGAAAATGGATCTAAAAAGGCTGCTGGCTCTGCTAGGAAATCCTCTGAACTAAGTGAACTTTTGTGCTCAGATTCTTCACTCATTCATCCTTATCCATACTTCCCATCCCTTGTGTCTCTATATCTCTTCATGGCCAACATTTTTTTTTATCTTCAGCAAGGACTCACAAATTGAGGGGGAGAAAAAGTGTAAACTCATTCCTTGATAAAACATTGAAAAACCTAACCATATCTTTCAATAAAATCACCAAGGTAATCATTAAGAGTAGAGGTTGAGTGTAGTAATGAGAATTTGAACTGTACTACTGCAATAAATTCAAACCATAACTATGACTCTGTCACAAGATTTTGAGGACTTATGATTTTTAGTAATGAGACTGTGTCTCTACCTGTGTCTGTGTTGGACAGTAAAAATAAACTCAAATATAACATGTATGTACATGGAATACGCCATAATTTTGCCTTCTTGGTAGAGCAATGGATTGAGTTCTGAGAAACTACTGTTCTCCATCTCAAAGCAAAAAATTGGCTGAAAAATAGATGGGAGACAAGTGTGTCATGAAGATCCAATCTAACTCTGCTGCTTTCAAAAATATTGATTGGGCATACTGAGTAACTGGGGATATTGGCGTCTGATAAACGTATATCCTCACGGATAAAAGGTATGTCCCAATCATTAATGGAATGGTTAGGCATGCTAAGTAGCCGGGGTTTCTGGCGTGTAAAAAGCGTGTCTCCTCGTGTAGAAAAGCATGTGATAAACCTGACCACAGCTCTCAAATGATTCAAAAAGAAAAATTTAAAGTTATCACAAAGGCAGAGAAAATGGTTGACCTAAAGCATAGCATGCAAATAAAAGTACAAAACACTGTTCAGCTAGCATAGTTAGTAAAATTATCTCTTGAAATATATTATAAGTTCAAGGAGCCATGTGTAAGAAATTGGATATGGGGAGTCAATTTATTGGTGCAATACTTTCAAATTCATTGAACCACAAGACCCACTCTATTTGGTCACAAGGTGGTCTTTGCATAAGGGTGGAAAGGTTCCATAAGTGTTCTATTAAAGAAAGGGAGTACACTTTAATATCTTCCAAAAAATTGAGTTATGCTGATTAAATCCTGACCGCTCGTTTTCTGCATCGTGATGGTTCACTATCCTAGTTTTTTTTTTAATGATCTTCTTTTTGCTGTTGACAAAGGGGGAGATAGGACTTTATGTGTCATTGTTGTTAGGTTCGGTGCAGTATTCAGAGGGGGGGTGAATGAATATAACCTATTTAAAAGCCTTCACCCAATTAAAAATATGATGCTCACTAACTATCTAGAATGCTAACTAGACAGATATATCAAATATGAAAGACTAATTAGCAGTAGCGGAATTCAACAAATAGACAGTGAGCAACCAAAGCAAAGCGCACCTAAGTATTCATTCAAACCATTCTTTCACTCAAATAAACTTTCGCTCACTCAACAGATTAAACACTCAGAACAAGATCTGATCAACCACTTGGAGCGCCCCTATGCAAACATCTAGCGGAAGCAAAACATATAGAGAAATCAGACCACTGCACAGAGGATTTTTAGGTGGTTCGGTCCTCCAGACCTACATCCACCCCACACTCAAACCGAGTGTGGCTTCCACTAGCTCACGCTAGAAACAGCAGACTCAGTCTGCAACAAACGCTGCCAAACAGCTTGACCAGGGGAACAACCTCCCCTCTTCCTCCCAACCGGAGGGAACCACTAGTGACACCAGTCACTAGCAAACCAGAGACACACGGTCTCTCTTCCTCCAGACCTGGAGGGAACCCCTGGACTTGAGTCCACAAGCCCAGAACCGGAGACAAGTCTCCCTTCCTCCAACCGGAGGGAAACCTAGAGACCCAAGTCTCTCTTCCTCTGAACCCCAGAGGGAAGCACAACCGGAGATAAATCTCCCTTCCTCCAACCCGGAGGGAACCCACAAGCAGCTCCCAACTACTTGCAACTGGAGATGTCAATCTCCCTTCTCCTGAACTAACAGGAGGAACCCCGACCACTCTACAGAGTATCGGAAACACAGCAAACCAGAAAACAAAGGAAAGAACAATAAACGAAAAATGACTTCAGCAAAACAGAAAGCTGAAAAATGAAATGCACAATGTGGCTCTCAACGGAGCTGACTGGCCTGGATTTGATCCACGGTCCAGTAGACAGATCTTCAGGTAAGCTTTTCTTCCTCTTCTCTTCTCTTCTTCTTCTTCTCTTTCACTCTCTCGATCTCTGCTCCTCTATACTCTTCGGCTCACACTTCTATCTCTCTCTTTCTCTTTCTTCTGCTCTCCTCTCACTCTCTGCTTCTTCTTCTCTTCACACTCTTCTCGAGCTCTCTACCTCTCTTCTTCTCCTTCTGCTCTTCTTCTTTCTCTTTTCTTCTTCTATATGGATCGTGGCTCTCTGTATACGCTTTTCTTCTCGCCAACTCGATCACCTTCATCTGTGGACGAAGGTCTCATATATATAGCAGCAGCAGCAGCATCAGCCACGACGTGTGACCTCCACATTTCCAGCCCTAAGAATTCGGTCCACGTGGCAGTCTCTCAGCAGGCTTCATTCCAGCCTCGGATCACGTGCTGCTCAGGTCACTTGGGAATATTTCTTCCTCGGACCTGCAAGGAGATGAAAACCATTACAAACTGAGGGCCACAATAACTAAATCTGCACGAAGTATGTAGTAGTAATTCTAGATGCACTGAGAACGACACGAAGAAGATGAAAACAACACGAGGTAATAAGAAGGACGACACGAGATACATTGTGACAGAACAGACACAACGAAGAGACCGACACGAAGTGAAACAAGAATGACACGAATTGGCAACAAGGAGAACGTTACGAGATACATACGATGACAAAGGCACGAAGTAAAGAAAACGACACGACGTAATAAACATCAAAGAGAACGGCTCGAGAACAACATGGACTGGCAACAGAAACCGACACGAAGTGGTTGCAAACAAGCAAGACACGAGGTCTACGTAAAGCAACACGAAGTGTGGTCAAAGCGAGAACGACACGAGGTCTAATGAGAAAGACCAACATGAAGACGGTGAAAACTGCACGAAGTGAAGAACAACGACACGAAGTATAGTGGTGACAAGAACACACACTACACAGAGAACGACACAAGGTGGTGGCACAGAAAGCAACACGAAGTGCTGCAATGTTCTGCACGCAGTGGAACAAAAACGACACGGAGTGAGTACGACATGGAGACAACAGTAACCGACACGAGGTGAGGTTACTAAGGCGACAACGACACGCGGTGTGGAAAACACGACACGAAGAACACAAAACGGAAAACGACACGAAGTGAAACATGACACGAGGTCTGGGAGACACGACACAAAGTCATAAGAGCGACAGTAACCAACACGAAGTGTGGTTACGAAACATGAACGACACGAAGTGTGGAAACATGACACGAAGTCACAGAAACAACAGTAACCAACACGAAGTGTGGTTACGAAACATGAACGAAGTCACAGAAACACTAACACGAGGTTATGAGAGGAAAAACGATACGAGGTCATGAAAACACAAGACAAAGACAAAAGATGAAATCGACACGGAGTGTAGGAACAACTCAAGACAGACACGGGGTGTGAAAAATAGACACGGCTTGTCACGACACGTGATGAAGCTATGTGAACAGTATAAAACGAATAAAATGACACGAGGAACAACAGTAACCGACTCGGGTTGAAAACAACACGAAGTCGAACAGTAATTGACACGGGGTAACACGACACGAGGTAAAAACGACACGAAGACGAAATTGACACATACTGAAAACAACACGAAGATGAAGGGAACAGTGCAATGTCTAGACTTGAAGTACAGTTAAGTGTACAGACTTCACCAATGAATCACTCACTGTACAGACTTGCTATAGCAGTATGATGTACAGACTTTGATGAACAGTCCAAAGTATGGACTTTCACTGCAAACAACAATGTGTAGACTTCATGTAAAAGCCCAATGTATGGACATTGAAATCGAAGACCGATGTGCAGACTTGACATTGAAGACTAGAGTGCAGACTTTAAGTCTAACTGTGGATGTACAGACTTGAAGAATAAACCAGTGTATAGACTTGAAGATTGAAGGTGATGTATAGATCATGCACATACCAGAAGTCTAACACACACAATATATCAGTCATACACGTGCATTCTCCAGATGATATACAAATCACAATCATGAAGCTATCATCAAAGCACAATGTCAGCAGATAAACTGAATGAGCATATGAAGTCCTGAATGAACATTTCAGCAGGATGACTCACAATGATTAACATCAAACACCAATCATCAAAACCAGATAAATCATTAAAACCACAGCAATGAATGCTTTATGCATCAGTTTAACATGTAGCATGACTGATCATCAAATATGACTCTAAATTGAGCAGCAGGATGACTGAACATTTGATTAACTCACACCAACAATCAATTAACAAAACCATCATCAAAACCACAGGGGCACAACAATCTCCCCCTTTTTGATGATGGCAACACTTTCAATATATTGAGTCATTCTGATGATGTGAGGCATTCTGAAGACTCAAATTATTCTCCCCCTTTGACTTCATCAAAAAGAAAATAATTTGAGAAGTTAAAGCATGCATAAAAGTTCAGACAAATTCTCCCCTTTGCAATACTCCCCCTGAGTATATGAATGCAAGGTCACAAATGATATGAGCATGATTCAGCATGACAAGGAATGCTCCCCCTGAAGAGATGCCAATTGATATGCAAGTGATGCATGACATGG
The DNA here is from genome assembly GCA_022559845.1 of Amorphophallus konjac. Taxonomy (NCBI): domain Eukaryota; kingdom Viridiplantae; phylum Streptophyta; class Magnoliopsida; order Alismatales; family Araceae; genus Amorphophallus; species Amorphophallus konjac. The sequence continues at coordinate 211,599,582 of CM040122.1, forward strand.
AAGCTCCCCCTCAATAAGTGGACTCTTATGAGAAGGAGACCACAGGGGCAAACAAGAAGAGGTTCAGGTTAATGAGTCAATACCATGAGCAGAAGAGTTTCAATTATCAGATTTTTCAAGGATGTTCCAAACACAAGAAGTTCAGCCTGATTTTCAAAGAGATATCAATATCATAAATCTAAAGCATAAGTTTTCAAAGTCTTCTATCATAAGGGCTTATGAATGACATTTATTGAACATCATGGTTTAAACGTGATGTATGCAGAGTTTATCAATAAAATTCTGTAATGATATCTAAAACCATGGTTTAATAAAAATGAACCAAGCCCTCATATTTATCTTGATTATCCTCCCTTTGTCTTACACAATCAAATCTATTGACTTCTTTCAGAATTACATGTACTAGTATTGAAATCAAGCAATTATGAAGTCATATGATTTTGTCTAGGGTTGTAGCAATTTGATTTTTGGCATCAATATTCAGATATTTCAATTTATTCAACAATTTTCCTTGCTACAAATTTTACGTGCTTTCTAGTTTAGTACACACCTTGTAACTAGAGGATATACCTTGATCAGAGGCCAATATCCCTAAGCCCTTAGTGTGACTAACTGTCATGCCTTATGTAAACAGAGTTAGCATTTACACATCATGACACACTACAGCTCAATTTTTAATGAGTGAATTGTATTTCTCAGTGTGCATGCCATTGCTCTGCCTGATTTTCAATGAATTCTCATTTTACAGAGTTAACTAAGGCACCTCATGACACAGTCCTTAGGACTTGTGTTTCTCAGTGACCAATGTCATTGCTCTGACAAAATAACCCTTTAGACATTTCAGAAAAATTCATTCGCTTCAAATCAATAATAGTTTCATGTACTCAACCAGTTGAAGTCATGTATTCAAAAATGCAGATTTCAGAAGTTTTCAAGATACAGCATGAAACAGATGGTTAAGGTTTATTAAACATGATTCAGATATGTTGAGAGATTTTGAAGTTAGACTCCATGAATACATTAAGCTTAAACCACATGAGTTATTTCAGTCATTCATAAGAATGTATAATAGAAGATTCCTAGTTCAAGAGTTTTCAGATTTATGATCGAGATAGCCCATTGAAATCTTCATGAAAGACTGATAGAATTCTGAAGCCAAATGATACCAATTGTTAGGAGAGATTTTGAAGCTTAGTGTTTTCCGAATATGATCAAGGTTTGTCAACAAAAGTGATAAGAAGGGATATGCAATGAATTCTGACAAATGTATGCATTTGACAACCTATATGCAATGCATTGACTCCCCCTTACAATATGCATCCAAACTCTCTTTTTGGCATTTTCAATATAAGGAGATGCAATGTACTATATGTATGCAGGGACATGCAAAGACTCAATCATTGAATGCTATGCAAGAATATGCAACTTACTCCCCCTGAAAACATGCAATGCTTGCACTGAAAACTGAACATATGATACCAAATGATATCGTGACTTGTGTACAATCAGACTGTCCTATCAGCAAAGTGACCCATGGTACTAGGCGGAGCACTTGGTCTAAAAGACCACCTCACACATAGTAAGAACCTCCAGACAAACTTCCCTGCCTTTTGGTACCTTACCATTTATATACCATTGAGGTCATGCATGATAATTCAACATGCAGTCCTATATGTAATTCAGAATGCTCAGTGAGCTATTGCAACACACAAGTTTCAAGTCACACTCATAGGCAGTTCAGATTTTTTCAGAAAATTCAAAATGCAATATGTTTTCAGAGTTTATGCATTTCAACAATTATCAACCACTTACAAATGGCAGATATGCAAGAATACATCAAACCAGATATGCAATAAGTTTCAAAATGGGAAATGCAGAGAGATTACCTAAACAGTGTGGGAGTGGGGTTTTCATTCTTGAGTGCCTTGGATCATTACCCCTTTTATTCCAGCTTCCAAGGCACACCTGTAGCAGATACATCATTTTAATGTAACAGGTACCCAAGAAACCTTGGGTCCTGGTTTAGCAGTGACACTCCTAGCAGGTTTTCTCAACAGATTTTTCGCATGTTTATCATCACAACACATGATATGACAATTATACATGGAATGCCCTACCTGCCCATAATGATAACAAGAGATAACAGATTTCATGTTCTCCTTGTATACATCAGCATTGGCGTGAACATGGTGTGAGTGAACATGATTAATTCTGTTATTGACATGAAAGATTTTCTTTTCATAACCGGCCAGCCAACAGTTAACAGCTCTGTGGCCTGGCTTTCCACATTCAAAACATACAGTGTATTTTCTTCTAGGACCAAACTTCTTTCCATCAATAATATTTTTATTAATAGGGAAATTAACAAATCCAGAGTTAGTTTTCTTTCCCTGAGCATGCCAGCAGAAGGCAGCAATGTGACCAAACTTTCCACAGCAATAGCATTGAATTTTCTTTTCCTGATCAGTAGAATGTTTCCTAAGATGATTTCTAGGATACTTTCCAACAGCATTTCTTTCATCATTCATCAATGCTACACAGTTATGCATAATGTGGCCAACTTTCCCACAATAGTGACATGTTATAGCCTTTTTATTCACATTCACTTGTTTGACAAGATTGATATTCTCATGAGAGTGTGAATGTGTGTGTGAGCAGTGAGCAGCATGCACATGAAAATCAGAGACATATTTGGACTTATCCAAATCAGCATTTTCCTTTTGTTTTTGAATCTTTTCCTGTTTCTTATCTGAATTTTCAGCCTTCTTAGCAGTGAATTGAAACATAGAAGAACTAGATTGATTAGCTTGTTCAGAGCTTTTTACGAACACAGTTGACTTCTTCTTTTCATTCACTTTCTTATTAACATGCACATACCCAAGTCCTTCTTTCTGAAAATTCACTTTAGAACCAAGCAGCTTATTCAAGTTGTCTTTTCCTTTAACGAATTTTGACAAGGAATTTTTCAGATCTTCAATCTCAAAATTCAATGAAGCAATATTCGCTTCATACTTGGATAGCTCAGATTCACAAACAATCAGCTGTTGTTGCAAAGCATCATTCAGGTTCTTCAGAGTTTCATTTTCTTGTTGAACCATTATTTCAATGTTGTTCTCATTTTCTTTCACAACAGTTTTTCCTTTTTCAATTGACAACCATCTTTCAGAGAAGACAGTATTAAGAACCATTAGCTTTTTATTTTGATCTTTTAGATGAGAATTTTCTTCAATCATCTTATTTTCAAATTCTTCTTTCAATTTCAGTTCAGATTTTAGATTTTCATTTTCAGCCTTTAGACTTGTGATTTCAGCATTTTTCTCTTTTCTTAATTTTCTCTTTTCTGACTTAACTCTTTCATATTTTTCAAGTAAATGCTCATGCATGGCAACTAAATCATCATGACTAATATCCTCGGTCTCAGAGTTTACCTGGGATGAGGACTCATCTGATTGATCACTCCTTCTTGCCATGAGACATTCTTCTCCCTGTTCCACGTGTGTTGTAGTCACTCTATCAAACATTTCCTTTGCAGTGCTACAATCTGAGAAAGAGGAAAAATCATCAGAACCGATTGCAGCCTTCATTAAATTTAGAGCTCTCACATTATCATCATTTTTCAACTTGTGGACATGAGTCCACTTGGACTTATCCTTTGGAAGTTCATGTGGACTGTGAGAGATAACCTTCCACAATTGTGGATTAATAGAGTTAACATGCTTGTGCATACGATATAGCCAGAATTGAATATTTGAACTACTGAATAATGGAGGATGAGCCATGACAGCACAACAGATTAATGCAACAGGAATATTGATGCACTAAAAGCAAATTAGCACCTAAGACCGCAAGATCGATCTGCAGGTCGCTGGACCTTGTATGCAGAAACCTGCTCTGATACCAATTGTTGGGTTCGGTGCAGTATTCAGAGGGGGGGTGAATGAATATAACCCTTTAAAAACCTTTACCCAATTAAAAGGTTATGATGCTCACTAACTATCTAGAGTGCTAACTAGACAGATGTATCAAATCTGAAAGACTAATTAGCAGTAGCACCATTCTTCCACTCAAATAAACTTTCGCTCACTCAACGGATTAAACACTCAGAACAAGATCTGATCAACCACTTGGAGCGCCCCTATGCAAACATCTAGCGGAAGCAAAACATATAGAGAAATCAGACCACTGCACAGAGGTTTTTAGGTGGTTCGGTCCAGCAGACCTACATCCACCCCACACTCAATCCGAGTGTGGCTTCCACTAGCTCACGCTAGAAACCGCAGACTCAGTCTGCAACAGGTGCTGCCACACAGCTTGACCAGGGGAACAACCTCCCCTCTTCCTCCCAACAGGAGGGAACCACTAGTGACACCAGTCACTAGCAAACCAGAGACGCAAGTCTCTCTTCCTCCAGACCGGAGGGAACCCCTGGACTTGAATCCACAAGCCCAGAACTGGAGACAAGTCTCCCTTCCTCCAAACCGGAGGGAACCCACAAGTAGCACCCAGCTACTTGCAACCGGAGATAGCAATCTCCCTTCCTCCAAACCGGAGGGAACCCACAAGTAGCACCCAGCTACTTGCAACCGGAGATGTCAATCTCCCTTCTCCTGAACTAACAGGAAGAACCCCGACCACTCTACAGAGTATCGGAAACACAGCAAACCAGAAAACAAAGGAAAGAATAATAAACGAAAAATGACTTCAGCAAAACAGAAAGCTGAAAAATGAAATGCACAATGTGGCTCTCAACGGAGCTGACTGGCCTGGATTTGATCCACGGTCCAGTAGACAGATCTTCAGGTAAGCTTTTCTTCCTCTTCTCTTCTCTTCTTCTTCTTCTCTTTCACTCTCTCGATCTCTGCTCCTCTATACTCTTCGGCTCACACTTCTATCTCTCTCTTTCTCTTTCTTCTGCTCTCCTCTCACTCTCTACTTCTTCTTCTCTTCACACTCTTCTCGAGCTCTCTACCTCTCTTCTTCTCCTTCTGCTCTTCTTCTTTCTCTTTTCTTCTTCTATCTGGATCGTGGCTCTCTGTATACGCTTTTCTTCTCGCCAACTCGATCACCTTCATCTGTGGACGAAGGTCATATATATAGCAGCAGCAGCAGCATCAGCCACGACGTGTGACCTCCACATTTCCAGCCCTAAGAATTCGGACCACGTGGCAGTCTCTCAGCAGGCTTCATTCCAGCCTCGGATCACGTGCTGCTCAGGTCACTTGGGAATATTTCTTCCTCGGACCTGCAAGGAGATGAAAACCATTACAAACTGAGGGCCACAATAACTAAATCTGCACGAAGTATGTAGTAGTAATTCTAGATGCACTGAGAACGACACGAAGAAGATGAAAACAACACGAGGTAATAAGAAGGACGACACGAGATACATTGTGACAGAACAGACACAACGAAGAGACCGACACGAAGTGAAACAAGAATGACACGAATTGGCAACAAGGAGAACGTTACGAGATACATACGATGACAAAGGCACGAAGTAAAGAAAACGACACGACGTAATAAACATCAAAGAGAACGGCTCGAGAACAACATGGACTGGCAACAGAAACCGACACGAAGTGGTTGCAAACAAGCAAGACACGAGGTCTACGTAAAGCAACACGAAGTGTGGTCAAAGCGAGAACGACACGAGGTCTAATGAGAAAGACCAACATGAAGACGGTGAAAACTGCACGAAGTGAAGAACAACGACACGAAGTATAGTGGTGACAAGAACACACACTACACAGAGAACGACACAAGGTGGTGGCACAGAAAGCAACACGAAGTGCTGCAATGTTCTGCACGCAGTGGAACAAAAACGACACGGAGTGAGTACGACATGGAGACAACAGTAACCGACACGAGGTGAGGTTACTAAGGCGACAACGACACGCGGTGTGGAAAACACGACACGAAGAACACAAAACGGAAAACGACACGAAGTGAAACATGACACGAGGTCTGGGAGACACGACACAAAGTCATAAGAGCGACAGTAACCAACACGAAGTGTGGTTACGAAACATGAACGACACGAAGTGTGGAAACATGACACGAAGTCACAGAAACAACAGTAACCAACACGAAGTGTGGTTACGAAACATGAACGAAGTCACAGAAACACTAACACGAGGTTATGAGAGGAAAAACGATACGAGGTCATGAAAACACAAGACAAAGACAAAAGATGAAATCGACACGGAGTGTAGGAACAACTCAAGACAGACACGGGGTGTGAAAAATAGACACGGCTTGTCACGACACGTGATGAAGCTATGTGAACAGTATAAAACGAATAAAATGACACGAGGAACAACAGTAACCGACTCGGGTTGAAAACAACACGAAGTCGAACAGTAATTGACACGGGGTAACACGACACGAGGTAAAAACGACACGAAGACGAAATTGACACATACTGAAAACAACACGAAGATGAAGGGAACAGTGCAATGTCTAGACTTGAAGTACAGTTAAGTGTACAGACTTCACCAATGAATCACTCACTGTACAGACTTGCTATAGCAGTATGATGTACAGACTTTGATGAACAGTCCAAAGTATGGACTTTCACTGCAAACAACAATGTGTAGACTTCATGTAAAAGCCCAATGTATGGACATTGAAATCGAAGACCGATGTGCAGACTTGACATTGAAGACTAGAGTGCAGACTTTAAGTCTAACTGTGGATGTACAGACTTGAAGAATAAACCAGTGTATAGACTTGAAGATTGAAGGTGATGTATAGATCATGCACATACCAGAAGTCTAACACACACAATATATCAGTCATACACGTTCATTCTCCAGATGATATACAAATCACAATCATGAAGCTATCATCAAAGCACAATGTCAGTAGATAAACTGACTGAGCATATGAAGTCCTGAATGAACATTTCAGCAGGATGACTCACAATGATTAACATCAAACACCAATCATCAAAACCAGATAAATCATTAAAACCACAGCAATGAATGCTTTATGCATCAGTTTAACATGTAGCATGACTGATCATCAAATATGACTCTAAATTGAGCAGCAGGATGACTGAACATTTGATTAACTCACACCAACAATCAATCAACAAAACCATCATCAAAACCACAGGGGCACAACAATTGTGTGTCTAGTTGTGTGTCTAGATGTCAAGTTTACTTTGTCTACGTGTCCTTAGTGTCTTTATCCTTTTTGAGTCACTCATGTAATTAGTGCTATAGTTTTTGAAAGGCACATAAAACGAATTGTCTGAATGAAATCTGTGCTATGATAGCCTTGAATGCAATATCAAATGAATTCTATAATCTGTTGTTTGTCACAATGACTTATGGTTGTCATCATCAAAAAGGGGGAGAATGTTGTGCATCCCTTGGTTTTGATGATGACAATAGGATATGTTTGATTAATCAAGTTCTATCTTGTTTCATAACAAATACAAGTGGTTTGATTGTTCCTTCAAAGTAATGGACTCATGACTATTTGATGATGACAAACAATGTTTTTGATTAACTCAATATAAATCTGATAGTTCAAGTTACTTCTGATAAGTTAAGTAATTTCAAGTTCACTGAAATCCAAGTGGAATCAACAAATCAGAAGAAGTGTCAAAGGCCGCTTGTCGACCAGGGAAGTGGTTATGGTCGACCAACGAACCCAGCCGGAAACACTGACCAATATAAATCTGTGCTATGATAGCCTTGAATGCAATATCAAATGAATTCTATAATCTGTTGTTTGTCACAATGACTTATGGTTGTCATCATCAAAAAGGGGGAGAATGTTGTGCATCCCTTGGTTTTGATGATGACAATAGGATATGTTTGATTAATCAAGTTCTATCTTGTTTCATAACAAATACAAGTGGTTTGATTGTTCCTTCAAAGTAATGGACTCATGACTATTTGATGATGACAAACAATGTTTTTGATTAACTCAATATAAATCTGATAGTTCAAGTTACTTCTGATAAGTTAAGTAATTTCAGGTTCACTGAAATCCAAGTGGAATCAACAAATCAGAAGAAGTGTCAAAGGCCGCTTGTCGACCAGGGAAGTGGTTATGGTCGACCAACGAACCCAGCCAGAAACACTTCAAGTCATCCGTCTTCTGCATGTGCCTTGGCTGTCGACCAAAGCCCCACTTCTGGTCGACCACAGAACAGACAGAGCATCAGACAGAACTGACGGCCATCTGGAATTTGCCCCTTGTCGACCAGCGACAAGGCTGTGGTCGACCACGGGGGACGCGAGTGTCAGCCAGAATGAAACCACCATCAGGACACTGCTCGTTGTCGACCAGGGACAGTGTCATGGTCGACCACGGGTGTTATAGCGTCCAGAACCGAACTCTAACCAAATTCTATTTTGGTTCCTTAAAACCTGCAGATTGTTGTTGCAGGTTGTTGGGTAGTTCAAATGATGAGATTCCGCACGGGAATCAAGGAGAGAATCTTGCTTAGAAGCGGTCAAACTTATTGTAGTGATCGGATTTAACCTTCTCCCTACTTTCTAGCAGATTGACGCTCGATCTGGAATTTGAGCGGGAAGAGCTTCAGGCTTGAAAAAGTATCTGCATAAAAAGTAGAAGGCAACTGATCGCGAAAAAAAGCACACAGAGAGAGCATAGAACAGAAGCTAAGAAACACACCTACATCACAGGACGAAGTGGCTCTCCATCAACCAGAAATCTGCAGAAGACTAAAGGTATTCTCATTGCTGCAGAAGGAAGACTGGGCTTGAAGCTATGCGACCTCCAGCAGCAAAGCAGCTGAGGGCATCCGATTGGAAGTTCTACAGGGAGTCTACTCTTGTTATTTATGTGATTAAGTCCCAGGCTGAATTCTTTACTTTGTTACAAAAGTCTATATTCAGTCCTGTTGCATCATCCCACCTTCTCATCATTTCTATTCATCCTTACACCAAGTGTCAAGCTGTGAGGCAGCGGATTCAAGTTGTGTGTCAGTTGGTACAAGCTGTGTGTCAGCAGGAACAAGCTGTGTGACAGCGGTGTCTTGTGTTTTGGATTGAGATCAGAGGCTCTCATAAGTGAAGCCTTGCTTGAGTTAAGCAAGGGGTGGATGTAAGTCTCGGGAAGAGACTGAACCACCTTAAAAATCCTATCTTGTGGTTTGCTTATGTGTGTGCTTGCTTCTCTATGTGTTTGTTTTCTTCATTGATATCAACATTAGTTCTGTAATTCGTCAATCACCTGCAACTCATTTAGTCAATAGATATTAAATCGAAAAAAGGGGGAAAGATCTATTCACCCCCCCTCTAGATCTATTCAGTCCGTACTCAACAATCGGCTCCCACTCGGTGCGGCCTGGTCTGCAGTCCTGGCTGTCTGCAACCAGCACCTTGTTGGGAGGGGACCTCCCTGCTGGGAAGTCCGACGGAGGTGGGGCAGAGTCGCTGGAAAGTTGGTTGTCTTTGGAATCACAAAGAAGAAGATCCGCCTTGATCGGAGCTCGTAGTTGCCGATGCCGCTGAATCTCGTGGAACTACACAGGGGGCGAATTCTGCAGGCGAGAGAGCTCTTGAATAGGGTCGTGCTCTCGGCTGGGAGGTCAGATTGAGGCGGGACCACCTCGGGTTGAAAGAATGTCGAACTTAGTTCACCTCGATTGAAAATCTCCGCCGAACTTGCTCGGACGGCTTGGTGGCAGCTACTGGATGCTGGCAGGGTCGGACTGAAAGCAAGGGCGGGAGGACAGGTCTGAGTCAGCAGGGGTGTAACTCCCAGGTTCGATGCCGGATTGATGTGGGGCCAGAGTCAACTCGAAGAGAGACGCACCAGGGACATTCCAGAACTGGAATGGCCATGGTCTGATCCCGGGAGCACACCGTCCATTATCCTGAGGTCACGGAGGCGAGGCCACCAGACGGACAGGGAAGCCTTGTCGGGGGTGTATCTCCTAGCTGGGAGTTCAGATTGGGGCAGGTCCCAATGGAAATCTGGGAGTTCAGATCGGGACCGGTCCCAATGGAAATCTGGGAGACCCGTGCTGAGCTCCTCCAAAGGGCCGAAGAATAAGAGGTGGGAGGTGGACGTGGTACTTCCTGTAGTCGACTGCTTGACCAGGGCGCAGGAATGTCGGACTACAGATCAGGCTCAACTTGTCAGGGCTGGTGCTCTCGAACGGTAGCTCCAAATAGGGCGGGGCCAGGCTTGGCTGAAAGTTGGATGACCCTAGATGACCTCCTCTAGAAGGGATGGTCAAGAGATGAGGGATGTGGTCGCGGCAGCCTCTACAAGCAGAACTAGTCGCTGGCCAAACTAGAATTGCGCAGCCGGGCGAGATCAGCTCTTACGAATAGCCCCGAGGTCGAACGAGGGTGACGAAGTTGACTTGGAGACGAAGACGCCAGTGTAGGATGGGTTGCCAGAAGCCTCGTGGATATGCCGTGGCCACTGATTCAAGTCAGTGGATGACCCTGCTGCTATTGTCTCTAGGTGACAGCTAAGATGAGGGATGGGAAATGGGGGTAGATGGGAGGGGAAATTGGGTGCATGGGTGTGGGGGTGACCCCTAGCTATGAGGGGGTCTGGAGGGGGAAAACCAAGGTGAGGAAGGGGGAGAATGGGGGCTGGAGGGGGTTTCTAGTAGGTGGTGGGAGGGGAGTTGCGAATTTGGGTTGGGAGGGAGAGAGGGAAGGAGAGATCTCTCTCCAAGGTTTGAATGTGACTTAATGGGAGTGGTTAATGGGGGTCTTGGGGATGGGAAGGGTTGTGTTGGGGAGTGAAAGGGTGGCTTGGGGAGAGGGGTTCTCTCTTGGGATGGTGGAAGGGTGGTTTGGGAGAATGAAAGGGTGCCTAGGAAAGATGAAAAGTTGCTTAGGGAAGGGGAGAGAGTAATGGGTGGAGTTAATGTTGCATGGGGAGTTGAAAGGATTTGATGAGGTGGCTGATGAGGTGGATAACTAGGGCTGAGGTGGAAGAGAGAGGTGGAGGGGTGGTCTAGAGAGAGAGGGGGTAGAGAGAGAAAATAACATAGGAGAGAGAGAGGGGGGGTTGGGGTATGGGCTTCTCACCCTAGGGCTTCTCACCAAGGAAAACAGTCAATTAAATTTCAAAAAATGCTCAAATATTCATTAGCTTTCTCAAGGGGGGGTTGGGTCTTATTTATAGGAGCCCAACCTTTTATAGGACCAAACTGCTCATGGCATTACACTAAATGACCACTGATATCCTAGAAAGCAAACCCTAGACAAATGACTCAAACGTAGGGAAATATCTTATGGACCTTGGAACATGATTCAAATAAAAGGAAAAATATAATGATATGAGTCAAATAAAAATGGAAAATACATCATATGACTCAAGAAATAGACTGCTAGATCAAGCCGAGTACGTCCGGGGTGATGTGACGGGCTGTGGGTGCTGGAATGGTTGGTGATGTTCCCATCATACCCCCGGGGTGCAGAGAACTCGACTCTGTCGAGTAAGAGCCCTCCCTGCTCTGAGAGTGCTACAGTAGGACCTCCCACAAGTCTTCCGAAGGAGGCCGATCCTTCCACCTAGCGAGGTAGCACTCATACACCTTGCTCTTGGTGGTGGTGACCTGTTCATCCAATATTCTCTCAATTTGCTCACATCGGGCTCTCCGGGCTGATGGTGTGCTCATGGGGGTGGGCGCTCTCTCAAGGGAGGAAGGGGGCCCGATATCCTCACTGGGTACCACCGTGGGGCCCTTGTATGGCACAAGGTCTGCCACAATGAAAGTGGGGCTAACTCCGTACTCCTCAAGGAGGTCTAACTCATAAGCGTTGGTGCCATTGCACCTCAGAATCGTGAGGGGAGCAATGCCACGAGGCCTCAGTTTTGAGATGGCTCTAGGGGAGAGTCTCTGATGTGGGACGGGACAGTGAACCTGGGACTCTAGCTCACGGACGTCCCTATGCGAGGGAAACGCGGGATCTGCGCGGTTGAGAAACCGATAATGAGTCGGGTAGTCAACTCTCTTTCGTGCTCGGATTGGGTCACGGGACGGGTTTCGCTCTCTCTCGCAGTGGTGATAAAAATATTGAGCTAGATTAACCTATCACTCATGCAATGGCAATAGAATACATACGAAATAAGCAAAATGCGAAGAGAGGAGTGGACACAATACCTCCACGCTACCGGGCGTGGGGAAGACGACCCCGGCCAAACTTCGTACTCCTGGAATAGTAAATAGTTAAATTACAGCAATGAATATTTTATAGAGGTAAAGGGCTACAATGGCGACCTAGGAGTAACGGGTTCGGGTTGACGGGCAGCTTCGGTGGTGATGCGCGCCAGCAATTGTGGGGCCCACATCCTGGTCGGAGAGCCGAATGGGCTGGGAGTGGTACCGCTGCGGTGGGGACTACTGGAGGGATGATCCCTTGGAAGGGATAGCACTAGTTCACCTCGTGGAAGGCGAGGTGGCCCGGTTGGGGGTGTTGTGGCTTGCTGTCCACGGACCTGTGGTGTAGTTTCAACACTGCGCGACCCGGCGAGAACAGCTGCTGCAATCAGACCTGAGCTTAGAACGACGTGAGACTAGCGCCATTGGAAAGCTCTCTCAGAGATCTAAAACCCCATGTTGTCACAAGAATTTTAAACTTTATGTATGCTCCGTGGCTGAATTTACAACAGACTGGCTCACAGAACCAGATCAGATAGGGCAGAAAGTGGATCTGCTTGAGAACTCGGTTTGACCGAAGATCAACCGGTGGAGTTTGGATCTAAATTTTTTTTGGATGGTATATGGCAAGGTAAGGAACACGGGGGTAATTTTGTGTAATTTTTGGAGGTAGTTTGATATGGGAAGTGGATTTTCTAACAAGGGTGGGTCGGATCTGGACTGCACAGGACAAAATAGATTAAGGAAAATACAGTGGTTTTTTGGATGGGAAATAAAATTCCTAAAATCACAAAAAAAAATTGGGGACGAAGGATTTGGTGGATAGAACTCCCAGTTCAAATTTCAGCTCAATCTAAAATCGGAAAGGGGGTGAAAGAGGCGAAGAGGTAGCTTGTTGGAACACAGATCTGCACAGGGATAGAATCTGTAGATCGAGAGAAATAAACGGTAAAGGAAGATAAGGAAAGGGGGAAAATGTGAATTTTTTTGTGGAGGCTGGGGGGAACGTGGGGAACTCACCCTCAAAATCTCAGATCGGTCTGATGTAGAGATTGGGAGGAAGAATTCTGACACCAGGCTGCTGTCCAAGGATGGACAGAACTCCGGCGGGTTGGCGGTGGCGGTGCGATGGCGGCTCGAACGGTGGCGGCGGCAGAGCTTCACACTCAGAGATGATATACCACTTGGAATCCACCAAGTTTTCTAGGGAATTCACACTAAGAACACAGCAATCCAGCTGCAAGGGGAGAGGATAGAGAGGGGGCACCCAAGGCTTGCTCTTGGCAAAAATGCAATAAGCTTTTCATTAATTCTATTAAAAATGGAAATACAAGGGATTTATATAAATGTATAAAAGACCAAAACTACCCCTAGATCTAGGGTTTGGGAGGGGCAAATGGGGTATAAGAAATAGTCCTCCCATGTGGTCAAATTACAAGAAATAAATAATAATAAAGGGGGGGTGGGCGCCCCCTTGACCAAGGTGGCCAAGTGGAATTTGACTTGGCTTGGTCCAAGTTCTACCTTGGACCAAAGGGCCCATGGACCTAGGTGGACCAATAGGAAAGGGGATGTGGGACCCTACTGGATCCTACTGGACCTACTGACATTTTACATAGAAACCCAAAGGCCTTTTTGCAAAGAAACCCAAAGATTCCTAAAGACTAACAAATTGGCGTATAATGCCTTACAATTACAAACCCAAATAGCTAAGGATATAAATATAAACAAAAAGGACACAAATGAAAAATAAAATATTAGTGCTCGGTGTTAATTCTCATCAATTTTCCCCGGGTTGGAAGAACTCGACCCCGTCGAGTAAGGGGTGCGGCTGCCCGTTGCTCGTGTGGCTCCGGCGTATCTGTCACCGACCAGGTAGTGCGGAGTACGCTCCACTCCAAGTAATCGTCACCTGCTCATCCCGTATATATTCGATATGCTCACACTACTGTGGGAATGAGGCTAGTGGTGGACACTCCGGGGTGGGGTCACTCTCAAGGAAAGGAGACGGCTCAATGACTCACTAGGAATCACTGATGGGTCCCTTTAGGTGACTAGATCCGAGACATAGAATGGTAGAGCCGATCCCAAATTCCGGCAAGTCTACAACGTACGCAATAGACCTGACTTGCCTCGCACTCGAAAGGGACTGACATCGCGAGCGTACATAAGACCAACTATGCGACTCCTAATATGCTCGACACATGTATGCATAGACTCTAAGCAAATAAAGAAAAACATAGACTCACACAAGACCCTAAACAAACCTACTGTTAGTCTGACCCATACATATGCAATGGTGGACCAGGACATCCGAATGTGTGCCATGCATACACAAGACGTAACCAAATGTTGGTGGAATCATGGAATCCTGGAGATCCTAGGAAGCACCATTCATGGACTGAAGTCCTCTTGGGCTCGAGTGTGAGAGATTTGAGTAGGCCTGGGGAGTCGAATGCACCTTCTTCGTCACCCCTATATGATGACCGCGGCACGGACCCCTGGCTGAGTGTAGGTGGACTGGCCCATGGGGAAGGGGTGTGGTAGTGGACTCCCGTGAAGAAGGGGAGTAGATATGGTCGGTCATAAGGTTCTCTAGGGAAGGGATCGAAGGGATCAAAGAAAGTGCTACCCCTCGAACTGGGTTCCCACATGTCACGGTCCCATGTCAGAAATTCTTGAAGGTGTGGATCCTCACCTTCATCAGTTATGGCAAGAGGGATGGTGATCTCATGGAGAAAGTATGGTTCCTCCCATGGGACAAGTGAAATGAAATACGGATCATCAAGAATGGGGAAGAACAATAGGACTCGGAGGTGATATGACCCACGGTGTAGACCAAGATAATGGATCCCAAAGTCGGGAGCATGAAGCTATGACTATAGGGTTGGTCAGACCCGAATGCCAACATATATGTCAGCTCCCATTGACATCCTAAACTCCTTAGTAGATCCTTCAAACTTTCTACGAAGCATAAGGACCAAAAAGTGATGTGAAAGGAGTTAATGGGGACTACTGGGAGTGCTAGGTCCATGGATGGGTAGTATGGTGTCCTAGGGACCAAGCCTTTCTTGAGCCAGCTAAGTAGTGACTCGTCTATGAGTAGCTTTCTTGGTAGAAGTACGGGTGGATCCGGCTGAGGTGGCTCCGAATAAAGATCAGAAGGTAAGGGTGGTGGCAATGGAGCTCTCATGGGTGGGGAAGGAATGTCCTCCTCGAGGGGAAGAGGTCCTAGGGGTGGCACCGGGTTGGGAGGCTCGGGCAGGAGTCTGTCAATTTGAGTACACATCCTATCCAACCGATTCGAAATGGTTTTGAAGAGTTCGGCAATGGTGGGGTTTGGAGTAGGGGTATCAGGATGGACTCACCCATAATGACTCGGCCTAGTATTGGGCTTAGGCTCGTCTACATGTGGGGCTCTTTGCTTCCGACTATGACCCACTAAGTTGGAGGTGATTGGGTGGGGTCGGTTGGAGGTGACTAGGCCGGGTAGGTAGACCATTCTAAGCTCGCCCTTCATCTCACGCCAATACTCTATAGACCATTGCCTCCTAATTTCCCTCAAGTATTCTATGTCCCTCCATTGTTTGGCGGCTTCGTAAAAAAGTCACCTTGTAGCAAAGTTGACTTGCATGGCATTGGACATAATATAACACTAAGTATTTGTCCATAGCGGCTTCCCACTCTAGGTAGTCTGTAGCAACCCTGATAAAAACAAGATTTTTAAATAAATCAAATTAAAATAAAAGATAAGTAAAGAGATGACAAAGAGCCTAAATGAGTAAATCATTGATCAAGAGGAAAATAACGCCTTTTATCATGGCGCTGATTCAAAAGGAAACGCCTCTGTATAAGGCGTTAATTTAAAAGGGACGCCTAGACAATAGGGCGTCAAATTTCAAACGACGAGAAAAATAAAATTAAGGAAAGGAAATGAAACGCCCTCTACATGGGCGCGTTTACATAAGTAACGACGCTCGACAAGGCGTCAATTTAAATTCGATGCCCTCGCTTAAGACGTTAATTCAGTTCGAGTTTCGTTCGACCCAGGAGTCTATCCAGGGCAAGTTATGGATAACTACGTCGAAAGTGGAGTATGGTAAGGACTCTATCATGGAAGTATTACTTCCAATACAACTCTAACCCTATTAGGATTCCCAAAATCCTATAAATACCCTCCTGATTGATCCAGATCGCTATTTGGCGATTTGAGCTATCGTTCTGCTGAAAGGAGAGGTTTTATTCTTCTTATTGTTTCCTTCAAACCACAGGAGCATGAGGATTCTAATGCTTCTTCATTTTCTTCTATCACAGATTGAGGAGCTCCTATCTTCCTTAAAGAACGAGGGTTCTTCATCCGTGGGTAGATTACCTATCAAGTTTTCCTATCAAACGTGAAGAATCGGTAAGTCTTCTTCATCCTTTGACATCAACCGTATACTATAAAGGCTAATTAATCCTCTTCTCATTTTTTCCCCTCGTACAGCCCAACACCCGTGAAAGGAGGAAGTTTTCCTCTATTTTTTTTGCAACGGCTGTTTCTTCTCTGTTGCTGTCTCTGCTTCTGCATTAGAAACAGAGCATCGGATTCTCATCAAGTCCTTCACGTTACTTAAAGAGATCACCAGTTGATAATCATCAGGTAGGTTTTCTCAAGAAACGTAGCCCAAATTAATTTAAAATCCTTAATAAAATCATATGTTATCCATGCATATAGTTTCATCGTGGTTTTAAGTGTTTTCTGTAAAATTTTGAAAGAAGCGACCCTGACAAGGGCGCTAATTCTTGTTTTGACGCCCAGCCCAGAAGTCGTCAATAACATGTAATTAATAAATACCCACGTTTAAAATTTAATATCTATGTAACCATGAATCTAGTATATTGCATGAGTATACCTGTGAAATCTTGCTATTTTTCCTGTCATGATCATGTACCCTTTTTCCTGAAATTTTATTATATGAAATTTAGAAAATTGTTGGATTAACGACCTGCACAAGGTCGTCTCTTATTAAACTGACGCCCCAGACCAGGGCGCTAATTGAAAAGTAACGCCCCTGTCCAGGGCGCGTTTTTGTAGAAATTCCAGAATATTGAGTTTCTGCAGAATAGAAATATTGAAGGGACGACTAATGTATAAGTCGTCAGATTGTGAATAAACGCCCCTATAGAAGGCGTTAATTTGATAAGTAATGACTTAGATTAAGTCGCTATTTTCCTGTGACACTATTTTACAATGTTACTGTTAACCGAGGGTTTTGTATGTATATATATATATATATATATATATATATATATATATATATATATATCTATATATATCGGCACTATATTCCAATCCATGAATATAGTCTCACGTTTCATGATGTTTTAACGTTACCCCTTAACTCTCATTGACATACAAGCTCTCCATTGGACATTCTGTTCCTTTGGACTAGCGAGTTAGTCATAGAGACCTCCATAAGACTCCTAGAGCCTTGGATTCCCTCAAGGCCGACTGAGCTGGTTGTACTATAAAAACCCATTACACTCTTTTGCCATGTCACTCTATGGAAACATGGTATACCGGCCCTCATGTTATACAAAGTGCGTATCATGAGAATTCTCTTAATGGGATGAGGTTATCATGCCATTTGATGCTGTTCTTGTAAACCCCAATTCTATATCAACATCGTTATGGTGTTCTTGTAAACCCCAATTCTATATTCAACATGATGTTCTTGTGGACCTCAATTCTATATAAAGAGTGTCCATATTTGCTTGTCATGGTACCCAAGTTAGGGAACCAATTCCACCTAGTTTCATCGATAATCGTGATTGTACCGTTATTATCGTCATTC
This sequence comes from Amorphophallus konjac, assembly GCA_022559845.1. Lineage (NCBI taxonomy): Eukaryota > Viridiplantae > Streptophyta > Magnoliopsida > Alismatales > Araceae > Amorphophallus > Amorphophallus konjac. The sequence goes on from CM040122.1 coordinate 211,617,531, forward strand.
TATGTCAAGTATTATACTTTTGGACTCTATTCTATCCAAGTTATCCTATGTATCTACAAGCTTTATTCTTGAAATTCCATATTGGCTATATACAAAAGTTGATGTTAAAATACATGATTAATGCCTGCACATATAGGGCCCGATCTGGTCCTGGGAGGAGCACCCGAAAGTACTTGTGCCCATGGGAGTTGATTGATCACGGTATTGGCATTATACCGAAGTGCATGACTAGCTTGATTGAACATTCCACAAATCTTGTACTTGACTTGATATTACGTGACTTGCGTGGCCCGAAAAGGGTAAATGTATACTTGCTTGACTTGAAACAAAATAGCCAAATTCCAACGTGCCATGATGAGTTTACTTGCTTGAATATCTTGATCTCTTTTGATATAAGTTCTTGAAAGTTCATGACTAGTTCTTCTTGCTATCGTATTGTTATACACTCTCTCTATCTTGTCGTTTTATGCGAGCATGCATAGCTATAGTGCATTCATGAAAGATGTAATCACTTAAACCCCTTGCTAGTTCTTGAGATATAATTTCCTACTGAGCGTTCGCTCACCTAGTGTTTCCCTACTTTTCAGGTATGTCCGACGATGAGGGAACTCAAACGGATGGGGAAAATCAAGAGTGAAAGAGATAGAGCTTCTTCCGTGTTATCTAGTCTTTTTCATATTTTCTTGAGTCAACCTTGTATTTTTCCTTTATTTTAGTTAGTACTTCAAGGTTTGTAATAGACATATTCTTATAAAGGAATAAAGGACTGTGTTATCTTTACTTTCGCGCATCTCTGATTTTTGGTGTCGAATACACTAATACTCTGATTGACATGATTGATATAAACTCGTCGCGCATCTCCGGGTACCTTCCGCGCTTGGGGCGTGACAGTTTTTGTGGTATCAGAGCCTAGGGTATTCAATTCCTAGGAAAACCCAAGTCCAAGGATAGGTTTAACCTTTAACCGGTGAGATTGGGTAGAACCAAGGGTTAAAGTTAACATAGAAATGCTAGCTTCTAAACGAGATCACGTATTGATCTAGTTATTGTAATTGTAGGATGATGGCTGCCGAACGTGCTCAGTGGCGCAACATGCAGCGTACACTTCAAGGCATGACTCAGGTGCTGCAACAAGTAGCACAAGGAGGTGCACAACGAGCCGAAAGTCTCCACCAAGTCTTTAAAAACATGAACCCGCCCAAATTCATGGGTTCTACTGATCCGGATGACGCAGAGCACTGGATCAGGGAGACGGAGTGTAAATTCCGTGTTATGTAGTGCACGGATCAAGATAAAGTCTTATTAGCTACCTTTCAGTTAGAAAGGGATGCCCGATGCTGGTGGGAATCAATAGAAGCTACTTTAAATCAAGACCAAATTACTTGGGAGGAATTTGTTGAACATTTCAACAATAAATATTTTTCAGACCGAGTCCAAGAAAAGAAAGCTACCGAATTTTCCGCACTCAAGCAACGGTCATTATCGGTGGTGGAGTACGAGGCACAATTCTCTAGATTGTCTCGGTATGCTAAGCACTTAGTTAGCACCAAGAAGATGAAATCTAGGAGGTTCTTAAAAGGGCTCAGGCCCCAATATATTACCCAGCTGGCACCAATGGATATTCAGGTCTACTCAGAGATAGTACGCCGAGCTCAATTGTTAGAAGATGCCACGGAGCTATCAGATAGAATCCGTGGGAAGGATAAGAAGGAACAAGTTACAAGTTCGGGTTCCTTTAAACCCAACTTCAAGAAGAGGCCTAGCACTGGAGGTACTTCTTCTCAAGACCAAAAATTTAAGAATACCAAGCCCTTCTCTATCACTACTACACCTTCGAATATAATATGCAAGCATTGTGATAAGGCTGGTCATAAAGTTGAAGAGTGCTTGAGGAAACGTGGAGCATGTCTCCGTTGCGGGAGCCGTGAGCATCGGATTCCCGATTGCCCATTACGTAATGATCAAACCGGTGACGAAAAGCGCCCGGTAACCAAGAACGCTCGTCTTCACGCAATTAAGGAGACCGAAGAAGAAGAAGGCGGACTAGTAGAAGGTACACTGAAAGTTTGTTCCAAGTATGCACATGTCTTATTTGAAACGGGTGCATCACATTCTTTTATTTCCAAGAAGTTTGCTAACCCACTACCTATGGAACCGGAATGGATGAAAATAATTTTATCTACTCCTCTCGGAAATGAAACCGATATTACTCACCATTATCAAAACTGTGAAGTCTTGGTAAAAGGAAGAAATCTTCCTATCGATCTCATATGTTTAGATCTAAAGGAGTATGATGTCATATTGGGAGCGGATTGGTTATCCAAATACCAGGCAACAGTCGATTGCCGCAATAGCAAGGTTACTTTCAAGGACTTTCCAGAACTAGTCTATTCTAGCCCTAAGAGTCGGAGCGAGTCACCTCTTATTTCGGCTCTCCGAGCTAGCAAGCTAATAAGGAAAGGATGTGTATCTTTCCTTGCATTTGTCACGATTAAGGAGGCTCAGGAAACTAAGATAGAAGATATCCCAGTTGTGCAAGAATTTCTGGATGTGTTTCCGGAAGACTTGCCTGGATTACCCCCACAAAGAGAAGTGGCCTTCACCATCGACTTAGTCCCTGGTGCTGGACCTGTTTCTAAGACACCTTATAGAATGTCCCCTGCTGAACTCAAGGAGTTAAAGGAGCAATTAATGGAACTTCTTAAGAAGGGATTCATTAGACCGAGTACTTCCCCGTGGGGAGCGCCTGTGCTATTTGTAAAGAAGAAGGATGGATCCATGAGACTATGCATCGACTATCGACAGTTGAATCATCTCACTATCAAGAACAAGTATCCACTACCGAGAATCGATGAGTTATTTGATCAAATATCTGGATCCAAGTATTTTTCAAAGATTGATCTCAGGTCAGGATATCACCAACTAAGGATCAAGGATGATGACATTCATAAAACCGCATTCAGAAGCAGGTATGGCCATTATGAGTTTGTTGTTATGCCTTTTGGACTAACAAATGCCTCTGCTGCCTTTATGCAGTTAATGAATAGTATATTCAGACCTTATTTAGATCAATTCGTGGTGGTCTTCATCGATGATATATTAATTTATTCCAAGACTAAGGAAGAGCATGAGGAGCATTTGAGGATTGCATTACAAATATTAAGGACAAACCGATTATATGCCAAACTCAGCAAGTGTGAGTTCTGGCTTGAGGAAGTGACTTTTCTCGAACATGTTATATCAAAGGATGGCTTATCAGTAGATCCATCAAAAGTTGAAGCTGTGAAGAATTGGGAAAGACCGACCAATGCTAGTGAGATCCAAAGTTTCTTAGGTCTTGCGGGCTACTATCGGCGATTCATCAAGGATTTCTCCAAGATAGCCGTACCACTCACTAGGCTAACTCGCAAGGAGATCCGTTATGAATGGAGTGAGGAATGTGAAAGAAGCTTCCAAAATCTCAAGGATCATCTAACTACAGCTCCGGTCTTAGCATTACCAATGGAAGGAGAGAAATTCGAGGTATACACTGATGCTTCTGGCATTGGCCTCGGATGTGTTCTAATGCAACAAGGAAAGGTTATAGCTTATTCTTCTCGTCAATTGAAGAAGCATGAAGAGAACTACCACGTCCATGACTTAGAATTAGTAGCGGTAGTATTTGCACTAAAGATCTGGAGACATTATCTATATGGAGTGCAGTTTACTGTATACTCTGATCACAAGAGTCTCAAGTATCTCTTTTCACAAAAGGAACTAAATATGAGGCAAAGACGTTGGATAGAATATCTCAAGGACTTCGACTTCAATATACAATATCATCCCGGAAAGGGTAACCATGTAGCAGATGCCCTTAGTCGAAAGCCGAGAGCACTGTTAGCCAATTGTATGATTCAAGAATGGAAATTGCTGGAGCAATTATCTGAACTCAATATAAGCATGGACACAGACTTCAAAAGTGTCACATTGTCTCACATAAGCATTCGTCCAGACCTATTATCTGAAATACAAGCACTTCAGGATAATGACCCAATATTAGTGGAAATCAAGGGCAAACTAGAAGGACAATCTGATTTCCAAGTAACTTGTGAAGGAAGATTAATATTCAGGAATAGAACTTGCATACCGGATTGTCCCGAGTTAAAGAAGAAGATATTAGATGAAGCTCATAGATCAAGGTACACGATTCATCCTAGATCTACCAAAATGTACCAAGATGTGAAGAGGAATTTTTTGTGGCCCAACATGAAAATGGAAATAGCAGACTATGTATCACGCTGTCTCACTTGCCAACAGGTCAAGGCGGAACACCAAAAGCCTGCTGGAAAATTACATCCTCTAGATATTCCCAAATGGAAGTGGGAGAATATTAGCATGGATTTCATTATGGGTTTATCTAAATCAAAAGGAGGACATGATGGAATATGGGTTATTATTGACCGATTGACTAAATCGGCGCATTTCTTGCCAATAAAGAGCCGATGGTCAATTGATGTTTTGGCTGCATTATACATCAAGGATATAGTCAGATTACATGGTATTCCTGTTTCAATCGTGTCTGACAGAGATCCCCGTTTTACTTCTCTTTTTTGGAAGGGACTACACCATTCGTTGGGAACAAGGCTTAACTTTAGTACAGCTTTTCATCCTCAAACGGATGGTCAGACCGAGAGAACTAATCAGGTAGTTGAAGATACGCTCAGAGCTTGCATCATTGATTTCGATGCAAGCTGGCATGATCACTTGCCGTTGGTGGAATTTGCATACAATAATAGCTACCAGGCAAGTATACAAATGGCACCTTTCGAAGCTTTATACGGAAGGAGTTGCCGATCACCCTTATGTTGGGACGAAGTTGGAGAGAAACAACTACTAGGTCCAGACATGGTAAGGGATACCACTGAGAAGATACAATTGATTAGAGAAAGACTGCGAGTTGCTCAGTCTAGGCAAAAGGCTTATGCCGATACAAGAAGGTGAGATCTTGAATTCCAAATTGGAGATCATGTATTTCTCAAGATATCACCTGGACGTGGCATACGGAGATTTGGTGTTAAAGGCAAGCTTACACCAAGATTCATCGGACCCTTCGAGATACTGGAACGAGTTGGCGAGGTTGCTTATCGCATCGCATTGCGTCCTCAACTGTCCGATGTACATAATGTATTCCACATATCTATGTTGAAGAAGTATGTACACGATCCATCACATATTATTGATCATGGAGACTTAGTGATCCAGAAGGATCTCACATATGAGCAGAAGCCTATGAAAATACTAGATCGTGAAGTACGTACCCAAAGGAATAAGGTTATTCCCATGCTTAAGGTACAATGGAATAAGAACTCCGAATATGAAGCTACATGGGAGACCGAGGAATCCATGAGGAAGCGATTTCCAGAATTATTTTAAGGTATATACTCTACACTCTCCACTTATATATACTATTGAATTTGGGGACCAAATTCTTTTAAGTGGGGGAGGGTGTAGCAACCCTGATAAAAACAAGATTTTTAAATAAATCAAATTAAAATAAAAGATAAGTAAAGAGATGACAAAGAGCCTAAATGAGTAAATCATTGATCAAGAGGAAAATAACGCCTTTTATCAAGGCGCTGATTCAAAAGGAAACGCCTCTGTATAAGGCGTTAATTTAAAAGGGACGCTAGACAATAGGGCGTCAAATTTCAAACGATGGGAAAAATAAAATTAAGGAAAGGAAATGAAACGCCCTCTACATGGGCGCGTTTACATAAGTAACGACGCTCGACAAGGCGTCAATTTAAATTCGACGCCCTCGCTTAAGACGTTAATTCAGTTCGAGTTTCGTTCGACCCAGGAGTCTATCCAGGGCAAGTTATGGATAACTACGTCGAAGGTGGAGTATGGTAAGGACTCTATCATGGAAGTATTACTTCCAATACAACTCTAACCCTATTAGGATTCCCAAAATCCTATAAATACCCTCCTGATCGATCCAGATCGCTATTTGGCGATTTGAGCTATCGTTCTGCTGAAAGGAGAGGTTTTATTCTTCTTATTGTTTCCTTCAAACCACAGGAGCATGAGGATTCTAATGCTTCTTCATTTTCTTCTATCACAGATTGAGGAGCTCCTATCTTCCTTAAAGAACGAGGGTTCTTCATCCGTGGGTAGATTACCTATCAAGTTTTCCTATCAAACGTGAAGAATCGGTAAGTCTTCTTCATCCTTTGACATCAACCGTATACTATAAAGGCTAATTAATCCTCTTCTCATTTTTTCCCCTCGTACAGCCCAACACCCGTGAAAGGAGGAAGTTTTCCTCTATTTTTTTTGCAACGGCTGTTTCTTCTCTGTTGCTGTCTCTGCTTCTGCATTAGAAACAGAGCGTCGGATTCTCATCAAGTCCTTCACGTTACTTCAAGAGATCACCAGTTGATAATCATCAGGTAGGTTTTCTCAAGAAACGTAGCCCAAATTAATTTAAGATCCTTAATAAAATCATATGTTATCCATGCATATAGTTTCATCGTGGTTTTAAGTGTTTTCTGTAAAATTTTGAAAGAAGCGACCGTGACAAGGGTGCTAATTCTTGTTTTGACGCCCTGCCCAGAAGTCGTCAATTACATGTAATTAATAAATACCCACGTTTAAAATTTAATATCTATGTAACCATGAATCTAATATATTGCATGAGTATACCTGTGAAATCCTGCTATTTTTCCTGTCATGATCATGTACCCTTTTTCCTGAAATTTTATTATATGAAATTTGGAAAATTGTTGGATTAACGACCTGCACAAGGTCGTCTCTTATTAAACTGACGCCCCAGACCAGGGCGCTAATTGAAAAGTAACGCCCCTGTCTAGGGCGCATTTTTGTTAAAATTCTAGAATATTGAGTTTCTGCAGAATAGAAATATTGAAGGGACGACTAATGTATAAGTCGTCAGATTGTGAATAAACGCCCCTATAGAAGGCGTTAATTTGATAAGTAATGACTTAGATTAAGTCACTATTTTCCTGTGACACTATTTTACAATGTTACTGTTAACCGAGGGTTTTGTATATATATATATATATATATCGGCACTATATTCCAGTCCGTGAATATAGTCCCACGTTTCATGATGTTTTAACGTTACCCCTTAACTCTCATTGACATACAAGCTCTCCATTGGACATTCCGTTCCTTTGGACTAGCGAGTTAGTCATAGAGACCTCCATAAGACTCCTCGAGCCTTGGATTCCCTCAAGGCCGACTGAGCTGGTTGTACCATAAAAACCCATTACACTCTTTTGCCATGTCACTCTATGGAAACATGGTATACCGGCCCTCATGTTATGCAAAGTGTGTATCATGAGAATTCTCTTAATGGGATGAGGTTATCATGCCATTTGATGCTGTTCTTGTAAACCCCAATTCTATATCAATATCGTTATGGTGTTCTTGTAAACCCCAACTCTATATTCAACATGATGTTCTTGTGGACCTCAATTCTATATTAAGAATGAGGACGTCTTGCCATTGATGTGCTGTTCATGTGGACCTCAATTCTATATAAAGAGTGTCCATATTTGCTTGTCATGGTACCCAAGTTAGGGAACCAATTCCACCTAGTTTCATCGATAATCGTGATTATACCGTTATTATCATCATTCTATGTCAAGTATCATACTTTTGGACTCTATTCTATCCAAGTTATCCTACGTATCTACAAGCTTTATTCTTGAAATTCCATATTGGCTATATACAAAAGTGGATGTTAAAATACATGATTAATGCCTGCGCATATAGGGCCCGATCTGGTCCTGGGAGGAGCACCCGAAAGTACTTATGCCCATGGGAGTTGATTGATCACAGTATTGGCATTATACCGAAGTGCATGACTAGCTTGATTGAACATTCCACAAATCTTGTACTTGTACTTGACTTGATATTACGTGACTTGCGTGGCCCGAAAAGGGTAAATGTATACTTGCTTGACTTGAAACAAAATAGCCAAATTCCAACGTGCCATGATGAGTTTACTTGCTTGAATACCTTGATCTCTTTTGATATAAGTTCTTGAAAGTTCATGACTAGTTCTTCTTGCTATCGTATTGTTATACACTCTCTTTATCTTGTCGTTTTATGCGAGCATGCATAGCTATAGTGCATTCATGAAAGATGTAATCACTTAAACCCCTTTCTAGTTCTTGAGATATAATTTCCTTCTGAGCGTTCACTCACCTAGTGTTTCCCTTCTTTTCAGGTAAGTCTGACGATGAGGGAACTCAAACAGATGGGGAAAATCAAGAGTGAAAGAGATAGAGCTTCTTCCGTGTTATCTAGTCTTTTTCAAATTTTCTTGAGTCAACCTTGTATTTTTCCTTTATTTTAGTTAGTACTTCAAGGTTTGTAATAGACATATTCTTATAAAGGAATAAAGGACTGGGTTATCTTTACTTTCGCGCATCTCTGATTTTTGGTGTCGAATACACTAATACTCTGATTGACATGATTGATATAAATTCGTCGCGCATCTCTGGGTACCTTCCGCGCTCGGGGCGTGACATAGTCGCTCGGGACCTTAGAGCCATAGAAGTCCGGGGCTTCGGGCCTACGGAGGTGGTGGGACTGGGTTTCCTATCCTTGGGCGTGTCGCCACCATGCATATGTTGTGTGCTTTTGGGGATCCATGGGACACGGGGAGCTATAGGATGGCCATGCCGACACTTGGTGACAAGACACTAGACACGACCCTAAACACTAATGCAAAGTTGGAATGCAGACTCAACTACAAACCTAGACTCAACCAGTATCCGGTACGTGACGGAGGTTTGATCCGGAGATCACACTCACGCAAGTGTCCTACCTTCCCGATAGACGTAACCTATCATTCCGGGAACACTTTTTGATATACCGAATAAAGGAATGCAAATGCAACCTTGGACCGACTTAGACTCTCTCTAGACTTAAATGGCCTTTTTTCTTATTTTTAATCAAAGACTACCCTAGACTCAACCTTCTGCTCTGATACCAATTTGATGCGGGATGAGACAGCGAACCTGGGACTCTAGCTCGCGGACGTCCCTATGCGAGGGAAACACGGGATCTGCGCGGTTGAGAAATCGGCAATGAGTCGGGTAGTCAACTCTCTTTCATGCCCGGATCGGGTCACGGGATGGATTTTGCTCTCTCTCGCAGCGGTGATAAAAATATCGGGCTAGATTAACCTATCACTCATATAGCGGCAATAGAATACATACGAAATAAGCAAAATGCGAAGAGAGGAGCGGACATGATACCTCCATGCTACCGGGCGTGGGGAAGATGACCTCGACCGAACTTCATACTCTCGAAATAGTAATTAATTAAATTACAGTAATGAATATGACTGTCCACTCCATGCAGGGAGGTAAAGGGCTAAAATGGTGACCGAGGAGTAACGGGTTTGGGTTGACGGGCAGCGATTTGGGCAGCTCTGGTGGTGACGCGCGCCACCAATTGTGGGGCCCACGTCCTGGTCAGAGGGCCGAACGGGCTGGGAGTGGTACCGCTGCGATGGGGACTCCTGGATGGATGATCCCTCGGAGGGGATCCTGTTGGTTTGCCTCGTGGAAGGCGTGGCGGCCCGGTTGGGGGCGTTGTGGCTTGCTGTCCACGGACCTATGGTGCAGTTTTAGCATTGCGCGACCCAACGAGAACAGCTGCTGGGATCAGACCTGAGCTCAGAACGACATGAGACTAGCGCCGTTGGAAAGCTCTCCCAGAGATCTACAACCCCATGTTGTCACATGAATTTTAATCTCTATGTATGCTCCGTGGCTGAATTTACAACAGACTAGCTCACAGAACTAGATCAGACAGGGCAGAAAGTAGATCTGCCTGAGAACTCGGTTTGACCGAAGATCAAACGGTGGAGTTTGGATCTAAATTTTTTATGGATGCTATATGGCAAGGTAAAGAACACGGGGGTAATTTTTGTGTAATTTTTGGAGGTAGTTTGATATGGGAAATAGATTTTCTAACAGGGGTGGGTCGGATCTGGACTACACAGAACAGAATAGATTTAGAAAAATGCAGTGATTTTTTGGATGGGAAATAAAATTCCTAAAATCACAAAAAAATTGGGGATGAAATATTTGGTGGACAGAACTCCTAGTTAAAATTTCAGCTCAATCGGAAATCTGAAAGGGGGTGAAAGGGGCGAAGAGGTAGCTTGCTGGAACAAAGATCTACATAGAGACATAATCTGTAGATCGGGGGAAATAAACAGTAAAGGAAGGTAAACAAAGGAGGGAAAATGTGAATTTTTTTGTGGAGGTTACGGGGAACGTGGGGAACTCACCCTCAAAATCTCAGATTGATCTGATCTAGAGATTGGGAGGAAGAATTTCGACACCAGGCTGCTATCCAGGGGTGGACGGAACTCCGGCGGGTTGGCGGTGGCGCTGCGATGGCGGCTCGAACGGCGGCGGCGGCGGCGAAGCTTCACACTCAGAGATGATATACCACTTGGAATCCACCAAGTTTTCTAGGGAATCCACCCTAAGAACACAACAATCCAACTGCAAGGGGAGAGGAGAGAGAGGGGGCGCCCAAGGCTTGCTCTTGCCAAAAATGCAATAAGCTTTTCATTAATTCTTCTCATTAATTCTATCAAAAATAGAAATACAAGGGATTTATCGAAATGTATAAAAGGCCAAAACTACCCCTAGATCGAGGGTTAGGGAGGGGCAAATGGGGTATAGGAAATAGTCCTCCCATGTGGTCAAATTATAAGAAATCAGGAATAATAAAGGGGGGGGCCTTGACCAAGGTGGCCAACTGGAATTTGACTTGGCTTGGTCCAAGTTCTACCTTGGACCAAAGACCAACATAAAGGGCCCATGGATCTAGGTGGACCAATGGAAAAGGGGATGGGGGACCTTGCTGGACCATGCTGGACTTACTTACATTTTACATAGAAACCCAAAGGCCTTTTTGCAAAGAAACCCAAAGATTCCTAAAGACTAACAAATTGGCTTATAATGCCTTACACTTGCAAACCCAATTAGCCAATGATATAAATATAAATAAAAAGGACACAAATGTAAAATAAAATATTAGTGCTCGGTGTTGATTCCCATCAGTCGCTCATTCCTCACCATCCCGGAATCTCCCACTTGGACTTTTTGGTGGCGCCGGTGCGAGTCAGCCTGCCTCTTTTAAATTTTGTTGCTCTTGTTGATGTGCTTGCAAAGGTTATTATGCAACTTTGTGAATGCTGACTTTCTAGTGGGTAATGGGGGTCCTGGACAACCAAAAGTGGACCTAGCATGTCTAGACTCCCTATCAATGGTGTTGAAGATTGGGGGGCCTGGGCATCTAAATGCAGCTCTATCATGCAAGGGTTTCCTATCGAAGGTTGGTGGACCAGGGCACCCGAATGTGGATCCAACATGCATGGGTCCCATATCAAAGTCTGGAGGGCCGGGGCATCCAACTGCGGCTGCAATATGTGGGAAGTCCCGACCTACTTGGATGGGTAGGGAGGGTCGATGAACCCGAATGCACTAGCCCTATATAACCTTAGACATAGTGATGCATGAGACTCCAACCTCTTATGTTCTTGATGGACCCTTGGATGATTGACTTGTGAGGGGATAAGGTAGTGGCTTTCTTTGACGGATTGGGGTGGGGTTTGTGGGTTGAAGGGGTCCCAAAATGAGGGATCAAAAGGGTCAAGAAAGGTCATGCTTTTGGTGACGTGATCCTCATCTAACCCTTGACAAGAGAAGGCACATTCTACAAGTTTTCCAATGTGTGTTGGGCCTAGGGGTGGGTATTACTCGTCCTAAGGGCTTGGTTTGGGACCCACGAGGTATGTAGTGGTGGTGAAGCAATGGGTAAGGGCTGGATTGGGCATAATGGAATGGCCTTTAGGAAAGGATGGGTAGTAGATAAGGGTGATGGAAGGAAAGGGGACATGTTGGCATTGGAGTTCCCAAGGGAATGGGTCGAAAGGATCAAGGAACCTTGGGACTTCGGGGATGTGCATCTCACTTAAATCCTCAAATTGGATCGGCCTAGTCATAAGATCCCCAATGTGTGTTAGGTCCTCCCTAAGTGTAAAGGGCGGTGGGACATTGGCCTCAATGGGATGGATCGGCTTCCTACCCGAGATAATAAGTTATAGATTATGGATAAGGTAGGGTTCCTCGGGTGTAGGGAGTAGTAAAAGGAGGTCACTAGTGTAGCAACCCACAATGCAGACTGAGGTGATGGACCCGACACATAAGTGAATGAGGTCAAGCCTCTTAGGTCGGCCGGTTCCCAGATCCAACATGCTAGTCAGCTCAAGTTGCCATTCTAGGCCCTTGATAAGATCATCCAAAGTCACTACCTCATAGTAGGATTGGAATGTGGTGTGAAAGGAGTTGATGGATACTAGTTGAGATTGGTGCTCCTGAAGCGGGTAAAGTGTGCTTGGGCTTCCAAAGTTTGGACATTTCTTTAAACAATGGGCTAGAGATTCCCCTATGATTATCTGACTTGCTTTGGCAAAGGTGGGGAGAGTCAGGATTCTAGACCAATCATCTTCTCGGGCTTGGATGTGGATACACCTAACTGTAGGTCAATGGGTGGGATGGGGATTTCCAGGCCCGACTTATTGCAGTGTGCCTCATATTGTTCCTCCCATTCAAGGGTGGCCTCAAGCACCTCAATCACACTCTCAAGTTCCCTCTGGGGAGGGGAAACTACCTCCTCTATGCTTAAGCTAGACAATCCTTTTGAGGGGCACTACCCTGGGTAGTGTCCAAAGCCTTGGCACCTAAAACATTATTTTTTACCACTTCCTGCGGTTGCCCCACTCGCATTTGGCTCTTTGAAATTTTCTTCTATACAGGGAGTGGGATGAATAGGGGTGACCCTTGTGATGGTGGGGGAGGGATTGGTAGGCTGCGATGAGGTACTTCCACTTGGGTTAGGTGCTGGAGCCTTCATGGGAGGGATCGGGTCGGTTAGGGGTCACTTGCCCTTGGGATCGGCCGGCCGTGGAGGGGTGGAAGTGGGTCGCCCTTGGTTTTGGGGAGAGTTGGTGGTGGTGAGGGTTAGGTGGTAGGGTGTTGAGGTGGTGGTTGGGGTAGGGTGGGTAGAGAGCCATGGTGATTGAGCCATGTGAGTGGCCTTAGGCGGGCCAGGTGGGGATTGGAGTGTTGTCGGGCTCCTTGGATTATGGCTAGCCTTGTAGGGGGGAGAGGGTTGGGGCGCGTAAACCTTCATAAGTTCGGTCTTCATGTCTTTCCATGTGTGAATGGGATCTTGTCGCCTAACACTCCTTAGACCCTCAAGGTTTTGCCATTCTTCCTTGCCGAGGGGACCGAGGGTCTCCTTGGCGATGCGCACCTTTCTTTCCTTAGAGATGTAATATTGGTGGAAGTATATGTCCATGGAGGTCTCCCATTCCCAATATGTGTGAGGGTTTTGGGACCCATCGAAACGGGGTAACTCCGGTCTGAGAAAGAGGTAGTCATCGGGGTGTCTGGTGAGGTACATGGTTTTGGGCGGGGAGGGGGATGACACCGATTAATGGATGCACAGATGACACCAATGCAATGGCCCTTGGACTAGACTTAGTAGAGACAAGTCTAAAACTTGCTCTGATATCAAATTTGACATGACACCACCTTGGGGATGGCAGCCACTAGACCGATGCCCCTTGGACCTACAACCGCAAGCACAATCACAAGTTTATCGAATTCGCATAGACGGGCACTCTTACGGCACACACACTCAACCCGGGGTGACTCGGGGATGGGACTGGACCCTTGCTGGTGGAGGGCCAGCAAGGCTTAGGTCAAACTCCCCTTGGGTACAAGTGCCCGAATCAAATGGCCGATAGTGTGCCGAAGGGCATGGGGTTCACTCACTGATTCCCACGGCGGTCACTCGAAGGCGGTGGTGCTTCGGGACCAGGTGCTCTCTCTCTTAACCGGCGGAACAAATGACGAATATTGAAAGAACTAGCACCAAAAGGGAGTGAGGGATGAGAGCTTTACTTGGCCAATTTTAAGAAACCGGCCGCTGTTCGAAGACGAGGGTGAGAGGGGAAGTGTGGGTTTTCTCCCCGTACGCTGCGCCAGAGTCGCTTTGACCTGAAATAGCTTAATTACAAAACTACTCCTCTCGCAGGAGGGGTGGACTAGGGGTGGGGAATGATTAATTACATCAAACACTACCTCCACACAGGGAGGGGTGCTCAGTCGGCCAGGCGGGGAGGGGAGATTAGTGTGGCCGAAGAAGATCAGCTCCCGGTCGGTGCGGCCTAGTTTGCTGTTCTGGCTATCTGTAACCAGCACCTTGTCGGGAGAGGACCTCCTTGCTGGGAAGTCCGACAGAGATGGGGCCAGAGTCACTGGAAAGCTGGTTGTCTAGGGAATCACCAGGAAGAATACCAGCCTTGATCGGAGCTCTTACTTGCCGATGCCATTGGATCCCATGGAACTGCATAGGGGGCAAATTATGCAGGCCAGAGAGCACTTGAACAGGGTCGTGCTCTCGGATGGGATGTCGGATTGAGTCGGGACCACCTCGGATTGAAAGAGTGTCAGACCTAGTTTGGCTCGACTAAAAATCTCTGCATAACTCGCTTGGACGGCTTGGTGGAAGCTCCTGGTAGCCAGTAGGGTCGGACTAAAAGTAGGGGCAGGAGGATAGGTCCGACTCACAAGGGGTGTAACTCCAAGGTACGATGCCGGATTGATGTGGGGCTAGAGTCGACCTGAAGAGGGACACCCCAGGGACGTTCCAGAACTGGAATGGCTCTGGTGTGATCCCAGGAGCGCCGGCGCCATCCGTTCTCTTAAGGTCGCGCAGGCGAGGCCACCAGACGGACAAAGAAGCCTTGCCGAGGGTGTATCTCCTAGCTGGGAGTTCAGATCGGGGTGGGACCAGTCCCAATGGAAAGATGGGAGACCTGTGCTGAGCTCCTCCAAAGGGCCGTAGCAGAAGAGGTGGGAGGTGGATGTGGTACTTCCTATAGTCGACTGCTTGACTAGGGTGTAGGAAGGTCAGACTGCAGATTAGGCTCAACTTGTCGGGGCTGGTGCTCTTGAACGGTAGCTCCGAATAGGGCGGGGCCAAGCTTGGCTGAAAGCTGGGCAACCCTAGACGACCTCCTCCCAAAGGGAAGGTCAAGAGAAGAGGGATGTGGTAGCGGAAGCCTCTGCAAGAAGAACTGGTCGCTGGCTAGACCAGAATTGCGTAGTCGGGTGAGATCAGCTCTTACGAACAGCCGCAACGTTGAACGAGGGTGCTCGAACCACCGTGACGAAGCTGACTTGGAGACGAAGATGCCGGTGTAGGATGGGTTGCCTGAAGCATGGCGGAGATGTCGTGGCCGTTGCTGTAAGTTAGTGGACGAACCTACTACTGTTGTCTCTCGGTGACAGTTGAAATGAGGGATGGGAAATGGGGGTAGATGGGAGGGGAAATGGGGTGAAGGGGTGTGGGGGGGACCCCTGGCTGTGAGGGGGACTAGGAGGGGTCGAACCAAGGTGAGGGGGGAAGAAAATGGGAGCTGGAGGGGGGTTCTAGCAGGTGGTGGGATGGGAGCTGGGAATTTGGGTTGGGAGGGAGAGAGGGAAGGAGAGATCTCTCTCCATGGTTGAAATGTGGGTTAATGGGGGTGGTTAATGGGGGCCTTGGGGATGGGAAGGGTTGTGTTAGAGAGTGAAAGGGTGGCTTGGGGAGAGGGATTCTCTCTTGGGTTGGTGGAAGGGTGGTTTGGGAGAATGAAAGGGCGCCTAGGGAAGATGAAAGGTTACTTAGGGAAGGGGAGGGAGTAAGGGGTGGAGTTAATGTTGCATGGGGAGTTGAAAGGATTTGATGACGTGGCTGATGAGGTGGACAGCTAGGACTGAGGTGGAAGAGAGAGGTGGAGGGGAGGTCTAGAGAGAGAGGGGGTAGAGAGAGAAAATGGCACATGAGAGAGAGAGAGGGGGTTGGGGTATGGGCTTCTCACCCTAGGGCTTCTCACCCTCACACTTGATTTCTCACCAAGGAAAACTCTCAATTGGATTTCAGAAAATGCTCAAATATTCATTAGCTTTCTCAAGGGGGGGGGGGTTGGGTCTTATTTATAGTAGCCCAACCTTTTACAGGACCAAACTGCCCATGGCATTACACTAAATGACCACTGATATCCTAGAAAGAAAACCATGTACAAATGACTCAAACATAGGGAAATATCTTATGGACCTTGGAACATGACTCAAATAAAAGGAAAAATACAATGATATGAGTCAAATAAAAATGGAAAATACATCAAATGACTCAAGAAATAGACTGCTAGATCAAGCCGTGTACGTCCAGGGTGATGTGACGGGCTGTGGGTGCTCGAATGGCTGGTGATGTCCCCATCAAGTATACACAACACTTTGGCACTGTCTGTGGGAATGACGTGAAAGCCATGGCCCCTTCCCGCAAGAATGCTAAGCAGTCCAACTCCAGTTCTGGGTCCCGAACCTCCTCACATCTTGACCTAGCTCCTCCCACCCCCATCTCCCAGGAGTAGCTCGGCATGTTGATAGAGGAGATGCATGCCCTGTAAGAGAAGGTCCTTGGGTTATCAAACAAAATTGCAGCCTAGGTGTCACACCCCGCTAAAGCGAAAACACAAAGCGCGACAAGGAACGTATACGTAGCTGAGTGTAGTAGTACCATGAGCATTCTGTAACATAAAACCGTCTATCATTAACCAAGCATTATGAAGAGAAAAATAAACAAAGGCTATTTCCAATTCATAATACATAATTAATTACAAGAGAGTCTTGGTACACATGCCCATAAGGGCAACCAAATTGGGCAAACACTGCTATGCACAATCGACCACTAGTCACAAGCTCCGCACCTGAAGACTCCACGCTCCAGCGGCACTTCCCAAATTCTTGGCCAACAATACATGACCATCAGTCCTCCTCATGGCTCAACACCTAAAAATAGGTCACGCAACTGGCTTAGTACGAAACTCAATAGAACTCTTAACAATAACATAGCGGTACCTCGCCAACAAAAATACTTATGCTTAACCTGTTCGCATGTCATACAATCTTATCCATAATCATGATGCAATTAATACTAAGTGCAACTATTTCGAATTGGGTAAAATTTGAATGTTTGGGTAAAGTCTAAATCAAATGAGCATAGGTGGATCAGCAATGCGGGCATCCCATATCACCATCTAAGGCTGATGAGGTCAAGGGAGAAAACATGAAAGCTAGACATGATAACTATAAATAACATGGCAAGAATGAAAAACTTGCAACATGATTTACCAATGTAAATGAGCATCATAAACATAACTTGCACATGGAAGAGCATAAATATATTTTGTAGCATCTTATCATTTTCATACTTGAATGGAAACTTTTCTTTACATATATATTCTCTTATTTGGAAAGCTAACATGTGATACATGTGGGTGAGCATAGTTGCACATACATATATATAGCGCACACACACTTGCATATCGTATTCATAAGCATAATCATGTCATGGAGCTTACACCCACATTTTCAACATATTAACTAGAGTAATTGGACTTTAAACATGAAATATGGATCATAAGCTAACAATAGAAGGAACATGCAATGACGATTTCATGCTCTGGGCGGCTGCACCTGTGGGTGGCTCTGGATCTCCCCTCCAGGACACCTAGATGTGTAGTCCTTTCCACTAGTAGCCCTTTCCACTGAGTAGCCCTTCCCTTTGAATATTCGAGTAGGGGTTCTCAGGAAGAAACATAGCTCCACTAGGTGATAGGGTCCAGTTTCTGGTTAAATCGTGACATGTAGTGGACCTTCTGTCCAGATCGCCTTATGCTCATGTAATGCAAGGTTTATTAATCATAGAAATGACCTTACCCATAGATGTGAACAATGTCACGGAAAGAAGAATAAAAAGAGACAACCGAGAGAGAGTTGCTCTCGCGAGTTTCAATGGAAAAGTAAAATCACGCATGAGTGCGTGTGTGTTGCATGAAGTGTGATCGTCAGGGGTTGAGGACCCAGAAAAATGAAAGAAAACCGATCGCGCGTATACCTTGGATGTGGGAGATTTGTGAAGGGTTCCCTCTTTCTCTTCCCTTGACTGGTCGATGAAGAATGTTCTCTTTTTGATTAACTTTTGCAAAAAAATGAAACAAACACCGAACTAAATTAGGAACAACGATAGTGTAGTATCATTCCCTTATGATGAAAGTAGTGAAATCATGAACAAATACACACCTGGTTGGTGTTGTTTCAAACCCCTTTAGATGCAAAGGGTGGGGATGCTATGATGAAATGAGATTTCATTTACAAATGCACACATGCAGAGTTCTCTTAAGAAGTGAAGTGGAACACAAGAGGAAATGGCAAATAATGCATGCAATTAACAAAAGCAAAACAAGAGAAGAATAAATGGAAGAAAAAGCTTATTGTGGCACTGTTAGCGGGCTTCGAGGAGCTACGGTAGCTTGAGGACAGCGCGCACGAGCAAAGGATGAGAAGATGGCTCTTCTATCAAACGCTTGGGCACTCAAAAATACGACAAAACCTCCTCTTGATCCAAAAGAAATATCTCAATGATGCGGGATGGGATGCGACTTGATGACAATTCGGATGCAAACCTTGGACTCTATGCAAACTCGCGACTCATCCCTAGCGAGGGAAACGTGCGGATGTGTGCGATTGAGAAATCGACAATGAGTCAAGGGTATTTGGCTCTTCCGTGCTCGGATCGAGTCACGGGACGGGTCTTGCACTCACTCTCGCAGCGGTGATTAAAATTGAACGAGCTAATTTTTTATCACTCTAGCATAGGCATATGAATATATACGAGGAAAGCAAATGCCAAAGTGGGGAGCATACACGATACCTCCACCCTCCGGGAGTGGGGAAGACGATCCCGGCTAAGACTCGTACTCTCGGTACAAACAATTATCAATATTTACAAATATGATGCCCACTCCACGCAGGGAGGTAAAGGGCGACAACAACGACCCGGGAATATCAATCTTGGGTTGACAGGTAGCATTTTTGGACTGATCCTTCGGTGCTATCCGGACGGCGCGTGCGGGCGATCTAGAAGATCACACTCGGATCAGGCGTCCGATCTGGCTGGGAATGGTCCTGACACAAAGAGGAGTCCTGGAGGAACAATCCCTTGTAGGGGATCGTACTGAATCACCTTGTGGAAGGAGAGGCGGCCTGACTCGGGGATGTTGTTGCTTGCTGGCCCGAACCTGTTCAACAGTTTCAGAACTGCGTGACCCGGTGAGAAAAATTACTGCGATTAGATCCGATGTCGGATTGATGCGAAACTGGTGCCATTGCGAAGCTCTTTGGAAGATCTATGAACACCAACTTTTATAGGAATTTTCCTGTGGCTATATTCTTCGTGGAGGATTTTTGAACATGTGGGTTCACTATCTCAGAACAGACAGGGCAGGTTGGGATCTTTCTGTAATTGAGATTTGACCAAGGCTCAAAGGATGGATCTAGGACTTGCGATTTTTATGGGAGATAGAGAGGGAACTAAGGAACACGCACAAATTTTGTGGTATTTTTTTGAGGTGGTTGGAGGGGCGGGACGGAATTTATGGCAGGGGTGGTCGGATCTGGACTGCAGGGGACAGAACAAAAATCCAGTTTGAATACAGATTTTTCAGAGGGGTAAACAAACTCCAAAATTCGTAAAAAAAATTATGGAGTGGGGATTTGGTGGACAAAAAACACAGTCCAAATTTCAGATCAATCTGAAATTGGTAAGGGGGTCAAATAGACGAAGAGGTGGGTTGTTGGAACATAGATCTGTACTAGGACAAACTGTGTAGATCTGGGAAAACGTAAATGGAACGGGGGGCAAATGAATGATTCAAGGCATGAAAATTTTTGTGGAAAGGGGGGATTACGTGGGGAACTCACCTTCAATATCTCAGATCGATCAGATCTATGGATTGGCAGGAAGAATTCAAACACTGGGCTGCTATCTAGAGGTGGACAGAACCGATACGGTATGGCGGCGGTGGTGCGACGGCGGCTCGATGGCGGTGGCGGCGGCGGTGCTGAGCTTCTCACTCAGGGAAGAACTGATAATAAGGCCTCACACCTCATATTGGGCTGCTTTCTCAACTACAAAGGGGATGGGGAGGAGCGAGGTGGCTGTGCGCTATGGCTTCTTCACCAAAAAAATTGATTTTCTTCTCATTAATTCCATGAAAATAGGCAATATAATGCTTTTATATGAAATGGAAACCCTAGACAAATGACCACTACTATCCTCAGATGTAGGGTTAGGGAGGGGTATCAAGGGGATGTGAAATTTCATTTTCTAATCCCTTGGTCAAAGAAAAATAAAAAAAACTACATATAAGGACAAATAAGGGGGAGCCCCCTTTTAAATTAGTAAAAATTGATTTTTCTTCTTTTGGTCCAAGTCCAACTTGGACCATGGACCAGCCTCTAGGGGCCCTAGCACCTAGGCGGCCCAATGGGAGAGAAGGTGGGGGGGGGGGCCCGCTGGACCTATGTGGTCTTTTTACAAAGAAACCCAACTAAAACCCAAAACAAGCACACATTACACACCAAGTACAATATTACAAATACACATTCTAAACATTTAATGGACTAGCCCCAATGCCCCATCACTCAAGCCCGGAAAGGATTTTTGTAGAGTTTTCCACACCTCTGAAATAGGATTTTGAAGTCTTTTGTTTATGGGAGGGGGTGCCCTATTTATAGGCAGATGGGCAAAAACTGAGTCCCCTCTAAGGGATGCCTATTTACAAATGCGTCCAGATGACCAGATGTTTCTTTATACTGGCGCGTCCTGTACACAAGACACTTTCATTTAGAGGCATCATCTCCATAGGATGCATATTTTAAAGGCATCCCCTCGACAGCACGTGCCCACTTTCTTCTCACTGCCAGACACGGCGTCGAATAATGACACATGTGTTGAAAATGGGGGAGTTTGGTGCCTAACTTTGACAATAGAAATGAGTCCTCTGAAAAGAACGCCCTTATCTCCTGTTCGCGTGAGACAGTGTGTCGAACGGCGGTGCACGCGTTGAAAATGGGGGTGCTTAACATTGACTGAAAGAGATGACTTATCGTCGGGACGGCTTTAAAAGAGGCATCCCATTGGTAAGACACATCAAAGGTGAAGGCGTGACTTTTAAATTTTAAAACCCTGACGTGATTGCGGTCCTCTTGGGGACCGCATTCCTAATCGCAGTCCCCTTGTTGACCGCGTTCTAATAGGTTCAAGATGTATTTTTAATAAATCCCCTAGAAAAATTACAAAAAATAAAAAATGAGAAAAATGAGAAAATCACTAAAATAATTCAATAATGAGAGCCACTTTGGGGCATTGTTGTGTGGTATGAGATTTACTCAATATGATATTAATAATAGCATGTCTATAAATGCCCTGCCTTGGCATATGCTTTGTAGGGGAATGACATAAAGTGGAATGAAATGGAATGGAATGGAATGAAATGGAGTTGATGTAGGACGGATGACACGACCGGGCTAAGACATACGACAGACTCGATGTGCGACCAGTACTACCATGCTAAAAGCAAGTCGGGCGGCAGACCACCGTGGTGTTCTCTGGGTGGAGACGTCTCTCAATAGAAACTCTAACTAGCCCAACGATCGTCCCTTGCTTGAGAAACGCGGGATCACAGCAGTTAAGGAACCACTGTCGCCTAGGGTGGTATAGTCCAAGCTCGGTGCTCGACTGGAGCTAAGGAACGGTTCTCACTTTCACAATCATGGTGACATGCAATTTGGATACGTCCCTATTCTCACAAACGCACTAGATAAGCAAATGTGATTGTAAGGAACGTGCGCGTACCTCCACGACTAGTGCATGGGGAACAAAGCCCGGCCAGATCTGACAACCCCGATACACGACAATGATTAATCGTACAATTTTAGAAAATGGCCCACTCCTCGCAGGGAGATAACAAGCTACAATCACATAATTCGAGGGTGCTGAAATGCGGGCTGACGGGCAGCAGTCATTGGCGACGCGGGGGCGAGGGGCCAGCACTCGGCTCCCGCCCGTTTGGTTCTATCCATGCTGACCAGATTGTGCAGTCGGCTTACAGGAGGTGGTACGGCTAGATCCGGGGTCGGATTGAGGTGCCGTTTGTTGGGATGCGTAGAGGACTAGAAGCCGTTCGACCCGTCCAAGTGGCGCATCTAGATCTGCTACGGATCGGACGTGGCGGCTTCTACAAACCGGATCTAGTTCTGTTCAACAGATCTATATAGGGAGCAAAGAAATTATGGAACAATTCATGGCGGGGTGGGATTGAGGCTCCGCATGCTGGGGATCGTCGGAGACACCCAAAGGAAGATCTTGATCAAAGGGCTCGATCAGATCTGACATGTTGACGGCATGGAATCTCCCACAAGTCACCGCCGGGATCCGGTCAGATCTGCACAGATCGGCCTGTGTAGTCCTACGAAAAGCTTGACCACGCCCAGCACGGACCTTGGATCGGCACGAAACTAGTGGCGATGCAAAGCCAACAAAAAAGGGGACGATTTATTATGATTTCAGCTCCAAAGGTGTCGTGAGTAGGGCTGGAGAATTTTCATATTTGGGACATAGATCTCTGGAGTGCCGGGACGGACAGAACTGTGCAGACACCGATCGACACGAAACCAGTGCCAAAATACTCCTGACTCGCAAAAGTACCTCTGGTAATTTTACCAGGACCAGATGTGAAGAGGATGAGGCGGTGGGTGATTCGTGATCCAAGGAAGATTTCTAGACGGGCGGAAGCAGCACAGCACACGAACGGGACGATAACGGGCCTCGACGTCACACCTCGGTGTCGGGGAGTCACAAACCAGCTAGATCCCGTCGCAGGACTTGCAGTTCAGCATCACACTCAAGGAGGAACATAAGAGAATCACTCTATAAAACACTCACTTTTTTAAAAAATTCATCAATCTCTCATTTGTATAAGATACATACTATTTATAGACACATAGGGGAGGGCATGGGGAGGGGAGGGCCACCAAGAGAGTGGAGGGGAAGGTGGTCTACGTAAGAGGGGATGTGGGAAGGAGGAATTTTTTCTCCTCTTTTGCTAGTCAAGGAAAGGGGTGCCAGCCAACCTCCCTTACCATGCATTCACACTAAACCAAGACCCATTCACACTTGGTCCTAGATCCTTTTCACACCTAGCACACTAAGCCCATAGACTGGTTCACACTTAGCCCCTTTGGCCCATTTAAAGCCCAAAGCCCATTGACTCTAGCCCATTAATCTATTCTAGCCCATTTATCATACAATAGTACAATTGTCCAACATGGACTAAAATAGGGCCCAACATGGCCTAAAAAATGTGAAATGAGGATGATGGCTTGGTCGATGCGTCCACGTCCTCCTCGAGCCGAAGATACTCCGGTGTGTCGTCGTTCTCGGCATGTACGGTGGCGTGTGTCCTTACCAATTCTCCCTGGGTGGGAGGAACTCGACCCTATTGAGTAAGGGTCTTGAGGCTTGAGGTCTCCATGTGTGATCTAGGCGTCGGCCGGTGTGGGGCATCCTTGCCAATGCACTAAGAAGGGTTGGTAGGCTCCATTCTTGGGGTGGTCACCTGCTCATCAAGTATACAATCTATATGCTCGCGTTGCTATAACAGGGCTGGAAGGGGTGGACTCTCGGGTGGTGTGTCACTCACAACAAGAGGAGAAGGCCGAAAAGACTCACTAGGGATCACCGCGGGATCCTGATAAGCTACCAGATCGGAAACATTGAGCATCGAACTGATACCATAGTCGTCTGGTAGTTCAATAACATACACATTTGATCCACTCTTTTCACGACTCGGAAGGGCTGGCACCGTGGGCCTGGAGTTTCTTCATGGTCCCCGAGGGAAACTGTTCAGGTCTAACCCTAATCATGATGTACTCTCCCTTTCGGAACTCACGGGCAGGTCGGCGTGCATCAGCTAACTCCTTATACGTGCATTGCTGGCCTTTTGGACGCAACACACAAACTGTATAAATAAGGCAAAACAGACTCATAGACACTTGGAATGAGGGTAGACGGAGAGACAAAACCTAATTGTGGATGGACGTCACGCGGTGTTGGGAGAAGGGCGTAAGCACGTTGCGTGGTGAAATGTGGAAAAGGCACCCGGAGAGGATTGTCATTACCGGGTTTATAGACGGGAAAAGAAGTCCCACCGTGATCGCCAAGAGATGTGGACAGACGGTGTCGCCACGCGTTTGAAAGAACGATGACCTGACACGCGTTACGGGAGGGAGATACTGGAAAGGTTACGCGTAAGGCAATCTGAAGGAGACTCCTTAATGGAACATGGGGAAGCTAGACTTATCCAATATCTAGTACACGGCGGAGATGGCGATCTGAAGATCCTCTCACGCAAGTCTGCTACCTTCTCAATAGGCGTGGCCTATCATTCCGGTAACAACTTTTGATATACCGGGCACTGAGATTAACTAGCGCACTTAAGACAATACTACGCTAGACTCAACCACTGATACCAAACTGATGGAAGATGAGATGAGGCTCGAGACCAACCGGGCACGAAACTGGGACTCTTGGCGACGACGTAACGAAACATGACGGCACAAACAGCGACGAAGAGATGTGGACGGACGACGTCACACGGCGTGAGAGCCGGGGAAGATAACACGGGCTCTTAAGGAGAATGCGTAGAAAGACACCCAGAGAGGATTGTCTCTACCGGGTTCGAATGGGGAAACACGCGAGACGAAAAACACATGAAATGGAAAGGGTACAATTAGATAGAAATGGAGATGATTGAAAATAAACCACCGCGAGAACCTGTTCTCATCGGGTTATAGGAATTAGACTGCTGTGAGAGGTGACACCCTCCGCGGGATTTATCAGGAGATGGGAGTGTGCAGAAATTAAAAGCTGAAAGTAAAATGATGAAATAAAAGGACCACTGCGGGACATAACTCGCCACGGGTTTTATTGGATTAGTGTTAGGGTTAGACTTAATGTAGAGAAATTAAATAAAAGTCATAGTTAGAGTGCAGAAAGTAAAAGTCAGTATTAGAATACGTAGAGTAAAAGTCAGTGTTAGAATACGGAAAGTAAAAGTCAGTGTTAGAATATTGAAAGTAAAATGTTAGGAGTTAGTGTACATAAATTAAAGTCAGAGTCCGAGTCAGAGTTAGAATTAGAGTACAAAAAATCAAATTGCTGAAGTTAAATAGGGGAGGGGAACTGTCGCGGGGAATGATCCTCCGCGTAGGTGAGGAATACCGCCGCGGGATATGACTCTCTGTGCATTGTTGATGATGTGATCGCCATGGGCCGAGAGCCCCATAATGAAAAGAATTTGATCGCGTACGTCCCGGGAGCGGAAGCAGTGCGGGTCCTTTCTTCCTCTTCTTTCGGCCGGCCGACGAAGAGGGCTTCCTTTGGTTACCCTAGTTGATTTATTTCTTTTTATTATTTTTTGTTTTATCTTTTATCTTTATTTTATTATTATTATTATTTTATTATTATTTTTTTTATTTTTTTATCCTTTTATTTTGAATGAGATTTAGAGGGGGAAAGAAGGAAAAATCAGGGGAGATGTAGAGAGGGAGAGTGAGATATAGAGAATAAAAATAAGAATACTAAATATTACTAAGAGAGAAAGAGAAAGATTTTTTTGGATAGAAAATAGAGAGGGATTGGGATGAAGGTTTAATAGTAAACAGTAACAAAAGAGCGGATAAAAGTTAAAAAATGGGGAGAGGGAGGAGGGTTTAATCATAAAGAAAAAAAGATATATATATATATATATATACATATACGCATGTTAAAATCCAAGTGTGTGCGCGGTAGAGTAAGAGAGATAGAGAAGAGAGAAAAAGAGAAAGTTATGTATATAGGAAAATGGATGAAATGGAGGGGTTTGATTTGTATAAGATAAAAAGAGGAGGAGAAAGAGGAGATAAAATCAAACTTATGTTGTGTGTGTTTAAAAGAGAGAAAAGAGAGAGATGGAGAGAAGAGAGAGAAAGAGTGATGCGATGGGGGGAGAGAGAAGAAAGAGAGAGGAAGAGAGAGAGATGGGATGGGGTTGGGATTTAATAATAGAAATATATATTTATCTTAACATGTGTGCATGGAGAGAGAAAGAGAGAGAGAGCGTTGGAGGGATCTGGCGAGAGGTTGGCACCGGAGGTGGGGGTCTCGCTGCCGTGGGAAGGTGAGAAGATGAGGTGGTGGCCGGCGGTGAAGAGGGCGAGGGGGTGAGAGGGAAGGTGGCTGCGGTGTGTAAGAGGGAGTGGGGTCAGAGTGTTCGACGGTGGTTAGAGAGGGTGTATGAGTGAAGAAGAGAAGGGGATGAGGTTCAAAGGTTGGCCGGCGGTGGTGGAGTGAAGGGCGTGAGTGCAGTCGGTGTAGCAGGGAAAGGGTGGTGGCCGCAGAGGAGAGAGGCCGGCGGTGGGGCGTGGGGGTGCCGCGATGTCAAGAGGGAGAGGAGAGGAGGTGGCTTACGGCGAGGGAGTGAGATGGCAAGAGGGAGGTCGCCAACGGGAAGGTGGTAAGAGAGGGAGGAGAGCGTGGGGGTGCGGAGAGAGTGGAAAGAGATGGGATGAGAAGTGGGTGGTGGCATGGGTTGCGATTGTGAGATGGGGGAAGGAAGTGAGATCGGGAGAGAACTGGGTTCTACCGCGGGGGAGAATGGGTTGATGGGATGAGAAGGAGATGGTCTCCATGGAAGTGGAGTGGGGAGGTGGTATGAAAAAAAATGGAGAAGAGCCCCCGATGGTGGTAGGTTGTGTTGGTTTTTAAGGAGAGATCCGCCACCCCCAACCTTCTGCCATGCATTAACAAGATAGGAGGCAAGATCCTAATAAAGTGGAGAGAAGTCAATGTGAGTTTAAGGGATAGAGCCAAGCCCCTTTAATATATATATATACATATTTTTCTTTTTTTCATTTTTTACACACATATATATACAAATATATATATAAGCCCATTAACCCCCTTTATTTTATTATTATTATTTTTTTAAAAGAAAAAATATATAAATAAATTATTCTTAGCCTCCCTCAAACATAAAAATTTAACAAGTGAGTTCATAGCTAGGACATTTAACACATAATTTAGCTTTGGGTAAACAACAAATTTTTTTCAAAAAATTCTAAGAATGGGGAAAATATCTGAAAAATAAGTAATCAATCAAATAACTCAACTGGGAGAGCCACTTTGGGGCGTCATAGTGTAATACGAGATCTACTCACAGCAATATCAAAAATGGCGTGTCTACAGCTACCTCACCTTGGCGTCTGCTTTGCAAGAGAATGACACAGAGTGTAATGGAGCGAAGTGCATTGAAATATAGTGGAATGGACTGAGAAGTTGATGCCAAGGTGTGATGAGACACGCTTTCAACATTACGTGATTGGAATCTTTCCAGAGTTTCAATGAAACAACCTTGAAGAAGGTTCTCCAAAATCAACGATTGTTTGGATGGAAACGAGGAAGGAGACAATGTACACTCGAGCACGAATAGGAAAAAAGGAGGGACCAACTTCTCTGCGAGGAAACACCTGGGTCGTAGACCTGCAGGTTTCACCATTGGGGAGTGGTTACCAGTCAATGTGGAAGTGCTCCCCTTTTCTTTTTATAGAGGCGGCTGAAATGGCGGACGCCAGGCGATAGTTGACCGTCACCGGATAGGAGTTGGAGGATCGGGGAAACTACAGCATGAGGAGTTGCCCTGAGACATCCTGGAGTTGAAGATTTATCTCCAGGTGGCGAGGAGAGAGGTAAAGCGAGAGAGAGTGGAGAGAGAGGCGAGGATAAAGCGACATCGGGATCGGGACGAGAGGAGGGCACTGGAGGCCCCGGTTATGAAGCTCCGGGAGAAACAGCGATCGGACATGTCACTCTCTCAGAGTCACTGCAAATTGTAGGAGAGTTGGAGCTCACGGTGGAGGAGCTCCTAGAGCTGATGTAGTCTCTACCGACAGAGTAGAGGGAAGCTCAGCCAACGGCCTCGGGTTCGAGAGCTTCACGGCCATCAGGGTCTCGAGAGAGGCTGGAGGATGGCGAGGAGCGCTACCAGAGAGGGTGGGAACACGTGGTGCGATAAGGCAATCGCTGTGTCGCAGAGCTCTAGGAGACCTCCCAAGGACCTCTGCCTTAGAAGAGAGGAGAGACGACCAGGAGGGTGGTGTGAGATCTAGTGAGTTGCTTGTACACCTGCCCTCTTTACATGGTGAACATGCCGGTTTATATAGATGTGACTTGTTTGCCTTACATGCGTTCCTTCTCTTCTACGCCTCTTCTCTTTCATGCCGTCCCCATGTGACGTGTTTAACAGAACTCTCCTGAGATAACGGATCGTGTCTCAGACTTATGGTGCATTTCTTTCAGAAGAATCTATCACAAATTTTAATGATATACCACTGAATTCAAAGATGCCAACCCCTTCTATCCTTTTTTCATGTAGACGAGTCCACTCCCAGATTCAAAGATACCGACCCCCCTTGTCCTTTTTTCATGTAGATAGGACCTCTCCCAAATTCAAGGACGTCGTCCTCTAGTCCCCTTTCCTGTGGATGAGTCCACTCCCAGATTCAAAGTTGCCGATCCCCATTGTCCTTTTTTCATGTAGACGAGTTCACTCCCAGATCCAAAGATACCGAACACCATTGTCCTTTTTTCATGTAGATGAGTCTACTCCCGAATTCAAAGACGTCGTTCTCTAGTCCTCATTCTTGTGGATGAGTCTAGCCCCAAATGCAAAGACATCATCCTCTAGTCGTCTTTCCCCGTGTAGATGTCCTCATCTCAAATTTATTTGAACCATGATGAATGCAGGGAACCTAGACATGTAGGGTGCAAATCAACCAGCTACACCCCGACCTCGTTGATGCCGAGTGAAGAGAAGAAAGTGAAAGATGGGTGCTCCGTTACAAGGGCCATTGCGAGAGGAATTATGACAGATCTGGATCATATCCCTTCAAGCTTATAAATACTCCCCCCGCCCCCTTCACTCGAAAGCACGGAGTGGTGGAGACTAGT
Source organism: Amorphophallus konjac (assembly GCA_022559845.1). Classification (NCBI taxonomy): domain Eukaryota; kingdom Viridiplantae; phylum Streptophyta; class Magnoliopsida; order Alismatales; family Araceae; genus Amorphophallus; species Amorphophallus konjac. The sequence goes on from CM040122.1 coordinate 211,646,574, forward strand.
TAGAAGAGTGAAAAGTTGATAGGAAGGAGTAAGAGCTTCTCATTCTCTAAGATGGAGGGAGAGTGTAGTTTAAGGGTGGAGGGCGAGTCTTCCCGCTCCTCGAAGAGGAGTAGATCTAGCGATAGTTCCAGGAGACTCTACGATGTTGAAGGGCACCTCAGTGAGAGGACCCAATCACAGCTTGTATATGAGCCAGTTCCTTTCCTCTCTCTCATTCTTCACGAGCCCTTTCTTCCTTTCTCATTTTTTTATTTTGATGATACACCCACTTCTCACTTCTTGTGTAGTCCACAGAGTATGACGAGGTCACATATCTCATGGGAATTGGTGGTGTCTGCCTATCGAGGCCTGCCTGACTTCCAGAAAGCTCGATTAGATGCAATGGGGTTTGGGGCATTCCTCCGGATCGAACCTATTAAGCTCGACCTCATCCTCATCCAAGCATTACGCGAGAGATGGGACCTAAAGAGTCATGCCTTCCTGATGCCCTGGGGGCACATGGTGCCCAGCCTGGAAGATGTGGCCCGAATCACTGGTGTTAGAGTGAATGGAGAGGCGGTGACCGGGGTCACCTACCCTGATTATCACTAAGGGGCTCAGAAGCTTCTAGGTTTGGAATTAAAGGACCAAAAGAACAGGTCAGTAGCCAAGGTGTCCATCATGGAGGCATTGGGGCTTATTGACACTCGTTAGCGTGATGACGAGTCCTTGGAGGAATTCATGGAGAGGACTAAATGAGGGTCCCGCACTGTGTATTGCGTGGATGCCAACAGCTGGGAGAAGTCAAACATGGACTTGATGAGATTCATCCTCTTCCTATTGGGAAAATTGCTGCTAGGTTCCAAGGGAGATGACATTCATTGCCACTTCCAAGAATTCTTAGTAGACCAAGAGAGGGTAGGGCAATATGCCTGGGGAGCCGCCGTGCTGGTGCATTTGTTTGTAGGTCTGTCCCAAGGGACAGATCGGGAGGTGACTGTGAGTGGCTTAACACCGTTTCTCCAGGTATTTTTTTTTAATGCAACTAATCTATTTCATGAAATGCCAATGACATGCGGAGACACATGTATGTAGTTATTACTACATTTCAATGGGGAGAGCTCGATAGTGGCGTACGGCTGTGGCGCCACTAGCTCGGCGGTGGCAACCTATCATGAACACAACCTCTCTATCCTACCAGCTGAAGAGTTCCCTACAGTAATGGTAGGACTCCCCCTCTTTTTTATCTTTTCGTCTTTTTTTTTTCTTTTGAGTGATTAAGGAGATATATGCATGCCAACGTAGGTGATCTGGAGGCCTTACTCGGGCATGGTCGATGTTGACCAGCCGTGGGTCATCACAAGTCATGTCTGATTTGGTCGGGACCTTTGGGTCCACTGCCTGAATGAAATCGAGCCACTTTGGCTACGATTGGTCATAAGGACTCTAGGGCTTGCCCAGGAATTGGTAGAGATGATTGCGCCACCCCGCATTGAGAGGAAGACACACGGGCCAGTAACTTGCGTTGATTGGTGTGTGCGCTTCCCAAAATAGTACGAAGATTGGCCGCGGGGTGGCACGCTCGTGAAATCGCACGCGCGGGATAGTGAAGATTACCTACGCCTCTATAGGGTGATGTATGCAGAGCGACTCCATCCTGGGGGACTTGTGGAAATGGATCTCCTTCTCTTTTAAATTTTTTTTATCATCATTTTTTTTGAAAGTAATGCTGACTCCTATGACATGGGTGTAGGATGCTCATGATACCATGATAGTGAACTTGCGAGCTCGCTTGGCGAACATGGAGGAACAGTTGGGTGACACCCGTACAGCTTTGCATGCCTCGGTGAGTGTGTATGCAAATGCATGTTCCTAATTATCCCCCTAGGTTCCTGGTGTTTTAGCCACTCATTGCCACTTCTCGTCATCACAGTGTGCTCAGCTCGACGCCACCCCACCAGTAGTTGGGGCAGAGGGTGCCTCTTCTACTCTATGGATTCCTTCCTCAAAACTTGATTTGCTCCACGAGCAACTTGCTCGTGCCATACAGCCTGCCTCGGAGGCAGAGAAAATGCTTTCTACGCAATTGAGGGTTTCTCCATTGAATTCCCTTTGTTCATGACTCGCCGCATTCCTGAGATGACGGTCATGGCAGACCGAAGAGATGCAAGAGGTGCTTGCTCATGCAGCACAAGGGGAGGCCAGTGTAGCGGAGCTAGAGGAGGAATTGCAATGTCGCTCAGACGACAACTTTTCTCGAGACGCCATGGAGGTGAGGATCACCCTCTAGCTGGAAAGGGAAGACAGAGAGAGGGAATGAGCAGAGAGAGAGAGAGGGATGGAGAAAGGGAGAGGGCCAAAACATTGGCCGAGAGAGAAGAGAAGAGGGCCTTAGAGGCCCAAGTATTTAAGCTCCGAACTAGTCTCGGTCTTGCTGAACAGTGGCTGAGGGACGGTGAAGAGCGCTATTGAAGAGCACGCGAGCGCGGCTTTCATGTTAGCAATTTCTTCACTACCCCTGCAGAGCGACGACAGAGCGTGGAGACAAAAAGGGTAATGCAGGGCGGCAGAGGTACCACCTTGTATGGTTTTACGACACCCTCCAAGGCTTCTCGCCCAGAGAGTGGTGAGAGAAGCGATGCTGGAAGAGAGGGCGGAACTTAATGTACACATTTTTTTGAAATGATAAAAGGGAAGGTTCAATTTGATGTTCACTGCTTCTTTCTTGCACTTCTAACTCCTGCACACATTGCTGTAGAGAAACTAGTTAGTCTTTCTGTTCTGGCTTGGCCCCTTTCTCAATAAGTGGGTGATTGTTCTAAAATTGGCCTTGATAACGTGTCAAGGGGCCAAGCCTTTAATCAACTAAGGCGAGTAAAAGGAATAGACTTTGAGTGATGCAATCATGCAAGCAGGCAAATGCAAACAGGAATTGGAAAGTGATCATACGCATGATGCGAGTAGACAAATGATGATTTTTTTGTTCTCTTTTTTGTTCTCTCCTTATTTCTTCTTTTTTTGTTTTTTTTGTTTTTCTCATTTTTTTTGTTTTGGTTCTTTCTCTCTTTTTTGTTTTTATTTTTATTACTTTTTTTGGATTTTGTGACTTGGTGTATTTTTGTCACTGATGTCCGGTGACCACCCATATGGCACTTGGCCTACATGAGGACGGGGATTTCTTGTTAACCTCCCGAGTATCCTAAATGCACATCTAAGTTGATTTGTGCCTCTAGACTTCTCGAATGATAATCCCGCCGGTTAAGGCTTACCCTGATGATAATGCCGTCATGCCACGCTTAGGCTCCCAGTTACTTCCAACCACAGGGATACACCCAAAAGGCGTTCGAGATATAAGATTTGCCCGACCCGGGTCTATTTCCACACAACTCTTGGAACACCCTGGAACCCTAATGGCCAACTGCGCGACGCTGACCCAGAATCAGACGCTGTCGCACCCATAGGTGATGCGCTTGCATTGGCCCAAGCCCGAGGTTAGAATAAGAAGACAACAAGGTGGTAGGTAGAGGTCTTGACCAGTCAGAAACACAGAGATTCCTTCATGGCGATGGCTTTTGCTTTTCAAAGTGGACAACCATGTGTGTCTTGGTTAAAACGAGGTCGTAGACCTTAGCGTGGTTCACCCTTCAGGATCTCCATTGAGCCTTCATCTTCGGGAGGAGAAGGAAGATTGTGGGAGACAATCCATCCGAGAGGACCGACAAAATCGTTAACCCAGCGAGCCAACAGGGACCCACTTGACTCTCCCCTTTCGGGCAATTTCGGACCAAGCCTCGAGCGTTTGTGCTTCGTTTCCCCTTTTGTATGACTTGACTTTTGTTTTTGAGGGGTTTCGTTTATTGGAATCAGGCACGGCCACGTCCAGGCTTTTTCATTTGACTTTGAATTTTCACTTTGCCATTTTTTTTCATGGGAGATATAGTCATTTGACATTATTGGAATCCCTCTTGTATGTCTGCGGGGACACTGCCCTCTTCTCGTGCTCTGACCCAGGCTCGAGGAGATGGATCCTACTCTTGTCTTGAGGGGATTATACTTTGATTTCCTTAAGCTTAGTGTTTTAAGGGAGCCGACTGTCTCATCGGGTCAAAAAGGAAGAGAATAAAGATTGCAACTTTCCTGGAGACCTTCATGGCGAGGCCTCACCATAGGCGATGCTACCAATTTTTGGAAAAAACACGTGCGTGTGTGCACGTTGGCCTCCTTTTAGTGGGCATAAGCCGACATGACTAAACATGGATCTCCCCAGTTCTGGCAGACCAAGACCCGAGGCTTACTAAACCTTGACGGGCCCTGTCCTAGCATGAAGGATGGATGCAATGACTTGACCTCACGATGATCACCAGGCATTAGCATTTTTTGTTTGTTGTTTGTTTTGTTTTCTTTTCTATTTTTTCTTTTTGTTTTTGAATAGCTATGTACAAGATCTCACGGGTAGAATTTCTTGAGATAAACCCCCCCAAGGGTGGGACAGCTCGACCCCTTCAGCGTTGACTAGCCTATAAGCATTGCCTGGATGCACAACCTGAATTATGTACGATCCTTCCCAATTGGGTTGGAGTTTAGAACGCGGCCCGCCAGGTTTTACAAAAATTCTTTTTACTACCATCTCACTGACCTCAAATTGTCTCTCAATGACTTTCTTATGATAAAAACACGCGAGTCTATTCTGGTAAACTCGTGCATGCTCGGTAGCGGCCAGTCGCTTCTCGTCTAAGAGTTCCAATTGGGCAAGAAGTGAGTCCCGACGTTCGTCGAGGGGAAGCTCCTTGTCCAACTATACCATGAGAGAAGGAACCAAGATCTCGTACGGAACTACTGCCTCCATCCCGTAAGCAAGGGTGAATGGGGTTTGCCCAGTGGGGGTACGGATTGAAGTGCGATAGGCCCACATAGCCTCGATAAGCTTTTTTGGCCAATCCGAGAACTTATTAAACTCACAGGTTTTCTTTTATGATTTTGATCAGAGTTTTGTTAGTGGCCTCTGCTTGGCCATTACCTTGTGGATAATATAGTGATGAATGATGCAATGCAATTGTATACCTTATGTAGAGGTCCTGAAGGTCTTGAGAAATGAATTGTGGCCCGTTGTCGGTGATGATAGTGCTTGGAATGCCGAACCTGGCGATGATGTTCTTCACGATGAATTTACAGACCGTTGATGCCTTGATTTCTGCATAAGCTTCAGCTTCGGCCCATTTGGTGAAATACTCCATTGCTGTAAGGATGAAAGATTTTGGTTTAGTAAGGGAGTTAGGATCACCGAGAGGACTAATAATGTCAAAAGCCCACATAGAGAAGGACCATCGGGAGGATATTGGATGTAGTGAAGAAGATGGTGAGTGAATTTTGTCAGAGTGAAGTTGACACTTGACACACCTTCGGATATAGATGGCACAATCCTCTTCCATGGTGGGCCAGTAAAAACATTGCCGAATGATTTTCTTAGCAAGCATTTGGCTATTCACATGGCCACCACACACACCAGAGTGTGCTTCCTCAACACATTTCCAAACCTCCTCGTCGTCGAGACATCATAGAAGAGCCCCAGTAAGGCTTCTCTTATACAACACTCCTCCAACCAGCACGTATTTCTGTGCCACTCTCCTTATGGCTTTGTTATCTTCTGATGTGAGTTCTCCAGGGTATGACTGATCTTTGCAATATTTGGTGATTTCGTAAAACCATGGTTTTTCCTCATCGGCTAATTCTTTCTCTAATTCAGCCAACATGATTTCCCTCTTCTCAAAGATTTCTTCCTGTAGGGCCTTCCTTGCTATCATGTCCTTGATATCTATGAAGGAAGCGTCATCGATAGTAGGGGTGTGACGCTTGTAGATGGAAATGGAATCAAACCATCTACCTAGAGGGAACCCTAAAGATGATGCCAACGAGACGAGGGCATCGGCCAGAATATTCTGATGACGAGAGACATGGACAAAGATCAGTTTAGTGAACAGTTTGGCAAATGCAGCAGTGAGTTCTTGGTAAGGCCTGAGCTTGGGATTGCGGGTGCGATATTTGGTGAGCACCTGGAGGAGAATGAGTTGACTATCACCTACAACTCGTAATTCGGTGATACAAAATGAATGGGCGAGTTCCAGGCCAGCGAGAAGAGCCTCATATTCGGCTATGTTGTTGGTAATTGGGAATTTGAGCTGGTATGCCAGTGGGAAGGTAAGGCCTTCAGGCGACTGGAGGGCAATGCCGATTCCTTTCCCTTGGCAATTCAGAGCTCCATCAAAATGTAATTTCCACATGTAATCATCCGTTTGGTTGATGGACATTAGTTCCTCATCTGGAAACTCTGATTAGATATGATCGAATTTGGGGAGAGGATGGTGAGCGAGATGCTCAGCTATGGCATAACCCTTAATCACCTTTTGCTGAATGTAGGTGATGTCAAACTGAGAAAGAAAGCTTTGCCAGTGTGCTAATCTATCTATAAGGACATATTTTTCTAGATGGAACTTGATAGGGTTCCTTCGGGCAATCAGATAGACTTCATGAGCTAGAAAGTAGTGTTTCAATTTCTGCACTACCCAGACAAGGGCGGCACAGGTTTTCTCCATAGCTGTGTACTTCTACTCACAGTGGTTAAGGAGTTTGGACAAGTAATAGATCACTCTTTCCTTGCCATCTTTATCGGCTTATGCTAGGACAGCTCCCACGGAGTCGTCTAGGACTGAGATGTAAAGGATTAAAGGATTGCCAGGCGTGGGTGGAATTAGGACGGGTGGATTGGCCAGATATTCCTTCAGTCCTTCAAAAGCTTTTTGGCATTTAGAATCCCAAAGGAATTCTACTCCTGACTTAGTCAACTCGTAGAAAGGTTTACACCTTTGCGAGTGCTGGGACACAAATCGACGAATGAATTGTAACCTCCCAATTAGACCTCGAACTTCTCTCAAATTTCTAAGAGGTGGCATATCCCTAATTGCCTTAGCTATGTTGGGATCTATTTCGATACCCCTCTTACTCACAATGAAACCAAGCAATTTGCCCGATGAAACACCAAATACACACTTTTTCAGATTCATTTTCAAATTGAACTCCATTGATCTTTGCAGCGCCTTAGCTAGAACCCTCGAGTGTTCTGCCCTAGTCCTTGATTTTACCAACAAATCATCCACATACACCTCTAAGTACACATGCATCATGTCATGAAATATTGCCATCATAGCCCTTTGATAAGTAGCTCCAGCATTCTTCAAACCAAATTGCATGACCAAATAGCAGTAAGTTCACCGAGGTGTGGTGAATGATGTTTTCTCGTGATCCTCTTCCGCCAAACGGATTTGATTATATCCCAAAAATCCATCCATAAATGAGAGAGTTTCATAGCAAGCCATGTTATCAACCAACACATCGATGTGCGGCAAGGAGAAATCATCTTTTGGACACGCGCAGTTAAGGTCCCGAAAATCAATACAGATTCTCACCTTTCCATCCCTTTTCATGACCGGGACAATGTTTGCCACCCATTGAGGATACACGACGACTCTATTAAACCTGCCTTTGTGGAGCTTATCGACCTCTTTCTTCATTTTTAAAGCCATCTGGGGGTGGAAACGTCTTAACCTTTGCTTTACCGAGATGGACCCTAGTTTTAGCGTTAGACAGTGTTCGACCAAGGTGGGGTCCCATCCTGGCATGTCCTCGTAGCTCCATGCGAATGTGTACCTATACTCTTTGAGAACCTCAATCAACTCCTCCTCTTCGAGTGATGGCAAATTATCGCTTATGAGGACGATCCTAGGGTCTTCCTCGGTTCCCAAGTTGATTTCTATGGTGGGTTCTTCTATAGCGGCTGATGGTTCATCAAACCTCCTCATTCCGCTAGCATATGCGCCAGCCGCATCCTCATATTCTTCATCCCCTTCCTTGATAGGGTATTCCTCGTCTGTAATCTCATATACTCCATACCCTTCATCAATTGTGCAATCCTCCTCACATTCTAACTCTGGCAATTGGATGGGATTTTCTAGTAGCTGAGGAATAGCTAGGCATGCCTGGCACCTATTGGCTAAATCTAGAAGAAATAGACGAGGAATTTGCCTACCCTTGGATTTTCTTCTAGGTTCTACTCTTGACCCATTATTGCTAGATTGGCCTACCTGTCATACAGACGAGGGGGAGGCTGAAGAATGTACAGAAAAAGACCCCTCAGAGGAGGGGTAAAGAAGGTTGCTCAGGGGACCTTGAATGAGTGGCCCGTAGGTCGGGGCGCACTTGTGGGAGATGTAGGAGGTCTCCTCAAAGCAAATGCACTGTTGAGGAGTTTGAAAATTGACATTTTTTTTCATTTTCATTTTCGATTACAAAACAATTGAAAGAAGTTGGGGAATGAGAGAAGGGGATTATGGCTAAGGGGTTGTAAGGCTCGTGGAGCAGATCATGGTTGAAAACTTGGTGCGAGTTGAGAAACCCGCGCAGGAACGCAAGTAGAGAGGGGGACCTAGGCATATCATCGGACAAATGTTTGGCCCAAGAAAGAGTCAGCAGCAATGGCTGAGGAGAATGATTGGACAGAATGACAGAAAGTGATCTGTCAGTTGCAACGTCCTCTTGGCGAGGATAATTTGGAGTTTTGGCAATGTCAACGACACCTTTTGCTACCTCGGAGATCAAAAGCACCCCCTTTAGGTCTAGAGGCAAAAACATCCACTGTAGTGCAATGGAAATATCATGTATATCGAACCACTTGTTCTACTCGCAGTCCGGATCATCGTTCTTCCCCTTCTTGGCAGCCCTCGAGCGACTTTCAGCTAAGTAGGCAATCCATAATTCCCCCTGTGATTGTTGTGGGTGATCCCCCAACTGTATTATAGGCCCCTTCCTGAAATGAGAGTACAAGGTCCATGTAAGAGGTTCCTCGTGTGCTTCAAGTGGCCCTTCAAAGCCCAGGCCGGCTCTAAGGGTTAACCTTGTCTTCTTTGGCGATCTCAGTCTCCCCTGTAATTATGCCCCCAAGCCTTTGCCCTGCTGGTAGACAATGTTTCTCATTATCTCCCATCCCTTAGAATGGGAAGGGTTTCATGACTTTGGCGCTGGAAGCAGCTTTTGTGTTAAAGGGGCGCGACGAGGGTCGCATACATCTAGCAATGAAAGAATTGGCCGGTGGGTTGGCCAAACAGAGGGCAAAGAGGTATTAATAACATCAACTGTAGAAAAGATGGACATTCTATTTACCTTGATAATCCAAGCCTTGTATGGAAACTTTAAGCACTGGTGATTGGTGGATGGCACAGCATTCATAACTTCAATGTAAGGGTGGCCTAATATGGCCTTAAATGTGGGATCCATATCAAGGATATGGAATTCTGTAGAGACTGATGCAGGACCCAATTCTACATTCAAGATAACCATCCCCTTTGGTGGCCTTTTGCTGTTGTCATAGGTTGTAACTATGATTGATGAAGGCCTTATCTATTCTGCGTCAACCGCACATGATTGGAGGGTGCTCATAGAGATCATGTTTATAGACGCACCAATGTCCACTAAACATGGGTCTATAGACACCCCATTGATCTTTACTGCAATACAATAAGCATATTTTCGAGCCTCCTTGGGGGCGAGCTCATGGTTGTGAAATATAATAGCCAGTTGTGTATCGGTCGGCGTCAGCACCGATGGGATCTTCTCCACCGGCAGGTCCTCATTTACCAAAACCTTCTGAAGATACTCCATCAAGGCGTCCTGATGGGTTCTCGACCTCTTGATTTGCTCGAGAATGGAGATATGGACTGGTGTCTTATCCAAGTGTTTCAACAGGTCATATTGTGTCCCAGGGATGGATTCGTCAGACTACTCTTTGGTGCCTTTCTCTGGCTGAGGCTGCTCGGGGGCCTGACTATTTTAGAAAAAAACCTGATGGAACATCCTTCCACTACGGAGCACCATGGCTTGTGGGTTTGACTGCACCTCTATGGAGTTAAGTATGAGGTTTAGCAGGGGTTTGAGAGGTAGTGGTGGGGGAACAGTTGACGAAGTAGGGGTGATGACGGGTGTAGGGGCTCTGATGAGGGGTTTGTTAGGTGGAGGCATGGTGAGACTGGATGAGGTCGTAGATGGACTGTTGATGATATGGGGTTTGGAAGGTGGAGGTGTAGTAGAGGTTGAAGGGGTCCCGGATAGGTGGTGGGTAATGAGAGGTTTCAAGGGTAGGGGTGGAGGTATGGTGGAGGTAGATGGTGTCCTGGAAGGGCGTTGGATGGTGAGGGTTTTGTTTAGTGAAGGCGGAGTGGAAGTGGATGATGAAGTGGAGGCACGAGAGATGATGAGAGGCTTTGAGGGTAAAGGGGGTATGGTGGAGGTAGATGGTGCCCCGGAAGGACGTTGGATAATGAGGGGTTTGCTTGGTGGAGGTGGAGTAGGAGTGGATGATGAAGTGGAGGCATGAGAGATGATGAGAGGCTTTGAGGGCAAAGAAGGTATGGTGTCACGCCCCGAGCCTTTATGACAGTGGAAGACTCACTCGAGAAACGTGAACAGCTGGCATGGTAAGCCTCTTACAAGCAAGAATAATCAGAGCGCAAGACAATCACACATAAATGCAATTACACAATACTTTAATTGAAACTCCAACTTATTTCATTGATAAGCAATATTCAAATACAATCACTTTCTTTCAATCTATCAGACTCAAAAAAATAGGAAAATTACATAGACTCAATCTAAACAATATAGACTTTCCTAAGTCTTCACTCTCATCTTGACAACACTTTCATTCGCTCTCGGACCCGCTACTTGTATAACCTGAATCCGAATTCGAATCATTTTCATTTTCTGAAAAAGATTGGAAATAGGTAATGAGCACACTTGCCCAGTAAGTATCTTCGCATCAACATGAAGGCATCATTAAAGTAATTAACATTTTAGCTCTAAAGAAATAAGGTAATATCATGCGAATGCGATCAATCACACGATTAAACCAGAGTATATAAGATAGAATGAGAGCAAGTATGAACTTTATAAAAACATGATATGGCCTTTCATGAATAAGAATGTAACGATAATGTACTAGCAAGCCACATAATAATCACTCCCGTATCTTTTGCTTATGAGCAAGTACTTCATGAATTTCTGTGGAATATCAAGCAAGAAAGTCATGTCGTGCTGTATCGTGGATTTTCACTTATTTATAGAGAAAGTACTCCCAGCGCAATGCGATGCCAGTAGCATCATATCCCATGGTTTATAATAGTATGTTTCCGGCAATCAGCCGAGGGGACTAGCATAGAGCCCTTGAACACAATCAGTGCTCGATCGCATCTTAAAGTATAAATTAAGCTTTTTCCACGCATGTAACAATAAAGTATGGCCAAGAATGTACAATTACAACAAGCTCTTGATAACAATAATTCAATAAATGAATGCTTTAATAAGAATCATGAGAAATTAAGAATGACTTATACTATGTTATGCTGATGGAAATAAATCGGCGACATAACGGTACATTCTTTATTTTCCATTCATTATATTAGGTTTCTTGATCAATATGATAAGTTCTAGATCATCAATAGTCCATCTAGAAACCTTGGAATATCAACCCTTGGGTCAAACCTTGGGGTAACATACTTAAGCTTTGTGCCGGTCTTGTACTGGGCCGTTACATAACGTGATGCTCCAGTGTCGGGCCGTTACATTAGTCTGAATCCAGAAACAATAAAATAGACTCAGTGAAATGTGACGGTCGTATATTGGGCCGTTAGATGCTCCTGACGGTCCAGTATAGATCCGTTATATTGCTGATAACCAGAAACATCGATAGTGTAATCTAATCAATGGGCTTTAATGGTACAACTAACTCGATGTCCAAGTGGGAATCCCAGGCTCGCGGAGAATTACGGAGGCCTTGCAACAAGATTTCCTAATCCATTGGAATGAATATCTAATAGAAAGGTCCTCATGTCCAAGAATAATGTTCCTATAGTGCAAAGTGTGAACTAATGGACAACATACCAGAATATGCGCCATGTACTTAAAGAAATGACTCTATTGATAGAGAGGATGTGTAACAATAGGAAATCATGATAAAACTCTGTCAATACATCTTTGGAAAATCATGATTTAGATACAAAACTATAGAATTTTGGCACATGAAATTAACATAACTTCAAATAACTTAAGATACCTAAATTATGCAATTTCTATCACGAGTCAGTAAATAATCTTAAAGACATGAAATCAGGTCAAAACATAGATAACTAGGCTTATTTATAAGTTAAATTAACCAGTTTCCAATTCTGTCTACAGTTACCCTGAAGGTCGAGAATGGGTCTGTCACAGTGACTGTGACGGTTTATCGTGGGAGCGTTATAGTAATGTAACGCTCCATCGATGGTGCGTGAGAGACAACAGAGAGCTTCAAACACCAAAGAACGTGTGACGGCTTATCGTAAGGCCGTTATATCATTGTGACGATCTTACCTTGATGCGTCACATCGTCTGTTGGCAGAAAAGATATAAAAACATAAGGTCTCAACTTACATCATGTCTTGAAATCATATTTAAACTTCCACATGATAGAATGAAGGCTAAGCTACTAGTGTGCATAGACTTTCAGTGAATTTGAGAAGAGAGTTCCTTTTCAACTTAGTTAGGGTTAAGGGTATTCATGTATGCATGACCTACTAAAACAAGAAATTCATGATCTATGATGTGTGAAATCAATCAAAACCAGAGGGCTTTTTTCCCTAACAAGATTTTTTTGCCAATCATGAGATGACCTACCTCTTAACTAGGCTTTAAGATTGTAATTTGAGTCTGAAAATCCACCCCTAGGTCTCCTTTTCCAGCGATTTTCCAGCAACTTCCTACTGCTCTATCTCTCCAACCTCTTGTCCTCAAGATGTGAAATTTTGAGGGTAAGAAGATGAAACTAAGGTGAACAAAAAGTTCTAAAGGATTGAATTCTAATTACCTCGTTTAGACGTCCTAATCTCTTGATCTTCAGGGGTCCTTTGCTCTGAATCTTGGGATACTATGGTCGAACCAGCAACTTTGGAAGCTTCAATCTCCTTGGTTGCTTGATCTCCTAGCACGAAAGTTAGAGAACTATTAGTCTAAAGTATACTAAACAAAAGCTTCTAAAGAACTTACCCGAAATTATGACTCCTTACCTTGATTCTTCACGAGCCAAAAGTAAGGGTCGTTCAGTTCAGAACTAGGTCCTATTTATAGGGTTTTGGCTAGGGTTTGAAGATTAGATCGATTCTAGAGTCCTTAATTTGCCAGAACCTAATCCCTAAGAGTCCTTAGTAATGTTATAAACTCTCCCAAGTCGATCTCTTGTAGATAGGATCCCAAAGTTCCAATCTTTTTACTCGTTCTTTCATTCACGGAACTATCAGGGTGTAACGCATCAGTCTAGGTGCGTTACATGCATGTGGCGATCGTACGATAGACCGTTACATCCTACGTGTGCATAATTTCAAATTAATAAAACTCTTTTATTCATTTATCCAATATAATTATCTATAAAATAGTATTTATCCTTAAAATACGTGAATAAGCTAAATAACATTCTAGAATATGGGCCACACTTAATGGGCTTGGTCCTTAAACCTTTTGGATTTTATTTAAATAGGCAAGGTTAATTATTTAACACAATTGGGCCTTATAATGACTTATTAATCCAATAATCCATTAATTAATTTATTTAGCCCTTATAAATTCTTAATAAATTCCAGAAAATTCTATAAATAATCCAAAAATTATTACATAAATTCTGGGGCACTACACCCTCCCCCACTTAGAAGAATTTGGTCCCCAAATTCAATACATAGATTATGGAGAGTGTACTTACAGTTTAAAATAATTATGGGAATATTTTTCGCATGGTTGCTTCGGTTTCCCATGTTGCTTTATATGGCCATATTTTCTTCCATTGAATCTTGACCATAGGAAAAACTTTATTTCATAGTTGACGCACTTCTCGTTCCAGATTCTTTTTTGGCATTTGCTCGTACGTCATATCCTTCTGAATCCCCAGATTGTCATAAGTGATAATATGGTCAGGATCATATACATATTTCTTCAGCATAGAGACGTGAAATACGTCATGAACTCCTACTAATTGTGGAGGTAAAGCCAGTCTATAAGCCACTTCACCGACCCTTTCAAGAATTTCAAACGGGCCAATGAACCTTGGAGTTAGTTTGCCCTTAATGCCAAATCTCCGAATACCATGACCTGGAGAAACCTTGAGATACACATGGTCTCCTACTTGAAATTCCAAGTCGGGTCTTCGATTATCAGTATAAGATTTCTGCCTATCTTGTGCCATCTTTATTCTCTCTTGAATAAGCTTGATCTTCTCTATAGAATCTCTGATAATATCGGGGCCTAGGAATTATCTTTCCCCTATTTCACTCCAACATATTGGTGATCGACAGCTTTTTCCATATAAGGCTTGAAAAGTTGCCATTTGTATGCTGGCTTGATAACTATTGTTATATGAAAATTCTACTAGAGGTAAGTGATCATGCCAACTACCTCTAAAATCAATAACACAAGCCCAGAGCATATCTTCTACTACCTGATTCGTTCTTTCTGTCTGACCATCAGTTTGTGGATGAAAGGCTGTGATGAAATTCAATCTAGTCCCTAGTGACTGTTGTAGACCCTTCCAAAATTATGATGTGAATCAAGGATCTCTATCAGATATAATAGTGACTGGGACACCATGTAATTTGACAATCTCCATTATGTACAATGCTGCTATGATATCCACAGACCATCGACTTTTAATTGGTATAAAATGTGCAGACTTAGTCAATCGGTCTATGATTACCCATATACCATTGTGTCCACCTCTTGTCTTAGGTAACCCCATAATGTAATCCATCCCTATACTCTCTCATTTCCATTCGGGAATATTCAAGGGATGCAGTTTACCTGCGGGTCTAAAATGCTCTGCCTTTACTTGTTAACAAGTGAGACAGCGAGACACGAAATCAGCTATTTCCCTCTTCATGTTGGGCCACAAGAAATTTCTTTTGAGATCCTGATACATTTTTGTACTACATGGGTGAATGATATACATGGATTTATGTGCTTCTTCTAGAATCAATTTCTTCGTATCCTCATGATCCGATACACATACTCGGTCTTTAAATAGCAATCTTCCATCCTTAATAGAAAAATCTGGCCTTTGTTCAACATTGGCCCTGATCTGCAATAATATAGGATCATCATTTTGCAGTTTGACTAGATCTTCTATCAATGTAGGTTGAGCTTGAATATTAGCTAGGAAACAATCCTCCTTCCTGTCAATATCTAAGTTCAACTGACCAAATTGAGGAATAAGATTAGTCATACTAATCATGAGACTTGATAGCATACCCATTGGTTTTCTGTTGAGTGCATCTGCTACAGCATTAGCCTTACCAGGATGATATTGAATAGATAAATTAAAGTCTTTTAGATATTCCAACCATCTCCTCTGCCTCATATTTAGCTCTTTTTGAGAAAATAAGTACTTCAAGCTTTTGTGGTCCGAGTAGACCGTAAACTTTTCTCCATAGAGATAATGACGCCAAATTTTCAAGGTGAAAATGACAGCTGCTAATTCCAAATCCTCCACAGGATAATTTTCCTCGTGACGTTTCAATTATCTTAAAGAATAACATATTACTCTTCCATTTTGCATGAGGATACACCCTAAGCCAATACCTGATGCATCCGTGTATATTTTGAATCCACCACCTTCCATCGGTAGTGATGGAATAAGAGCTGTAGTAAGATGATTCTTAAGAGTTTGGAAACTCTTCTCACATTCCTCTGACCAGACAAAGGGATTTTCTTTTCTCATGAGTCTAGTTAAAGGAACCGCAATCTTGGAAAAGTCCTTAATGAATCTTCTATAGTAACCAGCTAGACCCAGAAAACTTGGTACTTTTGATATGGTCGTTAGCCGGCTCCAATTCTTGACAGATTCTAATTTAGAAGGATCCACCGCAATACCTTCTTTTGAAATAATGTGGCCTAGGAATGAAACTTCCTTGAGCCAGAATTCGCATTTGTTTAGCTTGGCATAGAGTTTATGTTCTTTAAGTGTTTGTAAAGCTATCCTCAGATGTTCTTCATGTTCTTTCTTTGTCTTGGAATATATCAAGATGTCATCGATGAAGACGATGATGAATTGGTCCAGATATGGTTGAAAAATATTGTTCATAAGTTGCATAAATGTTGCTGGGGCATTAGTTAACCCGAACGGTATTACCACGAATTCATAGTGGCCATAACGACTTCGAAAAGCTGATTTATAAATGTCCTCTTCTTTAATTTTAAGCTGATGATAACCTGATCTAAGGTCAATCTTAGAAAAATATTCTACTCCTGAAAGCTGATCGAAGAGTTCATCAATACGCGGCAACGGACACTTATTTTTGATTGTAAGTTGATTTAGTCGCCGGTAATCGATGCATAGCCTGAGAGAATCATCCTTCTTTTTGACAAATAGAACCGACGCACCCCAAGGGGATGTGCTAGGTCTGATAAAGCCGTTATCATGTAGTTCTTGCAACTGCTTCTTTAGTTCTTTGAGTTCTGTGGGGGACATCTTGTAAGGGGCTATAGAAATAGGTGCTGCTCTTGAGATGAGTTCAATAGTGAAGTTCACTTCCCTCTCGGGTGGTAAACTGGGTAGATCGGATGGAAACACGTCTGGGAACTCATTTACAATTGGAATGTCTGCTAAGATAATCTCCTTGGATTAGGTAACAATAATAGAAGCAAGAAAAGCTACACATCCTTGCGAGATAAGTTTACAAGCGTGAAGAGAGGATATGATAGTGGGGTGTTTCTTCTATTTGATGCCAAGGAAAGAGAATCTTGGAAGACCGGGTTTTCGGAAGGATATAATCCTATTTCGGCAATTGAGATAAGCATCATGATCTACAAGCCAATCTACCCCTAAAATGGCATCATAACCTTTCATGTCAAGGCATACTAAGTTTACGGGGAGATTATGACCTTCTACTATCACTTCGCTATCTGGATAATAGTCGGTAAGCTTTGTTCCAGAACCTAAGGCTATGGAAATAGCGAGATCTGAAGGTAGGGGAACTGATGCAATTGATAATATTTTTGTAAAAGTAGTGGAGATAAAAGAATGAGAGGCACCAGTATCAAATAGCACAAATGTAGGACGAGAACAAAGTTAAAGAGTACCTTCCATAAGCCCACCATCCTTGGGCACTTCTTCATCTTCTAGAACGGCATTGAGGCGAGCCTGCCTCCTACGTCCTCCACCAGATGATTGGTCTTTCATAATAGGGCAATCTGGCATGTGATGCTCCCTGCTTCCACAATGTAAACATGCGCCAAGGCGCTTCCAACACTCCTCAGCTGAATGGCCGAATTTTTCGTAAAACGTGCAAGCTGTAGCAACTTGCTCCGCCTCCTTGATCTTCTTGTTCTTCTGGGAACTTCCACCATTCCCATTCCTGGATCTTTTCTTACTATCACGGCTTTTGTAGGGCTCCGTGATGCTAAATTTTTCTTTTTTATAACGCCGATCTGAGCGTCGGCTAGACTCTTCTCCTTTCCCTTTTAATTTTTCGACCTTCTCTAAGGTCCTTTCATATAAGTATGCCCGCTGAACCATCTCCGCATAAGTACGGATGTTTTGGGTCCCGAGCTGCTGAATGAAACCGGGATGTAACCCGTCCATGAACCGATTTACCTTCAATAAATCAGTGCTGATAAGATGTGGTGTGTAAGGTGCAAGCCTTGAGAATTGCAGTTCATATTCGGCAACCGTCATCATTCCTTGCCGAAGAGCGGCGAACTCCATAGTCTTTCTCTCTTTTACGTGCTCAGAAAAGTACTTGGCATGGAATAGGGTAAGAAAACCATCCCTGGTATGAGGTGCATCAGCCGGAGGTGCCGGAACCGACTTCCACCATGTACGGGCATCTTTGTTGAGTTGAAAGGTTGCGAGACGCACCTTCTCTTGATCGGTGCATTGGATAACATCAAAGATACGATTCATTTCATCTATCCAGTTCTACGCTTCGTCCGGATTAGAAGAACCATAAAAACGTGGAGGGTTTAAGCTCTGAAAGTTGCGATGCAAATCACCAGCCCTTGCTCCTGCGCAAGCTTGCGCCATGGTTTGTAATGCCTGAGTGGGGCCAGCAACCGTTTGCTGCATGCCATCCCAATTTACGCGATGAGCCATGGTAATAATAGGGTACCTGAGGGAAAACTAACAACTTTTTATTTCTCGTGGAATTGGAAGGAAAATCAATCTTAAAGCTGATTAACTATCTCATCCCGGGTTCTACCCAATTCTCACATGGGTGTGGAAATTTCTTCCTTAGTTCATAGGTAGGGATCCTTAAACCTTGGACTTATCCTATTGTTGGGACGGTGCGATCGATACAGAGGGGGGGTGAATGTATCCCCTTCAAGAATATTGCCCAAAATATAAACAATTCACCTGCTACTAGATACAGTTGCAGAATAAAAGCTATCGAGTTCAAATAGACATTTGATCGACCAGATGAGCTGCTGACTATACTAGTGGAACCTAATGAAGTCTAATGCCAAATGATAGTACAATGCAAACTAGACTCACTTACAAAGATGTAAAGCTCAAGGCCACTGTAAATCGAAACAAGACTATTCAAACAACCTGTGAAACAGATGGAAGATATGGAAGAGCACACCACAAGCAAACCACAGAACAGCAGGGTTTTTAGGTGGTTCGGTCCACAGACCTACGTCCACCCCTCACTCCCAACCGGAGTAAGGCTTCCACTAGCACAAGCTAGAAACCACAGACTCAGTCTGCAACAGGTGCTGCCACACAGCTTGACCAGGGGAACAAACTCCCCTCTTTCTCCCAACCGGAGAGACACCCCAAGTGATTCCCAGCCACTTGGAAACCAGAGGTCGCATACCTCTCTTCCTCCAGACCAGGAGGGACCCCTGGACTTGCAACCCACATGCCCAGAACCGGAGACAAGTCTCCCTTCCTCGAAACTGGAGGGAACCCACATGTAGCTCCCAGCTACTTGCAACCGGAGATCAGATCGAATAAAAAGAAAAATAAGAAATGAAAATAACACAGCAAATATAAGCTATAAATGAAAGAACATCAGATGTGGCTCCCATGGAGCTGACTGGCCTGGATTTGATCCACGGTCCAGTAGACAGATCTTCACTAACTTCTTCCTTTTTCTCCATGAACTCTCTCTCTCTCTATCTCTCTATCTTTCTCTTCTGCTCTCCTTTTCTCTCACGCTGTTCTCTCCTTCTTCTCTTCAACTCTTTTTCTTCTTGTCGGCTCACTCTTCTTCTATTTCTTCTTCTTCTTCTCCTTTTCTGGATCGAAGGGCTTTCTGCTCTCCAGGCTTCTTCTTCGATCAGCCTCCATCTGAAGACGAAGGCTCCAATATATACCAGCAGCGGCTAGGGCGTGTGTCTTCCACATTACCTGCCCAATACTTCACCCACGTGTCAGCAACTAGAGTCAGGTGGCGTCAACTCACTTGCTCCAAAGGGTTGACGCAACCTTCAAGGACATTCTACAGTAAATCTCAAGTCTGCTGCGTTGACTCCATCAGCCTGCTGCGTTGACGCATCGGTGATCCAGTGATCAAGTCTTCAACAGATAGACGGGCTGCGTCGACGCTCTCAGCATGCTGCGTTGACGCATTGGTGTTCCAGCATCTAAACTTAGATGGCTTCTGCCCTCTCACGTTTCGTGTGGAGTGCGTTGACGCATTGTGAAACAACGTCCACCCTCTGGTCACCTTGTCGATTCATCAACCTACTGCGTCGACGCCACTTGATGAATGCGTTGACGCACCAGAGTAATCCAGTAAGCCATTGGCTCTTCCTTTCTAACTGCTGCATCGACGCTGCTCTATTTTGGCGTTGACGCAGTGAAACAACTCGTGGGGGTCTCTGCTTCGTGGAGTTAACATTGTGGATATCAGTGAAGGCTTCTTCAACTGATGCGTGGACGCTTTAAGCTCCCAGCATCGACCCTGTTCCCTTCAGCAACAAGAATGAAGTCATAAGGTTTAAGTATGTACATTGTAGTGTATATACTTCGAAAGAAACAGTCCAATGTATATATACTTCAAGAACTCTAGACAACGGACGCTATACAGACTTCAGATGCTTTGAACGCTTGATCGATGTATAGACTCTGAATCGATAAGGCAGGCTGTACAGACTATAAGAAGGTTGAAGCACTGTGTAGACTTGATTGGGCATGGAGTGTATAGACTTGTAGTCTGAAGACGATGTATAGACTTGGTGAACACTGCAACATCAATCGGATGTATAGAGTTGGTGAAATGAAGTCCAGTGTACAGACTTGCAGATACGAAGTCGATGTACAGACTTAGAAGGATTTGAACAGGAGAGTGTATAGACTTGGTTCCTGTAGCAGTGTATAGACTTTAAGTGTAGCCAAAGCTTCGAGCGTAGGAATTGGCCAGAATGTATAGACTTTCAATGAGGGAGCATTGTGTAGACTTGGGAAGTCTGAACCAGTGTACAGACTTTGCAAGAGTGAGACGATGCAAGAGACGCTGAAGGACCGATGTACAGACTTTATCAACACAAACAGGCTGCACAGTCCACTGTATAGACTTGATGATATGAACTGAGGGGTTGACCCATCAGCACAAGGGGTCGACGCACCACAGACCAGACCAATGAATAAATGCAGCAAAGTTAAAGAGGCACCAAGCGTCAACGCATTGCCCAAGCAGCGTGGTCGCATCAGATCAAATATTTCTTACTGCTACCTCTGAAGTGCCTTGGCAGCGTTGACGCTGCAGTTCGATGGGTCGACGCTGCAGTATCAAACTGTAGTCTTAAGAGCAACAGTAACATGACTGAACATAATCAAATATGTAATGCCATATCAGAACTTATGAAGAACTGCATTATGATCAGAAGGTGAATAATAGCATGATGACTCACACAGCAAGATGACTCACAGTGAGTAACTCACTCCAAAGACCAATCATCAAAACCACCATTAAAACCATCATCAAAACCACATGGGCATAACAATCTCCCCCTTTTTGATGATGGCAACACTACACAGTGAGTCAATCTGATGACTCAAACTATTCTCCCCCTTTGACTTCATCAAAAAGAAAATAGTTTGAGAAATTAAAGCAATCAGCATGCTATAATTGAAAAACAATCTCCCCCTTTGGCAAAAATCTCCCCCTTTGATATAGTCAAGATGAACCATGGGAAGGTAAGAATGCAGATGCAGATGGAGATCATAGGGGCAAACAAGGACAAGTTCAAGTCAATGAGCAGAAGAGGTTCAATTAGCAGATTTTTAAAGAGGCTTCAACTACAAGAATTTCAGTCAGATTTTCAAGGAAATGTCATTCTCATAAATCCAAATCAGAATATTTCAAAGTCTTCCATTATAAGGGCTTATGAATGAATTTTATTGATCAGCATGGTTTAAACATGATGTATGCAGAGTTTATCAATAAAATTCTGTATTGATATCTAAAACCATGGTTTAATAAAAATGAACCAAGCCCTCATATTT
Source organism: Amorphophallus konjac (assembly GCA_022559845.1). Lineage (NCBI taxonomy): Eukaryota > Viridiplantae > Streptophyta > Magnoliopsida > Alismatales > Araceae > Amorphophallus > Amorphophallus konjac. The sequence continues at coordinate 211,668,121 of CM040122.1, forward strand.
ATCTTGATAAAACTCCCTTTCTCTTACACATTCAAATTTATTGACTTCTTTCGGAATTACATGCATCAGTATTGAAATCAAGCAATTATGAAGTCAAATGATTTTGTCTAGGGTTGTAGTAATTTGATTTTAGCATCAATATTCAGATATTTCAATTCGTTCAATAATTTTTCATGCTACAAATTTTACGAGCACTCTAGTTCAGTGCACACCTTGTAACTAGAGGATATACCTTGATCAGAGGCCAATATCCCTAAGCACTTAGTGTGACTAACTGTCATGCTTTATATGAACAGAGATAGCATTTACACATCATGACACACTGCAAATCATTTCTTGATGAGTGAGTTGTATTTCTCAGTGTGCATGCCATTGCTCTGCCTGAAATTCAATTATTCTTAATCAGAGTTAACTATAGTACCTCATGACACAGTCCTTTGGACATGTGTTTCTCAGTGACCAAGGTCATTGCTCTGCCAGAAAATACCCTTTAGACATTTCAGAAAAATTCATTTGCTTCAAATCAATAACAATTTCATGTACTTAACCAAATAAAGTCATGTATTCAATAATGCAGATTTCAGAAGATTTTACAAGACACAGCATGAAACAGATGGTTAATATTTATTAAATATGCTTCAGATATTTTTAAGAGATTTTAAAGCCAAACTCATTGAATACATTAAACTTAAACCACATGAGTTATTTCAGTCATTCATAAAAATGTATAATAGAAGATTTCTAGTTCAAGAATTTTCAGATTTATGATCGAGATAGTCCCATTGAAATCTTCATGACAGACTGATAGAATTCTAAAGCCAAATGATACCAATTGATAGGAGAGATTTTGAGCTCAGTGTTTTCCGAATAAGATCAAGATTAGTCACTTAAAAACAATGAGGAAAAGGTTATGCACAGCAAGCAAGATATCAGGAGGTCTGGCAAGTTTCAGGATTTCCAAGGATAACATGCAGTGAATTCTGACAGAAATGTATGCACTTGACCACCTACATGCAATGCATTGACTCCCCCTGACACTATGCATTCAGACAATCTTTTTGGCATTTTTCATGAAATGCAATGCAATTAACTACATGCATGCAAAGACTCAACACTGAATGCTATGCAAGGACATGCAATTAACTCCCCCTGAAAACATGCAATGTTTGCCATGAGACACTGAACATATGATTTTGATTCATGTACATTCAGACTGCCCTATCAAGCAAAATGACCCATGGTACTAGGCGGAGCACTTGGTCTAAAAGACCACCTCACACATAGTAGGAACCTCCAGACAGATTTTCCTATCTTTTGGTAGCTTACCATTTATATACCATTGAGGTCATGCATGATAATTCAACATGGGCAGCATGCATGGATCAAATTTCAACTTATCAGATTTTTTCGGATGCAATGGACATATTTTCAATGAACTATGCAATAGACAAATTTCAAGCCACATACATAAGCAGTTCAGATTATTCAGAATGTAATTTGTTTTCAGAGTTCATGCATTTCAACAATTGTCAAACAACTACAAATGGCAGATATGCAGGAATACATCAAATCAGATTTGCAATGAGTTTCAAAACAAGAAATGCAGAGAGTTTACCTGAATAGTGTGAGAATGGGGTTTTCATTCTTGAGTGCCTTGGATTAATAACCCCTTTTATTCTTCAGCTTCCAAGGCACACCTGCAATAAACACATCATTTTGATGCAGCAGGTACCCAAGAAAACTTGGGTCCTGGATTAGCAGTGACACCTTTGGTAGGTGTTCTAAACAATTTTCTAGCAGCATGGTCATCAGACTTCATCAAGTAGCAGGTTTTCATTGAATGACCAGATGCGTCATAATAATAGCAAGATGCAGCAGGTTTCATATTAGATTTATGCGCATTGTTATAAACATGATTTTTATGTGCATATGTATGAAAATTTTTGTTAACATAATTAAAATTCTGTTTACCAAAACCAGTCTTGTTTCGGTATCCTGCCAGCCAACAGGTTGCAGCCCTGTGACCTGGCTTTCCACAGTTAAAACAATGAGAGGCCTTCCTCTTAAAATTGAGTTCATTATTGCCATAGCCTCCTTGGGCATGCCAACAGTCCTTGACTATATGGCCATGCTTTCTACATTCAGAACATGTAGGAATCTTTCTTTTAAATATAAATTTATTCCTATCATAATCATTTCTGTCTGCAGGGAGATTGACAGTTTTAGAATTAAATTTTCTACCCTGAGCATGCCAACAGTCAATGGCCCTGTGGCCCAATTTGCCACAGTGAAAGCATTTAGTTTTCTTTTTGTTCTGAGCAGAAACATGTTTCCTAGCATGCTTTCTGTTGTCTTGTTTCAGAATAAAGCAATTATCCATAATGTGCCCAACCCTACCACAATAATGACATGAATTCTTATTTTTATGAGCATGTGTATGTGTGTTCATGTCAAGCACAGATTGAACTTTCTCAACATATTTAAAATCAGTCTTTTTCTTGGTGACATGGAAGTTCTTGTGATGTACAGCATGCACTTTTTCAATGTGATTCAATCCCTTCTTCACATGACTGACCTTTTCCATTTTTCCAGTTTGTTTCTGATTCTTCTGAACATTTGGTTGTTTATTTTCTAAGGTGGTGGCTACATCTGATGCTTTGATAAAAGATATCATTAGCTTGTTTTTGAAAGCCTTTTTATTGACATTGTTGTAGCCTAACCCTTCCCTTTGAGTATTGACCTTAACACCTAACAACCTGTCCAGATTTTCTTGTCTTTCCACAAATTTTGACAAGGATTTATTCAAATCTTCAATTTCATTTTCCAGAGAAACGATGTGTATTTCATAATTGGCAATCTCTTGTTCATTGCAATTTACACATTCGCTTAACACCTTGTTTGCAATTTTGCATTCCTCAACTTCTTATTCCAGATTTCTCAATTTTTCAGATTCTTCAATGTAAACAGATTTTCCTTTTTCTAAGAGAAGAAGTTTCTCTGACATAGCAGTGTTCAACTGCTTCAATCCTTCAACCTCTTTGATTAATTTGTCATTTTTTGATTTCAGATTTTCATTAACAGATTTTCTGAGAGACTCTTTTTCAGATCTTAAAAATTCAACATGTTTCTTAAGCTCTTGATTATCAGAAAAACAAGCATCATAAGATTGCTTCAGATTTGAACAATTTTCACATGATAAATCAGAACCATTTTGATCAACCTTTAATTTTTTATTTTTAGATTTTATTTTTCCATACTTTTCATACAATTCAGCATAAATTTCCTTCAAATAATCAAAGGTCAATTCGTCCGAGTCAGATTCAGAGTTTACCTCTTCATCAACATCATCTTCATTCTGACTGTTGCCTTGATTGCTGCCACTTGGATTACTTCTGTTAGCCATCATGCAGCTGTCCTCGTTTACCCTGTGAAATTGCTTCAGCCTATCCAGGATGTCCTTTGCTGAGCTGCAATTATGAAGACAAGACCATAAGGCTCTGTCAGTAGCTGCTTTCATCAGGTTAAAGGCTTTCTGATTTTCTCCATCCTTTGATCTGTGTCTGTCGGTCAATTTGGACACTTTCGTTGGTAAGGTGTGAGGACCTTGTGAAATTAATTTCCACATATCAGGATTAGCATAATTAACATAAGCATGTAAAGCAGTGTACCACTGACTGAAATCAGAACCACTAAAGACGGGTGGAAGAGCCATTGAAAACAAATAGCGAGTAAATTCAAAGCAACAGGAATATTTATGCACTAAAAACAAATTAGCACCTAAGACTGCAAGATCGAATCTGCAGGTCGCTGGACCTTGTATGCAGACACCGCTCTGATACCAATTGTTGGGACGATGCGATCGATACAGAGGGGGGGTGAATGTATCCCCTTCAAGAATATTGCCCAAAATATAAACAATTCGCCTGCTACTAGATACAGTTGCAGAATAAAAGCTATCGAGTTCAAATAGACATTTGATCGACCAGATGAGCTGCTGACTATACTAGTGGAACCTGATGAAGTCTAATGCCAAATGACAGTACAATGCAAACTAGACTCACTTACCAAGATGTAAAGCTCAAGGCCATTGTAAATCGAAACAAGACTATTCAAACAACCTGTGAAACAGATGGAAGATATGGAAGAGCACACCACAAGCAAACCATAGAACAGCAGGGTTTTTAGGTGGTTCGGTCCACAAACCTACGTCCACCCCTCACTCCCAACCGGAGTGAGGCTTCCACTAGCACAAGATAGAAACCACAGACTCAGTCTGCAACAGGTGCTGCCACACAGCTTGACCAGGGGAACAAACTCCCCTCTTCCTCCCAACCGGAGGGACACCCCAAGTGATTCCCAGCCACTTGGAAACCAGAGGTCGCAGACCTATCTTCCTCCAGACCAGGAGGGACCCCTGGACTTGCAACCCACAAGCCCAGAATCGGAGACAAGTTTCCCTTCCTCCAAACCGGAGGGAACCCACAAGTAGCTCCCAGCTACTTGCAACCGGAGATCAGATCGAATAAAAAGAAAAATAAGAAACAAAAATAACACAGCAAACATAAGCTGTAAATGAAAGAACATCAGATGTGGCTCCCATGGAGCTGACTGGCCTGGATTTGATCCACGGTCCAGTAGACAGATCTTCACTAACTTCTTCCTTTTTCTCCATGAACTCTCTCTCTCTCTCTATCTCTCTTTCTTTCTCTTCTGCTCTCCTTTTCTCTCACGCTGTTCTCTCCTTCTTCTCTTCAACTCTTTTTCTTCTTGTCGGCTCACTCTTCTTCAATTTCTTCTTCTTCTCTTTTTCTTCTTCTTCTCCTTTTCTGGATCGAAGGGCTTTCTGCTCTCCAGGCTTCTTCTTCGATCAGCCTCCATCTGAAGACGAAGGCTCCAATATAAACCAGCAGCGGCTAGGGCGTGTGTCTTCCACATTACCTGCCCAATACTTGGCCCACGTGTCAGCAACTAGAGTCAGGTGGCGTCAACTCACTTGCTCCAAAGGGTTGACGCAGCCTTCAAGGACATTCTACAGCAAATCTCAAGTCTGCTGCGTTGACTCCATCAGCCTGCTGCATTGACGCATCGGTGATCCAGTGATCAAGTCTTCAACAGATAGACGTGCTGCGTCGACGCTCTCAGCATGCTGCGTTGACGCATTGGTGTTCCAGCATCTGAAATTAGATGGCTTCTGCCCTCTCACGTTTCATGTGGAGTGCGTTGACGCATTGTGCAACTGCGTCCACCCTCTGGTCACCTTGTCGATCCATCAACCTGCTGCGTCAACGCCACTTGATGAATGTGTTGACGCACCAGAGTAATCCAGTAAGCCATTGGCTCTTCCTTTGTAACTGCTGCGTCAACACTGCTCTATTTTGGCGTTGACGCAGTGAAACAACTCGTGAGGGTCTCTACTTCGTAGAGTTAACATTGTGGATATCAGTGAAGGCTTCTTCAACTGATGCGTGGACGCTTTAAGCTCCCAGCGTCGACCCTGTTCCCTTCAGCAACAAGAATGAAGTCATAAGGTTTAAGTATGTACATTGTAGTGTATATACTTCGAAAGAAACAGTCCAATGTATATATACTTCAAGAACTCTAGACAACGGACGCTGTACAGACTTCAGATGCTTTGAACACTTGATCGATGTATAGACTCTGAATCGATAAGGCAGGCTGTACAGACTATAAGAAGGTTGAAGCACTGTGTAGACTTGATTGGGCATGGAGTGTATAGACTTGAAGTCTGAAGACGATGTATAGACTTGGTTAACACTGCAACATCAATCAGATGTATAGAGTTGGTGAAATGAAGTCCAGTGTACAGACTTGCAGATACGAAGCCGATGTACAGACTTAGAAGGATTTGAACGGGAGAGTGTATAGACTTGGTTCCTATAGCAGTGTATAGACTTTAAGTGTAGCTAAAGCTTCGAGCGTAGGAATTGGCCAGAATGTATAGACTTTCAATGAGGGAGCATTATGTAGACTTGGGAAGTCTGAGCCAGTGTACAGACTTTGCAAGAGTGAGACGATGCAAGAGACGCTGAAGGACCGATGTACAAACTTTATCAACACAAACAGGCTGCATAGTCCACTGTATAGACTTGATGATATGAACTGAGGGGTCGACCCATCAGCACAAGGGGTCGACGCACCACTGACCAAACCAATGAATAAATGCAGCAAAGTTAAAGAGGCACCAAGCGTCAACGCATTACCCAAGCAGCGTTGACGCAGCAGATCAAATATTTCTTACTGCTACCTCTGAAGTGCCTTGGCAGCGTCGACGCTGCAGTTCGATGGGTCGACACTACAGTATCAAACTGCAGTCTTAAGAGCAACAGGAACATGACTGAACATAATCAAATATGCAATGCCATATCAGAACTTATGAAGAACTGCATTATGATCAGAAGGTGAATAATAGCATGATGACTCACACAGCAAGATGACTCACAGTGAGTAACTCACTCCAAAGACCAATCATCAAAATCACCATTAAAACCATCATCAAAACCACATGGGCACAACACCTATGACATGACTCTTTTTCCTAAGTCCTGCGACTTAGGCTCTGATACCAACTTAACTATCACGTCCCGAGCCTTTATGACAGCGAAAGACTCGCTCGAGAAACGTGAACAGTCGGCATTGTAAGCCTCTTGCAAGCAAGAATAATCAGAGCGTAAGACAATCACACATAAATGCAATTACATAATACTGTAATCGAAACTCCAACTTATTTCATTGATAAGCAATATTCAAATACAATCACTTTCTTTCAATCTATCAGACTCAACAAAATAGGAAAATTACATAGACTCAATCTAAACAATATAGACTTTCCTAAGTCTTCACTCTCATCTTGACAACACTTTCATTCACTCTCAGACCCGCTACTTGTATAACCTGAATTCGAATTCGAATCACTTTCATTTCCTAAAAAAGATTGAAAATAGGTAATGAGCACACTTGCCCAGTAGGTATCTTCGCATCAACATGAAGGCATCATTTAAGTAATTAACATTTTAGCTCTAAAGAAATAAGGTAAAATCATGCGAATGCGATCAATAACACGATTAAACCAGAGTATATAAGATAGAATGTGAGCAAGTATGAACTTTATAAGAACATGATATGACCTTTCATGAACAAGAATGTAACGAGAATGTACTAAAGTCACCTAATCACCCATAAAACGTGGATCTAGTCTGAGAGATGTCTATGGACCATTCAAAGTCTATAAAACACATACAAGAGGGTTAGAAACCCTAATGCTTCAAGGGGATCAAGAGACATCAAAGGAGGTTGCAAGGGTGTGTTCAAGGGAGAGGAGTTCGAGTACTGTCGCCGTGAACAGTACTCCGGGAAGAAGTTCTTCATCAAATCCTCAAGTGATTGAAGCTACTTCAAGAGAAGATCAACCCCAAGCCAAGTGAAGATAAAGCTGCAACCATCATCCTCTTCATCATCTCAAGGTGATCCATAGAAGCTCATTCTCAAGGGAGATCAAATCTGCATCCTTCATCTTCTTCATCAACTCAAGGTGATCCAAGGAAGACCATGTCACAAGGAAGAAGATACCATCGAAGAATCAGATTTAAGCTTCAGCAATCTCAGACAAGATCTTTTCTCTTTGAGCATATTCTATAGCTTGTTTGAGTGTTTTCATATCTTGTTCTTTTTCATTTCATTCAAACATTTGAAACTGAAGATCGTCTCTACCGGTGGTTAGTAGGAAGGCAATCGGAAGTTATCCGATCTGCGGTGTTGACGTCCCTACCTGTGGTTAGTAGGAAGGCAATTGGAGGTCTTTCCGATTTGCGGTTCAATGCGTGGCACTAGTGGAGCCTCACCGGATTTGGTGAGGGGTGGACGTAGGACTGGGGATTCAGTCCGAACCACCTTAAAATCCTTTGTGTTGTGGTTTTTTTATGTGATTGCTTCGTTCTAAATGCATGCTTAAGTTCAAATCGATATATTAGTTGCTCATCTTGCCAAGCGAATCATAGTGTTCTTCGATAAGCTAGTTATATTCTGTTGTGATTTATTTTATCTAGCTATATAGAGGGTTGCATTGCAAAAAGAGGGAAAAATCTATTCACCCCTCCCCTCTAGATCCGCTGTCCACTACTCAACAAGTGGTATCAGAGCCTAATCTCTCTTTATGGGGTCCAACGACCTTGAGGGAAATGGTGGATTAGCGTCCAAAGGTTTCTTACCTGAAGGACATTCTATTAATAGACCTCCTTAATTTACTGGAACTAATTATCCTTATTGAAAACATCGCATGCAGGTGTTCATTCGCGCCCAACACTACGAACTTTGGCGAGTGATCAGTAAAGGTCCGTATGAGCTTACGGATAATGAGGATTTGTGGACCAAAGAACAAATAAGACAATCCATTGTCAACTAGAGTGCTAAACACATCATGCAATGCTCACTCCATCCAGTAGAATTTTCAAGAGTTGCTACCTGTGCAATGATAAAACAGATGTGGGACAAGCTAGAGGTAATTTATGAAGTAACCTCTCAGGTACGAGAAACAAAAGCCAACATTTTAGTTTCTGAATATGAAATGTTCCGCATGAAGCCTGATGAGTCCATTCAGAATATGTATGCTCGGTTAACTGTGCTTACTAATAGTCTAACTGATTTGGGAAAGAAATACTCAGAACAGGAAATTGTGAGAAAGATTCTCATATCATTGACTCCCGCATGGCACACAAAGGTTACCGTGGTTGAAGAATCGAGAGATCTCGCAACTACAAAGGTAGATGAACTCATTGGGTCATTGATGACCTATGAGATCAACCTTAAGAACAAAGAGGCTGAGGTGCCTAAGAAAAAGTCCCTAGCTCTTAAAGCAGGACCCAGCGGTCAAGGCACTTTTGATGAAGGTGAGGATTCGGCAAGTGAGCGAGATGAGGATGAAGCAGCCATGCTCACACGTAAGTTCAGAAAATTTCTAAGAAAGGAAGGTAAGAGCTTCATGAGAGGAAGGTCAAAGGTAAGAAATGGTTTCAAATTTAATTCTGAAAACTTTAAGAAATCTGACAAAATCATTTGTTATTCTTGCAACAAACCAGGGCATTTCAAGACTGATTTTCCTGACAGATCCAAAAAGGCTGACAAATGGAAGGGCAATAAGAAGAACAAGGCCATGGTGTCGATCTGGAGTGACGAGGAAGAAAGTGATGGTGGAACTAGCTCCTCAGATAAGGAAAAAGAAGATCTTTGTCTCATGGCCAGAGGTGATGAAGAACTTGAGGTAAACTCTCCATTTGAAAATTACACAGTTGATGATTAGGAGGAAGCATATATACGGCTCATGGAAAAATATGACATGTACAAAAAGGAGAATAAATCATTGAAAAAGAAAATTAACTTGTTTATGCATGATCATGACATGAATGGTAAGACTGCCCTACTTGAAATTGAAATTGAAGATCTTAAGAAAATGATTGAGGATTTAGAAGAGGGAAGAAAAGAAATGGCTGACTTGGAAACTGAAAATGAAGATTTAAGAAATGAGATTGATAGCATGAAGCTAAAAATGCAAAGCTATGAAAAGGACATCAAATTGAGCAATGAGAAATATGAAGCTGTCAAACAAGTCAACACTCAACTTCTTCAAAACATTGAAAAACTTCAAAAAGAGTTGGAAGATAAACAACAATCCTTTGAAAAATTTGTGGATGGAAGAGAAAACCTAGATGCACTGCTAGGTACCAGAATGAACTTCAATAAGGAAGGGTTGAGTTTTGAACCTACAAACAAGAGTCCAATTGGGTTAAAAACTGTCACATTTGTTTCATCTTCTAATGCTTCTACCTTAAAAATAATATCCAAAGGAAAAGAAAAGGTTGAAGAGGAAGCCACTAAAATCCCTAAAAAGATTGCTCAAAAGTCTAAGAAGATTCAACTATCCTCACAACATAGGCCGACACCTCCTTGGCCATCAACCTTTCAAACTGCCAAACAATTTCACACAGGTCGACACTTCCATAGGTTGACACCACCCTATTTTTGGGGCAATTGTGATTCTTGTGTGCATCAATTTCCTAGGTGGCAAAACAATCGTTTTCAACCCAAAACCAACTAGTGGCCACAATGGGTTAAGAAGTAAACTTCCTCAAACTTCCATAAATTCTAACAAAGAGCCTCCAAATCGAAAGTGAATGTCAAGGTTGAAAAGAAAAATCAAATCCCTGCTCTAAGCAAACAAAACATGAATGTTAGGAAGGTTTGGATTCCAAAAGAAATGGTATCATGTTTTGAAAATCTGAAGAGTTTGATGGGACCCAAATTTGGTTGGGTTCCAAACACACTTGCTTAATTGCCTGTGCAGGACTGTCTTGCAGCCATGCATAATATGTGGTACCTTGATAGCGGCTGTTCAAGACGCATGACTGGAGACAAAACAAAATTTTGTCTCTTGGAGGAAAAGGAAGGAGGATACGTCACATTTGGAGGGAACAACAAAGGAAAAATCATTGGAACAGGTAATGTAGGTAAAGAACCTCTCCAACTCTATCTATAACGTGCTGCTAGTTGAAGGCTTGAAATACAACTTGTTTAGCATAAGTCAACTCTATGATAAGGGTCACAAAGTGTTGTTTGACTCTCATGAATGTAGAATCCTTGAACCAAAATCTGACAAGATAAAATTTTCTGGTAAGAGAGTTAACAATGTTTACACGATTGACTTAGATGATCATGCTCATTTAAATCTTTGTCTTGCTGCACCAAAATCTGAACTTGCATGGTTATGGCATTGTAGACTATGTCATGCTAGCTACAATATCTTACATAAACTGTTAAAGCATTCAATGGTGAATGGGTTGCCTGAACTTTCTTTTAAACAAGAAAACAAATTATGTGATGCATGTGCCCTAGGTAAACAAAGAAGAAAATCCTTCAAGGCTAGATCTGCAAACATGTCATCTAAACCACTTGAACTGATTCATATGGATTTGTTTGGTCCAACCAGAACTGCTAGTTTAAGTGGTAGAAAATATGGATATGTCTTGGTGGATGATTACTCTAGGTTCACATGGGTTTTCTTTCCCACACATAAAAATGATGCTTTTGATGAGTTTCAGGCACTCTATATGAAGATAAAGCAAGACGGTGAGTTTAAGATTTCCAATATTCAATCTGATCATGGTGGTGAATTTGAAAATACTGACTTCTATAATCTTTGCAGGGCTGAAGGCATTTCACACCGGTTTTCTTCACCAAGAACCCTAGAGCAAAATGGTGTAGTTGAAAGAAGGAATCGAACACTCATAGAAATGGCAAGAACTATGCTTGCCGAACGACAACTCCTAAGGAAATTTTGGGCTGAAGCGGTAAACTCGGCATGTTATATTATCAACCGCTCTATGGTAAAACCACACCAAAAAGGCTCCTTATGAGTTTCTGAAAGGTAAAAAGTCTTCTCTCATACACATGAAAGTCTTTGGATCTAAATGCTTCATCCACAATAATGATAAAAGAGACTTAGATAAATTGGAGCCCAAGAGCGATGAAGGTATATTCCTTGGATATTCTGATAGATTTAGGGCTTATAGAATTTATAATGACAAGAGTCAAACTGTGGAAGAATCACCCCATGTTTCCTTTGATGAATATCATGATGATTCTAACAATGATAACTCTTGCAGGAAAAATGATGAAGATGAGGAATTCCTAAGCATGAAGGAAAAGAATGATCCTCCACAAGAAGAAATAAGAGAAGATGGTGACCTAGCTGAATCAAGCAATGCAAGGGATCAAGCTCCAAGAGAAGGTAATGATTATACAAACATTAGAATTCTTAAGGATCATCCTTTAGAAAATGTCATTGGTAGCTTGAATGACCCACCTAGAACAAGGTCACATTTTAGAATTGTGGAAGAATTAGATCAACTTGCTCTTGTCTCCCTGATTGAACCCAAGAATGTTGATGAGGCATTAAAATATGAAAACTGGATAAATTCAATGCAAGATGAGTTAAACCAGTTTGAAAGAAACCAAGTTTGGCATCTTATTCCTAGACCTTCATCACAATCTGTCATAGGCACTAAATGGGTCTTTAGGAATAAACTCAGTGAGGATGGCAAGATAATAAGAAACAAGGCTAGATTGGTGGCTCAATGGTATAATCAAGAGTTTGGGATAGACTTTGATGAATCTTATGCCCCAGTTGCTAGAATCGAAGCCATCAGAGTTTTACTTACCTTTGCATACTCCCTTAGAATAAAGTTGTATCAAATGGATGTAAAAAGTACTTTCTTGAATGGCTTGATCAAAGAAGAAGTCTATGTTGAGCAGCCCCCTGGCTTTGAGAATTCTAACCATGCAGATTTTGTATACAAGCTAGACAGGGCACCTTATGGACTTAAGCAAGCACCAAGAGCTTGGTAAGAGAGATTAAGCTCGTTCCTCATTAAAAAATGGTACACATGAGGTAACGTAGATCAAACACTTTTCACCAAGAAGCAAGGTAAGAACATCTTGATTGTTCAAATTTATGTTGATGATATTGTGTTTGATTCTACTAAATCTGAAATGTGTGAGGAATTTGCAAACCTCATGACTAGCGAATTTGAGATGAGCCTAATGGGAGAACTCCAATTCTTTCCCGATTTGCAGGTCAACCAAGGACAAGATGGTTGTCACGCCCCGAGCCTCTATTTCAGTGGAAGACTAACTCGGGGAGCGTGAACAGCCGGCATGGTAAGCCTCTTGCAAGCAAGAACGATCAGAGCGCAAGACAATCACACAAAATGAATGCAATTGCATAATATTTACTAAAAATCCAACTTCATTCCGTTATCAATCAAATATTCAAAATACAATAACTTTTTTCACCATCTTTCACTCTACTAGACTCAAGAAATAGGAAAATTACATTGACTCCATCTAAACAATATAGACTTCCTAAGTCTTCGCTCATCTTTATTCACTCTCAGATCCGCTACTTGAACATTCTGAACCCGAATCAGACTCACTTTCATTTCCTGAAAAAGATTAGAAATAGGTAATGAGCACACTTGCCCAGTAGGTATCTTCACATCAACATGAAGGCACTATTAAAGTAATTAACAATTTAGCTCTAAAGAAGTAAGGCAAAATCATGCGAATGTAAATATCATGCGATTAAACCAAATTAACACGATAATCAGGTAAGATAGAGTGAACAAGAATGAACAAGGATGAATGTAACAAGAACATGATATTTGGCCTTTCATGAACAAGAATGTATTGAGAATGCACTTTCACTTTCACTTTCATAACCATAAAGGTTACGCACGAGAATGTCAATCATGTAGCAATTCACTAGATTTTCACGAGTGCTCATGGATTTCACTTATTTATAAAGAAAGTACTCCCAGCGCAATGCGATGCTAGTAGCATCATACCCCATGGTTTATAAAATAGTATGTTTCCGGCAATCAGCTGTGGGGACTAGCATAGAGCCCTTGGACACAATCAGCGCCCGAACTGCATCTTCACGTATAAATCAAGCTACTTCCATGAGTGTAACAATAAAGTATGGCCAAGAATGTAATAAGGTCAATAACTCATGATAACAACAATCAATGAATGAATGCTTCAATTTAGAGTATGAGAGATCAAGAAAAAGATTTAAACAATGTCATGCTCACGGAAATAAATCGACAGCATAACGGTACATTCTTTTCTCTTTCCAATCATTATATTAAGTTTCTTGATCAATATTATAAGTTCTAGACTATCATTAGTTCATCTAGAACCTTTGGAATATCAACCCTTGGGTCAAACCTTGGGTTAAGTACTTAAGCAATGTGACGATCGTTTACTGGGCCGTTACATCATGTAATGCTCCAGTAGTGGGCCGTTACAATGATCCGAGTCCAGAAAAATAAAAATGGACTCAGAGAAAGGTGACAGTCATGCATTGGGCCGTTACATTATGTGACGGTCCAGGATTAGGCCGTTACATTAGTCTGAACCCCGAATCAAGAATTCAAACTCAGATGAATGTGACGGTCTTATATTGGGCCGTTACATGTGCCTGACGGTCTAACACAGAGCCGTTACATTACTGATAATTAGAAAACATCGATAGTGTAGTCTAATCAATGGGCTTTAATGGTACAACCAACTCGACGTCCTAGTGGGAATCCCAGGCTCGCGGAGAATTACGGAGGCCTTGAAACAAGATTTCTTAGTCCATTGTAAGGAATATCCAATAGAGAGGTCCTCAAGTCCAAGAATAATGTTCCTATAGTTCAAAGTGAACTAATGGACAACAGACCGGAATATGTGCCATGTACTTATAGAAACGACTCCATTGATAAAGAGTGAAGGTGTAATGATGTGAAACCATGATAAAACTCCATTAATACAATTTTGGAAAATCATGATTTAAATACAAACTATAGAATTTTTGGTACATGAAACTAGCATAACTTAAAATAACATGCAATACCTATCATGAACAATTAGATAATTGAAGAGTCACATAACAGGTTAAAACTTAGCTATCTAGGGTTAATTATAAGTAAACTTAATTGGTAACTATTCTGTCATGAGCTGACAGAACACAGAGTCTAATGGTCTAACAAGGGTGCGTCACAGTGTCTGTGATGGTCTATTGAGGGGCCGTTACAGTAATGTAACACTCCTGTCCTGGTGCGTTAGAGACAACAGTGAAACGAAACATAACAGAGTGTGTGACGATCTGTCGTAAGGCCGTTACATGTATATGACGGTCCTACCATGATGCGTCAGAGCGTCTGCTGACAGAAACTGATATGAAACCTAAGAAATCAACACACATCATGTCTGTAAATCAAATACCATGTCTATCCTAGGCATGATAATAAAGTATAGGCTATCTACCTGCATGGGTTTCAGTGAATAGACAAGATAACATCTTTTAATTTTCTACTTAGGGCTAAGAGATGTATGAATGCATAGAACTATTAAAACATGAAATTCATGATCTATCGTGCATGGAATTCAATGAAACCAGAGGGCTTTTAGTCCTATCAAGAGGTTTTTGCCGTTCATGAGATAACCTACCTCTCAACTTGACTTTAAACTTCCAATTTAGGATTTAAAAAATGTACCCTAGTTCTCCTCTTCATGTGACTTTTCAGCAACTTCCTTGGGCTCTAACTCCACGACCTCTTGACCTAAAGATGTGGAATTTGGAGAGGATTTAGTCTAAAGTATTGTAAACAAATTCCTATAAAGAACTTACCTGAGATTATGACTCCTTATCTTGATTCCACGCGAGTAAAAGTAAGGGTCGCGCAGTTCAGAATTAGGTCCTATTTATAGAGTTCTAGCTAGGGTTTGAGGATTAGATCGATTCTAGAGTCCTTAATCTACCAGAATCTAATCCCTAAGAGTCCTTAGCAGTGTTATGAACTCTCCCAAGTCGATCCCTAGTGGATAAGATCTCAAGGTTCTGATCTTTCTACTCGTTCTTTCTTTCACGGAACTAACATGGTGTAACCGTTGTAGACCCCTGCGTTACAAGCATGTGACGGTCTCACGATAGACCATTACATTCAATGTTCCCAGAGTTCAACATTAATCAAACTCTTTTACTAATTATCATATATAATTATTTATATAATTTGTATCTATCCTTATTCTGCTAAAACCAGACTTCTAAGAGTCCCTAGTGATTTTACATGTCATTCTAATTAGGTCTCTTATGGATATGATCATCAAGTTCTAATCTTTTTATACATTCTCTTACTTACGGAACTTGCAGCTTGTGACGGTCTAGGGTATACGCGTGACAAGGCTGTGGCAGTCGCCTGATGGACCGTTACATTCGACACATTCAGAATTTTAATTTTAATAAAACTCTTTTATTTATTTTTCATCTAGTTATCCTATTAAGTGGTGTTTATCCTTTAAAATCCGTGAATAGGCTTAATAACCTTCTAGAATATGGGCCAAATTAAATGGGTCTGGTCTTTAAATCTTTTTGATTTGTTTAGTAGATCAAGTTAATTGATTAACACAATTGGGCCTTATAATGGCTAATAAACTCAATAATCCTTTTATAAATTTATTTAGCCCTTATAAATTATAAATAAATTATAAAATAATCTAGAAATTACTTATATCTGGGGCACTACACCCTTCCCCACTTAGAAGAATTTGGTCCCCAAATTCAATACATGGATTGTAGAGAGTGTACTTACAGTTAAATAATTCTGGAAATCTTTTTCTCGTGGCTGCTTCGGTTCCCATGTTGCTTCATATGGCCAGGTTTTCTTCCATTGAATTTTGACCATCGGGATAACCTTATTTCTTAGTTGACGCACTTCTCGTTCCAGAATCTTTATCGGTGTTTGTTCGTATGTCAAGTCCTTCTGAATCTCCAGATTGTCATAAGTGATAATGTGGTCAGGATCATATACATACTTCTTTAGCATGGAGACGTGAAATACGTCCTGAACTCCTGCTAATTATGGGGGTAAAGCCAGCTTGTAAGCTACTTCACCGACCCTTTCAAAAATTTCAAATGGGCCAATGAATCTTGGAGTTAGCTTTCTTTTAATGCCAAATCTTCGAATACCACGACCTAGAGGAACCTTCAAATATACATGATCTCCTACCTGAAACTCCAAGTCACGTCTTCGATTGTCGGCATAAGATTTTTGCCGATCTTGCGCCATCTTCATTCTTTCCTGAATGAGTTTTATTTTCTCTGTAGAATCTCTGATAATATCGGGGCCTAAGAATTATCTTTCCCCCATTTCACTCCAACATATTGGTGATCGACAGCTTTTTCCATATAAGGCTTCAAAAGGTGCCATTTGTATGCTTGCCTGATAGTAATTGTTATAAGCAAACTCTACTAGAGGTAAGTGATCATGCCAACTACCTCCAAAGTCAATAGCACAAGTCCTGAGCATATCCTCTACTACCTGATTTGTTCTTTCCGTCTGACCATCAGTTTGTGGATGAAAGGCTATGCTAAAATTCAATCTAGTCCCCAATGAATGTTGTAGGCCCTTCCAGAATTGTGATGTAAATCGGGGATCTCTATCTGATACAATAGTGACAGGGACACCATGTAACTTGATGATTTCTTTTATGTATAATGCTGCCAGGATATCCACAGACCATCGACTCTTTATTGGTATAAAATGTGCAGATTTAGTCAATCGATCTATGATTACCCATATGCCATCATGTCCACCTCTTGTCTTAGGTAACCCTATAATGAAATCCATCCCTATACTCTCCCACTTCCATTCGGGAATATGTAAGGTATGCAATTTACCTGCGGGTCTAAAATGTTCTGCTTTTACTTGTTGACAAGTGAGACAATGGGACACGAAATCATCTATCTGTCTCTTCATATTGGGTCACCAGAAATTTCTTTTGAGATCGTGATACATCTTTGTACCTCCTAGATGAATGGTGTACTTGGAATTATGTGCTTCATCTAGGACCAGTTTCTTTGTAGCCTCATGATCTGGTATACATATTCGGCCCTTAAATAATAATCTTCCATCATTTGAAATCAAAAAATCTGGCTTTTGTTCAATATTGGCCTTAATTTCTAGTAATATAGTATCATCATTTTGTAGCTTGACCAGCTCTTCTATCAATGTAGGTTGAGCTCGGATATTGTCTATGAAACAATCTTCTTCCTTTATGTCAATATCTAAGTTCAACTGAGCAAATTGAGAAACAAGGTTAGTTACACTTATCATAAGACTTGATAGCATACCCATTGGTTTTGTACTGAGTGCATCTGCTACAGCATTAGCTTTGCTAGGATGATACTGAATAGCAAAATTGAAGTCTTTGAGGTATTCTAACCACCTCCTCTGTCTCATGTTAAGCTCTTTTTGAGAGAATAAATATTTCAAGCTCTTGTGGTCTGAGTAGACCGTAAACTTTTCTCCATAAAGATAATGACGCCAAATTTTCAAGGCGAAAATAACTACTGCCAATTCTAAATCATGCACATGATAGTTTTCCTCGTGCCGTTTCAGTTGTCTTAAAGAATAACAGATCACATTTCTATTCTGCATGAGAATGCATCCTAAGCCAATGCCAGACGCATCCGTATACACTTCGAATCCACCACCCTCCATTGGTAGTGACAAAACAAGGGTTGTTGTAAGATGATTCTTAAGAGTTTGAAAATTCTTCTCACATTCCTCTGACCAGACAAAAGGATTTTCTTTTCTGGTGAGTCTAGTTAAAGGAAATGCTATCTTTGAGAAGTCCTTAATGAATCTTCTATAATAACTAGCTAGACCCAGAAAGCTCCTTACTTCAGACACAATCGTAGTCCGACTCCAATTCTTGACAGCTTCTACCTTAGAAGGATCCATAGTAATACCTTCTTTTGAAATAATGTGGCCAAGGAATGAGACTTCCTCGAGCCAGAATTCACACTTATTGAGTTTGGCATAAAGCTTGTGTTCTCTAAGTGTTTGCAAAGCTATCCTTAGATGTTCTTCTTTTGTCTTGGAGTATATCAGGATATCATCGATGAAGACGACAATGAATTGATCCAGGTATGGCTGGAAGACACTGTTCATAAGTTGCATAAATGCTGCTGGGGCATTAGTTAACCCAAATGGCATTACCACGAATTCATAGTGGCCATAATGACTTCGAAAAGCCGATTTATAAATGTCTTTTTCTTTAATTCTCAGCTGATGATAACCTGATCTGAGATCAATCTTAGAGAAATATTCTGCTCCCGAAAGCTGATCGAAGAGCTCATCAATACGCGGCAACGAATACTTATTTTTGATTGTAAGCTGATTTAGTCGCCGGTAATCGATGCATAGTCTGAGAGAACCATCCTTCTTTTTGACAAATAGAACCGGCGCACCCCAAGGGGATGTGCTAGGTCTAATAAAGCCCTTATCCAGAAGTTCCTGCAACTGCTTCTTTAGTTCTTTAAGTTCTGTGGGAGACATCCTGTAAGGGGCTATAGAAACAGGTGTTGCTCCTGGGATGAGTTCAATAATGAAGTTCACTTCCCTCTCGGGACGTAAACTAGGTAGTTCAGATGGAAACACGTCTGGGAACTCATTTACAATAGGGATGTCTGCTATGATAATCTTCTTGGACTCTGTAATAATGACGGAAGCAAGAAAAGCTTCACATCCTCGCGAGATGAGCTTGCAAGCGTGAAGTGAGGATATGATAGTGGGGTGTTTCTTGTATTTGATGCCACAAAAAGAGAATCTTGGAACACCGGGTTTTCAAAAAGATATAATCCTATTTCAGAAATTGATATAAGCATCGTGGTCTACAAGTCAATCTACCCCTAAAATGGCATCATAACCTTTCGTGTCAAGGCATACTAAGTTTGCGGGGAGATTGTGACCTTCTACTACCACTTCGCTATCAGGATAAAAGTTGGTAAGCTTAGTTCCAGATCCTAAGGGTGTGGAAATAGCAAGATCTGAAGGTAAGATAACTGATGCGATTGGTAATGTCTTAGCAAAAGTAGTGGAGATAAAAGAATGAGAGGCACCAGTATCAAATAGCACAAATGCAGGATGAGAATAAATTCGAAGAGTACCTTCCATAAGCCCATCATCCTTGGGCGCTTCCTCTTCATCTAGAACGGCATTGAGGCGAGCCTGCCTCTTGCGTCCATTACCAGATGACTGGTCCTTCATAAGGGGGCAATCCGGCATGCGATGCTCCCTGCTTCCACAACGTAAACAAGCGCCAAGGCGCTTCCAACACTCCTCAGCCGAATGGCCGAATTTCTCACAAAATGTGCAAGCCGTGGCGACCTGCTCCTTCTCTTCCTTGACTTTCTTTTGCTTGTGGGAACTTCCACCGTTCCCACTCCTAGATCTTTTCTTACTATCACGACTTTTGTAGGGTTCAGTGATACTAAATTTCTCTTTCTTATAACGCCGATCAGAACGTCAGCTCGACTATTCTCCTTTCCCTTTTAACTTCTCGAACTTCTCTAAGGTCCTTTCACATAAATATGCATGTTGAACCATCTCTGCATAGGTACGGATGTTTTGGGTCCCGAGTTGCTGGATGAAATCGAGTCGTAACCCGTCCATAAACCGATTTGCCTTCAATAAGTCGGTGCTGATAAGATGTAGTGCGTAAGGTGCTAGCCTTGAAAATTATAGTTCATATTCGACAACCGTCATCATTCCTTGCCGAAGAGCAGCGAACTCCATAGCCTTTCGTTCCTTTACGTGCTCAGAAAAGTACTTGGCACGGAATAGGTTAAGAAAATCATCCCATGTATGAGGTGCATTGGCCGGTGGTGCTGGAACCGACTTCCACCAAGTGCGGGCATCCTTATTAAGTTGAAACGTTGCCAGACGCACCTTCTCCTGATCGGTGCATTGAATGACATCAAAGATACGATTCATTTCATCGATCCAATTTTCTGCTTCATCTGGGTTAGAGGAACCGTAGAAACGCAGAGGGTTTAAACTCCGAAAATTACGATGTAGATTGCCAGCCCGTGCTCCTGCGCCACCTTGCGCTACAATTTGTAATGCCTAGGTAAGGCCGGCAACTGTTTGTTGCATACCATCCCAATCTACACGATGAGCCATTTGTAAGATAAGGTACCTGGGAGAAAATAACAACTTGTTATTTCTCATGAAATTGGAATGAACAAAATAAATCTTAAAGCTAATTAATTATCTTATCCCGGGCTCTACCCACTTCTCACATGGGTATGGAAACTTCTTCCTTAGTTCATAGGTAGGGGCCTTTAAACCTTGGACTTATCCTATGACATGATTCCTTCTTCCTAAGTCTTGAGACTTAGGCTCTGATACCAACTTAACAGTCACGCCCCGAGCCTTTATTTCAGCGGAAGACTAACTCACGGAGCGCGAACAGTTGGCATGGTAAGCCTCTTGCAAGCAAGAACGATCAGAGCGCAAGACGATCACACAAAATGAATGCAATTGCACAATATTTACTAAAAATCTAACTTCATTATATTATCAATCAAATATTCAAAATACAATAACTTTTTCCACCATCTTTCACTCTACTAGACTCAAGAAATAGGAAAATTACATTGACTCCATCTAAACAATATAGACTTCCTAAGTCTTCGCTCATCTTTATTCACTCTCGGATCCGCTACTTGAACATTCTGAACCCGAATCAGACTCACTTTCATTTCCTGAAAAAGATTGGAAATAGGTAATGAGCACACTTGCCAAGTAGGTATCTTCGCATCAACATGAAGGCACTGTTAAAGTAATTAATAATTTAGCTCAAAAGAAGTAAGGTAAAATCATGCAAATGCGAATATCATGCGATTAAACTAAAGTAACACGATAATCATGTAAGATAGAGTGAACAAGAATGAACAAGGATGAATGTAACAAGAACATTATATTTGGCCTTTCATGAAAAAGAATGTATCGAGAATGCACTTTCACTTTCACTTTCATAACCATAAAGGTTACGCACGAGAATGTCAATCATGTAGCAATTCACTAGATTTTCACGAGTGCTCATGGATTTCACTTATTTATAAAGAAAGTACTCCCAGTGTAATGCGACGCCAGTGGCATCATACCCCATGGTTTATAAAATAGTATGTTACCGGCAATCAGCCGTGGGGACTAGCATAGAGCCCTTCGACACAATCAACGCCCGAACTGCATCTTCACGTATAAATCAAGCTACTTCCATGAGTGCAACAATAAAGTATGGCCAAGAATGAAATAAGGTCAATAACTCATGATAACCACAATCAATGAATGAATGCTTCAATTTAGAGTATGAGAGATCAAGAAAAAGATTTAAATAATGTCATGCTCACGGAAATAAATCGATAGTATAATAGTACATTCTTTTCTCTTTCCAACCATTATATTAAGTTTCTTGATCAATATTATAAGTTCTAGACTATCATTAGTTCATCTAGAACCTTTGGAATATCAACCCTTGGGTCAAACCTTGGGTTAAGTACTTAAGCAATGTGACGGACGTTTACTGGGCCGTTACATCATGTAACGCTCCAGTAGTGGACCGTTACAATGATCCGACTCCATAACAATAAAAATGGACTCAGAGAAAGGTGACGGTCATGCATTGGGCCGTTACATTATGTGACGGTCCAGGATTAGGCCATTACATTAGTCTGAACCCCGAATCAAGAATTCAAACTCAGATGAATGTGACGGTCTTATATTGGGCCGTTACATGTGCCTGACGGTCCAACACAGAGCCGTTACATTACTGATAATCAGAAAATATCAATAGTGTAGTCTAATCAATGGGCTTTAATGGTACAACCAACTCGGCATGCTAGTGGGAATCCCAGGCTCGCAGAGAATTACGGAGGCCTTGAAACAAGATTTCCTAGTCCATTGGAAAGAATATCCAATAGAGAGGTCCTCAAGTCCAAGAATAATGTTCCTATAATGCAAAGTGAACTAATGGACAACATACCGGAATATGTGCCATGTACTTATAGAAACGACTCCATTGATAAAGAGTGAAGGTGTAATGATGTGAAACCATGATAAAACTCCATTAATACAATTTTGGAAAATCATGATTTAAATACAAACTATAGAATTTTTGGTACATGAAACTAGCATAACTTAAAATAACATGCAATACCTATCATGAACAATTAGATAACTGAAGAGTCACATAACAGGTTAAAACTTAGCTATCTAGGGTTAATTATAAGTAAACTTAATTGGTAACTATTCTGTCATGAGCTGACAGAACACAGAGTCTAACGGTCTAATAGGGGTGCATCACAGTGTCTGTGACGGTCTATCGAGGGGCCGTTACAGTAATGTCACACTCCTATCCTGGTGCGTTAGAGACAATAGTGAAATGAAACATAACAGACTGTGTGACGGTCTGTCGTAAGGCCGTTACATGTATGTGACGGTCCTACCATGATGCGTCAGAGCGTCTGTTGACAGAAACTGATATGAAACCTAAGAAATCAACACACATCATGTCCGTAAATCAAATACCATGTATATCCAAGGCATGATAACAAAGTGTAGGCTATCTACATGCATGGGTTTCAGTGAATAGACAAGATAACATCTTTTAATTTTCTACTTAGGGCTAAGAGATGTATGAATGCATAGAACTATTAAAACATGAAATTCATGATCTATCATGCATGGAATTCAATCAAACCAGAGGGCTTTTAGTCCTATCAAGAGGTTTTTGCCGTTCATGAGATAACATACCTCTTAACTTGGCTTTAAACTTCCAATTTAGGGTTTGAAAAATGTGCCCTAGTTCTCCTCTTCCTGTGACTTTTCAGCAACTTCCTTGGGCTCTAACTCCACGACCTCTTGACCTAAAGACGTGAAATTTGGAGAGGAGTTAGTCTAATGTATTGTAAACAAATTCCTCTAAAGAACATACCTGAGATTATGACTCCTTACCTTGATTCCACGCGGGTAAAAGTAAGGGTCGCGCAGTTCAGAACTAGGTCCTATTTATAGAGTTCTAGCTAGGGTTTGAGGATTAGATCGATTCTAGAGTCCTTAATATGCTAGAATCTAATCCCTAAGAGTCCTTAGTAGTGTTATGAACTCTCCCAAGTCGATCCCTAGTGGATAAGATCTCAAGGTTCTGATCTTTCTACTCGTTCTTTCCTTCACGGAACTAACATGGTGTAACGGTTGTAGACCCCTGCGTTACAAGCATGTGACGGTCTCACGATAGACCGTTACATTCAATGTTCCCATAGTTCAACATTAATCAAACTCTTTTGCTAATTATCCTATATAATTATTTATATAATTTGTATCTATCTTTATTCTGCTAAAACCTGACTTCTAAGAGTCCTTAGTGATTTTACATGTCATTCTAATTAGGTCTCTTATGGATAGGATCATCAAGTTCTAATCTTTTTATACATTCTCTTACTTACGGAACTTGCAGGCTATGACGGTCTAGGGTATACGCGTCACAAGGCTGTGGCAGTCGCCTGATAGACCGTTTCATTCGACGCATTCAGAATTTTAATTTTAATAAAACTCTTTTATTTATTTTTCATCTAGTTATCCTATTAAGTGATGTTTATCCTTTAAAATCCGTGAATAGGCTTAATAACCTTCTAGAATATGGGCCAAATTAAATGGGCCTGGTCTTTAAACCTTTTTGATTTGTTTACTAGATCATGTTAATTGATTAATACAATTGGGCCTTATAATGGCTAATAAACTCAATAATACTTTTATAAATTTATTTAGCCCTTATAAATTACAAATAAATTATAAAATAATGTAGAATTAACTTATATAAATTCTGAGACACTACAATGGTTGCTTCATAAGTCAAGCCAAATACATCAACGAGCTGCTGAAAAGATTTGACATGACGAACAACAAAATCATTGCAACTTATATTAGCACCACAACATCACTGGATTCGGATGAAAATGGTAAATTAGTGGATGCAAAGATCTATAGAGGTATGATCGGCTCTTTGCTTTACTTGACTGCATCCCGACTAGATATCCAGTTTAGTGTATGCCTTTGTGCTAGATTTCAAGCTAGTCCTAGAGAATCCCACTTGACTGCCGTCAAACGTATACGTAGATATCTTACCGAGACTCAAGATTTGGGATTGTGGTATCCATCATCATGTGATTTATCTCTTATATCTTATTCTGATGCGGACTATGCTGGATGCAAGCTGGATCGCAAAAGTACTAGTGGCTACTGCCTGTTTCTGGGTGGGTGTTTAGTTTCATGGGCCTCCAAGAAACAACACTCGGTTGCCCTCTCAACCGCAGAGGCAGAATATGTTACTGCGGGGAGCTGTGGCACCCAAGTGCTGTGGATTAAGCACCAACTCTAAGACCACTTAGTGGATCTTGGTTGTGTCTCGATTCTGTGTGATAACACTAGTGCTATCAACCTTGCAAAAAATCTAGTCCAGCACTCTAGGATTAAGCATATTGAGATTAGGCATCACTTCATTAGAGATGAGGTCGGTAAGAAAAATTTTGAACTTCATTTTGTTGATACTCTAAATCAAATTGCTGATATTTTCACCAAGCTCTTGTGTAATGACAGGTTTTCAACACTCAGAAGGGAGCTTGGTCTTTGCCGACCTCAGGCCAATAAAAATTGAAATGATGATTTTGTTCAATTTAGTTATGTTTTTGCAGATTGGTGTCCATGCATTGTTTATATGTAAATATGTCTTTTTGCATATGGTGTAGCATTGCATGTAGTCATGATGCATAAAAAAATTGAATTCATGTTCATAATGTATTGCATGGTTTGTGTAGCATCCTTCTTGCATGGCCATGGTATATTAAATGTTGATGTATGGAAAGGCAGATTATGCTTGCCTAGAAGCACTCAATATGCGTGAGGTTTTACCTCCGCCAAGTACCATGCGTCACTGTCGTATATAGGCCATATAGTAAGGGGGAGTTGTCTCTTTGCAGCATTCATGAATATGTTTCATCTTCATTCTGTTACATTTAATAAGTGTACAACCATGTGTTGGGTCATACATTTCATGTCTGTCAAATTCATGTTTGATCAGGTCAACCCCTGCATGGTTCTAGTCAACTTCTCCTTGACATTCGTCATTCCACTTGATTGCAAACATACCTCCTTGAGTGCATTCATTGCATATCCTTAGGGGGAGTCCTGCTGCTATTCTTACTCTCTTACAATCTAAACTTCATGGCTTATAGTCTGAATATGAGATCATGAGACCGGCAGAACTACGGCGTAAGAGCTTTCTATTATATGCCCTGATGATTGTCCATCCAATGAAATGGTTCAGATTTAATGATTTCCTTGAAGTTCAAAAATATTTATTCTGAAATCATCTATGTTCTGTGGTTTTAATAGACCTTAACTAGAGATTGCATATTGTGCTTTGCATGACTATCCTGATATCTGAAAATTCAAAATTCATGACCATCTTGGTGATACACTCAGGCTTAGTATTGTTCTTAAACATCTTGATGAGCTGGAATTCTTGGAAATCCATTTGACAAAGCAATGATATTATTGCACAGAGAAATATGTCACGTCATCAAATCAAGTGACGAATGATATGTCATGATGTGCCCCTGTTATCTCTATCTTAATTATATTTGGACTCTAGGCAGAGCACTGGATAATTGTTGAGAAATATATCTTCTCATCACAGAAATGAGATTGGATATGTCATGACATGACTTTGCTATCTCTGTTCATTCTGAAGCATAACCGTCAGTCTTGCCAACTACCTAGGGATACTGGCGTCTAAACAACGTGTATTCTTACGGCTCGGAGGCATGTACTCGACTCGAGTGCTCGTAAAAAATGAGTCATGTGCCTTCACATACAAAAGATACTGACAATCAAATATGCTGCCATCATAAAATTCCATGCTCTAGTCATGCTTGTTTAGCCTCAATACTAGTTTTTGTGTTATTCCCATTGTAGTTATTGAAAATGGATATATAAGATAAGGGAAGGTTAAACACTGTCATGATATGCACCTTTGGTTCATTTCTATTAAATCTTGGATGTAGCTGCTTTTCGAACTCTGTTGATGATCTCGGATTTCATTAGCTTTGAACCATATATGTTGCTCGCGGTATGTTTCAGGTTTGCATATAATGGCTTGCTCTCCACTCCTTTAAGAACTGGTCTCACCGACATTTGTCTCTTCTCTAACTTATCCCTCCTTTTTGCTGCTGTCAAAGGGGGAGAATATTTTGTTGTGAGTCGTCCGTTGCTTTGTGAGTTGTCATTGGGGGATGAGTGAATTATGTACCGGGGAGAGTTCAAGGGGGAGAATCCTTTGTGCACTTTGAGTTTTCATATGTGATGGGGGTTTGTTCATAGCATTCACATACACATGCTTTGATCATCCATGCATTCATATCCGCATTCACATGTTTCACTATTATGGATCTTGAGCTGCACTTGTCGCATATGTCATAAACTTTGCCATCTTGGATATTACTGCCACATAATGACTCACAGTGTTGCCATCATCAAAAAGGGGGAGAATGTTGTGACCCTGTGGTCATTTGAGTCATCTTGTTGTCACTTGGGTCATTCGACATCATCCTGTGGTCATTTGAGTTATTTGATATTCTTGGTTTTGATAATGGCTAAACACTATAAGTCATTGATGTCTTACCACTCTTATTTGACTAAACTACTTGATGTTCTTTCATGACAGATATGCCAAGGAATGGAGTGGAGATGGCAAAAGTGAAAGCTCAATGATTGCGCCCTTGCACGCGGATCGACCTACGCGGTCAAGTCGCGGAGCCCCCGGAACAAAATTTTGATTGAAGACTCAGTAATAAAACTTCAAAACAGTCAAGGTTGATGCTACAGACATGAACGGGCAGCTAAAGAACTTAAACGGCAGAGCTAAAGCAGTTAACGGACCGACCCGGGAAAACCAGGGTTCTGCCCAGCTGGCAGTCGACCGCCAGCCCAGGGGCGGTCGACCGCCCTAGCCAGCAGCTAACCGTCTGTAGTCTTCCCAGTAGCGGTCGACCGCCAGCCCAATAGCGGTCGACTGGAAATTCCAAGGACTAATCTTATACAGCGATTCTCAGTAGCGGTCGACCCCAGAAGCCTCCGGTCGATGACCGCTAGCCTCGAGCCAACATTTGTTGACTTTGTTTTCCACTTTGAGAAGGGCCATTCTCCTTCTAATTGTTTAATCCTAAAGTCACCTAATCACCCACAAAACGTGGATCTGGTCTGGGAGATGTCTATGGACTATTCAAAGTCTTTAAAACACATATAAGAGGGTTAGAAACCCTAATGCTTCAAGGGGATCAAGAGAGATCAAAGGAGGCTGCAAGGGTGTATTCAAGGGAGAGAAGTTCGATGACTGTAGCTGTGAACAGTACTCCGGGAAGAAGTTCTTCATCAAATCCTCAAGTGATTGAAGCTACTTCAAGAGAAGATCAACCCCAAGCCAAGTGAAGATAAAGCTGCAACCATCATCCTCTTCCTCATCTCAAGGTGATCCATAGAAGCTCATTTTGAAGGGAGATCAAATCTGCATCCTTCATCTTCTTCATCAACTCAAGGTGATCAAAGGAAGACCATGTCACAAGGAAGAAGATACCATTGAAGAATCAGATTCAAGCTTCAGCAATCTCAGACAAGATCTTTTCTCTTTGAGCATATTCTATATCTTGTTTGGGTGTTTTCATATCATGTTCTTTTTCATTTCATTCAAATATTTGAAATTGAAGATCGTCCCTACCGGTGGTTAGTAGGAAGGCAATCGGAAGTTGCCTGATCTGCGGTGTTGACGTCCCTACCTGTGGTTAGCAGGAAGGCAATCGGAGGTCTTTCCGATTTGCGGTTCAGTGCGTGGCACTAGTGGAGCCTCACCGGATTTGGTGAGGGGTGGACGTAGGACTGGGGATTCAGTCCGAACCACCTTAAAATCCTTTGTGTTGTGATTTATTTATGTGATTGCTTCATTCTATATGCATGCTTAGGTTCAAATCGATATATTAGTTGCTCATCTTGCCAAGCGAATCAAAGTGTTCTTCGACAAGCTAGTTATATTCCACTGCGATTTATTTTATCTAGCTATGTAGAGGGTTGCATTGTAAAAAGAGGGGCTGATCTATTCACCCCTCCCCTCTACATCCGCTGTCCACTACTCAACAGTAAGGCTGTTATATCATTGTGACGGTCTTACCTTGATGTGTTAGATCATCTGCTGACAGAAAAAATATAAAAACCTAAAGTCTCAACTTACATCATGTCTGGAAATCATATTTAAACTTCCACATGATAGAATGAAGGCTAAGCTACTAGTATGCATAGACTTTTAGTGAATTTGACAAGAGAGTTCCTTTTCAACTTAGTTAGGGTTAAGGGTATTCATGTATGCATGACCTACTAAAACATGAAATTCATGATCTATGATGTGTGAAATCAATCAAAAATAGAGGTCTTTTATCCCTAACAAGACGTTTTTTTCAATCATGAGATGACCTACCTCTTAACTAGGCTTTAAGCTTCTAATTTGAGTCTGAAAATCCAGCCCTAGCTCTCCTTTTCCAGTGATTTTCCAGAAACTTCCTGCTGCTCTATCTCTCCAACCTCTTGTTCTAAAGATGTGAAATTTTGAGGGTAAGAAGATGAAACTAAGGTGAACAAAAAGTTCTAAAGGATTGAATTATAATTACCTCGTTTAGACGTCCTAATCTTTTGATCTTCAGAGGTCCTTTGCTCTGAATCCGGGGTTACTATGGTCGAACCAGCAACTTTGGAAGCTTCAATCTCCTTGGTTGCTTGATCTCCTAGCACGAAATTTGGAGAACTATTAGTCTAAAGTATACTAAACAAAAGCTTCTAAAGAACTTACCTAAAATTATGACTCCTTACCTTGATTCTTCACGAGCCAAAAGTAAGGGTCGCTCAGTTCCGAACTAGGTCCTATTTATAGGGTTTTGGCTAGGGTTTGAAGATTAAATCGATTCTAGAGTCCTTAATTTGCCAGAACCTAATCCCTAAGAGTCCTTAGTAATGTTATAAACTCTCCCAAGTCGATCTCTTGTAGATAGGATCTTAAAGTTCCAATCTTTTTGCTTGTTCTTTCATTCACGGAACTATCAGGGTGTAACGCATCAGTCTAGGTGCATTACATGCATGTAGCGGTCGTACGATAGACCGTTACATCCCACATGTGCAGAATTTTAAATTAATAAAACTCTTTTATTCGTTTATCCAATATAATTATCTATAAAATAGTATTTATCCTTAAAATACGTGAATATGCTAAATAACCTTCTAGAATATGGGCCAAACTTAATGGGCTTGTTCCTTAAACCTTTTGGATTTTATTTAAATAGACTAGGTTAATTATTTAACACAATTGAGCCTTATAATGACTTATTAATCTAATAATCCATTTATTAATCTATTTAGCCCTTAGAAATTCCTAATAAATCCCAGAAAATTGTATAAATAATCCAGAAATTATTACATAAATTCTGGGGCACTACATATGGTGGATGGCGTTTAGTGGTGGCTCAGTGTGAAGTTAGCAGCAGGGATGCGGATGATAGGGCGTGACGGCTGTGGGAATGAGGGAGGCCTTATCATAGGTTGTAATGTGGGTCAGGGAGAGACAGGTGCCCGCCAGGCAAGGCAAGGGGATTGGTTAGAAATGTGAGTGGCGACAAGAACAACACTACCTTCCGTATGCCAATCTTACCCTCTTCCAACTTATGGGAAGGAAGAGATGGGGTTGACTTGGTGGTTGGGTTGTTGGTGCGCCGGTAATTGATTTTGGAGGATGCCCATGTTTGGCTGTTGCTGTGGTGCCTGCTGAGGCTGTTGTTCTTGTTGTTGTTGTTGTTGTTGGTGGTGGTGGTGCTACTGCTGCTGTTGCTGTTGCTGTTGCTATTGTCTAGGGGGAGGTCTCCTGGCCTTCAACATGGCTATGTATCTCCTCATTTCATCCCAATCGATTTGATGCTCATCATTCATATCATAGATATAATCTCTGAAATGGAAACATGTTTCCACTATATGACCCGGCTGTCTACGGAAGACACAATATATAGAAGTGTCGACGTTCGGGGGCCATATGGCTCTTTCCTTAGGCAAGGTGAGTGCATTAGCAGCCATGAGAGCATTAAAGATGTCCGGCAATGATTCCGGCAAAGGTGGGTAGTGAGCTCTCCCAGGGCCGATCGGCCTCCTCTATTGTTGGGGGCCATAGTCTCCGGGTGGTGGAACCTGGTGATATTGAGCAGGTCTCTATTGTTGTTGTTGGAGATGAAGGGGTTAAGGCATATTATTTTGGAGGAGGTTGTTTTGTAGGGGAAGACGATAGGGTTGCTGACCTGGTTGGTTCTGACGAAAGGGGAGTTGTGAGGGTTGTGGTGGCCTAGGGTTGGCTTGCTGGTTGGGATTGCCAACCGCACTCACCTGCTCATTTGTTACGACCCCTTATGTCACCCCACCTTGGACACCAGTGCTTGGCTTCCTAAACACCCTTGGCTTTGGCGGCTCAAACATATGCATGAGGGGGGAATCTTTTAGCAATGTTTGGATATATCGAGCCCTCTCGTATAGCTCCTCCATAGTGTTAAGCTTGTTCATTGCCAGGATATGCCTAAACTGGGGGGTAGCATTTGACACAATCATTTTTACGTGCTCTGTCTCTGAGATGGCATCCTTTATCCTTTCTGCCAAGGACCTCCATCTATCGGCATACTGGATGAAATCTTCGTCCGACTTCATTTTCTCGGCCACTAGGTCGGTGATAGAAAGGGACGGGCTGACCCGGTTCCGGTATTTCTGTAGGAACTTCCTCTGGACCACGTCAAAGTTCTCAGCCTCACTTGGCTCTAGGGCGTAGAACCACTCCAGCGTAGGGCCGTCTAATGATCTCCTGAAGAGATATGCCAACAATCTCCTGTCATTCTGCTAGAACGAGGACTCATACATAAAGTCCATCAAATGGGTATAGGGGTTGCCAGTGCCATTGTACCTACGGTACGTGGGCATCTCAGAAGAGGTAAGGTGGAATACTGGGAGGATTGGCAGAGAAAAACTTCAGGGGTGGATTTTACATCCACCATTTTCTTGAAGTCCCAAAATTGCTCATCCATCTTATTTAGTTTGTTTAAGATGGACTGGGTGAGTGTCTTGATTGGGGGAGGTGGCGCTTGTCACGGAGAGAGCGCAGGCCTCCCGGAGGCCTGGGAAGGAAACCTCGTACAGGAGGGGTATTGGGGTCTACCAGTGGATAGGCCGGGCTGTATTGGTGTTTGAAGGGTGGCTGGCGCTAGGGGTTGCGAGGAGAATTGGAAGGAGGGGGCTGTTGATTTGCCTGCCCCAAAAGTGAGGGGGAGGGAATAGCCTGTGTAGGCTCATAGAGATAAATGTAGCAGCCGGGTTCGGCTCCAGGGGAGAAGGGGAAACAAATTTCCCTTTTAGAATGGCCTTCCAGAGTTACTCAGGGTTGAGCTGGGTGTTGGCAAGGACACCTAACAGGGAGGAGATGTCCTGGGGGGAAGACATATCCCCGGAAACAATTGACACCTCATGCGAGGGCTCATGGGATGGACCGGCGTCCATGGTGTAGACATGGGACTCACCTTGGTAGCCCTGGTCCTGGTTATATTCTGCATAAGAGTCATGACTTGGGTCATGCATTTGGGGCTCATAGCCGAAGGCCTCGGCCTCGAAAGCATCGTAATTATACTCGGCCATCCTTAACACTTTTTCGGAACGTAATAACCTACACCAACAGACAAATAGCAAAGATTAACACACAAGTTGATGCTTTACGCCCTTTTTTGTTTTTGTTTTTTTTGGTTTTTGTGTTTTTTTTACAAATTAGAAGTTCACACAAGAGGTAGGCCCCTAGTTAGAATTTCGGCCACTGCCATGCCAACTAAGGTCACTCGCCTCACCACGAACGGGTAACTAAACTCTGGGGAACTTCAATGGTACAATCGGCCCAGTGAACGAAGAAGGAATCCTTCACTATCGGGGACATATGGAGGTCCCGATGAAGGAGATCCTAGTCCGTCGATAGGAATTCCCGAACGGAGAGTCCTTCCTTCACCGAGAGAGGGTCAGTTCCAAGAAATGGAAAATAAAGGGGGAAGATGCATGCAATGCAGTGCAGTATAACAAAGATATGTAAAACACCAACAATAAGAAGAACATAGATTATGCAAGACAGAAGAAAATTAAACAATTTTCAGAAGATGAGAAAGAACAGAAATTATATAGGACAAAACATGATTGAATTTTTCTTTTTTTCCTTTGTTCACTCACTCTTTTTTTCTTTTTTTCTTTTTGGAATTAAAGGAGCGTATCCAGAATGAGAGATGACTTTGAAAGAGCACATCCACTTGCCAAGACATGTCCACACAAAGACTGACAGTTGCTATGGGCGATGATGCTGAGCACGCACCTGGGGCTCTTGACACATTATCAGGATGAACCCCGCTTTTTTAGAAACAACGGAGGGAAGGGCAAGATTCCTGTAACACCGTGAAACTCTCAAGAAATCACAGGGGACTGTGGGGAAGTGCACGAGGTGCACAAGGGATGAAATTAAAAAGTGTTGCTTGGAGCACAACTGTAGCGCACGCGGGCGCAATAGGGAGGGGCACACGTGGGCGCCAATGGAGGGGCACACGCGGGTGCCAAAATGTCACACCCCGAACCGATAGCAGCGGAACGTGTCGTTTGCTCGGAACGTGACAGTTAAACAGTCGTGAATGATCAAGAGCAATCGCATAAGACTAAAATAATTTTGAGCAACAATAGAAATTTTATTTCTAATATAAATCTCTTACAAGAACTTGTTTTTCCAACTTAAAGACTCCAACACAATGGAAAGAAAGGAAACGACACACTACCAGACTTAGACAAGATAACTGATTAAGAGACGATAGGCTAACTTAGCTAGACAATACTATCTAGACTCAAGAAAGATAAAAGACTCGGGTTCACTAATTTCTGAAGCTCGCTTGCACACTTGTCCCGCCCGTGTGAGTCTCGGTCTTGCTAGCCACCAGATTACCTGAAAAATGTTGGCATAAAACGGAGTGAGCGAACGCTCAGTAGGAAATTATATCTCAAGAACTAGCAATGGGTTTAAATAATTACAATTTTTTTCACATGTAAATGCAATATGGCTATGCATGTAGAAATAACTGAGCAAGTGAAATAAAACTGATCAATAGAATAACAAGTCATGCGAACATCCAAGCGAGTCTTAAAAAAGAGATATTCATGAGAGACTTTATAGATTATTGGCTATTTCACGCAAGTACTTTGCCCGTGTCGGGCCACGCTAGTAAAGTCACGCAAGTCGAGTCACGCACGCAAGAAAGAGAGAGTGTGGAATGCCAAAGATCAAGAGAGAAAGTACTTCGGTGCAATGCTAGACACCGTGATCATTACAACTCCCAAGAGCACTAGTACTTTTGGGTGCTACTCCCAGGACCAGATCGGGCCCTTATATGCACAGCATTCAAGATAGATCTAGACATCTACGATAGTTTATAGCCAATAAGGAGTTTCAAGAACAAGCTTTAATAGGATGATAAGATAAGATTTTTATGGAATTCAAGGGCAAGGCCCTTGAGTAAGGACATACTGGCGATAAAATCCACGCAAAGCACATAAACCATGACATGTCGATAAACTGGGTGGAATTGGTTCCCTAACTTGGGTACCATGACAAGTAAGTGCCCACAAGTAGATGGTCACTCTTTGAATATAGAATTGAGGTCCACAAGAACATCATAATAATGTTGATATAGAATTGGGGTCCACAAGAACATCTCAATAATGACATACTTTCCCCGTTCATTAAGATAATTCTCATATCATACCCATAGCATAATATGAGGGCCGGTATACCATGTTTCTATAGAGTGACATGACAAAGTAGTGTAATAGGTTTTTATGGTACAACCCGCTCAATCGGCCTTGAGAGAATCCAAGGCTCGAGAAGTCTTATGGAGGTCTCTATGACTAACTCGCTAGTCCAAAGGAACGGAATGTCCAATGGAGAGCTTGTATGTCACTGAGAATTAGTGGGTAAACGATAAAACATCACGAAACATGGGACTATATTCACGGAGTGGAAATATAGTGCCGATATTATACTTATATATATACATACATATATATATATATATATCAAACCCTCGGTTAACAGGAACAGGGAAAATAGTAATACAGGAAAATAGCGACTTAGGTAAAGTCATTACTCATAAAATTAACGCCTTATACAGGGGCGTTTATTAACAATTTAACGACTATAATAGCAGGCGTCCATTATATTTATAACATTTTTGCATAATTGCCAATTTTCTAGAATTTCCATGAAACGCGCCTTACAGAGGGGCGTTAGTTTTTAATTCGCGCCCTGGTGCAGGGCGTTAGTTCTGTAAGACACGACCTTCATCAGGTCGTTAATTCAACATGTTCCAGGATTAGTACATGGTCAGGACAAGATAATAACAGGATTTCTAGATATATGATCATGCATTAAATTTCATTACAGGTTACATAGATAAACAATTTTAAAGATGAGTATTTATTAATTTGCCTAAAATTGGCGCCTCTTGGGACGGGCGTCTGTTCTTGAATTAGCGCCCTAACCTGGGTCGCTACTTACAAAATTTCACAGAAAACCTTTAAAGCGCAGTGAAACTATATGCATGGTTTAACAAATAATACTGTTATCATTATTATGCCAGTTTGGGCTACAGTTCTTGAGAAAACCTACTTGATGGTGATCTGGTTGACGGTACTGGAGGAACTTGAAGGGGACTGATGAGATTACGATACTCTGTAAAACAGAGTGTCCTGAGAACAGCTACACACGAACTCAAGCAGCATCAAGCAATAGTAGCCCTTAGGTGATGCGAAGGTGATAGTAGATGAGAATCAGGAAGATGTTCCTAGGCTTCAAACGTAGAGATTAACAGCCTTCTTCACAGTAATCAGAAGAAGATGGCAGAGGATGAAGAATACTCGTTCTTCGGCTTAGACAGGAGTCTTCCTCACGCAGCAAGTGTCCTGTAGAAGCAGAAGAAGAAGAAAACTAACGATCAATACTCTTCCTATTTGCTTGACTAAAAGCAAGGTAAAGAAGAACAACCTGTTCTTCACGCACGACAACAGCAAGGTTAGATCGCCAAAATAGCTAATAGGGGTTGATTAGTGTTGGATTGTGTGTCTTCCCTAAGTATTTTGATGATGAGCAACACTATGTTAATTGTTCTTGTTATTTTTGATCAGATATCTTGCACTTGAGTTATCCATGGTTTTATATGAAATAACTGCTAAGAGGTAACACTTCGTGTGTTCGTTCATGTTCTGTCTTCGTGCTGTTTTTCCTCAAACATCATGTAGTTCTTGCTTCGCGTTTTCACCTCGTGTCGAGTTAGCCATGTTGTCGTCTGTTTGAGTGTTGTCTTTCACCTCGTGCAGTCTTTGATTACTGTGTTGTTTCCATGTCATCCTTTGTATTCCTGTCTTCGAGTCCTTTCGCTGAGTCTCTAAGTTAGTCTAAGTTCAAGTGTTCGTTTCACTTCGTGATTGTTTTTCTCTTCTCATGACTTCGTGTCGTATTCCTGAAGCTGCTCTAAAAAGTTCTGATGAACTTCGAGTAGTTTTTCTGTAGACCTCGTGTCGATTCCTGCTTAGTAACCACACTTCGTGACGGTTACTATAGTCCACGTCTTCGTGTTGGTTTTATGCACTCCGTGTCGTCTTCTTTGTTTCATTCTGTTCTCATCTCACTTCGAGTCGTTTCTTTGCATACTGTCTTCGTGATTGATTGGCACTTACAACACCTCGTGCTGTACTGTTTGACTTTGTGTCGGTTTCGGTTGCAGTCCATGTTGTTTTCATGTCGTTCTCCTTTATTGCCACCTCGTGTCGTTTTTATTATTAAGTCTTCGTGTCGTTTTACCTCGTGCAGTGTTATCCCGTGTCATTTACTGTTTCGACTTTGTGTCGTTATCAGCCTGTGTTGTTTTCATCTCGTGCTGTTCTCACTATCCTCGTGTTGTTCTCACCGCGTGTCGATTACTGTTTTCACTTAGCATTATTTTTATTTCGTGTCGTTTTTCTGTGTAGTGTGTTTGTCACCACTATACTTCGTGTCGTTGCTTTTTACTTCGTGTCTAACTTCACTTCGTGTTGTTTTCACCTCGAGTCGTTTCCTTATATTCTGTCCTCGTGTTGGTCTCTCGCTTTAGTCTTCATGTCGGTTTCTGTCGTTAGCCCGTATTGTCCTCGTGTTGTTCTTGCATTCGTAACCTCGTGTCTCTCTTGCTTATAACCTCACCTCGTGTCATTATCTTCTGTATATCTGATCTGTTACAGAGTATCTCGTGTCGTTCTTATGTCATCTCGAGAAATAGTCACGTCGTGTTGTTGTTACTATACCTCATGCAGTTTTGGTTTTAATGGCCATGCAGCGTATTAATGGACTTAATCTCATTACAGGTCCGAGGAAGAACATTCCACACTCCAGGGCTGCACGTGATCCGAGACAAGAGGAACCAATTTGATAAAGGCACGTGACAGGAAACTTGTGGATCGAGCGTGGGAGGCACACGCGTTTCATGCCCTATCCATCTGCTGTTGATGCTATAAATAGAATCCTTCGTCCTCAGATGAAGGTGATCGAAGAAGAGAGGCATAGAAGAAAACAGGGAAATAGAGAGCCCTTCGATCCAGGAAAAAGAAAAGAAAGAAGAAAGAATAGCAGAGAGAATTAGAAAGAGAGCAGAAGAGTGATCAGAAGAATTGTTCTGACTTGCGGATCAAATCCGAAGTCTATTGCTCTATATTGAGCTACATTGTTTCCATTGTCTGGCATTTGATTTCCTTCGTTCGTATTTTTCATTTCTTGTTCTTATCTTTCTTCAACCGTTATTGTTTGTGTTTCCGATCCTCTGGACTGAGGTCGGGGTCCTCCTGTGAGATCAGGAGTAGGGAGAGTCAATCTCCGGTTTGCAAGCAGCAGGTGAGCTGCTTGTAGGTACCCTCCGGGTTGGGAGGAAGAGGGGTCTTCGACCTCTGGTTCACTAGTAGCAGGGCTGCTACTAGTGGGGTTTCCCTCTTGGTAAAGAGGAAGAGAGACGTGAGTCTCTGGGTTCTAGTGGCTGCTGATCGCTAGAGGTTCCCTCCGGGTAGGAGGAAGAGGTGAGGTTGTTCTCCTGGGAAGCTGTGTATCAGCAGTTGTTTGGCAAGCTGTGTTGCCCAGCCTTTAGTGAAGCCACACTCAGGTTGAGTGTGGGGTGGATGTAGGTCTGAAGGACCGAACCACCTTAAAATCCTCTGAGCCCTTGTGTGATTGATCGTGATAATATTGTGGTATGCATTCTATTTGCTTGAGCTATTAACTGCACTGCATCTTTTACGATAGTCAGAGCTCGAGGTTAGTTCCGTTTAGCAATATACTCTGCAATAATTTTTTAAATCTACGAAAACAGTGATCTATTCATCCCCTCCCCTTCTAGATCACTTCATATTGTACTTATCAGTTGGTATCAGAGCAGGTCTTTCCCAGAATGTGGTCCAACGGCCAGGGAAACGGATCCAATGGTCCTCGCAGTTTCATAGCTGATGGGCAGTCTATCACCCGCCCCCCTTTCTTTGATGGTAATAATTACTTCTTCTGGAAGAACAGGATGGAAGTCTTTATCAGGGCCCAAAGCCACAAGCTATGGAAAGTCATTACAGATGGTCCATACACCCTTCCACCGAATGAAGATATGTGGACAGAAGATCAGGTCAAACTCTCCGCACTGAATTGGACAGCTCTTAACATCATACAGTGCGCCGTCCATCCGGAAGAATATTCAAGGATCTCAGCGTGCAAGACTGCAAAGAACATGTGGGATGATTTGCAGTTAATTCATGAGGGCACATCTCAGGTGAAGGCTACCAAGATCAACATACTTACAACTCAATATGAGTTATTTAAGATGAAGCCAGAGGAGCCGATCACAGAAATGTATGCCAGATTATCTGTGATCATCAATAGTCTGAAAGGCCTTGGAAAGGATATTCAACAAGAAGACATAGTCAGGAAGATCCTTAGGTCTCTAACTCCCGTCTGGGATACCAAGGTGACTGTAATAGAGGAATCAAGAAATTTATCCATCATGACAGTAACCCAGCTGATTGGTTCTCTCATGACCCATGAAATGAATTTCAAACGAGGAAACGATGGGCATGACAGAAAGGGAAAGAATGTTGCTCTGAAGGTTTCACGACATACTAAGAAGAGCAACAACAGCAGCAGCAACAGCAGTGATGATAGCAGCGAAGGGTCTGATGGACTCTCAGACCTAGACAAGGACGAGCGAGCTATGCTCACCAGGCAGTTCAGAAAGTTCCTAAGAACTAAAGGAAAATTCTACAGGAGGAAGAAATTTAATGCTGCAATGAAGTCTCCTGAACGAAGATTTGAGAAGAACCGGTCTGCTAAGAAGATCACTTGCTATCATTGTCAGAAACCCGGTCACATGAAAAGTGAATGTCCAGAGCTACAAGCTAAGGCTCCAGGACACCAGAAGAATGTGGTGCACAAGAAGAAGAAGGCCATGCTGTGCACATGGAGCGATGAGGAGGAGGACCCAGAAGCCACTTCGTCCAGTGAAAATGAAGAGAAGACCTGCCTCATGGCCGACCATGAGAAAGAGGTAACAAACTTATTTGAGAATTTTACTTTGGATGATTGGGAGGACGCCTATGGCGACCTGTTAAGTAAATATAATTGTTTAAACAAGGAGCACAGAATGCTTAGACGTAAGTTTCATTCTCTGTCTGAAGAACACTCTTCTATTGTCACTGATAGCATGAAAACCAAGGAGATGGCCATTGAGCTAGACCAGGTTAAAGGTGAGATTGAGAGGTTGAGAATGGAAAGAGAGGAGAGTCTAGCTAGAATAGATGAGCTGAAGTGTAAAGCTGAAGAGTCTAAAGGAGAGATTAGACTGATGGCTGAAAAATATGAGGCAGTTAGAACAGTTAATCAGGAACTCCAGGACCAATGCAATGAATTTCAGAAGGAGATTGAGGACAAAGAAAAAGTGCTTGAAAAGTTTACAGAGGGGAGAAACAACCTGAATGTCCTTCTGGGGTCGAGGGTAAACTTCAATAGGGAGGGATTAGGATACAATCCTACTAGTAAAAAACCCTTTGAATTTAAGACTATCACGTTCTGCCCCGCCAAAGGCAAAGAGAAACTGGAAACACCATCCAGTTCCAAATCTGTCTCTACAATGAAGTCTTCGACCAGTAAATTCATTCACTCCACTGGTCAGCAGTCTAAGTCAGGAAATCCTGAGACAAGCACTGCTCATGTACAGCAGGCGTGGAACAAAGGTCCTCACAGGACCAGTCCTATAGAGGCCACAAAAAGAGCGAAAAGTTTTGTTAAGAAAACTCATCATGCTAATTATCAAGTAGAGCATGGCAACGATCACCAGTTTCAGCACAAATTTTATTGGAGTAAAAATGCTTACATGAATTATGCTCAACACACACGCACATCTTCTAAGAGGCCAACCAACAATGTCTTTGTTCAGAAACAGCATAGTTCAAATAGGAATAAGCTTATTCAACACCCACCAAGAAATAACAAAAGGGAAGAATCAACCCACATAAATCCACTGAAGAGAACTATAAAACAAATGTGGATTCCCAAGTGCTTTCTGCATAATCTGAAAACTGGTTTTGGACCCAATTTGAATTGGGTCCCACATTACTCTGTCTGAATTTTTACAGGTCAGCCTGGCAGCTGAGCATAACAAGTGGTATCTTGACAGCGGCTGTAGCAGGCACATGACAGGGGACCGGTCCAAATTCAGCAAACTAAAAATGAAGTCTGGGGGCTTGGTCAAATTCGAAGGAAATAACAGAGGAAGAATAATTGGAATTGGCACGGTTGGTAAGTCCTCCACTAACTCCATTGAAGATGTGTATCTTGTAGAAGGACTTCAGCACAACTTGGTAAGTATAAGTCAACTTTGTGACAAAGGACACAAGGTACTCTTTGACCACAACTCGTGCACTATTTTTGAGCTGAATTCTGATAACATCATGTTCAAAGGTCATAGAGTAAATAATGTGTACATCGTTGATCTAGATGATAATTCTGAAACAAACTTGTGTCTGTCTGCTAATTCTGAACAGGTTGCCTTTGACTGGCATAGGCGTCTAGGCCACGCTAGTGTGTCTACTTTAAATAAACTGTCTAATTATAACCTAGTCAGAGGTTTGCCCAAAATAAAATTCCAGTTAGGGTCCAAGCTCTGTGATGCTTGTGCTCAAGGTAAACAGACTCGTGCAGTTTTTAAGTTGAGAACTGAGGGTCTCTCATCTAAACCACTACAGCACTTGCACATGGATCTCTTTGGTCCTACTCGAATACAAAGCCTGTCAGGTAAGAGATATGGTCTAGTCATAGTTGATGACTTCACTAGATTTTCTTGGTTGTTCTGTTTAGCAAATAAAAATGATGCTTTTGTTCACTTTGAAGAACTTTTTAATAAAATCAAACTGCAAGGTGAACATAATATCATTACAATTCAGTCTGACCATGGAGGAGAGTTTGAAAACTCTTCATTCTCTGAATTTTGCTCAAGAGAGGGAGTGACTCACAGATTTTCTTCTCCCAGGACACTGGAGCAGAATGGAATTGTTGAGAGAAGAAACAGGTCAATAATTGAAATGGCCAGGACTATGCTAATTGAGAGTGGACTTCCAAGGAGATTTTGGGCAGAAGCTGCAAATACAGCATGCTACATTTTAAATCGAGCCTTGGTAAGACCTACTCATAAGAAAACTCCTTATGAACTCCTCAAGGGTAAGCTGCCAAACATTTCTTACTTTAAAATCTTTGGTTCCAAATGCTTCATCCACAATAATGGTAAGAATGGTTTGGATAAGTTTGAAGCAAGAAGCTCTCCTGGAATTTTTCTCGGATATTCAGAAACCTCTAGGGCTTACAGAGTCTTTAATAAAGATGAGCAAACTGTTGAAGAAACACCTCATGTGGTGTTTGATGAGAATGTTCTATCTGACAAAAGGACAAATGATGACAGGGAGTCACCTGATGAGGGAGATTTCTTGGAGAAAATTGAAGAAGGAGAGATGCAGCAAACTGCTCAACCAGAAAACTTACAACAAGAAGGAGCAACTGAGGTAGGTGAACCCTCAGGTGAGGTAATATTTCACAAAGATCATCCTAGTGAAAATGTCATAGGTAATTTGCATGATCCCACTAGGACAAGGTCTCACTTTAGAACTGTCCAAGAACAGGACTTAGCTGCTTTGACATCTCAGGTAGAACCCAAGACTGTGGAAGAGGCTTTAAAGCATGATTCTTGGGTATCCTCCATGGGTGAGGAA
Source organism: Amorphophallus konjac (assembly GCA_022559845.1). Taxonomy (NCBI): domain Eukaryota; kingdom Viridiplantae; phylum Streptophyta; class Magnoliopsida; order Alismatales; family Araceae; genus Amorphophallus; species Amorphophallus konjac. The sequence goes on from CM040122.1 coordinate 211,710,027, forward strand.
TTAAATCAATTTGAGAAAAATAATGTATGGAAACTAGTTCCTAGACCTGAAAACACTCATGTCATTGGCACTAAATGGGTTTTCAAAAATAAGATTGATGAAAATGGTGCTATCTCTAGAAACAAAGCAAGACTTGTAGCTCAAGGCTACAGTCAGGAATTTGGTGTGGATTTTGATGAATCCTATGCACCAGTAGCTAGGATGGAAGCTATAAGAATTCTGTTTGCATTTGCATGCTCTAGAAACATTCGGCTACAGCAAATGGATGTCAAAAGCGCATTCTTAAATGGGTTATTGAAGGAAGAGGTATATGTTGAACAACCTCCTGGGTTTAATTTCTCTGTTCAGCCTAACATGGTTTTTAGGTTGAATAAAGCCCTCTATGGATTGAAGCAGGCTCCCCGAGCCTGGTATGAGAGACTTTCTGAGTTCCTTGTGAGCAAGGGCTACACTCGAGGTAAGGTTGACCAAACCCTCTTCACCAAAAGTCTCGGAAAGGAGTTAATTGTAGTCCAGGTATATGTTGATGATATCATTTTCGGATTTAACAACTCAAAATTATGTAAAGACTTTTCTGAGTCTATGTCCCAAGAATTTGAAATGAGTCTAGTTGGCGAACTAAAATATTTTCTTGGGCTGCAGGTCAAACAAATGGAGGATGGTTGTTTCATAAATCAAACCAAGTATACTCTGGAGATGCTGAAAAGGTTTGGAATGACCAACCTCAAGACAATCTCAACACCCATGGGTACCAGCTCCTCACTGGATTCAGACGAAAAAGGTAAAGAGGTGGATGCTAAACTATATAGAGGTATGATCGGTTCACTCCTCTACTTAACTGCATCCAGGCCCGACATTCAATTTAGTGTAGGGATGTGTGCCAGATACCAGGCTAGACCTACTGAATTGCATCTGGCAGCTGTAAAGAGAATCTTTAGATACTTATCTGCCACTCATGATCTAGGTCTCTGGTATCCTGCATCATGTAACTTAGATCTCATTGCATACACTTATGCAGATTATGCAGGATGTAAATTGGACAGGAAGAGCACTAGTGGTCACTGCGAATTTCTAGGAGGGTGCTTAGTCTCTTGGGGATCCAAGAAGCAACACTCTGTGGCTCTCTCTACTGCTGAAGCTGAATATGTGGCAGCAAGGAGCTGTGGCACACAGGTTATATGGATAAAACACCAGCTTCTGGATTACTCGGTTGAGCTAGGTTGTACTTCTATCTTTTGTGACAATACTAGTGCAATAAACATTGCAAAGAATCCTGTACTTCATTCTCGAACTAAACACATTGAAATCAGGCATCATTTTATTCGAGATGAAGTAGCAAGGAAGACTTTTGAGTTGATCCATGTTGGCACTAACTCACAAATTGCAGATATCTTTACTAAGCCACTGGATACTGAAAAATTTAGCACTATGCGCAGAGAACTAGGTATTTACAGAATTTCATGATTGAAAATTTGATTTCTGAATACCATGTCCTGTGTTATTATGCTTATCATATTCATCATGGTGTTCTTTTTGAAGTGCGTTGAGGGTTGTCTTGGCTAAGTCTGTGTTGGGGTCAAGGTCTCAGGGGGAGATGATTTATAATAGGTGTCTTGATCTTTGACCTAATTTGAACATACTCCGAACGACATTTTGCTGACATCATAAGAGAATCAGGTTGATTAGGTGTATAAAAGAAAATGTTGGATGCTTTATTCTTTAAGGCTGTTCATCTAATTTCTTGTTGGAATTTCAGCTGTTAGTCCCACAGAGATCAAAATCTGAATTCAAGATTAATCTTCATACACTGTAACTGTCTTCTGATCTAGTCAGTACAGCATACCTACTTAGTCAATGGTGAGTCCAAAATGAGGTATTTTGTGCTTTAGTCTGAATCACCTTGGATCTGGTGTATTGTTCTCAAACGGACTCAAGCTTCATTAACAAGGTTTTAAGAGCTGGTAAATAAAAACAAAATTCATAAAAGGGTTATCAACTTTGTTAACTGCTCATTGAGAAACTGGGATTTTCATCAATGAAGTGAAAGCTTCCCATGTCATGAGATGGCAGTAATCATCCGGTCTTAATAGTTGTCTTGATCATACAGAGCTATGGTACATATTTGGTTAGTAACTGGGGTGTCTGGCCTCAGATAAAGGTGTCACCTTAATGTCAACACCAGCTAGAATACTATCTCTGTCCTCTTATCAGAAGGGGTAATGTGGTCCTGCCACCGAGTAACTGGGGATTCTTGCCTCTAAACAAGGTGTCTCCCTAATGTCAAAGGTGTACTTGACAGACTTACCTCTGATCTTGACCACCTTTAAAGATCCTGCTCACTTGAAGTATAGCTTTTGATTTGTTTGTTCTCAATACCACAGGTCTTTGTCTTCTGGCTGTCTTACATAATACTCTCTCAGTAAAGACTTATTTTGATCAAACTGGTATCTTGTACCTCACTTGCTTAGAATCTGGTTCTGTGTATGGAGCAAATCCTTATTCACAGTTTTTGCACAGTCTGACTAACTGTTCCTCAAAAATCCTCACATAAAATTAATGGCTTTCTTAATTGACTAAACATCTCAATAGTCTCCATTTATCTGCCTTACTCTGTCCTGTTTTCTCTCTATAGTCAGCAATTTTCCCTTCTCTGTATCTTCAGATTTGACCCTAGTTTTGATGATGTCAAAGGGGGAGAGAATTGAGTTGAGGGGGAGTTAGTTATCAAGTCTGAGGTTCACTGTTGCTGTGTTCAGGGGGAGTGAGGGGGAGTGTTCAGGTTTCATCAAGGGAAGTAAGGAAGCAAGTATGCTTTAAGTTGTCTGCATTAAATATCCTGAATTGATCTCTTTTGAACTTATCTCTCATACTTAATATAGTGTTGCCATCATCAAAAAGGGGGAGATTGTTGGATTGTGTGTCTTCCCTAAGTATTTTGATGATGAGCAACACTATGTTAATTGTTCTTGTTATTTTTGATCAGATATCTTGCACTTGAGTTATCCATGGTTTTATATGAAATAACTGCTAAGAGGTAACACTTCGTGTGTTCGTTCATGTTCTGTCTTCGTGCTGTTTTTCCTCAAACATCATGTAGTTCTTGCTTCGCGTTTTCACCTCGTGTCGAGTTAGCCATGTTGTCGTCTGTTTGAGTGTTGTCTTTCACCTCGTGCAGTCTTTGATTACTGTGTTGTTTCCATGTCATCCTTTGTATTCCTGTCTTCGAGTCCTTTCGCTGAGTCTCTAAGTCAGTCTAAGTTCAAGTGTTTGTTTCACTTCGTGATTGTTTTTCTCTTCTCATGACTTCGTGTCGTGTTCCTGAAGCTGCTCTAAAAAGTTCTGATGAACTTCGAGTAGTTTTCTGTAGACCTCGTGTCGATTCCTGCTTAGTAACCACACTTCGTGACGGTTACTATAGTCCACGTCTTCGTGTTGGTTTTATGCACTCCGTGTCGTCTTCTTTGTTTCATTCTGTTCTCATCTCACTTCGAGTCGTTTCTTTGCATACTGTCTTTGTGATTGATTGGCACTTCGTCTTGGTTACAACACCTCGTGTTGTACTGTTTGACTTCGTGTCGGTTTCGGTTGCAGTCCATGTTGTTTTCATGTCGTTCTCCTTTATTGCCACCTCGTGTCGTTTTTATTATTAAGTCTTCATGTCGTTTTACCTCGTGCAGTGTTATCCCGTGTCATTTACTGTTTCGACTTTGTGTCGTTATCAGCCTGTGTTGTTTTCATCTCGTGCTGTTCTCACTATCCTCGTGTTGTTCTCACCGCGTGTCGATTACTGTTTTCACTTAGCATTATTTTTATTTCGTGTCGTTTTTCTGTGTAGTGTGTGTTTGTCACCACTATACTTCGTGTCGTTGCTTTTTACTTCGTGTCTAACTTCACTTCGTGTTATTTTCACCTCGAGTCGTTTCCTTATATTCTGTCCTCGTGTTGGTCTCTCGCTTTAGTCTTCATGTCGGTTTCTGTCGTTAGCCCGTATTGTCCTCGTGTTGTTCTTGCATTCGTAACCTCGTGTCTCTCTTGCTTATAACCTCACCTCGTGTCATTATCTTCTGTATATCTGATCTGTTACAGAGTATCTCGTGTCGTTCTTATGTCATCTCGAGAAATAGTCACGTCGTGTTGTTGTTACTATACCTCATGCAGTTTTGGTTTTAATGGCCATGCAGTGTATTAATGGACTTAATCTCATTACAGGTCCGAGGAAGAACATTCCATACTCCAGGGCTGCACGTGATCCGAGACAAGAGGAACCAATTTGATAAAGGCACGTGACAGGAAACTTGTGGATCGAGCGTGGGAGGCACACGCGTTTCATGCCCTATCCATCTGCTGTTGATGCTATAAATAGAATCCTTCGTCCTCAGATGAAGGTGATCGAAGAAGAGAGGCATAGAAGAAAACAGGGAAATAGAGAGCCCTTCGATCCAGGAAAAAGAAAAGAAAGAAGAAAGAATAGCAGAGAGAATTAGAAAGAGAGCAGAAGAGTGATCAGAAGAATTGTTCTGACTTGCGGATCAAATTCGAAGTCTATTGCTCTATATTGAGCTACATTGTTTCCATTGTCTGGCATTTGATTTCCTTCGTTCGTATTTTTCATTTCTTGTTCTTATCTTTCTTCAACCGTTATTGTTTGTGTTTCCGATCCTCTGGACTGAGGTCGGGGTCCTCCTGTGAAATCAGGAGTAGGGAGAGTCAATCTCCGGTTTGCAAGCAGCAGGTGAGCTGCTTGTAGGTACCCTCCGGGTTGGGAGGAAGAGGGGTCTTCGACCTCTGGTTCACTAGTAGCAGGGCTGCTACTAGTGGGGTTTCCCTCTTGGTAAAGAGGAAGAGAGACGTGAGTCTCTGGGTTCTAGTGGCTGCTGATCGCTAGAGGTTCCCTCCGGGTAGGAGGAAGAGGAGAGGTTGTTCTCCTGGGAAGCTGTGTATCAGCAGTTGTTTGGCAAGCTGTGTTGCCCAGTCTTTAGTGAAGCCACACTCAGGTTGAGTGTGGGGTGGATGTAGGTCTGAAGGACCGAACCACCTTAAAATCCTCTGAGCCCTTGTGTGATTGATCGTGATAATATTGTGGTATGCATTCTATTTGCTTGAGCTATTAACTGCACTGCATCTTTTACGATAGTCAGAGCTCGAGGTTAGTTCCGTTTAGCAATATACTCTGCAATAATTTTTTAAATCTACGAAAACAGTGATCTATTCATCCCCTCCCCTTCTAGATCACTTCATATTGTACTTATCAATTAGAAGGGTATTTATAGGGTTCTAGGAACCCTAATAGAGTTAGAGTTTGATTGGAAGATCTATTTCCCTGTTAGAGTCCTTGCTATAACATATCTTTTACGTAGTAATCCGGAAACTTGCCCTAGATAATGTCCTGGTTCGAACGAAACTCAAACGGAATTAACGCCTTAGGTTAGGTCATTAATTTTAAATTGACGCCTTGCATCTCATCGTTTTTAAAGAAATAACGCCCTTCCGTCGGGCGCTATTCACGATTTCACGTTAACTTGTGCTAGTTACCATATTTGAGGATTTTTATCTTTTTTATTTGATTAGGTTTAGTTATGAAATTTTATGGGTAATAGTTTTCCGTTTTTCTTGATTTTTTCATGTAATTAGTTTTTAAAATTTCATTTAAAATCAAAAAGTGAAACTATTCACTCACACTATTCATTCATAAAAGAAATAACGGCATGCCAAACGTCGTTTCTTTCTAAAATGACGCCCAAATGGTTGGGCGCTATTCACTTTGGGCACTTTCTTTCTAGATTTTTATCTTTTTTTCTGGATGTGATATAGATGGGAAATTTTAAGGGTATTAATTTTCCATTTTTGCCTATTTTTTCATATAATTATTTTTCCAAAATTCTTTAGTCGAAAAGTCGGCACTATTCATGTTTTTTTTGAATTGACGACTTAGTTTAAGTCGTTTCTTATGGAATTGACACCCATCACTGGCGGCGTCAATTTAGTTTTTTCTTTATTTGTTATCCTCCGAAAAACCGATATCGTATATATGTCCATTCTTTTCTCTTTTAATTTTTCTTAATTCATTTAAATCCTATTAATGTATATTTCTTCCTTCTAATAAAAGTATAATGTAATAAATGTGAATATTAAATTTTATAAATTATTAATAAAATATTAATCGATGCTTTCTTCAAGATTTATTGATTCTAATTCAAATAAAATTATATTATGCATTAAATGCCTACTTAAAAACAACATGTTATTCTTAAATTTATTATAATACAATGGTAGGGTTCATGAGTTCTTTTTGTGAGATTTCTCAGGATGTCAGGGGGTCGTGTAGCGAGTCTAGCCTTGATTATTTACGTTGTATTTTATTTATTTATATTGCATTATATATTCATAAAAATATTTGTTATTTTCTAACCCTCATATACCTATTAATAATTTATATGTATATAGGGATTTTATTTCTCATAATTTGTTTAACTTATATTAGTCCTTGTCCTAGGTATCAGAGGCAGGTTCGATCTGAGCAACCCTATAGGAATATCACTTGACCATTTATTTATTTGAATAAATTTTATTTATTAAACATTATATACTTATAAGAGTATGTATTTATCATTATGTATATTTTTATTTCTTATTCCAAAATTACCGGGCGTTACACCCTCCCCCACTTAAAAGAATTTGGTCCCCAAATTCACATCATCTTCCATTCCTAACAGAGAACTTATTATGAGCTTATACAGAAGAAATCTTAAGTATGGAAAAAGAGCTAGTTTATGATTTCGGGTGAGGGGTACCTTCCGCAACCTTCCCTTTGGCAAGTTTGGTTAAATCTTGAACTCCTCTTGGAGGCTTCTTTGTTAGAATAGGGCATTCTGCTATCTTATGATCTAAGCTCCCGCAACGCAGACACGCTCCCGAACTCCACTAACACATCTTCGATTTGTGACCATATCTTCCACAAGATTTACACTTATCTTGCGAGCGATCTGCCGAAGCTTCCTTATTACACTTCTTACATTTCTGGCATTTCTTACACCTTTGTGAAATATCACCCTCGTTTATCCTTTTCTTAGTAACGGTGAACTTTTCAGAGTCATCTGTTTGATCCTTCCCTTCAACTCTTTCTTTTTCTTCCACCATTTTCTCTAGCTCTTGAACTCTCTTGACAAGGTTCGCGTAAGCTTGGATATCTACTAAGATCATCTCATGAACAAAGCTTGGCTTAGATGCTTCCATTTTATCTAGGTTCCTGCAAAGATGATTGGGGAGATAATTTATTTACTCAAGAATTAATATTATTGAAATGTAAATATTTTATCTTTCTTTTATAACTTTAACCCCAAGTTCTACCCATCTCTCACGGAATTCCTATAGGATGACTGACAAGGATACTCAACCTATAACTTGGATTTAACAATCTAAGGATTTTGAAAGCCGAAACTCTAATATGACTGACAAGGATACTTGACCTATCACCGAAACCTAATAACTGGAGGATATGAAAGCCGAAGCTCTGATATGACTGACAAGGATGACCTATCCTTGGGACCTAATAACCAGAGGATATAACAACTGGAGGATGTGAAAGCCGAAGCTCTGATACCACCTCTGTCACACCCCGAACCGATAGCAGCGGAACGTGTCGTTTGCTCGGAACGTGGCAGTTAAACAGTCGTGAATGATCAAGAGCAATCGCATAATACTAAAATAATTTTGAACAACAATAGAAATTTTATTCTAATATAAATCTCTTACAAGAACTTCTTTTTCCAACTTAAAGACTCCAACACAATGGAAAGAAAGGAAACGACACACTACCAGACTTAGACAAGATAACTGATCAAGAGACGATAGGCTAACTTAGCTAGACAATACTATCTAGACTCAAGAAAGATAAAAGACTTGGGTTCACTAATTTCCGAAGCTCGCTTGCACACTTGTCCCACCCGTGTGAGTCTCGGTCTTACTAGCCACCTGATTACCTGAAAAATGTTGGAATAAAACGGAGTGAGCGAACGCTCAGTAGGAAATTATATCTCAAGAACTAGCAATGGGTTTAAGTAAGTACAATTTTTTTCACATGTAAATGCAATATGGCTATGCATGTAGAAATAACTGAGCAAGTGAAATAAAACTGATCAACAGAATAACAAGTCGTGCAAACATCCAAGCGAGTCTTAAAAAAGAGATATTCATGAGAGACTTTATAGATTATTGGCTATTTCACGCAAGTACTTTGCCCGTGTCGGGCCACACTAGTAAAGTCACGCAAGTCGAGTCACGCACGCAAGAAAGAGAGAGTGTGGAATGCCAAAGATCAAGAGAGAAAGTACTTCGGTGCAATGCTAGACACCGTGATCATTACAACTCCCATGGGCACTAGTACTTTTGGATGCTCCTCCCAAGACCAGATCGGGCCCTTATATGCACAGCATTCAAGATAGATCTAGACATCCACGATAGTTTATAGCCAATAAGGAGTTTCAAGAACAAGCTTTAATAGGATGATAAGATAAGATTTTTATGGAATTCAAGGGCAAGGCCCTTGAGTAAGGACATACTGGCGATAAAATCCATGCAAAGCACATAAACCATGACATGTCGATAAACTGGGTGGAATTGGTTCCCTAACTTGGGTACCATGACAAGTAAGTGCCCACAAGTAGATGGTCACTCTTTTAATAAAGAATTGAGGTCCACATAAACATCATAATAATGTTGATATAGAATTGGGGTCCACAAGAACATCTCAATAATGACATGCTTTCCCCGTTCATTAAGATAATTCCCATATCATACCCATAGCATAATATGAGGGCCGGTATACCATGTTTCTATAGAGTGACATGGCAAAGTAGTGTAATAGGTTTTTATGGTACAACCCGCTCAATCGGCCTTGAGGGAATCCAAGGCTCGAGGAGTCTTATGGAGGTCTCTATGACTAACTCGCTAGTCCAAAGGAACGGAATGTCCAATGGAGAGCTTGTATGTCACTGAGAATTAGTGGGTAAACGATAAAACATCACGAAACATGGGACTATATTCACGGAGTGGAAATATAGTGCCGATATTATACTTACATATATACATACATATATATATATATATATATATCAAACCCTCGGTTAACAGGAACAGGGAAAACAGTAATACAGGAAAATAGCGACTTAGGTAAAGTCATTACTCATAAAATTAACGCCTTATACAGGGGCGTTTATTAACAATTTAATGACTATAATAGCAGGCGTCCATTATATTTATAACATTTTTGCATAATTGCCAATTTTTTGGAATTTTCATGAAACGCGCCTTACAGAGGGGCGTTAGTTTTTAATTCGCGCCCTGGTGTAGGGCGTTAGTTCTGTAAGACACGACCTTCATCAGGTCGTTAATTCAACATGTTCCAGGATTAGTACATGGTCAGGACAAGAAAATAACAGGATTTCTAGATATATGATCATGCATTAAATTTCATTACAGGTTACATAGATAATCAATTTTAAAGATGAGTATTTATTAATTTGCCTAAAATTGGCGCCTCTTGGGACGGGCGTCTGTTCTTGAATTAGCGCCCTAACCTGGGTCGCTACTTACAAAATTTCACAGAAAACCTTGAAAGCGCAGTGAAACTATATGCATGGTTTAACAAATAATACTGTTATCATTATTATGCGAGTTTGGGCTACAGTTCCTGAGAAAACCTACTTGATGGTGATCTGGTTGACGGTACTGGAGGAACTTGAAGGGGACTGATGAGATTACGATACTCTGTAAAACAGAGTGTCCTGAGAACAGCTACACACGAACTCAAACAGCATCAAGCAATAGTAGCCCTTAGGTGATGCGAAGGTGATAGTAGATGAGAATTAGGAAGATGTTCCTAGGCTTCAAACGCAGAGATTAACAGCCTTCTTCATAGTAATCGGAAGAAGATGGCAGAGGATGAAGAATACTCATTCTTCGGCTTAGACAGGAGTCTTCCTCACGCTGCAAGCGACCTGTAGAAGCAGAAGAAGAAGAAAACGAACGATCAATACTCTTCCTATTTTCTTGACTAAAAGCAAGGTAAAGAAGAACAACCTGTTCTTCACGCACGACAGCAGCAAGGTTAGATCGCCAAAATAGCGAATATGGGTCGATTAGAAGGGTATTTATAGGGTTATAGGAACCCTAATAGAGTTAGAGTTTGATTGGAAGATCTATTTCCCTGTTAGAGTCCTTGCTATAACATATCTTTTACGTAGTAATCCGGAAACTTGCCCTAGATAATGTCCTGGTTCAAACGAAACTCAAACGGAATTAACGCCTTAGGTTAGGTCGTTAATTTTAAATTGACGCCTTGCATCTCATCGGTTTTAAAAAAATAACGCCCTTCCGTCGGGCGCTATTCACGATTTCACGTTAACTTATGCTAGTCACCATATTTGAGGATTTTTATCTTTTTTATTTGATTAGGTTTAGTTATGAAATTTTATGGGTAATCGTTTTCCATTTTGCTTGATTTTTCCATGTAATTAGTTTTTAAAAATTCATTTAAATCAAAAAGTGGCACTATTCACTCACACTATTCATTCATAAAAGAATTAACGACATGCCAAACGTCGTTTCTTTCTAAAATGACACCCAAATAGTTGGGCGCTACTCACTTTGGGCTCTTTCTTTCTAGATTTTTATCTTTTTTTCTGGATGTGATATAGATGGGAAATTTTAAGGGTATTAATTTTCCATTTTTCTCTATGTTTCCATATAATTATTGTTCCAAAATTCTTTAGTCGAAAAGTCGGCACTATTCATATTTTTTTGAATTGACGACTTAGTTTAAGTCGTTTCTTATGGAATTGACGCCCATCACTGGCGGCGTCAATTTAGTTTTTTCTTTATTTCTTAGCCTCCGAAAAATGGATATCGTATATATGTCCATTCTTTTCTCTTTTAATTTTTCTTAATTCATTTAAAGCATATTAATGTATATTTCTTCCTTCTAATAAAAGTATAATGTAATAAATTTGAATATTAAAATTTATAAATTATTAATAAAATACTAATCGATGTTTTCTTCGAGATTTATTGATTCAAATTCAAATAAAATTATATTATGCATTAAATGCCTACTTAAAAACAACATGTTATTCTTAAATTTATTATAATACAATGGTAGGGTTCATGAGTTCTTTTTGTGAGATTTCTCAGGATGTCAGGGGGTCGTGTACCGAGTCTGGCCTTGATTATTTACGTTGTATTATATTTAATTATATTGCATTATATATTCATAAAAATATTTGTTATTTTCTAACCCTCATATACCTATTAATAATTTGTATGTATATAGGGATTTTATTCCTCATAATTTGTTTAACTTTTATTAGTCCTTGTCCTAGGTATCAGAGGCAGGTTCGATCTGAGCAACCCTATAGGAATATCACTTGACCATTTATTTATTTGAATAAATTTTATTTATTAAACATTATATACTTATAAGAGTATGTATTTATCATTGTGTATATTTTTATTTCTTATTCCAAAATTACCGGGCATTACACCCTCCCCCACTTAAAAGAATTTGGTCCCCAAATTCACATCATCTTCCATTCCTAACAGAGAACTTATTATGAGCTTATACAGAAGAAATCTTAAGTATGGAAAAAGAGCTAGTTTATGATTTCGGGTGAGGGGTACCTTCCGCAACCTTCCCTTTGGCAAGTTTGGTTAAATCTTGAACTCCTCTTGGAGGCTTCTTGGTTAGAATAGGGCATTCTGCTATCTTATGATCTAAGCTCCCGCAACGCAGACACGCTCCCGAACTCCACCAACACTTCTTCGATTTGTGACCATATCTTCCACAAGATTTACACTTATCTTGCGAGCGATCTGCCGAAGCTTCCTTATTACACTTCTTACATTTCTGGCATTTCTTACACCTTTGTGAAATATCACTCTCATTTATCCTTTTCTTAGTAACGGTGACCTTTTTAGAGTCATCTGTTTGATCCTTCCCTTCAACTCTTTCTTTTTCTTCCACCATTTTCTCTAGCTCTTGAACTCTCTTGACAAGGTCCGCGTAAGCTTGGATATCTACTAAGATCATCTCATGAACAAAGCTTGGCTTAGATGCTTCCATTTTATCTAGGTTCCTGCAAAGATGATTGGGGAGATAATTTATTTACTCAAGAATTAATATTATTGAAATATAAATATTTTATCTTTCTTTTATAACTTTAACCCCAAGTTCTACCCATCTCTCACGGAATTCCTATAGGATGACTGACAAGGATACTCAACCTATAACTTGGATTTAACAATCTAAGGATTTTGAAAGCCGAAACTCTAATATGACTGACAGGGATACTTGACCTATCACCGAAACCTAATAACTTGAGGATGTGAAAGCCGAAGCTCCGATATGACTGACAAGGATGACCTATCCTTGGGACTTAATAACTAGAGGATATGAAAGCCGAAGCTCTGATATGACTGACAAGGATGGATATGAAAGCCGAAGCTCTGATATGACTGACAAGGATGACCTATCCTTGGGACTTAATAACTGGAGGATATGAAAGCCGAAGCTCTGATACCACCTCTGTCACGCCCCGAACCGATAGCAGCGGAACGTGTCGTTTGCTTGGAACGTGGCAGTTAAACAGTCATGAATGATCAAGAGCAATCGCATAAGACTAAAATAATTTTGAACAACAATAGGAATTTTATTTCTAATATAAATCTCTTACAAGAACTTGTTTTTCCAACTTAAAGACTCCAACACAATGGAAAGAAAGGAAACGACACACTACCAGACTTAGACAAGATAACTGATTAAGAGACGATAGGCTAACTTAGCTAGACAATACTATCTAGACTCAAGAAAGATAAAAGACTCGGGTTCACTAATTTCCGAAGCTCGCTTGCACACTTGTCCCGCCCGTGTGAGTCTCGGTCTTGCTAGCCACCTGATTACCTGAACAATGTTAGAATAAAACGGAGTGAGCGAACGCTCAGTAGGAAATTATATCTCAAGAACTAGCAATGGGTTTAAGTAATTACAATTTTTTTCACATGTAAATGCAATATGGCTATGCATGTAGAAATAACTGAGCAAGTGAAATAAAACTGATCAATAGAATAAAAAGTCGTGCAAACATCCAAGCGAGTCTTAAAAAAGAGATATTCATGAGAGACTTTATAGATTATTGGCTATTTCACGCAAGTACTTTGCCCGTGTCGGGTCACGCTAGTAAAGTCACGCAAGTCGAGTCACGCACGCAAGAAAGAGAGAGTGTGGAATGCCAAAGATCAAGAGAGAAAGTACTTCGGTGCAATGCTAGACACCGTGATCATTACAACTCCCATGGGCACTAGTACTTTTGGGTGCTCCTCCTAGGACCAGATCGGGCCCTTATATGCACAGCATTCAAGATAGATCTAGACATCCACGATAGTTTATAGCCAATAAGGAGTTTCACGAACAAGCTTTAATAGGATGATAAGATAAGATTTTTATGGAATTCAAGGGCAAGGTCCTTGAGTAAGGACATACTGGCGATAAAATCCACGCAAAGCACATAAACCATGACATGTCGATAAACTGGGTGGAATTTGTTCCCTAACTTGGGTACCATGACAAGTAAGTGCCCACCAGTAGATGGTCACTCTTTTAATATAGAATTGAGGTCCACAAGAACATCATAATAATGTTGATATAGAATTGGGGTCCACAAGAACATCTCAATAATGACATACTTTCCCCGTTCATTAAGATAATTCTCATATCATACCCATAGCATAATATGAGGGTCGGTATACCGTGTTTCTATAGAGTGACATGGCAAAGTAGTGTAATAGGTTTTTATGGTACAACCCGCTCAATCGGCCTTGAGGGAATCCAAGGCTCGAGGAGTCTTATGGAGGTCTCTATGACTAACTCGCTAGTCCAAAGGAACGGAATGTCCAATGGAGAGCTTGTATGTCACTGAGAATTAGTGGGTAAACGATAAAACATCACGAAACATGGGACTATATTCACGGAGTGGAAATATAGTGCCGATATTATACTTACATATATACATAAATATATATATATATATATATATATATATATATATATATATATATATATATATATCAAACCCTCGGTTAACAGGAACAGGGAAAACAGTAATACAGGAAAATAGCGACTTAGGTAAAGTCATTACTCATAAAATTAACGCCTTATACAGGGGCGTTTATTAACAATTTAATGACTATAATAGCAGGCGTCCATTATATTTATAACATTTTTGCATAATTGCCAATTTTTTGGAATTTCCATGAAACGCACCTTACAGAGGGGCGTTAGTTTTTAATTCGCGCCCTGGTGCAGGGCGTTAGTTCTGTAAGACACGACCTTCATCAGGTCGTTAATTCAACATGTTTCAGGATTAGTACATGGTCAGGACAAGAAAATAACAGGATTTCTAGATATATGATCATGCATTAAATTTCATTACAGGTTACATAGATAATCAATTTTAAAGATGAGTATTTATTAATTTGCCTAAAATTGGCGCCTCTTGGGACGAGTGTCTGTTCTTGAATTAGCGCCCTAACCTGGGTCGCTACTTACAAAATTTCACAGAAAACCTTGAAAGCGCGGTGAAACTATATGCATGGTTTAACAAATAATACTCTTATCATTATTATGCTAGTTTGGGCTACAGTTCTTGAGAAAACCTACTTGATGGTGATCTGGTTGACAGTACTGGAGGAACTTGAAAGGGACTGATGAGATTACGATACTCTGTAAAACAGAGTGTCCTGAGAACAGCCACACACGAACTCAAATAGCATCAAGCAATAGTAGCCCTTAGGTGATGCGAAGGTGATAGTAGATGAGAATCAGGAAGATGTTCCTAGGCTTCAAACGCAGAGATTAACAGCCTTCTTCACAGTAATCGGAAGAAGATGGCAGAGGATGAAGAATACTCGTTCTTCGGCTTAGACAGGAGTCTTCCTCACGCTGCAAGCGACCTGTAGAAGCAGAAGAAGAAGAAAACGAACGATCAATACTCTTCCTATTTTCTTGACTAAAAGCAAGGTAAAGAAGAACAACCTGTTCTTCACGCACGACAGCAGCAAGGTTAGATCGCCAAAATAGCGAATAGGGGTCGATTAGAAGGGTATTTATAGGGTTCTAGGAACCCTAATAGAGTTAGAGTTTGATTGGAAGATCTATTTCCCTGTTAGAGTCCTTGCTATAACATATCTTTTACGTAGTAATCCGGAAACTTGCCTTAGATAATGTCCTGGTTAATTCGAACGAAACTCAAACGGAATTAATGCCTTAGGTTATTTCGTTAATTTTAAATTGACGCCTTGCATCTCATCGTTTTTAAAGAAATAACGCCCTTCCGTCGGGCGCTATTCACGATTTCACGTTAACTTGTGCTAGTTACCATATTTGAGGATTTTTATCTTTCTTATTTGATTAGGTTTAGTTATGAAATTTTATGGGTAATAGTTTTCCATTTTTCTTGATTTTTCCATGTAATTAGTTTTTAAAAATTCATTTAAATCAAAAAGTGGCACTATTCACTCACTCTATTCATTCATAAAAGAATTAATGACATGCCAAACGTCGTTTCTTTCTAAAATGACGCCCAAATAGTTGGGCGCTATTCACTTTGGGCTCTTTCTTTCTAGATTTTTATCTTTTTTTCTGGATGTGATATAGATGGGTAATTTTAAGGGTATTAATTTTCCATTTTTCTCTATTTTCTATATAATTATTTTTTCAAAATTCTTTAGTCGAAAAGTCGGCACTATTCATGTTTTTTTTGAATTGACGACTTAGTTTAAGTCGTTTCTTATGGAATTGACGCCCATCACTGGCGGCGTCAATTTAGTTTTTTCTTTATTTGTTAGCCTCCGAAAAATCAATATCGTATATATGTCCATTCTTTTCTCTTTTAATTTTTCTTAATTCATTTAAATCCTATTAATGTATATTTCTTCCTTCTAATAAAAGTATAATGTAATAAATGTGAATATTAAATTTTATAAATTATTAATAAAATACTAATCGATGTTTTCTTCGAGATTTATTGATTCTAATTCAAATAAAATTATATTATGCATTAAATGCCTACTTAAAAACACCATGTTATTCTTAAATTTATTATAATACAATGGTAGGGTTCATGAGTTCTTTTTGTGAGATTTCTCAGGATGTCAGGGGGTCGTGTACCGAGTCTGGCCTTGATTATTTACGTTGTATTATATTTATTTATATTGCATTATATATTCATAAACATATTTGTTATTTTCTAACCCCAATATACCTATTAATAATTTGTATGTATATATTGATTTTATTCCTCATAATTTGTTTAACTTTTATTAGTCCTTGTCCTAGGTATCAGAGGCAGGTTCGATCTGAGCAACCCTATAGGAATATCACTTGACCATTTATTTATTTGAATAAATTTTATTTATTAAACATTATATACTTATAAGAGTATGTATTTATCATTATGTATATTTTTATTTCTTATTCCAAAATTATCGGGCATTACACCCTCCCCCACTTAAAAGAATTTGGTCCCCAAATTCACATCATCTTCCATTCCTAACAGAGAACTTATTATGAGCTTATACAGAAGAAATCTTAAGTATGGAAAAAGAGCTAGTTTATGATTTCGGGTGAGGGGTACCTTCCGCAACCTTCCCTTTGGCAAGTTTGGTTAAATCTTGAACTCCTCTTGGAGGCTTCTTGGTTAGAATAGGGCATTCTGCTATCTTATGATCTAAGCTCCCGCAACGCAGACACGCTCCCGAACTCCACCAACACTTCTTCGATTTGTGACCATATCTTCCACAAGATTTACACTTATCTTGCGAGCGATCTGCCGAAGCTTCCTTATTACACTTCTTACATTTCTGGCATTTCTTACACCTTTGTGAAATATCACTCTCATTTATCCTTTTCTTAGTAACGGTGACCTTTTTAGAGTCATCTGTTTGATCCTTCCCTTCAACTCTTTCTTTTTCTTCCACCATTTTCTCTAGCTCTTGAACTCTCTTGACAAGGTCCGCGTAAGCTTGGATATCTACTAAGATCATCTCATGAACAAAGCTTGGCTTAGATGCTTCCATTTTATCTAGGTTCCTGCAAAGATGATTGGGGAGATAATTTATTTACTCAAGAATTAATATTACTGAAATGTAAATATTTTATTTTTCTTTTATAACTTTAACCCCAAGTTCTACCCATCTCTCACGGAATTCCTATAGGATGACTGACAAGGATACTCAACCTATAATATGGATTTAACAATCTAAGGATTTTGAAAGCCGAAACTCTAATATGACTGACAGGGATACTTGACCTATCACCGAAACCTAATAACTGGAGGATATGAAAGCCGAAGCTCTGATATGACTGACAAGGATGACCTATCCTTGGGACCTAATAACCAGAGGATATAACAACTGGAGGATGTGAAAGCCGAAGCTCTGATATGACTGACAAGGTTGACCTATCCTTGGGACCTAATAACCAGAGGATATAACAACTAGAGGATGTGAAAGCTGAAGCTCTGATACCACCTCTGTCACACCCCGAACCGATAGCAGCGGAACGTGTCGTTTGTTCGGAACGTGGCAGTTAAACAGTCATGAATGATCAAGAGCAATCGCATAAGACTAAAATAATTTTGAACAACAATAGGAATTTTATTTCTAATATAAATCTCTTACAAGAACTTGTTTTTCCAACTTAAAGACTCCAACACAATGGAAAGAAAGGAAACGACACACTACCAGACTTAGACAAGATAACTGATTAAGAGACGATAGGCTAACTTAGCTAGACAATACTATCTAGACTCAAGAAAGATAAAAGACTCGGGTTCACTAATTTCCGAAGCTCGCTTGCACACTTGTCCCGCCCGTGTGAGTCTCGGTCTTGCTAGCCACCTGATTACCTGAAAAATGTTGGAATAAAACGGAGTGAGCGAACGCTCAGTAGAAATTATATCTCAAGAACTAGCAATGGGTTTAAGTAATTACAATTTTTTTCACATGTAAATGCAATATGGCTATGCATGTAGAAATAACTGAGCAAGTGAAATAAAACTGATCAATAGAATAAAAAGTCGTGCAAACATCCAAGCGAGTCTTAAAAAAGAGATATTCATGAGAGACTTTATAGATTATTGGCTATTTCACGCAAGTACTTTGCCCGTGTCGGGTCACGCTAGTAAAGTCACGCAAGTCGAGTCACGCACGCAAGAAAGAGAGAGTGTGGAATGCCAAAGATCAAGAGAGAAAGTACTTCGGTGCAATGCTAGACACCGTGATCATTACAACTCCCATGGGCACTAGTACTTTTGGGTGCTCCTCCCAGGACCAGATCGGGCCCTTATATGCACAGCATTCAAGATAGATCTAGACATCCACGATAGTTTATAGCCAATAAGGAGTTTCAAGAACAAGCTTTAATAGGATGATAAGATAAGTTTTTATGGAATTCAAGGGCAAGGCCCTTGAGTAAGGACATACTGGCGATAAAATCCACGCAAAGCACATAAACCATGACATGTCGATAAACTGGGTGGAATTTGTTCCCTAACTTGGGTACCATGACAAGTAAGTGCCCACCAGTAGATGGTCACTCTTTTAATATAGAATTGAGGTCCACAAGAACATCATAATAATGTTGATATAGAATTGGGGTCCACAAGAACATCTCAATAATGACATACTTTCCCCGTTCATTAAGATAATTCTCATATCATACCCATAGCATAATATGAGGGTCGGTATACCGTGTTTCTATAGAGTGACATGGCAAAGTAGTGTAATAGGTTTTTATGGTACAACCCGCTCAATCGGCCTTGAGGGAATCCAAGGCTCGAGGAGTCTTATGGAGGTCTCTATGACTAACTCGCTAGTCCAAAGGAACGGAATGTCCAATGGAGAGCTTGTATGTCACTGAGAATTAGTGGGTAAACGATAAAACATCACGAAACATGGGACTATATTCACGGAGTGGAAATATAGTGTCGATATTATACTTACATATATACATACATATATATATATATATATATATATATATATCAAACCCTCGGTTAATAAGAACAGGGAAAACAGTAATACAGGAAAATAGCGACTTAGGTAAAGTCATTACTCATAAAATTAACGCCTTATACAGGGGCGTTTATTAACAATTTAATGACTATAATAGCAGGCGTCCATTATATTTATAACATTTTTGCATAATTGCCAATTTTTTGGAATTTCCATGAAACGCACCTTACAGAGGGGCGTTAGTTTTTAATTCGCGCCCTGGTGTAGGGCGTTAGTTCTGTAAGACACGACCTTCATCAGGTCGTTAATTCAACATGTTTCAGGATTAGTACATGGTCAGGACAAGAAAATAACAGGATTTCTAGATATATGATCATGCATTAAATTTCATTACAGGTTACATAGATAGTCAATTTTAAAGATGAGTATTTATTAATTTGCCTAAAATTGGCGCCTCTTGGGACGAGTGTCTGTTCTTGAATTAGCGCCCTAACCTGGGTCGCTACTTACAAAATTTCACAGAAAACCTTGAAAGTGCGGTGAAACTATATGCATGGTTTAACAAATAATACTCTTATCATTATTATGCTAGTTTGGGCTACAGTTCTTGAGAAAACCTACTTGATTGTGATCTGGTTGACGGTACTGGAGGAACTTGAAAGGGACTGATGAGATTACGATACTCTGTAAAACAGAGTGTCCTGAGAACAGCTACACACGAACTCAAATAGCATCAAGCAATAGTAGCCCTTAGGTGATGCGAAGGTGATAGTAGATGAGAATCAGGAAGATGTTCCTAGGCTTCAAACGCAGAGATTAACAGCCTTCTTCACAGTAATCGGAAGAAGATGGAAGAGGATGAAGAATACTCGTTCTTCGGCTTAGACAGGAGTCTTCCTCACGCTGCAAGCGATCTGTAGAAGCAGAAGAAGAAGAAAACAAACGATCAATACTCTTCCTATTTTCTTGACTAAAAGCAAGGTAAAGAAGAACAACCTGTTCTTCACGCATGACAGCAGCATGGTTAGATCGCCAAAATAGCGAATAGGGGTCGATTAGAAGGGTATTTATAGGGTTCTAGGAACCCTAATAGAGTTAGAGTTTGATTGGAAGATCTATTTCCCTGTTAGAGTCCTTGCTATAACATATCTTTTACGTAGTAATCCAGAAACTTGCCTTAGATAATGTCCTGGTTCGAACGAAACTCAAACGGAATTAACGCCTTAGGTTATTTCGTTAATTTTAAATTGACGCCTTGCATCTCATCGTTTTTAAAGAAATAACGCCCTTCCGTCGGGCGCTATTCACGATTTCACGTTAACTTATGCTAGTTACCATATTTGAGGATTTTTATCTTTCTTATTTGATTAGGTTTAGTTATGAAATTTTATGGGTAATAGTTTTCCATTTTTCTTGATTTTTCCATGTAATTAGTTTTTAAAAATTCATTTAAATCAAAAAGTGGCACTATTCACTCACTCTATTCATTCATAAAAGAATTAATGACATGCCAAACGTCGTTTCTTTCTAAAATGACGCCCAAATAGTTGGGCGCTATTCACTTTGGGCTCTTTCTTTCTAGATTTTTATCTTTTTTTCTGGATGTGATATAGATGGGTAATTTTAAGGGTATTAATTTTCCATTTTTCTCTATTTTTCCATATAATTATTTTTCCAAAATTCTTTAGTCGAAAAGTCGGCACTATTCATGTTTTTTTTGAATTGACGACTTAGTTTAAGTCGTTTCTTATGGAATTGACGCCCATCACTGGCGGCGTCAATTTAGTTTTTTCTTTATTTGTTAGCCTCCGAAAAATCAATATCATATATATGTCCATTCTTTTCTCTTTTAATTTTTCTTAATTCATTTAAATCCTATTAATGTATATTTCTTCCTTCTAATAAAAGTATAATGTAATAAATGTGAATATTAAATTTTATAAATTATTAATAAAATACTAATCGATGTTTTCTTCAAGATTTATTGATTCTAATTCAAATAAAATTATATTATGCATTAAATGCCTACTTAAAAACACCATGTTATTCTTAAATTTATTATAATACAATGGTAGGGTTCATGAGTTCTTTTTGTGAGATTTCTCAGGATGTCAGGGGGTCGTGTACCGAGTCTGGCCTTGATTATTTACATTGTATTACATTTATTTATATTGCATTATATATTCATAAACATATTTGTTATTTTCTAACCCTCATATACCTATTAATAATTTGTATGTATATAGGGATTTTATTCCTCATAATTTGTTTAACTTTTATTAGTCCTTGTCCTAGGTATCAGAGGCAGGTTCGATCTGAGCAACCCTATAGGAATATCACTTGACCATTTATTTATTTGAATAAATTTTATTTATTAAACATTATATACTTATAAGAGTATGTATTTATCATTATGTATATTTTTATTTCTTATTCCAAAATTACCGGGCGTTACACAAAAGGAGGGGCACATGTGGGTGCCAATGGAGGGGCACACGCAGTTGCCTAATGGAGGGGCACACGCGGGTGCCAAAACACACGGGTAACCAAAAGGAAAGCAAAAGAGGTCCCACCGTGATCTAGGCGTCGGCCGGTGTGGGGCGTCCTTGCCAACGCACTAAGAAGTGTTGGTAGGCTCCATTCTTGGGGTGGTCACCTGCTCATCCAGTATACAATCTATATGCTCGCGTTGCTGTAACAGGGCTGGAAGGGGTGGACTCTCAGGTGGTGTGTCACTCACAACAAGAGGAGAAGGCCGAAAAGACTCACTAGGGATAACCGCGGGATCCTAATAAGCTACCAGATCGGAAACATTGAGCATCAAACTGATACCATAGTCGTCTGGTAGTTCAATAACATACACATTTGACCCACTCATTTCACGCCTCGGAAGGGCTAGCACCGCGGGCCTGGAGTTTCTTCATGGTCTCCGAGGGAAACTGTTCAGGTCTAACCCTAATCATGATGTACTCTCCCTTTCGGAACTCACGGGCACGTCGGCATGCATCAGCTAACTCCTTATACGTGCATTGCTGGCCTTTTGGACGCAACACACAAACTGTATAAATAAGGCAAAACGGACTCATAGACACTTGGAATGAGGGTAGACGGAGAGACAAAACCTAATTGTGGATGGACGTCACGCGGTGTTGGGATAAGGGCGTAAGCGCGTTGCGCAGTGAAATGCGGAAAAGGCACCCGGAGAGGATTGTCTCTACCGGGTTTAGAGACGAGAAAAGAAGTCCCACCGTGATCGCCAAGAGATGTGGACGGACGGTGTCGCCACGCGTTTGAAAGAACAATGACCTGACGCGCGTTACGGGAGGGAGATGCTGGAAAGGTTGTGCGTAAGGCAATCTGAAGGAGGCTTCTTAATGGAACATGGGGAAGCTAGACTTATCCAATACTCGGTACACGGTGGAGATGGAGATCTGAAGATCCTCTCACGCAAGTGTGCTACCTTCTCAATAGGCGTGGCCTATCGTTCCGGTAAAATCTTTTGATATACCGAGCACTGGGATTAACTAGCACACTTAAGACAATACTACGCCAGACTCAACCACTGAAACCGAACTGATGGAAGATGAGATGAGGGTCAAGACCAACCGGGCACGGAACTCGGACTCTAGGCGATGACGTAACGAAACATGACGGCACAAACAGCGACGAAAAGATGTGGATGGACGACGTCACACGGCGTGAGAGCTGGGGAAGATAACACACGCACTTAAGGAGAATGCGTAAAAAGACTTCCGGAGAGGATTGTCTCTACCGAGTTCAAACAGGGAAACACGCGAGGCAAAAAACACACAAAATGGAAAGGGTACAATTAGATAGAAATGGAGATGACTGAAAATAAACCATCGCGAGAACCTATTCTCTACGGGGTATAGAAACTAGACCGCCGCGAGAGGTGACACCCTCCGCAGGATTTATTGGGGGATGGGAGTGTGCAGAAATTAAATGCTGAAAGTAAAATGATGAAATAAAAGGACCACTGCGGGACGTAACTCGCCGTGGGTTTTATTGGATTAGTGTTAGGGTTAGACTTAATGTATAGAAATTAAATAAAAATAAGAGTTAGAGTGTAGAAAGTAAAAGTCAGTATTAGAATACAGAGAGTAAAAGTCAGTGTTAGAATACAGAAAGTAAAAGTCATTGTTAGAATATAGAAAGTAAAATGTTAGGATTTAGTGTACAGAAAGTAAAGTCAGAGTCAGAGTTAGAGTTAGAATTATAGTACAAAAAATCAAATTGCTGAAGTTATATAGGGGAGGGGAACCGCCACGGGGAATGATCCTCCGTGCGGGTAAGGAATAACGCCGTGGGAAATGACTCTCCGCGCGGTGTTGATGATGTGATCGCCAGGGGTCGAGAGCCCCACAATGAAAAGAATTTGATCGTGTACGTCCCCGGAGCGGAAGCAGTGCGGGTCCTTTCTTCCTCTTCTTTCGGTCGGACGACCAAGATGGCTTCTATTGACACTATGGAATGCTTAGATACCATGTAATCTAAATCTAGAGGGGGGGTGAATAGATCTTCCCCCAAAATTATATCAACCTAAGCAACAAGTGCGGAATTAAATCTGCTTAAGCGGAACACTCAACACAAATTCCAAAATCATAGAGACAGAAGAATTTTAAGGTGGTTCGATCTCCTCGAGAGATCTACGTCCACCCCACACTCAAATCAAGTGTGGCTTCACTGCTGATACACAGCTTCCAAACTGCTGATCTACAGCTTCGGGGAATACTTCCCAAAACCTGCTGAGCCTTACAGCTTAAGCTATCAGAGGAATCCTCCTCTACTGCTGAGCCTTACTGCCTATGCCACAATCGCTAACTTACAGCTTGTAGTAACTAGAGTTCAAAAATAAAAAAGAAAAATCAACGAGAAAAAAACAATGTAGCTCCCAATGTAGAGCAAACTGGCGATGGTTATGAACCATACGCCAGAAACATTAGCAAATCACCCTTCTCTCACAGCTAAACAAATTCACTCAGATTCTCTCAGAACTCTTCCTCTCTCTCGATCATCTGGCTCTCACTCTAGACTCTCTTCTTTTTCTTCTCTTGAGATCTGATTTGCTCTTGTATGTCTCGCTTCTTCTTCTGTATCTATAAACTAGCGATAATGCCTCTTTTATATACGGCAGGCAAGGGGCGTGTGGACGCCATGTTTCCTGCCTAAACACTGATGCAAATCTGATCCCCATCTATCCACATGTCAAGATCGCTGAGCTGTGGCATTCCATGTGGCAGAAACACTAACTCACTTATTTCCTTGGATCACGTGCCAATCATAAGTTTCCTGGAGTCTCATGCCAGATACTAGCCTTTCTGGGAACACGTGCCTACTTCAGTTCGAGCACACGTGTTGCTTAGATCCTGTTAGATGGAAAAGAGACATTTCGTCAAACATCTTGTAATCAATCATTTGTAATATGCACAGACCTAAGATGTGCAAATGGGACAGTATGCACAGACTGTCATATGCTTGTAGGCAAACATGCACCGACTGACTAAACTATATGCATCGATCGTCTAAATATCAATGCGAGTGTGCACCACCTTAACTCAGCACACGGTAAAAACCTGCACAGACCTTATTGTGCTAAATGCAAAACCTGCACAAACATTTATGCGCATGAGCCAAAACTGTACAGACTTTACGTGCGTAAAACTGAAACGTGCACAGACCTTCATGTGTGCAAGATAAAACCTGCACAGACCATACATGACATGAAGCAAAAACGTGCACATACCTTAGCTGCTATAAATGAGATGTGCATAGACTTGTAGTGCAAAACTTTACAGTAGTTGCACCGACGTTGTGTGCAGATGATCAAGGCAGATGTGCAAGCTATGCACCGACCTTGTATGCTCACAGCAAAAACTTGCACCGATCTTGTGTGCTTGCAACAAGGACCTGCACCGACCCTTTGTGCTCACAGCAAGAACCTGCACATACTTTATTCGCACATGTACAAAAGCATGCACAGACCATTTTATGCCTTAAGACCAAACGTGCACAGATGTTAGATTCACTAAGAGTGAATGTGCACAGATCTTGGTGTACACAATGCAGTATGTGCTCATACTTTGTTGTGCAAAATGTGCACAGACTACATTATGCATCTTTGAAAAACATGCACAGACTTATGATGCATTGTATGCAAAAGCATGCACAGACTTAAATCATGCAACTAGCGCAGACCACTGAAATATGCACTGATACTATATGCTGAACCAACCAAATATGCACTGATGTTGTGTGCATTTATCACAACATGCACATACCTTATACACCTAGTAAAGAATATTCATACACCTTGTTTATCACAAGGCAAGTCTGCACAGACCTACTATGGCCATCTAATCATTCTGACCTAAATAAGATTCATCAAAAATTCACACTGCTACCAGGATAAAAGATGAAGTCAACATGGTCAACTGAACTGTTGCCAATCACTCGAAACATAATCAAATCATAACATTCTCCCACCTTTTGATGATGACAACACCCAAAGTCATTGTGTATTTTGATGAGTCAAGTTTAATCCAGTATAGGACAGATATCTCATAAACACAGTCAAAATAATGCAGCAGATGCCCCTCTTTCTCTCCCCTTGAAAACTAATGCATTCAATTTTCTCTCCCCCTTTGCCATCAACAAACAAGGAGTGAGGAAGGCAGGATTAACAAGGCAAATAGGAGAAAATGAATAGAGTGACACCCTGAACAACAGTTCATTAATAAAGCAATTTATGTCTCAAGGTCTTCAGAGAAGAAGAATCAAGACTCTGCATTCATGATAGATTTTTGGTTTAAGAGTAATAAAAGGTAGAGTTAATACACTGTACTCTTTTAATAAGGTTGCAGAATCCGTTAATTGCAATAAACCAGAGACACATTAGCCATGAAAGACTTGGTCATAGCTGTATCCTACTCACTTCAAAGCCAGTGAAAATCTTTGAGAGTGACTAGAATATGTATTGAGGTTAAACAACTTGACACTCAATAAGACTTTGATAACAAGGGTTACAATTGACCTTTTTAGTGTTGATGCTTTCTGACTTATTGAGCAGTTAGGTATCAATTATGCTTTTGACATTAGGGGTACACGTTGGTTAGACGTCAGTACCCCCAGTTACAAGGCACAAAGTACCAACACTATTTCTGATCAAAAATAACAGTCATGATTTTCACCTTTTTGCATGAGGGTACACATTTATCAGACGCCAGTACCACTAGATACTCAGTGTAAACCAATCCTACATATTTGGCCATAAGAACAGAGGTGACATGAAACACTTCATGACATGAGTTTTCTCTATTTCATTTATTGAGTACTCAATTTCTCAGTGCATTCATTCATTGCTCTGCCATTTTACTTATGCATTTCTTTTCTTTAGGCACATTCTTTTCTTTTAGCTGCCCTTTTTAATTCTTCAGTGTTTTGTTTAAAAGCAATACACACTTCTAATTTTCTCAATGTAGATTACACTTTCTTATTAGTTTTCAGATACAAGCATACTTTGTCTATCACAACATGAGACTGAAGTTGAGAGCTATTAAAAGTTTCCCACATCCTTATTTTCGGAATACAGTCCTGAAACTTTAATATTTATTAAGCTTAAACCATTGTTTCATTCATGAAGCAAACATGATTCTTATAATAGAAGATGTGCGATTTATGTTGCTTAAGGTAATGAACCTATTGACAGACTGTCATCAATTCAAGATGGGAAGGAGATTGTGAAACACACAGGTAGTTGTAGAGAATAAAATTTTATTCAGGATAGATGATCTGAGAAGAATCTGGGGTCCAAAGTGTTTTGAAATGGGGTATTTACAGAGGACTTTTCAGAATTCAGATAGATGAAGATCAGAAAAACTCCCCCTGACAAAACAATACAGCATGGATATGCAATCTTGTTCTAAACAAAAGCTCCCCCTGTCACTATGCATGTTTATTCAACATTAAGACACAGCTAACCAAAGAACACTAGACCCAACATTTAACAAATGCAGTGCAATGCATGTATTCTCTTGATTCATGGTACCTGGAGGAGGATAGTCCTCAACACATGGTATGGGCTTTCAGACAGACAAAACCTGTCTTTCCATCACATATCATTTTATATACCTCTGAAATCAAGATGACTCAACTATGACACAGATAAAGCTATTGGCAAGCAGGTATGAGCCATTCACAAGACAAATAAGAACATTTATTCAAAGCATTTTCAATTGACAGGCACACATCTGAAATCTTATTCACAATAGATTTGGTAGGCAGACATACATCAGATCACAACCCTTCCTCAGAAATGAATATAAATTATTCATCATGCTGAAATTTACATAAACCTAATTCTCTTCTTAGGAATTTAAATCTGTCATTACTTAAAGGTTTAGTAAAAATTTCAGCAAGCTATTTTTCAGATTCTATGAAGTTCAGTTCAATTTCATTATTGCTTACTTCATCTCTTAGAAAATGGTGTTTGATTTCTATGTGCTTAGTCCTAAAGTGATTAACATGATTTTTAGTCAATGCTATAGCACTAGTGTTATCACACAGAATTGGAATGCATCCCAATTCTATCTGATAATCAAGGAGTTTGTGTTTGATCCAGAGCACCTGGGCTGCACAATTTCCTACTGTGACATATTCTGCCTCAGTAGTAGACAGAGCAACAATGTGTTGCTTCTTAGAAGCCCAAGATACTAGACAATCACCTATGAAATGGCAGTATCCACTAGTACTTTTTATATCTATCCGACACCCAGCATAATCAGCATCAGCGTAGGCTATAAGGTCTAGCTCACACCGAGTGGGATACCAAAGGCCTAGTTCTAGGGTGCCTGATAGATACCTAAAAATTCTCTTAACAGCATTAAAATGTGACTCTTTAGGACTAGCCTGAAATCTAGCACATAAACACACAGCAAATTGAATATCAGGCCTAGATGTAGTAAGGTAAAGAAGGGATCCGATTGTACCTCTATACAGTTTGGTGTCAACCAATTTACCTTTTGGGTCATCATCAAGACTAGTTTATGTACCCATTGGTGCTGTTATTTCTTTCAAATTTTCAAACTTGCATTTCTTTAACAGGTTCTTGATGTATTTGGACTGAGTTATGAATGTTCCTTCCTTAGTCTAAGTTACCTGCAGTTCAAGGAACAATTTTAGCTCACCCATTGAACTCATCTCAAATTCCTGTGTCATTAGATCAAAAAATTCCTCACATAAAGTTGTGTTAGTTGATCCAAAGACAATGTCATCCACATAAATTTGCACAATGAGAATGTCCGGATGATGTACCTTTGTGAATAGGGTTTGGTCAATTTCACCTCTGGTGAACTTCTTATCCATGAGGGACTTACTGATCCTATCATACCAAGCTCTAGGGGCTTGTTTCAGTCCATATAAAGCTTTATTCAACTTATATACATGATTAGGAAAATCTATATATTCAAAACCAGGAGGCTATTTTACAAAGACATCCTCATTTTTTTCTCCGTTTAAAAATGCAGATTTCACATCCATCTACTGAAGGGTGATTCCTAATGAGCATGCATATGCTAATAGGATTCTGATGGCCTCTAACCTAGCAACATGGGCATATGACTCTTCGAAGTCAATACCATACTCCTGATTGTACCCCTGAGCTACCAGTCTGGCTTTATTCCTAATGACATTACCCTTCTCATCTGTTTTATTCTTAAACACCCATTTGGTCCCAATGACAGACCCATGATCAAGAGGTGGAACTAGGTGCCATACCTTGTTCCTGTCAAATTGATTTAATTCCTCATGCATGGCATTGATCCAATGCACATCACTAAGAGCACTGTCAATATTTTTGGGTTCTATGTGTGACACTAATGCAAAGGAGTTTAATTCATTCTGAGTTCTTAGATAGGCTCTGGTCCTAGGGGATCGCACAAATTACCAATTATATTATCTATAAGATGATCTTTAAGAAATCTGACATTGATAATTTGATTACCTTGAACCTCATTTACCTCCCCCTGAGAACCAGGCTCCTCTCCATCACTATCTTCAGATTGGTCTGTAGGATTTTCATTTTTTAGAATTTCTACATTATTCTGTTCCCTGCACAAACCATTCTCAAGTTTAGTCATTGTTTCATCAAAGACCACATGTGGAGATTCTTCTACTGTCTTAGAGTTTAAATTGTATACCCTATAGGCTCTAGATGTTTCTGAATATCCTAGAAAAATTCCAAGATCACTCTTAGGTTCAAATTTATCAAGATC
Source organism: Amorphophallus konjac (assembly GCA_022559845.1). Classification (NCBI taxonomy): domain Eukaryota; kingdom Viridiplantae; phylum Streptophyta; class Magnoliopsida; order Alismatales; family Araceae; genus Amorphophallus; species Amorphophallus konjac. The sequence goes on from CM040122.1 coordinate 211,739,378, forward strand.
TCTTTTAGCATTGACATGCATAAAACACTTACAACCGAAGACCTTGAAATAAGCTAGTGAAGGCTTCTTACCCTTGAGAATTTCATAAGGAGTTTTCTGGGTAAATGACCTTACCATGGCTCTATTGACTACATGGCATGCAGTGTTAACTATCTCAGCCCAAAATTTCCTTGGTAGGTTACCTTCCACCAGCAGTGTTCGAGCCATCTCCACAAGGGTCCGGTTCCTCCTCTCTACAATGTCGTTTTGCTCTAGAGTCCTTGAAGAGGAGAACCTGTGAGTTATGCCATTATCCCTGCAGAAGTCATAAAACTGTGAGTTATCAAACTCCCCGCCATGATCAGATAATATATTCTGAATAGAATTGTCATTATCCTGTTTTATTTTCAAATAGAACTCCTGAAATTCATCAAATGCTTCATTTTTGTGTGTGAGGAAAAACACCCAAGTAAACCTAGAGAAGTCATCAACTAATACGAAACCATATCTTATATTTGATAAACTGGCTGACCTTGTGGGTCCAAAGAGATCCATATGAATCAGCTCATATGGTTTAGAAGATAGGTTTTCTGTTCTAGACTTGAATGACTTCCTAGTCTGCTTGGACTGAGTGCATGTCTCACATACAACATTATCAATTTTAAAAGATATTTCAGGAAGTCCTCTAACCATTGAATGCTTATTAAGTTTGTGTAGCACTATATAGTTGGCAGACCTAGTCTATGATGCCAAAGATAGGCTAGATCATCCTTTTTAGCAGTAAGGCACATGTTTGAATGTGCTACATCATCCAGGTCAACTAGGTAAATGTTATTGGCTCTATTATCAGAAAATTTAACATTGTTAGAATTAGGCTCATAAATGTTGCAACTTGTAGATTCAAAAACTACCCTATGACCTTTATCACAAAGCTGGCTAATACTTAACAGATTATATGCAAGACCTTCTACCAGCATGAGTTCATCAGGTAGAACACTTACCTACCTTACCTGATCCGACAATCTTACCCCTGGTGTTGCCTCCAAAGGTGACAAGGCCTCCATTCTTTTCAACCAGCATACAAAATTTGGCCTTGTCCCCCGTCATATGCCTGGAGCAGCCACTGTCCAAGTATCACAGATTTTGATTGGCTGCCAGGCATACTTGCATCAAGGATCAAGTAGAACAGTTTGGAACCCAAAAATGTTTGGGCCCCAAAACAACAGAAGAGTCATCAAAGCATGATAGCAAACATTTGGGTATCCACATTTGTTTTGGAATTGATTACTTTGTGGATTTGTTTGTCTTATTTTTGTTGTTGCTATTTTTATAGTTATTAATTGTATGAAAAACATTGGGTGAAGTGTACCCTGAGTTTGTCCTCGGATGACCATAGGAATTATGTTTCGTTGGGTTCCATGTCCCAGATTGCCCAAAACAATTTCTAACTTGAGGTCTACACTTCGAAGTGGGATTTGAGTGGTATGTAGACCTTCCATAAGCTCTATCCTTTCCAGACCTACTGAACTGATATGGCTGAGCATAATGGTATGCATGATAAGTCTGAGCTTTGGGATGGTTTCTGGTAATCTCTGGTCTCCTGACTGTCCTAGGTTCATCTGGAATATGCATGGAAGTTGACTGTGTCTTCCAGCTATTTTTCTGTGGAGACCTATTAGACTTATTCTGAGGTTTTGAGGTGGCAGATGGTTTTCCCCTAACCTGATATTTGCCATGAGATGTAGACAGATATGTGCGTGAGTTGATGGATGTCTCCATCTTCTCTTTACCCTTATCCTGAGCACTGGACTTTTTCTGAGTAGCAGCTTTCATAGAAGATTTGTCAACATTGTTTTCACTACACATTTTAATTAGAGTGGCGGTCTTTCCCTTTGCTGCTATGAATGAAACCGTTTTGAGTTCGAAGCTTCTTTTAGCAGGGGGATTAAAACCAAGACCCTCTCTTCTGAAATTCACCTTTATTCCTAAAAGAGCATTTAAGTTTTCAGTACCTTGGGTCATGCTCTCAAGGGTTTTCTGTTTGTCCTCATTTTTTTTAAAAAGATATTCTAATGATTTCTTCAACTCAAAATTGACATGCAACATAACTTCATACTTTTCATTAACAATTCTCATATCATTTTCACAACTTTGAAATTTCAGCTTTAAGTCATCAATTATATTTTTCAGCATCTCACTCTCCTTCCTAGCATCAATCAAAGCAGATTTCATCTCATCAAATTCACCAGCAGATTGTTTTTGACAATCATTTTCTGTTTCAAGATATGCAACTCTATCTGACATGGTAGTATCATTAACAAGTGAATTTACTTTTCTTTTTAATTGTCTGTTTTCTTTTCTAACATCATCAACCTTATCTAGTAACTCACCATAAGTATTTTCCCAATCAGTAAGAGTGTAATTTTCGAAGGGAGATGTTACCTCATCATTTTCTTCTTCTCTATCGCAGTCCCTAGCCATCAGACATATTTGGCTTCCTTCTACTTCACTCTCCGAGGTGCAGCTGAAATTACCGTCATCCTCATTGCTCCAAGTACTTATCATAGATTTGCCATTTGTGTTTCTCTTCTTTTGTTTTTCTGTCAGTTTCTAGAGCTCCGGACATTCTGCCTTCATGTGGCCAGCTTTCCTGCAATGATAGTAAACAATGGTGTCAGTATTTTTGACAGGATTAGTTTTATACTTTGTCTGCCTTTTGTCACTGTGCTGTCTTCTTCCAAAATTTCTTCCCTCCTTTCTTAGAAACCTCTTGAACTGCTGAGCCAGCATAGCGAACTGATCACCTTCAATCTTTGATCCTGAGGAGCTGTGGTCGCTGGATGACCCACTTTTACAAGAATTAGCCTTCAGTGCAATAGGTATCTTCTTCTTCTCCAGCTCATCTGTCTTTGGCAGATTCATCTCATATGTAATGAGTCAACCGATCAACTCATCAACCTTGGTGGTCATTAAGTCCCTAGAATCCTCAATAACGGTAGCCTTGGTATGCCAGATCGGAGTCAGGGAATGCAGAATCTTCCTCACCAACTCATATTCAGAGTAAGCTTTGCCAAGGTTCCTAAGTCCATTGGTGATAATCATGAGGTGAGCATACATCTCTGTAATAGTCTCATTTGGCCTCATCCTAAACACCTCATACTCAGTGACTAGCATGTTGGCTTTGGTCTCTCTCACTTGGGATGTCCCTTCGTATATAACTTCCAATTTATCCCGCATCTCCTTAGTTGATGAACATGATGAGATCCTGGAGAACTCCGTGGGATGAAGGGCACAGTGGATTGCGTTGATAGCACTCCAGTTCAGTGTTGATCTTTGGATCTGCTCTTGTGTCCATAAATCCTCATCCTCTGATTATTCGAAGGGGCCTTTACTAACAACATTCCAGAGTACAAAATCTTTTGCCCTCAAGAAAACTTGCATATGGTTCTTCCAGTATGCATAGTTTGAACCATCAAAGTACAGAGGCTTGGTTTCAGAGTGTCCCTCAGTTGTCATTCCTTTAGCATCCATGATAGCTAACCACTTCGGGATATTAAGCCCTACAGAGGAGTTAGGTTATGATACCAATTGTTGACACTATGGAATGCTTAGATACCACGTAATGTAGATCTAGAGGGGGGGGGTGAATATATCTTCCCCCCAAATTATATCAACCTAAGCAACAAGTGCGTAATTAAATTTTCTTAAGCAGAACACTCAACACAAATACCAAAATCACAGAGACAGAAGAATTTTAAGCTGGTTCGATCTTCTCTAGAGATCTACGTCCACCCCACACTCAAATCAAGTGTGGCTTCACTACTTATACACAGCTTCCAAACTGCTGATCCACAACTTCGGGGAATACTTCCCAAAACCTGCTGAGCCTTACAGCTTAAGCTATCAGAGGAATCCTCCTCTACTGCTGAGCCTTACAGCTTATGCCACAATCACTGACTCACAGCTTGCAGTAACTAGAGTTCAAAAATGAAAAAGAAAAATCAACGAGAAAAAAATAAGGTAGCTCCCAATGTAGAGCAAACTGGCAATGGTTATGAACCATACGCCAGGAACATCAGCAAATCACCCTTCTCTCACAGCTAAACAAATTCACTCAGATTCTCTCAGAACTCTTTTTCTCTCTCGATCAGCTGGCTCTCACTCTGCACTCTCTTCTTTTTCTTCACTTGAGATATGATCTGCTCTTGTATCTCTCGCTTCTTCTTCAGTATCTATAAACTGGCAATAATGCCTCTTTTATATACGCCAGGCAAGGGGCATGTGGACGGCATGTTTCCCGCCTAAACACTGATGCAAATCAGATCCCCATCTGTCCACATGTCAAGATCGCTGAGCTATAGCATTCCACTAGGCAGAAGCACTGGCTCGCTTATTTCCTTGGATCACGTGCCAATCGTAAGCTTCCTAGAGTCTCGTACCAAATACTAGCCTTTCTGGGAACACGTGCCTACTTCAATTTGAGCTCACGTGCTGCTTAGATCCTGTTAGATGGAAAAGAGACATTTCGACAAACATCTTGTAATCAATCATTTGTAATATGCACAGACCTAAGATGTGGAAATGGGACAGTATGCACAGACTTTCATATGCTTGTATGCAAACATGCACCGACTGACTACACTATATGCATCGACCATCTAAATATCAATGCGAGTGTGCACCATCTTAACTCAGCACTAGGTAAAAGCCTGCACAGACCTTATTGTTCAAAATGTAAAACCTGTACAATCATTTATGCGCATGAGCCAAAACTGTACAGACTTTACATGCGTAAAACTAAAACCTGCACAGACCTTCATGTGTGCAAGATAAAACCTACACAGACCATACATGACATGAAGCAAAAACGTGCATAGACCTTATCTACTATAAATGAGATGTGCATAGACTTGTAGTGCAAAACTTTACAGCGGTTGCACCGACGTTACGTGCAGATGATGAAGGCAGATGTGCAAGCTATGCACCGAACTTGTATGCTCACAGCAAAAATCTGCACCGATCTTGTGTGCTCGCAACAAGGACCTGCACCGACCATTTGTGCTCACAACAAGAACCTGCACAAACTTTATTCACGCATGTACAAAAACATGCACAGACCATTTTATGCCTTAAGACCAAACGTGCACAGATGTTAGATTCACTGAGAGTGAATGTGCACAGACCTTGGTGTACACAATGCAGTATGTGCACAGACTTTGTTGTGCAAAATGTGCACATACTACATTATGCATATTTGAAAAACATGCACAGACTTATGATGCATTGTATGCAAAAGCATGCACAGACTTAAATCATGCAACTAGCGTAGACAACTGAAATATGCATTGATGCTATATACTGAACCAACCAAATATGAACTGATCTTGGGTGCATTTATCACAACATGCACAGACCTTATACGCCTAGTAAAGAATATGCATAGACCGTGTTTATCATATGGCAAGTCTGCACAGACCTACTATGGCCATCTAATGATTCTAACCTAAATAACATTCATCAAAAATTCACACTGCTACCGGGATAAAAGATAAAGTCAACATGGTCAACTCAACTGTTGCCAATCACTCAAAACACAATCGAAACACAATCTAATCACAACAGCTTCCTTTGGTTACCCTGGTTGGTGTTATTTCTTTTTATTATTTTTTTTGTTTTAGCTTTTGTCTTTTTTTTATTATTTTATTATTTTAATTTTTTATTATTTTTTATCCTTTTATTTCGAGAGAGATTTAGAGGGGAAAGAAGGAAAAATTAGGGGGGATGTAGAGAGGGAGAGTGAGATATATAGAATAAAAATAAGAATACTAAATATTACTAAGAGAGAAAGGGAAAGATTTTTTTTGGATAGAAAATAGAGAGGGATCGGGATGAAGGCTTAATAGTAAATAGTAATAAAAGAGCGGAGAAAAGTTAAAAAATGGGGAGAGGGAGGAGGGTTTAATCATAAAGAAAAAACATATATATATACATATATACATGTTAAAATCCAAGTGTGTGCGCGATAGAGTAAGAGAGATAGAGAAGATAGAAAAAGAGAAAGTTATGTATATAAGAAAATGGATGAAATGGAGGGGTTTGATTTGCATAAGATAAAAAGAGGAGGAGAAAGAGGAGATAAAATCAAACTTACGTTCTGTGTGTTTAAAAGAGAGAAAAGAGAGAGATGGAGAGAAGAGAGAGAAAGAGAGATGCGATGGGGGGAGAGAGAAGAAAGAGAGAGGAAGAGAGAGAGAGAGATGGGATGGGGTTGGGATTTAATAATAGAAATAAATATTTATCTTAACATGTGTGCATGGAGAGAGAAAGAGAGAGAGCGGTGGAGGGATCTGGCGAGAGGTTGGCACCGGAGGTGGGGGTCTCGCTGCCGTGGGAAGGTGAGAAGATGAGGTGGTGGCGCAGGTGAGGGAAGGAGAGGAGATGGGAGAGGTGTGGGGGAGAGTGAGGGGAAGTGGCTGCGGCAGGGGCGGTGGCCGGCGGTGAAGAGGGTGAGGGGGTGAGAGGGAAGGTGGTGCGGACACCAGGGCGATCACGTGACACGTCGGCGAACCGACGGTGCCATACGCGGAGCACCAAGTTGACTACATCGACTTCCCTTCAAATTGGGGACACTTTGGCTTCAAATTGGACATTTTTTAGCATTAAATTGGGCTTGTAATGTCACATTATATGTGGGTTTTCATATTGGGCTGCTTGTAAGGCCCTTAAATGGCCATTTTGGTTAAAGCCCCTTAGAATGTCTTAAGAAGGAATGGCCTTGGACCATTATGATGGATCCATTAGCCATGAAAGGCCCAATTGGGCTTCCTTCATTCTTGGGCTATCTAGATTAGAATGGCCTTAAGCCATATTGGTTCCATATTGGCTTAATAGGCTTAAGGAAGACCAAGGCCAAACTTGGCCCATTCAAGGCCCAAGAAGGGGGGGCGCCCCCTTCCTTGTTGTATTAGGCTAGCAACTTTGAATTTTATTCTTCCATTTACCACATGGGAGGCTAGAAAGGCTGCTGGTCATATTCAAATGGCTGCCACCTCCCTCCTTTTTACAAGAAATTCAAAGTTTGGTGAACACCCATGTCCCCTTGCCCCTCCTTTCCCTTTCACCAAGTCCCCTTGTCATGAACCATGCGCACCCAACCCTCCCTCTCCATGTAACCCATGAATTTCTCCTCCCCCTACCCCTTGCATTGTCTATAAAAGGGCATGTATAGTGTTTGTTCACAATAGAATGAAATTTTGTTGAAAGAAAATTGTTAAGAGAGTGATTCTCCCTCTTTCTCTTGCCCTTTCCCTTGGTGTGGAAATCTGGTCGTGGACTCGACCTTCGCTTCCCATCCCCCTCTTATCATATTGTTCTCTCCGATTTATCCTTGATACTACTACAAGATTGCAAGATTTCAGCGCTGGTTTTATACCGTTTGGAGTTCGGGAGCATCGGCGGTGATTTTTCTCGTGGCGGCGTGCAGATCTGTCCCAGAGTGCAGTCCAGATCTGAGATTGACTATTTTTCGAGTTATGCAGCCCAACCACGATGTGATCAGGAGCTGGTGTCTGAAAATCAATTAAAGTATTGCAAGTCATATTCACGTGGCCTCTGGTTTCGTTGCATTTCAAGGTCTGTGCTGTCCGTGGCGTTAATTCTCGTGAGGTCGCGCAAGAAGATCTGAACAGACTCAGTCCAGATCCAGAGGCGACTTCCCACATCTGTCCTGCCTCATCCAGCCAATATCTGAGAGAGAGGTCTTCATAGGATTTGTTCCTATGGACGTCACCAACAACCTCCCACAGACGGAGTTCCATTTCGACATCGGCAACCCTTTTTCCACCATTTATTTGTCTGTCTGTGCAGTTCTGTGAACACCAAATCAGACGCTGAAAGAAATCATTGCTGCACCCAGATCTGAAAGGATCTGAATGCGCCCTCTGGAGTGAAGAAACTACGTCCAGTCACCGTCATTCTCCAACAAACGGCGCTCCGATCGGGCTTCGGATCTAGCCGTACCAGCCTCCGCAAACTCGCTGCGCAGGGTGACCAGCGCGGGCAGAACCGGGTCGGCTTTCCGTCGGCATATCCGAGCGGCTCCGGCGCGCGTTCCTCGCCTCCTGCGAGTGTGGCCCGTCAACCCGGGTTCCAGCAACCCCATATTTGGCCATTGTAACCCTATACCTCCCTGTGTGGAGTGGGTATTAAGTTTTGGAATTGTAATTGTAACAATCGTGTGTATTGGGGTTGTTCGGATTCGGCCGGGAATTCTTCCCCACGCCTAGGCGTGGAGGTACGCGCTTCAATTCCTTTCTCACTTGCTGATTTAGTATATTATCTATTGCTGCGTTTGTGAGATTAGGGCCGTTAGCCAGTTCAAAATACACCGCGTTTGTGAGTTGTGAGCGCCCGTTCCATAGCTCCAATTGAGCATCGAGCGCGAACTAGCACCCTAGGCGACGGTGGTTTCTTAATCGCCATGATCCCCACGTTTTCCTCTCGCAAGGGACGATCACTGGGCTAAAGAGAGAGCGCTGTTGAGAGGCGTCTCCACCCGGAGAATACCACAGTGGCTAGCCGCCTGGCTTGCCTTAACGTGCTAGTGCTGGCCGCACTTGTGTCCGTCGTACGTTCTAGCCCGGTCGAGTCATCCGTCCCGCATCAATTTGGTATCAGAGCGAGTTTGAGTCTAGGGTGTCAAAAAAGAAAAAAAAAAGAGTGTCATTTAAGTCATTGTCTAAGTCAGTCTAGGTTGCATTTGCATCCCTTTACTCGGTATCTCAAAAGGTGTTGTCCGAACGTTAGGCTACACCTATCGGGAAGGCCGCACACTTGTGCGAGTGATCTTCGGATCGGTTATCTCCGCCACGTACCGAGTCTTGGTTTACGTCTAGGGTCCTTAGTGTGCATGCATTCCAAACTTGCATAGCCGGTCTAGTGTCTTGTCACCGTGTGTATGCATGTCCATGTCCACTACCCATGGCCGATCCCCAAGACCATACGTCCGAGTGGTCAACTTTTGTGGCCAAAATGAATGTCCTCATGGACCGAGCCTTTGGTTTTGCCCCTCTCATTATGAAAGCCGCTCTACCCAACGGGTCCACAACGGAACTCCATTTCACCGATAGGGAGTCGGATAATTGGGTTTCTCTTGACATCGTGGAGTCTCTCTCCAAGACAGGCGAGATTGTCCGCGATGGTGATTTTGCTTGTGTTGAGTTCTATAAGAGGATCGGCTCTGTTCTCTACACCGATGGCGCATGGTGCAGGATCGGCACACTTGCTGGTTCATGCATCATTTTAGGGCAAAAGTGGTTAGGAGAGAGAAGGGCCAATCTTGACTGGGACAAGAGGACTTGCACCTATGCCCACCATACCTACCCGGTAAGATCACCCTTAGGGACCCCGTGTGTCCAGCCACCCAGCCCCAGCGGCCCACTCCACCTTCGGATTCACGCTTGGAGCCACCTCATCCCGAGCCACCCGTATTTCTAACGGGTACATTATACATAGCCGAGCCGCTTCTTAGTTGGCTCAAGGATGGCTTGGTCCCACTCCCTTACCCGTCTATGGACCCTACCCTACCTTTGGTGTCCATCAACTCCTACCACACAACTTTTCGGTCTAGTCACCATGTCGATACTTTGGATGACCTTATTATGGGATTAGATTCACAATGGGAGTTGACGCATCTTTTGGCCCGAGGCTTTGACCAACCCGCTAGTCTTAGCTTCACCCATCCGGCCTTAGGATCCATTACCTCCGTGTGCACCGTGGGGTGTGTCACCACGGAGATTCTTCTACTCCTCCCGATGCCGGCCGAGTCCGACTTCATTTCCTTTTGCCCGAGGGAGGAAGTTTATTTTCTTCACATGACCATTGTCCCAGTTACCATAACGGATGAAGGTGACTACCTACACCCTCAAGAATTTCACAATTGGGACCGAGTCATGGGGGAACCCACTTCATGGGGTCATAAATTCTTTGACCCTTTTGACCCTTTCACTAGTGAACCTCCCGAGCTATCATATTCACTCCACTTCTTCCAAGGAGTTCACCATCCCATCCCTACCCCTCGGTCTAGTTGGCAAGCCGTACCTACGTCTAGGGGTAATGACGAGGGTAGTTTTGGATCTCCTAGTCCTTCCCCACCCAAATCCCATAGGTCGCCAATGCATGATTGGTACATCTTAGGGTGTCTAGGAATCGTCCATTCCGTCAAGCATCGAGTACATCTAGTGTATGCATGGCACATATTCGGGTGCCCTGGTCCACCATTGCATATGCATGGTCTACATCACCATAGGTTTGTCTAAGTTCAAGTGTGTGTGTTTGTTTCTATGGTTTGTTTTCTTTCATATGGTTTGCATTAAGTCGTGTCAATAAAAGGCCAGTCAAGCACATATAAGGAGGTAGCCGATGCATGCTACATATTCGTGGATTCAAAGGGAGAGTACGTCTAGGTCAGGGTCATACCTGATTGGTTTCCTCCCGGAGACCGAAAGCCACTCTAAGTCCATGATTCCCACCCTTTCCGGGTTATGAAACAAGTGGGTCCGAAAGCGTACGATATTGAACTACCGGGTGACTATGGTGACAGTTCGACGTTCCATGTTTCAGATCTGGTAGCATATTGGAACCCGCGGTGATCCCTAAGTGAGCTTTGGGCTTTCTCCTTCTATTGTGAGTGATACACCACCCGAGAGTCCACCTCTTCCAGCCTCAACGCATGCGTATAGATTGTATACTGGATGAGCAGGTGATCACCACAAGGAATGGCGCATATCCACACGTCCTAGTGCGTTGGCAAGGATGCCCCACGATGACCAACACCTTGATCACATGCGGAGAATGCAAGCTTCGGGACACTTACTCGACGGGGTCGAGTTCCTCCCACCCGGGGAGAATTGGTGCGGACACCAGGGCGATCACGTGACACGTCGGCGAACCGACGGTGCCATACGCGGAGCACCAAGTTGACTACATCGACTTCCCTTCAAATTGGGGACACTTTGGCTTCAAATTGGACCTTTTTTAGCATTAAATTGGGCTTGTAATGTCACATTATATGTGGGTTTTCATATTGGGCTGCTTGTAAGGCCCTTAAATGGCCATTTTGGTTAAAGCCCCTTAGAATGTCTTAAGAAGGAATGGCCTTGGACCATTATGATGGATCCATTAGCCATGAAAGGCCCAATTGGGCTTCCTTCATTCTTGGGCTATCTAGATTAGAATGGCCTTAAGCCATATTGGTTCCATATTGGCTTAATAGGCTTAAGGAAGACCAAGGCCAAACTTGGCCCATTCAAGGCCCAAGAAGGGGGGCGCCCCCTTCCTTGTTGTATTAGGCTAGCAACTTTGAATTTTCTTCTTCCATTTACCACATGGGAGGCTAGAAAGGCTGCTGGTCATATTCAAATGGCTGCCACCTCCCTCCTTTTTACAAGAAATTCAAAGTTTGGTGAACACCCATGTCCCCTTGCCCCTCCTTTCCCTTTCACCAAGTCCCCTTGTCATGAACCATGCGCACCCAACCCTCCCTCTCCATGTAACCCACGAATTTCCCCTCCCCCTACCCCTTGCATTGTCTATAAAAGGGCATGTATAGTGTTTGTTCACAATAGAATGAAATTTTGTTGAAAGAAAATTGTTAAGAGAGTGATTCTCCCTCTTTCTCTTGCCCTTTCCCTTGGTGTGGTTTTCCCAGAAATCTGGTCGTGGACTCGACCTTCGCTTCCCATCCCCCTCTTATCATCTTGTTCTCTCCGATTTATCCTTGATACTACTACAAGATTGCAAGATTTCAGCGCTGGTTTGATGCCGTTTGGAGTTCGGGAGCATCGGCGGTGATTTTTCTCGTGGCGGCGCGCAGATCTGTCCCAGAGTGCAGTCCAGATCTGAGGTTGACTGTGTTTCGAGTTATGCAGCCCAACCACGATGTGATCAGGAGCTGGTGTCTGAAGATCAATTAAAGTATTGCAAGTCATCTTCACGTGGCCTCTGGTTTCGTTGCATTTCAAGGTCTGTGCTGTCCGTGGCGTTAATTCTCGTGAGGTCGCGCAAGAAGATCTGAACAGACTCAGTCCAGATCCAGAGGCGACTTCCCACATCTGTCCTGCCTCATCCAGCCAATATCTGAGAGAGAGGTCTTCAGAGGATTTGTTCCTATGGACGTCACCAACAACCTCCCATAGACGGAGTTCCATTTCGACATCGGCAACCCTTTTTCCACCATTTATTTGTCTGTCTGTGCAGTTCTGTGAACACCAAATCAGACGCTGAAAGAAATCATTGCTGCACCCAGATCTGAAAGGATCTGAATGCGCCCTCTGGAGTGAAGAAACTACGTCCAGTCACCGTCATTCTCCAACAAACGGCGCTCCGATCGGGCTTCGGATCTAGCCGTACCAGCCTCCGCAAACTCGCTGCGCAGGGTGACCAGCGCGGGCAGAACCGGGTCGGCTTTCCGTCGGCATATCCGAGCGGCTCCGGCGCGCGTTCCTCGCCTCCTGCGAGTGTGGCCCGTCAACCCGGGTTCCAGCAACCCCATATTTGGCCATTGTAACCCTATACCTCCCTGCGTGGAGTGGGTATTAAGTTCTGGAATTGTAATTGTAACAATCGTGTGTATTGGGGTTGTTCGGATTCGGCCGGGAATTCTTCCCCACGCCTAGGCGTGGAGGTACGCGCTTCAATTCCTTTCTCACTTGCTGATTTAGTATATTATCTATTGCTGCGTTTGTGAGATTAGGGCCGTTAGCCAGTTCAAAATACACCGCGTTTGTGAGTTGTGAGCGCCCGTTCCATAGCTCCAATTGAGCATCGAGCGCGAACTAGCACCCTAGGCGACGGTGGTTTCTTAATCGCCATGATCCCCACGTTTTTCTCTCGCAAGGGACGATCACTGGGCTAAAGAGAGAGCGCTGTTGAGAGGCATCTCCACCCGGAGAATACCACAGTGGCTAGCCGCCTGGCTTGCCTTAACGTGCTAGTGCTGGCCGCACTTGTGTCCGTCGTACGTTCTAGCCCGGTCGAGTCATCCGTCCCGCATCAGAAGGTGGTTACGATGTGTAAGAGGGAGTAGGGTTAGAGTGTTCGATGGTGGTTAGAGAGGGTGTATGAGTGAAGAAGAGATGGGGATGAGGTTCAAAGGTTGGCCGGCAGTGGTGGAGTGAAGGGCGTGAGTGCAGTCGGTGTAGCAGGGAAAGGGTGGTGGCCGCGGAGGAGAGAGGCCGGCCGTGCGGCGTGGCGGTGCCGCGATGTCAAGAGGGAGAGAAGAGGAGGTGGCTTACGGCGAGGGAGTGAGATGGCAAGAGGGAGGTCGCCGACGGGAAGGTGGTAAGAGAGGGAGGAGAGTGTGGGGGTACGGAGAGAGTGGAAAGAGATGGGATGAGAAGTGGGTGGTGGCGTGGGTTACGATTGTGAGATGGGGGAAGGAAGTGAGATCGAGAGAGAACTGGGTTCTGCTGCGGGGGAGAATGGGTTGATGGGATGAGAAGGAGATGGTCTCTGTGGAAGTGGAGTGGGGAGGTGGTATGAAAAAAAATGGAGAAGTGCGCCCGATGGTGGTAGGTTGTGTTGGTTTTTAGGGAGAGATCTGCCACCCCCAACCTTCTGCCTTGCATTAAAGAGATAGGAGGCAAGATACTAATAAAGTGGAGAGAAGTCAATATGACTTTAAGGGATGGGGCCAAGCCCCTTTAATATATATACATTTTTTCTTTTTTCTTCTTTTTTTAACACACATATATATACAAATATATATATAAGCCCATTAACCCACTTTATTTTATTATTATTTATTTTTAAAGAAAAAATATATAAAAATAAATTATTCTTAGCCCCCCTCAAACATAAGAATTTAACAAGTGAGTTCATAGCTTGGACTTTTAACACATAATTTAGCGTTGTGTAAACAACAAATTTTTTTTCAAAAAATTCTAAGAATGGGGAAAATATCTGAGAAATAAGAAATCAATCAAATAACTCAACTGGGAGAGCCACTTTGGGGCGTCATAGTGTAATACGAGATCTACTCACAGCAATATCAAAAATGGCGTGTCTACACTGATGACTTTCTATGACTGATGATAAACACAAGGGACACACTAAGGATAACTCGGTAAGACTGATAGACACCGTCTACATACACCAAGTGTAAATATAAGTTGACCTACACCTTGATGTCTTGAATTTCAACCCTCATCAACCGTCTCCGGTTCGAGAAGACACGTCCTTAGGTATGGAAGTGCAGGAGGATTAGGAGGCGGGTGATGGGAAGGTAATCTTTTTGTCTGGTGTAGAGCACGGAAAAAGAGAAGTCCGGACACTGTCTCTTGTGTGCGTAGCAGAAATCAGACCATACCGCATGAACATAGAGTGTCGACAATGGTACGATAGTCACTGGCGGCTACGCTACCGTAGGAGAGATAGGTAAAAGAGGGATGACTGACTACTTGGGATCGGCAGATGGCACATCCACCATGGACAAGGTAGGCGGGGCAGACAGCTCCGGGACGATCGAGGGTATGGGGGTGACTAACAGGATGGAGTTGTTGGCTGGCGCCTTACACTGGCCCACTAGGCACTCTTTGGGATCGCTCTCTAACCCTACAACCTCAACGAGGTACTCCTCGGCCAACTCTTGGTCAGCCTCATAACTCACTAGAATAAGCCCGGGTGGGACATCCTCTGAGTGTGTGTCCTCTAAGATAGGGGAATGTGAAGGACACCGGTCGGGGAAATGGCTACTCCCACTACAGTGGGCCACATGGGCGGGCTCCGAGAGTGGTGGCGGGCGTGACTCCGGAGGCGGTGCGGGCCGCTGGGGGTGGGTGGCTGGCGACATGGAGGTGGTCGGTTGAATGCTGTCGTGGAAGATGAACTCGCCGGGTAGGTGAGGTGGGTGTAAGGTGCAGGTCCTCCTGTCCCGGTCAAAGGTCGCTCTTCTCTCTTCCAACCAAGTTTGTCCTAAAATGATGCATGGACCAACAAGTGTGTCGATCTTGCACCATGCTCCATCGTGATACAGAATGGGACCGAAGCTTCGTTGGAACTCTATGAAGGCTAAGCCATAGTTAAGAACAATGATGCGGGACGACTACACTACTCGAGACCAATTGATATGCAATCTTTGGACTTTAAGCAATCTCGCGATCGTCCCTCGCAAGGGAAGCATACGGACGCGCACGGTTGAGAAACCGGCAAAGAGCTAGGGTGGTCAACTCACACTTTCGTGCCCGGTTCGAGTCACAGGACGGTCTCGCTCTCTCTCGCATCAGTGATTGATATATGATAACGAGCTAATTTACCCTATCACTCATGCAACGGCATATAGAAATATACGAAATAAAGCAAAAATGCCGAGAGGGGAGCGGAAATGATACATCCACGATACCGGGCGTGGGGAAGATGACCACGACCAAACTTGTACTCCCGGTACAATAATTATTAATAATTACAGAAATATATTTTTACTGCCCACTCCACACAGGGAGGTAAAGGGATACAAGTGGGGGCCCGGGAGTAGTGAGCTCGGGTTGACGGGCTGAAACTTGGACAGCTCCGGTGGTAGCACGCGCCGACGATCGTGGGGTCCTCGTCCTGGTCGGTGGGCCGAGTAGGCCGGGAATGGTGCTGCTGCGATGGAGACTCCTGGAGGGATGATCCCTCGGAGGCAGACGTGCTGGTTCTCCTTGTGGAAGGTGAGGCGGCCGGCCTGGCGGTCGATGCTGCTTGCTGTCCACGGACTGGTTCTTCTATTTCTGGAGTGCGCGACCCGGCGAGAACACCTACTGCGATCAGCCCCGATGTCGGATCGACGCGAGACAACCGCCGTTGGAAAGCTCTTTTGATGAGCTACGATCCCAGGCTAGAGAAGGAATTGTGTCTGCCTCTGTAATGACCTTGGTTGAATTTACAACCTGCTGGTTCACAGAACCAGATCTGGTAGGATAGATTTGGATCTGCTTGAGAATGGGGTTTGACCGGAGGGAAAATGGCGGGTCTGGAGGATGGGATTTTTATGAGAGATAGAGGGGGAAGTAGGAACACGCCAATATTCTTGGTGGATTTTCTTGAGGTGGTTTGACACGGGAAATGGTTTTTTCGGTGGTCAGGGGTCGGATCTGGACTGTAGAGGGCAGAACAGAATCCGGACTGAGCACTAATTTTTCAGAGAGGAAAAAGAACTCTTAAATTCGTGAAAAAAATTGTGGATGTGGGTTTTGATGGACTGAAGTCCCATTCAATTTTCAGCTCATTCAGAAATGGGGAAGGGGGTCAAATGGGGAGAGAAGTGGGCTGCTAGAGCAAGATCTGCACAGGGACAGATCTGTGTAGGTCTAGAAACTTAAATAGAAAATAAAATGAAATGAAGGCCTAAAATCGTGGGAATTTTTTGGAGATGAGGATTTATGTGGGGAACCTACCCTCAAAATCTCAGCTTCATCGATCTGGGATTTGGGAGAGAGAATTTCCGAAGTAGACCTCTATCCAGCAGAACACACTCTGGACAGCAACTCGGGAGATGCTTCGCGGTGGCTCGTCGACGGCACGAACGACGGCGAGCGGGCGGTGAAGGATCTAGATACTCAGAAGAAGAGTAGAAGAGGGCTTCTCACCCTAGAGAATGGAGGAAGAAGAAGAACCAGAGAGGGGAGAGGGGAGGGGTGCACCTTGCTCTTGGCTAATTTCACTTAAAATTCTTTCATTAATTCTACCAAATGGAAAAATACAAGGATATATAGAAATGTGAAAAAGACAAAGCCTACCCCTAGATCTAGGATTTGGGTAGGGCAAATGGAGTATTAGACATTATTCCCCCATGTGGTCAAATGGCCACATTAAATAAAAATACACATGGAATAAACTATAATATAAGGGGGGCGCCCCCTTGACTTAAGGGGATTCCAAATTTGAAAAATTTTCACCTTGTCCGCCCTTGGTCCAAGTCCAACGTTGGACTTTAAACTAGCCCCACATGGGCCCTAAGACCTATGTGGACCAATGGGAAAGAGGGTGGGGGACCCTACTTGACCCACTGGCATATTACATAGAAACCCAAAGACTTTAAGGAATAATCCTTTGGCTTATAAAGTCTTACAATTGCAAACACAATTAGCCAAGGGTATAAATACAAATAAAAAGGCATAAATACAAAAAATAAAATATACATGCTCGGAGTTGATTCCTATCAATTCTCCCCAGGTGGGAAGAACTCGACCCCGTCGAGTAAGGGGTGCGGTTGCTCGAGTAGCTCCGGCGGATCCATCACCGTACCATGTAGTGCGGGTACGCTCCACTCCAAGTAATCGTCACCTGCTCATTTCGTATATACTCGATATGAACAAGCTGCTGTGGGAACGAGGCTAGTGGTGGACACTCCGGGGTGGGGTCACTCTCAAAGGGGAGGAGGCGGCTAGAAGACTCACTAGGAATCACCGCTGGGTCCCTGTAGGTGACTAGATCCAGGACATAGATGTAGAGCTGATCCCATACTCCGGCAAGTCTACAACGTACGCATTAGAGCCGACTTGCCTCACACTCACAAGGGACTGACATCTACGAGCTTGCACAAGACACATGCAGATTCACCATGCACTGACAAATGCATGCTTAGAGTCCTAACAAACCACACAAACAAACCACACAAAGAAGAAAACTGACTCATGCATGACCATAGACTTAAGGCGGTGACATCA
The DNA here is from genome assembly GCA_022559845.1 of Amorphophallus konjac. Classification (NCBI taxonomy): domain Eukaryota; kingdom Viridiplantae; phylum Streptophyta; class Magnoliopsida; order Alismatales; family Araceae; genus Amorphophallus; species Amorphophallus konjac. The sequence continues at coordinate 211,757,059 of CM040122.1, forward strand.
CCCCTAGGTTGCCATCATCCGAGTGCTGCATCCTGGGTGTCGATGGGTTCTTCCGGGTCTTCTTCATAGAATTCATCAACTAATTCTGGCTCGGCCTCATAGCTGACAGACACAATCCCAGAAGGTAAGACTTTTCCAACCCTTTTGTCCCCTAGGGCTAGTGAGGTACGAGTGGGACATTGACCGACAAAGTGGCCAAACCCATGACAGTGATAACATTGCAGTCATGACCTACTAGTCTCTCCGATAAGTGGGCCCTTACCCTTATCCTCCTGACGGATAGGGGTTGTAGGCAACATGGGTGGAGCTGTAGGTGCCGGGGGACGGGCAATGGGTGCCGGGGGGCGGGCAATGGGTGCCGGTGGTTGGGATGGAGGTAGATCTCGAGGCGGGGGAGGGCAAGGCCATGGTGTGAAATGCTCCTGACGGGCGGGCTCCTGAGGTCAAGCCATGGGGGCCCTCGAATATGGGCCTAAGGAGCTACGAGGCTCGGCACTACGAAGAGAGACGGGGCCTAACCAATGGGTAGACTCGAACTCTCCCTCAAACTGCTCCATCTCGAGAGCAACCTGGTACGCGTCTTCCAACTTGGTCACATTGTGGCGAAAAAGCTCATACTGATAGTGGGGCTGCAGACCACGACGGAAGCGGGAAATGGGCATGGTGCACTCCTCCGTGACACCACATCACAAAATGTACTCATCAAACTCAGCGATGTACTCAGAGATGGACTGATCTTCCTGACTGAGACTCTGCCACTTATCGATAAGTCGCTGACGGTATATGGCAGGAAGGTACTTTTGCCGAAGCTTGACCTTCATTTCCCCCCATGTATCAACTTGGGTCTCTTGCCGATGAAATAACATGCTCTCCACGTTCTTCCAATAAGTTTATGCCTGTCCCATCAGCTTCATGGTAGCGAATCAGACTCTTCGACAGTCCGACATGTCGAACCAATCGAAGTACCAGTCCATGCCGGACTCCCAATCTAAATAGACTTTCGAATCCAAAGACCCGTGAGAAATGGGAGGGTCCGCTCGCACGGTCCGAAGGACCCTATCGTCCTCCTCATCTCTCTTCTGCAAGCCATGACGGCGTCGACCATTCCCCGCATAAGCGTTATCAGACCCATAGTCCTTAAGACCGGGGTCAAGGAGTTGTGGTTCGCAGGCCCAGCGAGGGGAGGGCTGAGGAGCATGTGCCGGTAGGGGAGCATGTGCGGGCGGGTCCTGGGCCACAGGGGCAGGCTGGACCTGGGCCATTGGAATGACTTGGCTTTGGGCCACCGCTGGAGCGGGTGTGGGTGGGCTCGGGGCCGTTCTAGGAAGGTCTCCGTGTGACATCCAATCCAACCGTCTGACCAGAACTTGGACAACTCTGTCGGATGATTCCATCCGTTCCTCCATGGCGTTAAGTCGGCCATCCATACGGTCCGAGAAGCTCCTAAAGGTTGCCTCGGATTGGTCCATCTGGGCTACGAGGGCCATGATCGCCTCATGCAAGGAGTGAAGGTCTCCTGCGACGGTATCCCGTGGGTTGGCCATAGGTGCAGGGCGATGGTATTGGGTACCTCGCCGGGTGGGAATACAACGACACAAAGTTTGGAATGCACTAACTAATGCACACTAAGGAACCTAGACATAACAAAAATCTGATACCTGGCGGAGATCGCACTCACACAAGTGAATCACCTTCCCGATAGGCTTAACCTAACGTTCGGGCAACACCTTTTTATATACCGAATAAAGGTATGCAAATGCAACCTTGGACCGACTTAGACTCTTTTTTTTGTTTTTGTTTTCAAGCAAAGACTACCCTAGAGTCAACCTTAGGCTCTGATACCAATTTGATGCGAGACGACTACACGTATCGAGACCAATTGATATGCGATCCTTGGACTTTAAGCAAACTCGCGATCGTCCCTAACGAGGGAAGCGTACGCACGTACGCGGTTGAGAAATCGGCAAAGAGCTAGGGTGGTCAACTCACACGTTCGTGCCCGAGTCGGGTCACGGGACGGTCTCGCTCTCTCTCGCAGCAGTGATTGATATATGATAACGAGCTAATTTACCCTATCACTCATGCAACGGCATATAGAAATATACGAAATAAAGCAAAAATGCCGAGAGGGGAGCGGAAACGATACCTCCACGCTACCGGGCGTGGGGAAGATGACCCCGGCCGAACTCGTACTCCGGTACAATAATTATCAATAATTACAGAAATGAATTTTTACTGCCCACTCCACGCAGGGAGGTAAAGGGCTACAAGTGGGGCCCGGGAGTAGTGAGCTCGGGTTGACGGGCTGCAACTTGGACAGCTCCGGTGGTAGCACGCGTCGACGATCGTGGGTTCCACGTCCTGGTCGGTGGGCCGAGTAGGCCGGAAATGGCACTGCTGCGACTGGGGACTCCTAGAGGGACGATCCCTCGGAGGCAGACGTGCTGGTTCGCCTTGTGGAAGGCGAGGCGGCCGGCCTGGCGGTCGATGCTGCTTGCTGTCCACGGACTGGTTCTTCTGTTTCTGCAGTGCGCGACCCGGCGAGAACACCTGCTGCGATCAGCCCCGACGTCGGATCGACGCGAGACAAATGACAGTTGGAAAGCTATTTTGAAGAGCTACGATCCCAGGCTAGAGAAGGAATTTTGTCTGCCTCTGTAATGACCTTGGTTGAATTTACAACCTGCTGGTTCACAGAACTGATCTGGCAGGACAGATTTGGATCTGCCTGAGAATGGGGTTTGACCGGAGGAAAATGGCGGATCTGGAGGCTGAGATTTTTATGGGAGATAGAGGGGGAAGTGAGGAACACGCCAATATTTTTTGTGGATTTTCTTGAGGTGGTTTGACAAGGGAAATGGATTTTTGGTGGTCAGGGGTCGGATCTGGACTGTAGAGGGCAGAACAGAATCCGGACTGAGCACTAATTTTTCAGAGGGAAAAAGAACTCTTAAATTCGTGGAAAAATTTGTGGATGTGGGTTTTGATGGACAGAAGTCCCAGTTCAATTTTAAGCTCATTCAGAAATGGGGAAGGGGGTCAAAAGGGGAGAGAAGTGGGCTGCTGGAGCAAGATCTGCACAGGGACAGATCTGTGTAGGTCTAGAAACTTAAATGGAAAAGAAAATAAAATGAAGGCCTAAAATCGTGGGAATTTTTTTGGAGATGGGGATTTATGTGGGGAACCTACCCTCAAAATCTCAGCCTCGTCGGATCTGGGATTTGGGAGAGAGAATTTCCGAAGTAGACCTCTATCCAGCAGAACAACACTCTGGACAGCAACTCGGGAGATGCTTCGCGGTGGCTCGTCGGCGCACGAACGGCGGCGGCGGTGGCGGTGAAGGATCTAGATACTCAGAAGAAGAGATAGAAGAGGGCTTCTCACCCTAGAGAATGGAGGAAGAAGAAGAACCAGAGAGGGGAGAGGGGAGGGGCGCACCTTGCTCTTGCAATTTTCACTTAAAATTCTTTCATTAATTCTACCAAATGGAAAAATACAAGGATATATAGAAATGTGAAAAAGACCAAGCCTACCCCTAGATCTAGGATTTGGGGAGGGCAAATGGGGTATAAGACATTATTCCCCCATGTGGTCAAATGGCCACATTAAATAAAAATACACATGGAATAAACTATAATATAAGGGGGGCGCCCCCTTGACTTAAGGGGATTCCAAATTTGAAATTTTTTCACCTTGTCCCCCTTGGTCCAAGTCAAACCTTGGACTTTGAACCAGCCCCACATGGGCCCTAGGACCTATGTGGACTAATGGGAAAGAGGGTGGGGGACCCTACTGGACCCACTGGCATATTACATAGAAACCCAAAGACTTTAAAGACTAACCCTTTGGCTTATAAAGTCTTACAATTGCAAACCCAATTAGCCAAGGGTATAAATACAAACAAAAGGACACAAATACAAAAATAAAATGTACATGCTCGGAGTTGATTCCCATCAATTCTCCCAGGGTGGGAAGAACTCGACCCGTCGAGTAAGGGGTGCGGCTGCTCGAGTAGCTCCGGCGGATCCGTCACCGTACCAAGTAGCACGGGTACGCTCCACTCAAGTAATCGTCACCTGCTCATTCGTATATACTCGATATGCACAAGCTGCTATGGGAACGAGGCTAGTGGTGGACACTCTAGGGTGGGGTCACTCTCAAAGGGGAGGAGGCGGCTAGAAGACTCACTAGGAATCACCGCTGGGTCCCTGTAGGTGACTAGATCCAGGGACATGGATGTAGAGCTGATCCCATACTCTGGCAAATCTACAACGTACGCATTAGAGTCGACTTGCCTCACACTCGCAAGGGACTGACATCTACGAGCTTGCACAAGACACATGCAGACTCACCTGCACTGACAAATGTATGCTTAGACTCCTAACAAACCACACAAACAAACCACACAAAGAAGAAAACTGACTCATGCATGACCCTAGACTTAAGGCGGTGACATCACCCCTAGGTGGTCATCATCCGAGTGCTGCATCCTGGGTGTCGATGGGTTCTTCCGGGTCTTCTTCATAGAATTCATCAGCTAGTTCTGGCTCGGCCTCATAGCTGACAGACACAATCCCAGAAGGCGAGGCTTCTCCAACCCTTTTGTCCCCTAGGGCTAGTGAGGTACGAGTGGGACATTGACCGACAAAGTGGCCAAACCCATGACAGTGATAACACTACAGTCATGACCTACTAGTCTCTCCGATAAGTGGGCCCTTACCCTTATCCTCCGACGGATAGGGGTTGTAGGCAACAGGGGACGGAGCATGGGTGCCGGGGGGCGGGCAATGGGTGCCGGTGGTTGGGATGGAGGTAGATCCTGGACGGGGGAGGGCGAGGCCTTGGAGCGAAATGCTCCTGACGGGCGAGCTCCTGAGGTTAAGCCATGGGGGCCCTCGAATATGGGCCTAAGGAGCCACGGGGCTCGGCACTACGAAGAGAGACGGGGCCTAACCGTTGGGTAGACTCGAACTCTCCCTCAAACTGCTCCATCTCGAGAGCAACCTGGTATGCGTCTTCCAACTTGGTCACATTGCGGCGAAAAAGCTCATACTGATAGTGGGGCCGCAGACCACGACGGAAGCGGGAAATGGGCATGGTGCTCTCCTCCGTGACACCACATCACAAAAAGTACTCATCAAACTCAGCGATGTACTCAGAGATGGACCGATCTCCCTGACTGAGACTCTGCCACTTATCGATGAGTCGCTGACGGTATATGGTAGGAAGGTACTTTTGCCGAAGCTTGACCTTCATTTCACCCCATGTCTCAACCTGGGTCTCTTGCCGATGAAATAACATGCTCTCCACGTTCTTCCAATATGTTTGTGCCTGTCCCATCAACTTCATGGTAGCGAATCGACTCTTCGACGGTCCGTCATGTCGAACCAATCGAAGTACCAGTCCATGCCGGACTCCCAATCTAAATAGACCTTCGGATCCAAAGATCCGTAAAAAATGGGAGGGTCCGCTCGCACGGTCCGAAGGACCCTATCGTCCTCCTCATCTCTCTGCTGCAAGCCATGACGGCGTCGACCATTCCCCTCATAAGCGTTATCAGACCCATAGTCCTCAAGACCGGGGTCAAGGAGCTGTGGTTCGCGGGCCCAGCGAGGGGCGGGCTGAGGAGCATGTGCCAGGTTGGGGAGCATGTGCGGGCAGGTCCTGGGCCACAGGGGTGGGCTGGACCTGGGCCATTGGAATGACTTGGCTTTGGGCCACAGCTGGAGCGGGTGTGGGTGGGCTCGGGGCCGCTCTAGGAGGGTCTCCTTGTGACATCTATCCAACCGTCGACCTAGACCTTGGATAGCTCTGTCGGATGATTCCATCCGTTCCTCCATGGCGTTAAGTCGGCCATCCATACGGTCCGAGAAGCTCCTAAAGGTTGCCTCGGATTGGTCCATCTGGGCTACGAGGGCCATGATCGCCTCATGCAAGGAGTGAAGGTCTCCTGCGACGGTATCCCATGAGTTGGCCATAGGTGCGGGGCGATGGTATTGGGTACCTCGCCGGGTGGGAATGCAACGACACAAAGTTTGGAATGCACTAACTAATGCACACTAAGGAACCTATACCTAACCAAAATACGATACATGGCGGAGATCGCACTCACACAAGTGAATCACCTTCCGGATAAGCGTAACCTAACGTTCGGGCAACACCTTTTTATATACCGAATAAAGGTATGCAAATGCAACCTTGGACCGACTTAGACTCTTTTTTTATGTTTTTGTTTTCAAGCAAAGACTACCCTGGACTCAACCTTAGGCTCTGATACCAATTTGATGTGAGATGACTACACAAATCGAGACCAATTGATATGCGATCCTTGGACTTTAAGCAAACTCACGATCGTCCCTGACGAGGGAAGCGTACAGATGTGCGCGGTTGAGAAATCGGCAAAGAGCTAGGGTGGTCAACTCACACTTTCGTGCCCGGATCGGGTCACGGGACGGTCTCGCTCTCTCTCGCTACAGTGATTGATATATGATAACGAGCTAATTTACCCTATCACTCATGCATCGGCATATAGAAATATACGAAATAAAGCAAAAATGCCGAGAGGGGAGCGAAACGATACCTCCACGCTACCGGGCGTGGGAAGACGACCCTGGCCGAACTCGTACTCTCGGTACAATAATTATCAATAATTACAGAAATAAATTTTTACTGCCCACTCCACGCAGGGAGGTAAAGGGCAACAAGTGGGGCCCGGGAGTAGTGAGCTCGGGTTGACGGGCTACAACTTGGACAGCTCAGGTGGTAGCACGCGTCGACGATCGTGGGTCCACGTCCTGGTCGGTGGGCCGAGTAGGCCGGAATGGCACTGCTGCGACGGGGACTCCTAGAGGGACGATCCCGCGGAGGTAGACGTGTAGGTTTGCCTTGTGGAAGGCGAGGCGGCCGGCCTGGCGGTCGATGCTGCTTGCTGTCCACGGACTGGTTCTTCTATTTCTACAGTGCTCGACCCGGCGAGAACACCTGCTGTGATCTGCCCCGACATTGGATCGACGCGAGACAAATGCCGTTGGAAAGCTCTTTTGATGAGATACGATCCCAGGCTAGAGAAGGAATTTTTTCTGCCTCTGTAATGACCTTGGTCGAATTTACCACCTACTGGTTCACAGAACTAGATCTGGCAGAACAGATTTGGATCTACTTGAGAATGGGGTTTGACCGCAGGGAAAATGGCGGATCTGGAGGCTGATATTTTTATGGGAGATAGAGGGGGAAGTGAGGAACAAGCCAATATTTTTTGTGGATTTTCTTGAGGTGCTGTGACAGGGGAAATGGATTTTTGGGTGGTCAGCGGTCGGATCTGGACTGTAGAGGGCAGAACAGAATCCAGACTGAGCACTAATTTTTCAGAGGGGAAACAGAACTTTTAAATTCATGGAAAAATTTGTGGATGTGGGTTTTGGTGGACAGAAGTCCCAGTTCAATTTTAAGCTCATTCAGAAATGGGGAAGGGGGTCAAATGGGGCGAGAAGTGGGCTGCTGGAACAAGATCTGCACAGGGACAGATCTGTGTAGGTCTAGAAACTTAAATGGAAAAGAAAATAAATGAAGGCCTAAAATCGTGGGAATTTTTCTGGAGATGGGGATTTATGTGGGGAACCTACCCTCAAAATCTCAGCCTCATCAGATCTGGGATTTGGGAGAGAGAATTCCGAAGTAGACCTCTGTCCAGCAGAACAACACTCTGGACAGCAACTCGGGAGATGCTTCGCGGTGGCTCGTCGGCGGCACGAACGGCGGCGGCGTCGGTGAAGGATCTAGATACTCAGAAGAAGAGATAGAAGAGGGCTTCTCACCCTAGAGAATGGAGGAAGAAGAAGAACCAGAGAGGGGAGAGGGGAGGGGTGCACCTTGGTCCTTGCTAATTTCACTTAAAATTCTTTCATTAATTCTACCAAATGGAAAAATACAAGGATATATAGAAATGTGAAAAAGACCAAGCCTACCCCTAGATCTAGGATTTGGGTAGGGCAAATGGGGTATTAGACATTATTCCCCCATGTGGTCAAATGGCCACATTAAATAAAAATACACATGGAATAAACTATAATATAAGGGGGGCGCCCCCTTGACTTAAGGGGATTCCAAATTTGAAAATTTTTCACCTTGTCCCCCCTTGGTCCAAGTCAACCTTGGACTTTGAACCAGCCCCACATGGGCCCTAGGACCTATGTGGACCAATGGGAAAGAGGGTGGGGGACCCTACTGGACCCACTTGCATATTACATAGAAACCCAAAGACTTTAAAGACTAACCCTTTGGCTTATAAAGTCTTACAATTGCAAACCCAATTAGCCAAGGGTATAAATACAAACAAAAAGACACAAATATAAAAATAAAATGTACATGCTCGGAGTTGATTCCCATCAATTCTCCCCAGGTGGGAAGAACTCGACCTCGTCGAGTAAGGGGTGCGGCTGCTCGAGTAGCTCCGGCGGATCAGTCACCGTACCAAGTAGCACGGGTACGCTCCACTCCAAGTAATCGTCACCTGCTCATTCCGTATATACTCGATATGCACAAGCTGCTGTGGGAACGAGGCTAGTGGTGGACACTCCGGGTGGGGTCACTCTCAAAGGGGAGGAGGCGGCTAGAAGACTCACTAGGAATCACCGCTGGGTCCCTGTAGGTGACTAGATCCAGGGACATGGATGTAGAGCTGATCCCATACTCCGGCAAGTCTACAACGTACGCATTACAGCCGACTTGCCTCACACTCGCAAGGGACTGACATCTACGAGCTTGCACAAGACACATGTAGATTCACCATGCACTGACAAATGCATGCTTAGAGTCCTAACAAACCACACAAACAAACCACCCAAAGAAGAAAACTGACTCATGCATGGCCCTAGACTTAAGGCGGTGACATCACCCCTAGGTTGCCATCATCCGAGTGCTGCATCCTGGGTGTCGATGGGTTCTTCCGGGTCTTCTTCATAGAATTCATCAACTAATTCTGGCTCGGCCTCATAGCTGACAGACACAATCCCAGAAGGTAAGACTTTTCCAACCCTTTTGTCCCCTAGGGCTAGTGAGGTACGAGTGGGACATTGACCGACAAAGTGGCCAAACCCATGACTGTGATAACACTGCAGTCATGACCTACTAGTCTCTCCGATAAGTGGGCCCTTACCCTTATCCTCTCGACGGATAGGGGTTGTAGGCAACAGGGGTGGAGCTGTAGGTGCCGGGGGACGGGCAATGGGTGCCGGGGGGCGGGCAATGGGTGTCGGTGGTTGGGATGGAGGTAGATCTCAAGGCGGGGGAGGGAGAGGCCATGGAGTGAAATGCTCCTGACGGGCGGGCTCCTGAGGTCGAGCCATGGGGGCCCTCGAATATGGGCCTAAGGAGCTACGGGCTCGGCACTACGAAGAGGGACGGGGCCCAACCGTTGGGTAGACTCGAACTCTCCCTCAAACTCCTCCATCTCGAGAGCAACCTGGTACGCGTCTTCCAACTTGGTCACATTGCGACGAAAAAGCTCATACTGATAGTGGGGCCGCAGACCACGACGGAAGCGGGAAATGGGCATGGTGCTCTCCTCCGTGACACCACATGCAAAAAAGTACTCATCAAACTCAGCGATGTACTCGGAGATGGACCGATCTCCCTGACTGAGACTCTGCCACTTATCGATGAGTCGCTGACGGTATATGGCAGGAAGGTACTTTTGCCGAAGCTTGACCTTCATTTCACCCCATGTCTCAACCTGGGGCTCTTGCCGATGAAATAACATGCTCTCCACGTTCTTCCAATAAGTTTGTGCCTGTCCCATCAGCTTCATGGTAGCGAATCGGACTCTTCGACGGTCCGACATGTCGAACCAATCGAAGTACCGGTCCATGCCGGACTCCCAATCTAAATAGACTTCGGATCCAAAGACCGTCAAAAATGGGAGGGTCCACTCGCACGGTCCGAAGGACCCTATCGTCCTCCTCATCTCTCTGCTGCAAGCCATGACGGCGTCGACCATTCCCCTCATAAGCGTTATCAGGACCCATAGTCCTCAAGACCGGGGTCAAGGAGCTGTGGTTCACGGGCCCAGGCGAGGGGCGGGCTGAGGAGCATGTGCCGGTTGGGGAGCATGTGCGGGCGGGTCCTGGGCCACAGGGGTGGGCTGGACCTGGGCCATGGGAATGACTTGGCTTTGGGCCACAGCTGGAGCGGGTGTGGGTGGGCTCGGGGCCGCTCTAGGAGGGTCTCCTTGTGACATCCTATCCAACCGTCCGACCAGACCTTGGACAGATCTGTCGGATGATTCCATCCGTTCCTCCATGGCCTTAAGTCGGCCATCCATACGGTCCGAGAAGCTCCTAAAGGTTGCCTCGGATTGGTCCATCTAGGCTACGCGGGCCATGATCACCTCATGCAAGGAGTGAAGGTCTCCTGCGACGGTATCCCGTGGGTTGGCCATATGTGCGGGGCGATGGTATTGGGTACCTCACCGGGTGGGAATGCAACGACACAAAGTTTGGAATGCACTAACTAATGCACACTAAGGAACCTAGACCTAACCAAAATCTGGTACTTGGCGGAGATCGCACTCACACAAGTGAATCACCTTCCCGATAGGCGTAACCTAACGTTCGGGCTACACCTTTTTATATACCGAATAAAGGTATGCAAATGCAACCTTGGACCGACTTAGACTCTTTTTTTATGTTTTTGTTTTCAAGCAAAGACTACCCTAGACTCAACCTTAGGCTCTGATACCAATTTGATGCAGGATGACTACGCGAATCGAGACCAATTGATATGCGATCCTTGGACTTTAAGCAAACTCGCGATCATCCATGATGAGGGAAGCGTACGGACGTGCGCGGTTGAGAAATCGGCAAAGAGCTAGGGTGGTCAACTCACACTTTCGTGCCCGAGTCGGGTCAAGGGACGGTCTCGCTCTCTCTCGCAGCAGTGATTGATATATGATAACGAGCTAATTTACCCTATCACTCATGCATCGGCATATAGAAATATATGAAATAAAGCAAAAATGTCGAGAGGGAAGCGGAAACGATACCTTCACGTTACCGGGCGTGGGGAAGATGACCCCGGCCGAACTCGTACTCCCGGTACAATAATTATCAATAATTACATAAATGAATTTTTACTGCCCACTCCACGCATGGAGTTAAAGGGCTACAAGTGGGGGCCCAGGAGTAGTGAGCTCGGGTTCACGGGCTGCAACTTGGACAGCTCCGGTGGTAGCACGCGTTGACGATCGTGTGGTCCACGTCTTGGTCAGTGGGCCGAGCAGGCCGGGAATGGCGCTGCTACGACGGGGACTCCTAGAGGGACGATCCCGCGGAGGTAGATGTGCTGGTTTGCCTTGTGGAAGGCAAGGCAGCCGGCCTGGCGGTCGATGCTGCTTGTTGTCCACGGACTGGTTCTTCTGTTTCTGCAGTGCGTGACCCGGCGAGAACACCTGCTGCGATCAGCCCCGACGTCAGATCGACGCGAGACAAGCGCCATTGGAAAGCTCTTTTGACGTGGTACGATCCCAGGCTAAAGAAGGAATTTTTTCTGCCTCTGTAATGACCTTGGTTGAATTTACAACATGATGGTTCATAGAACCTGATCTGGCAGGATAAATTTAGATTTGCCTGAGAATGGGGTTTGGCCGAAGATAAAATGGCGGATCTTGAGGTTGGTATTTTTATGGGAGATAGAGGGGGAAGTGAGGAACACGCCAATATTTTTTGTGGATTTTCTTGAGGTGGTTTGACAAGGGAAATGGATTTTTGGGTGGTCAGGGGTCGGATCTGGACTGCAGAGGGAAGAACAGAATCCGGATTGAGCACTAATTTTTCAGAGGGGAAAATGAACTCTAAATTTGTGAAAAATTTGTGGATGTGGGTTTTGGTGGACAGAAGTCCCAGTTCAATTTTCAGCTCATTCTGAAATGGGGAAGGGGGTCAAATGGGGCGAGAAGTGGGCTGCTGGAACAAGATCTGCACAGGGACAGATCTGTGTAGGTCTAGAAACTTAAATGGAAAAGAAAATGAAATGAAGGCCTAAAATCGTGGAATTTTTCTGGAGATGGGGATTTATGTGGGGAACCTACCCTCAAAATCTCAGCCTCGTCTAGATCTGGGATTTGGGAGAGAGAATTCCGAAGTAGACCTCTGTCAAGCAGAACAACACTCTGGACAGCAACTCGGGAGATGCTTCGCGGTGGCTCGTCGGCCGCACGAACGGCGGCGGCGGCGGTGGTGAAGGATCTAGATACTCAGAAGAAGAGATAGAAGAGGGCTTCTCACCCTGGAGAATGGAGGAAGAAGAAGAACCAGAGAGGGGAGAGGGGAGGGGCGCACCTTGCTCCTTGGCTAATTTCACTTAAAATTCTTTCATTAATTCTACCAAATGAAAAATACAAGGATATATAGAAATGTGAAAAAGACCAAGCCTACCCCTAGATCTAGGATTTGGGGAGGGCAAATGGGGTATTAGACATTATTCCCCATGTGGTCAAATGGCCACATTAAATAAAAATACACATGGAATAAACTATAATATAAGGGGGGCGCCCTTGACTTAAGGGGATTCCAAATTTGAAATTTTTTTACCTTGTCCCCCCTTGGTCCAAGTCTAACCTTGGACTTTGAACTAGCCCCACATGGGCCCTAGGACCTATGTGGACCAATGGGAAAGAGGGTGGGGGACAGTGCTGGACCCACTGGCATATTACAAAGAAACCCAAAGACTTTAAAGACTAACCCTTTGGCTTATAAAGTCTTACAATTGTAAACCCAATTAGTCAAGGGTATAAATACAAACAAAAGGACACAAATACAAAAAATAAAATGTACATGCTCGGAGTTGATTCTCATCAAATAATCTCCCCAATGTTAGAGAGAGACTCAACAATATCTTGGGAGACACAATTAGACGACACCCTATTGATGAAGTTATGCAACCTATTAGGTAGAATAGCAGTGGACACTATAGGGCGCTGGAATGACTCGGTTGTCGGCATAGGGGTCGGATCAACCGGTGGTTGAATGATAGGGGCGAGACCCAGGGGTCAGGCCCTGAGAGCCTCGAATTAGGCCACCAGGGATGACCACTTGGACACACGGTCTCAGGGAACCGCCATGGGGCTGGCGGGTAGTTGGACATGCAGACACAAGGTGACACGACAGGTTGACTCTCTAATGGACTAGACATGACCCTAAAATAGCAATGCAAAGTTGGAATGCAGACTTGGATACAAACCAAGACTCAACCAGTATCCGATACGTGGCGGAGGTATGATCCGAAGATCGAACTGACGCAGGTGTGCTACCTTCCCAATAGGCGTAACCTATCGTTCTGAGAGCACCTTTGAATATACCGGATTTAGGAATGACATGCAATCCTAGATTTAAACCATGCTATGATAGACTACCCTAGACTCAACTTAGCTCTGATACCAATTTGATGCGGGACGGATGACGCGATCGGGCTAAGACGTACGACGGACTCGATGTGCGGCCAGCACTAGGACGCTAAAGCCAAGTTGGGCGGCTGACCACCGTGGTATTCTCCAGGTTGAGACGTCTCTCAATAGAAACTCTAACTAGCCCGACGATCATCCCTTGTGAGGGAAACGCAGTATCGCAGCAGTTAAGGAACCATTGTCGCCTAGGGTGGTGCAGTCCGAGGTCGGTGCTCGACTGGAGCTAAGGAACGATTCTCACTTTCACAATCACAATGACTTGCAATTTGGATACAGCCTTATTCTCACAAACACAGCATATATAATAGCATACTAGATAAGCAAATGTGATTGAAAGGAACGTGCGCGTACCTCCACGACTAGTGCGTGGGCAAGAAAACCTGCCCGGATCTGACAACCCCGATACACGACAATGATTAATCGTACAATTTTAGAAAATGGCCCACTCCTCGTAGGGAGATAACAGGCTACAATCACATAATTCGAGGCTACTGGAACGTGGGCTGACGGGCAGTAGTCGTTGGCGACGCGGGGGCGAGGGGACAGTGCTTGACTACCGCCCGTTTGGTTCTATCCACGCTGACCAAATTGTGCAGTCGGCTTGCAGAAGGTGGTACGGCTAGATCCGGGGTTGGATCGAGGTGACGTTTGTTGGGATGCGTAGAGGACTAAAAGAAATTCGACCCGTCCAAGTGGCGCATCCATATCTTCTACGGATTGGACATGGCGGCTTCTACAATCTAGACCTAGTTTTGTTCAGTAGATCTGCACAGGGAGTAAAGAAATTATGGAACAATTCATGGCGGGGTGGGATTGAGGCTCCGCTTACTGGGGATCGTCGGAGACGCCCAAAGGAAGATCTTGATCGAAGGGCTCTATCAAATCTAACATGTTGACGGCGTGGAATCTCCAACAAGTCACCACCGGGATCCGGTCGGATCTGCACAGGTCGGCCTGTGCAGTCCCATGAAAAGCTTCACCACGCCCAACACGGACCTCAGATCGGCACGAAACAGGCGGCGATGCGAAGCCCACAGAAAAAGGCACGATTTATGAAGATTTCAACTCCAAAGGTGCCGTGAGCAGTGCTGGAGAATTTTCATATCAGGGACGTAGATCTCTGGACTGCCGGGACGGACAGATATGCGAAGCACCACGGCTCGAATTGTTTCCGGAGATCCGCGGCTCCGATCGACACGAAATTAGCGCCAAAACTCTACTGACTTGAAAAAGTACCTCTGGTAATTTTACCAGGACCGGATTTGAAGAGGATGAGGCGGTGGGTGATTCATGATCCAGGGAGTATTTCTGGACGGTCGGAAGAAGCACAGCACACGAACGGGATGATAACGGGCCTCGGCGTCGCACCTCGGCATCGCGGAGTCACACCCCAGGTAGATCCCGTCGCAGGACTAGCACTTGAGCATCACACTCAACGAGGAACACAAGACAATCACTCTCTAAAACACTCACATTTTTCATAAATTCATCAATCTCTCATTTGTACAAGATACATGCTATTTATGGACACATGGGGGAGGGCATGGAGAGAGGAGGGCCACCAAGAGAGAGGAGGGGAAGGTGGACTACGTAAGAGGGGCGGTGGGAAAGAGGACTTTTTTCTCCTCTTTTGCTGGTCAAGGAAAGGGGTGGCAGCCAACCTCATTTACCTTGCATTCACACTAAACGATGACCCATTCACACTTGGTCCAAGATCCTTTTCACACCTAGCACATAAGCCCATAGACTTGTTCACACTTAACCCCTTTGGCCCATTTAAAGCCCAAAGCCCATTGACTCTAGCTCATTAATCTATTCTACCCCATTTACCATACAATAGTACAATTGTCCAACATGGACTAAAATAGGGCCCAACATGGCCTAAAAAATGTGAAATGAGGATGATGGCTTGGTCGATGCATCCACATCCTCCTCGAGCCGAAGATACTCCGGTGTGTCATCATTCTCGGCATGTACGGCGGCGTGTGTCCTCACCAGGAGTGTAATTGAATGAAGTAAGAGTGGACTAAAAAGTAGATGTCAAGGTATGATGGGACACGCTCTTAACATCACATGATTGGAAAATTTCCAAAGCTTCAATGAAGTAACCTTGAAGAAGGCTCTCTGAAATCCATAATTGTTTGGACGGAAGGACAAATAACAAAAGGAATAATGTGCACTAAGGAACGAATGACAAAAGGGATCCACTTCCATGTGTGGAAGTACCCGAGATCGTGAACCTAAGGTTTCACCATTAGAGAGTGGTTACAAACCAATGTGGAAGTGATGCGGCCAAGGTGGATCCAATGGAGTAAAAAGGAATGATCGAAGATAAATCTAAAAGAGGGTCTTTCCGAAATAGATAGCTCAAGATGGCTTCAAAGAATGTGAGTATTCAATTCAGAATGGAATATCTCATATCAATTAGAATTAGACTATAGTGGTTCTCATAATCGAATTATATGCATGATCTTTCACAGTTATATCAAGGTCCTATATGAATGTATGCTAGGTTTAAACGAAAAAATAAAACAAACAAAAATAGAAAATAGTCAAGGATAATATTGTTGTGTTGTTAAGAATGAGTCAGGATACCAATTCTATGAGTCGATATTGAGCTGGAGCCTGTTTATCCACGCATCAACATCCAAATGGAACTATAATCCCCAAACTACGGCAACTCAACTGTCACTACCCATGATTCAGGAACTGGGTCAAACCCGATATGATTTGGATCCTACACTGCCACCAACGAGCTGGGAAGCTCAGAAGGGTTAATAGGGATGGGGTGGTTATGCATTGAAAATCTAAACAAGCAGGAATTAAACTATAGAATTTAACAATTAATTGGTGGAAATAAAATTTAACGTTTTATAACAATTAAATATAACTACAGAGTCCAGTCCACAAGTACAATCTAAAGGAAAAGAAACGTACACTGCTTCGGGGCATACCCTGGCACTGGCGAGCTGGCTGCTAAATGACCTATGACCGAGACGCACCACCTCGAGAAGAAGCATTGCACTTGAAAAAGGAGGGATTGAGCCTCATCTCATTGGCTCAGTAGGGGTCCCATGGATCCTCACCACAACGAAACGATAACAAAAGTAACAGCAGTAGAAATAACAATAGTAAAGGAAAGCAGTAAGGACAACAACAATAAGAGCAACAACAACGGTGGAGGCTATAATGATAAAATAGTAAACAGCAGAACCACAGAGTCTCTACACTACTCCTACCCTCATGAGGGAACCATGATCTTGAGTCAGAACCACCGATCTAAGGAAGGTCGCAGTCGCACTACCAAAAGAAACTACAACGCCACTACGAAATTCACATGGTTGAAACATCCTATCCTAGCTATCGGGAGAACCCTGACTACACCATTGGGAAACCTCGGCCTTGCAGGTGGGAAATCACGTTAAAGTCACTCGGTCAGAACACACTACCCTTATTCCGGAAAACCATGGCTCATGGTCGGGAACTAAACCCACGGGTGACTGAAGTACTCCGTCACTAGCACCGCCTAGATGCGTCCACAGACAACTTAAACCACACCGGCTCTCCCTAACCTGGCTACCTCTCCCAGAGAGTGAGGCAAGGGACTGGGTTAGATGCATCCTAGATGCTTTACACCACCCCCTATGCTCACGCATGCCGGCCTC
Source organism: Amorphophallus konjac (assembly GCA_022559845.1). Lineage (NCBI taxonomy): Eukaryota > Viridiplantae > Streptophyta > Magnoliopsida > Alismatales > Araceae > Amorphophallus > Amorphophallus konjac. The sequence goes on from CM040122.1 coordinate 211,774,180, forward strand.
TCCCAGGGAGTGAGGTGGAGTCGCAACAAAACACGGACTATTTGGGGTCACGCCTATCGGTGTGGGTCCTCTCCCCCCAACCACGTGTGTACACACAGAACATGCCCTCTCAGTCAGGTCCTTTAACTGGTTTTCCACTCAACTGGACTTAAGCTGCTAAGGCGAGGGGCCCAACGGTAACCAGCTTAAAAACTGTCACATCAGGAACAACGCTCGACCACACAGTCGGAACGTGTCGGCACTCAGTAACCAAACGCCTTTGGCCCAGCCGTTATGTGCACGACACTCAGTAAGCTGAGCCTAGTGGAGTACTACACGGAAGAAGGTCCAACGCACACACATCTGAAACCACAAAGTGGCACAGCCCGGTACAGGTAAACCACCTAAGGCCGGTAGTAGAAAACAACGAACGCCGGCCAACTAACTCGCACGGTAAGGGACCTCTGCTAACGACAACCTACATGGGAAAGAACACTCCCTATAGCATATAAATATCACAAGGATGGCCCATGATTATTTATATAGAAATCCTAGATTACGAAGAATCACGTGGACACCACTTCTGTGAAACCGCATCGCATACGGACACCTTGGGGTAATAAAAGGTGAATCACGGCACCCCGGGGCAGGAATGGGCTGGGCAGCCAACCCCTTGGCCGCCCAGCGGCCTGGGCGGCCACAACCTTGGCCGCCCAGCACAGGGCCTCCCAGTGGGCTGGGTGGCCACCACCTTGGCCGCCCAGTCCAAGGGCAAAATAGAGTCTGGGCGGCCAGAGTGTTGGCCACCCAGTAGACCAGGGAGGCCAACCCTTTGGCCGCCTGCAACCTGGAAGAGAGGGGGAGAGGGTGGCTAGAGTCCTGGCCGCCCAGCAGCCTGAGCGGCAGACCTCTTGCCGCCCAGTAGTCCTCGGTGACCAGGGATTTGGCCACTCAGCACTGGGCACACGGCCACTCATGTGGCCGTCCACTATTGGGTTCGCGAAACGAACTGAACTCCATGCGAAGTTCGACATGCGGCCCCATTCGCCTCGATGCAGAGGGGAAAATGAGGGGAATCGATCCTTGGGCATTCCTACCACCTAAAAATTGAATCCAAACCACAATCGGGGCCCAAATCGACCGAAATCATCACTCGACCCAAACATGCTCATTTTCACCCAAATAAGCAAAACAGCCACTCATGACCTCGCCAGAACACGGAATCACGAGGGAAAACCCACGAGAGTGCTAGGGATCCGTCCCCTACCTTTTTGAAGCTTTACCGTCAAAAACCCTACGAAAACGATGATCTCCCACGCAGTCACCTCCCACAGTCGCTAACGCCTCTGCCTCGCCGCACGCCACGTCCCTTGGCTTCATCCTCGCCGCACGCTGCTGCCGCCACTCCATCACACGTCCCCTCACCACCGCCATCTGCTGCCGGGGTGAGAATCGAGAGGGAAGGAGAGACTGGAGTGTGAGGGAGAGGAGAGATGCGAGAGAGTGAGAGACGAGGGAACGGAGGGGGAGAGGGGGGATTAAAAAGGGGTTTTAATTTTTTTTATTTATCAAATTCACATTAACCCCAAAAATTCTTGGTAAATAAATTCAGACTCCAAAAAATTCCAGGAAAAAGTCAGGCCGCTCAACACGTCGCCACGGACCCGAAACAACTCATATAAACACCATCTAAGGGTCCAAAATTTGACAATTAAAGTCCGAAACCCACTCAGATATGATCCGCGATCTGCGAAAAAAGATCCAAAAAACTCAGGGCGTGACAGACCTCCCCCCTTATAGAAATTCCATCCTCAAAATTTGGGATAAGACACAAGACTCAAGGGGAAGAACTCACCCAACGGGTAAAACCACATGGCCACAACACAACCACCACACTCTCATGCAACCTCTTTTGGGCAGCACCACGAGACCGATACAACCGGGAAAGCCCTCTCGCTCTACCATGCCAATTCACACAGATCCTCCAACCGATCAGAATGCACATAAAATGGCGAGTCTGGCATCACCTCAATTTTTTGAAACTCTCCCGGGCACAAACAATCATTCTGCACACTCCACGCGCGGAGAAAAACACACGAGTCGAGACCCGACTCCACTCCATGACTGGGAACTCCATGCCCAGCAGTCCACTCAAGACATCAGCTTCCAAAATTGTTGAACGTTGAGTACTCCTCACAAGGAGCACGATCACACCTCAGCTCCAACAACACTCTCACCGCCATCACGGCTATCCAAGACCCTTCTGCTGACTTTACACCATCAACACCGCTCACATTCAGGGCCAACACACCTCAAGGCTCACTGGTTTACACCAATTCTAAGGTCAACGTCTCTTCGGTCACCATCCACACTCATGAGACTCACAACAGTCGACCGGTAGAGAATTCACAGTTCAGAACTCGCATCACACAATGGCCAACTTGGGAGACGAAATATCGATTGCAGGAAATCATCTGCCTGCCACCGGCCCCACATCAACCGAAAGTCCTCTAACAACATCCTCTCCTGCTTCGCTTCCAGGGCCACCAGTAAGCTCCTCTAAACACTGGCCACACATCACTCGGCACCCTCTAGGTCCTTCATGGCCCTCCGGCCAACACCAAGTTCTCGAGAGGTGAAAGAATGACGAGGTCACTCGCGCGAACCTAGAACTCCTCAAACACACTAATCCTGGGCACACCTCCTCTAACACATTCTCAATGGCGGGTTCCTACCTTACCTTCTCACTTCGAGGGATTCTTTCATCGAGGGGACAGTTGTTCCACCCTACAGCCGTCCAATCCACACTTGGCAATTATGCAGTTCCCATGAACTGCCAACCTGAAACAACTAACTCTTACCGCCCACCTAAGCACATGCTCCCCTTGCACTACTCCTCCTGAGCCAGGGGAAAACTCTAACCTTGGCACCAGAATCCGGTCAGCGGCACTTCAAAAGTACCGAGTTCCAAACTCTCCCAAGTCTCATCACAACCGAGCACTCTATCCATCACTTATCTAGCCTCGGACACCACATCCGCTGAACCATCAATACACTAACCACACATGGTACCTAGGTGCTTATAACTCAATTAGATCCCTCGACTACTCCTGGCATCCCCACATGGTCACACCCTTGACCCCAACCTGCTCCATTCCTCGAATCCGCTGCGGGGACATCCACACAGATCAGAATCGGTCAAATCATTGCCTCACCTTGGGGCAACGGGCACCTGCACCTCATAACTAGTCCAAATGGCCATGGACTGCCCTCAACACCAATCATGAGCTGACTACACTCTGGGATATGCGACACAATTCATGAAAAAGATCAACGCACGATTTCTCACTTCCAAGAGCTCCTATCACCGTGCCACCCAATTCTTAACAATCATCTCGACACCGCCACTGACACACGACAATCAGGGCCACACACATGGCCACTCCACCGCATATCCCAATGCAACCCTCTACAATTGACCAAGAAACCTCCAGGACTCACTCAATACTACAACCTTTATCGCTCTCAACTACCAACATGATCCTAGAGCCTGTGGGTTATGGGCCATCACGCTTCCGCTGCGCAACTCTACACCTACAACATGCAGAAACAGAGGACAAACCTGACATCACTCATGACATGGCCCCCAACATAAATCGGCTAAACCCAGATGTACGGGTGAAGAAGCTCACACCTCTCGACTCTGGAATGCAGCCTTCATTTAGGTCCAACAACCCACCTACAACACTGCAGGTCAATACACCAAAACACCTTGGGAGGCCCAACGCTGGCATCACAACACGACACAATGGCCCTATGGGTATCTCTACCCAACCGGTTCTACACTGTCCTAACGGCGCTTACATCCCATAACACCTGGGAAAAGGCCACACAACCCTCGACAGGCAGCTCCACTACCCACACACAGGACACTCTTGCAAACCCCGAAACATTTAGGGAGGGATACAGACACAATAAAAATGAGAAAACTACAGAATTAATCAAAATACATAGCAAGGAATTAACTCAAAAATAAACAACACATACCTCCCATGAGGTGGGACGCCTCCACTACCACCAGGGCCATGAATCACATGCCCTAGAAAATCGCACCTCGCTGCATCAAACCTCTACCTCGGCTGGGATAGCCCCTCGGGGCAATCACGTGCCTTGTTTCCTGCCTGACCACACCTGTAGCAACTCCAAGGACTCTAACACGATCTACCTGGATGTAAATCACCACAACTCGAACACAGACTCTGCTGACCTCCAGCCACACTCTTCCGCTGAGTCTGGATCGAAGACTACGACACACTCTCCTCAGACGCCTGCCTCTGTCCCTTAAGCCACTGCATGCATCTCCATCCTAGTCTCCGAGGACACCGACCGGAAGGTGAAGACGTAACCAGGGATGGCTAGCTCGAAGGCTGCTGAACCTTTATCTACTGATCCTCAATTTGTTTAACCTGACTCGATGAAAACTGCTCTGCCTGAGACTCTTGGGTCCATAACATGTTCGCCTCCAAAGCCGCCGCTGCCTGAAATGCCGCGTCTAGACCTCTAACTCGAGTCGCAATCTGGATATGCCGCAACTCAGCTCTCAAACCTTAGAGAAATTGATGGGTCCTTAAAACTTCATCTACCATCACATGCGGAACATAGCGGCCCAATTCCATGAAACGAGCCCGATATTGCAACACCGACATGTCACCCTGCTACAAATTTAGGAACTAGAACATCCTCTCTGTTTGCAGGTACTCAGGACTCTAAGTCCGCTCAAAAGCTTCGACAAACTCCTACTAGGAAATCTGCCGAAGTTGTCGAGACTGACAGGTCGTCTCCCACTCCCTGGTCCACCACGAGAGAGCAGGACCATGCAACCGGTAACTCGCTAGCAGGACTCTCTTATCATCCGCACATTCCTTTGACTGGAACACTCATTCCAATGCATCGATCCACGATCTCGCTACATTAGGATCCGACTGGCCCTCATATGTTGGTGGCTGAAATTGTAGAAACTCTCACAGAACACGCCCTCAGCAACCATGCGATGATCCACCCTCCCCAGTCTCCTGACCATGGCACTACTGACCCCACTGCTACGTTAAAAACTAATACAAGCTGGTGAAAAACTCAGCCTGCCTCGGCACACCTCGGGCCGCTACTTATATAGGAGGTGATTCATGACTCCGTTCCTCTCTACTCGGCTCACCCCGAGCCCTTGCCGGCACCCATGGCAGCGATCAAACTAGCCTCCTTGGCGCCATCGGACCCTTGCCACAACACAAAAAAAAAACAAGGGCGAGGTGAATAAAATAAAACACCCTATGCCAGCTGCCCACAGTATTGGACTCTCTAGACTCTGAGTCTCTACGATTGTTCTGAATTCCCATGCATGTCGACAACCACGCTCTGATACCATCTGTCACGACCCATACGCCGCCACCCACGAGTTGGGAAGCTCGGAAGGGTTAAGAGGGATGGTGTGGTTATGCATTGAAATTCTAAACAAGCAGGAATTAAACTACAGAATTTAACAATTAACTGGTAGAAATGAAATTTAACATTTTATAACAATTAAATATAACTATAGAGTCCAGTCCACAAGTACAGTCTAAAAGAAAAGAAGCGTACACTGCTTCGGGACATACCACGACACTAGCGAACTGGTTGCTAAAAGACCTCCGACTGAGATGCACCACCTCGAGGAGAAGCACTGCACCTAAAAAAGCAGGGAGTGACCCTTATCTCATTGACTCAGTAGGGGTCCCACGGATCCCTACCAAAATGAAATAGTAATAAAAGTAATAGCAATAAAAAGAACAACAGTAAAGGAAAGCAGTAAGGACAACAACAAGAGAAACAACAACGGTGGTGGCTATAAAGATAAAATAGTAAACGACAGAACCACGAAGTCTCTACAATACTCCAACCCTCACGAGAGAACCATGATCTTGAATCGGAACTGCCGATTTAAGGAATGTCATGGTCGCACTGTTGAACTAACCTACGACGCCTCTAATGTAGAAAAGTCCTCACGGACGGGAGCCACGACAAAAAATCACACTACCGAAACATCGTATCCTAGCAACCGGGAGAACCCTAACCACGATGTTGGGAAACCTCGGCCTTGCAGGTGGGAAATCACGCTAAAGTCACTTGGTCAGAACACACTACCCCTATTCCAGAGAACCATGGCTCACGGTCGAGAACTAAACCCACGGTTGACTGAAGTACTCCACCACTAGCACCGGCTGGATGCGTCCACTGACGGCTTACACCACGCTGACTCTCCCTAACCTGGCTACCTCTCCGAAAGAGTGAGGCAAGGGACTGGGTCAGATACGTCCTAGATGCCTTACACTGCCCACTATGCTCAAGCCTACCGGCCTCTCCCAGAGAGTGAGGCGGAGTCGCAACAAAACAAGGACTAGTTGGGGTCACACCCATCGGCGTGGGTCCTATGCCCTCAACCATGTGTGCACACACAAATCATGCTCTCTAAGTTACGTCCTTTAACTGGTATTTCCCTTAGCCGGACTCAAGCTACTAAGGCGAGGGGTCCTACGGTAACCAGCTTAAAAATCACAACATCGGGATCAGCTCTCGACCACGCGGTCGGAATGTGTTGGCACTTGGTAAGCAAATGCTCTCGGCCCAACTGGTACGTGCACGACACTCAGTAAGCTGAGCCTAGTGGAGTACTACATTGAAGAAGGTCCAACTCATGCACACCTGAAACCACGAAGTGGCACAGCCCGATATAGGTAAACCACTTAGGGCTGGTAGCGGAAACCAACGAATGCCGGATGACTTACTCACGCGGTAAGGGACATCTGCTAACGACAACCTACATAGGAAAGAACACTCCCAATAGGCTATAAATCTCACAGGGATGGCCCATGATAATTTATACAGAAATCTGGGATTATGAAGAATGACGCGGACACCACTTACATGAAACCACATCGCATACGGACACCTCATGGTAATAAAAGGTGAATCACGGCACCCCGGGGTAGGAACGGTCTAGGCAGCCAACCCCTTTGCCGCCCAGTGGCCTGGGCAGCCACAACCCTGGCTGCCCAGCACAGGCTTCCCTGTGGGCTGGGCTCCCATCTCTTTGGTTGCCTAGCAAGTCTGGGCGGCCACCATCTTGGCCTCCTAGTCCAGGGGCAAAACAGATCTGGGAGGCCAGAGTGCTGGCTGCCCAGTAGACCAGTGCGGCCAACCCTTTAGCTGCCTAGGAATAGTGTAGGGAGGCCAACCCTTTGGCTGCCTGCAACCTAGAACAGAGTGGGAGAGGGCGACCAGAGACCTGGTCGCCCAGCAGCCTAGCTGGCCAGACCTCTGGCGCCCAGCAGTCCTTGGCGACCAGAGATCTGACCACCCAGCACTGGGCAGACGGCCACTCACGTGGCCGTCCACTGCTGGGTTCGCAAAGCAAACCGAACTCCACACGGAGTTCGATTCGGGGCCCCATACTACTCAATGCGATGAGGAAAACGAGGGGAATCCATCCCGAGCATTCCTACCACCAAAAAACCAAATCCAAACCACAGTCGGGGCCCAATTGACCGAAACCGTCACTCGACCCAAACATGCTCATTTTCCCCCAAATAAGCAAAACACCCACTCTCCACCTCGTCGGAACATGAAATCGCGAGGGGAAACCCACGAGAGTGCTATGGATTTGTCCCCCTACCTTTTTGAAGCTTTACCATCGAAAACCCCATGAAAATGATGATCTCCTATGCGGTCACCTCCCACGGCCACGAACGCCTCCACCTCGCCGCACGCCACGTCCCTCGGCTTTGTCCTCGCCGTACGCCACCACCGTCACTCCGCCACACGTCCCCTTACCACCGCCGTCGGCGGCGGGGTGGGAAGGAAGAGAATGGAGATATGGGAGTGTGAGGGAGAGAAGAGACGTGAGAGAGTAAGAGATGAGGGAATGGAGGGGGAGAGGGGGGATTAAAAAGGGGTTTTAATTTTTTTTTATTTATCAAATTCACATTAACCCCAAAAATTCCCAGAAAATAATTTCAGACTCCTAAAAATTCTAGGAAAAAGCCAGTCCACTCAACATGTAACAACTCATATAAACACCATCTAAGGATCCAAAAATCCACAATTAAAGTTTGAAACCCACTCGGACATGATCTGCGGCCCGCAGAAAAAGATCTGAAAAACCCGGGGCGTGACATGAACGGCCTTTCCGTGTGACCAAAACTCCTCTGAAATTATCATTGTTTTTGTTAGAGGGTAACTCAAATTTCAAATTCATTCAAGTCACAAGGTCTTTTACATGATCTAATAATGTAGTACGATATAGTAAAATGCATGCCATGATGGGGTGTTGTCACTGCGGGACCAAAGGTGGGACTTGGAACAAATGTCCCGATCGAAGAGACCTTTTTTTTTGCCCTGCGCTCAAAACTATTAGCACAGTGAGAATAAAAGTAATTCATAAAGCATAAAAACACACTCAAGTTGTATAGAGGATGAATCAGCACACCGATAAATAATTCATAAAACGTAAGAAAACATACAAACTACACAAACGATGAAATGACATATAGAAGTGAAAGATGGCATCCCATCATGGTAACCTTTTCCAAAGGGAGGGACCGTTATTAAAATCAACAATGACAACTCCAAATCATCCTTCTTGTGCGACTTTGCATCCCTCCTCATCCTATAAATACCCCCCTTTTACTCCCCCTTTGAGGCTAAGGAGCATTAGAAGTTGGTTTGAGGAGGTTAAAGCTTCTAGTAGAGATAAAGTAAGGGAAAGGTTCTCTAGACTTTGAGATGGACGGTGAATCTTCCCACTCTGCGAAAAAGAGCAGGCCTAGTAGTGATCTCAAGAGACTCTCTAACATCGAGGGGCACCTTAGTGAGAGGATCCAACCGTAGCTTGTTAGTTAATATGTCTTCTTCCTTTCACTTCTTCTACATGAACTATCCCTCATCCCTTCTTTCGGCTTTCCTTTCTTATCAGCCATATCCTCTTTTCTTGGGCCCGAGGAGGTTTTCCAAGCTACCATGGCTTTCCAAACTAACCTCCATCATTTCCATCAGCATGAGGGTCATTATCTCCAAGTGGCATCTCCAAGGGCTCATGATTCACGCCAAGCATTATGATCAAATTCATATGGATTAGGCAGCCTTGGGTGCATTGGTAGAAATTTGACACCCTCAAACTCACACTTTCATGTTTTCCACTTTCGAAGCAATCATCCTACTTGAGGAGGTGAAGTTTTTGCTCGGTTTGAAGAGATTCAAGAAAGGCAACGAAGGGAAAATAAGACCCATGTGGTGGAAGGTGACCTCCAAAAAAATTCTTGGAAGCTTCATGCCTCCAGGGGCTATGCGGGGTGTCCAAACTCAAAAAGGAGTTTATCTGCACAAGCTTGTAGAGTGGACTGTCAATGCCCTCGATGGATCGGAGAGTGATGAAAAATTGGAAGAACTCATGAAAGGATTTACCATTTGTTTGGCAGGAACCCTTCTATTCCCTTCAACCGAAAACATCTTGGAGGAAGATCAGTTGAACGGGATTTATGGTCTATGGGAGGATAAGTGAGTGGGACCCCGTGGTCGTTGCCTATCTCTACAGTAGTCTTACAGCCTCAAGCATGGGTTAGCCTCCTTATGGGTGTATGTTTCTCTTGGATTGTTGGATTGACCTCCACCTTAAGTTTGACTACTGTGAAGAGGCGCAAAGTGTCTCTAGGATCTTCCTAAAGAGCCCACTTTATCACGTGGCCAATGTGTTGGGCTTTGTTGAAAAGATGATGAATCGCATGCCCAAGCTCAAGAAGCGCGAAGATTGGCGCAACCACTTCAAAATAATGGTCCAAAACATGTTGACTTGTGTGCCAGCGACTTTACTCTCTCGTGACCTTCACGTGAGATCCTCCTAGGCTTGGAACTCCAACTTTTTAGTGCAACTGAACTTGTCCTCTACAATGTGCACCGAGGTTTTTCTCAAATCGGCCTCCCTCGTCATTTTTTCCAGGGATTAGTTGACCCACCTATCAGAAAAAGGGAGTTGGGCACAGAGGGACTTGCAAGGTGTGAAGACCATCAAAGTATTATGGAAGACGAGCGTTCCAGGAAGGGTGGTGATGCACATAGAGGAAGATCGCGAGTTGTGGAAGGCTTATGTAATTTAATTGAGAAAATTGAGGCCTAAGGTGCCCAAGTTGTCACGCCCCGAACCGATAGCAGCGGAACGTGTCGTTTGCTCGGAACGTGGCAGTTAAAAAGTCGTGAATAATCAAGAGCAGCCGCATAAGACCAAATAACTTGGAACAACAATTAAAATTTTATTTCAGATATAAGTCTCTTACAAGAACTTGAAGACTCAACTATGTCACTATGAAAGAAAATGAGATGACGCACTAATAGACTTAGACAAGATAACTAAATAAGAGACATCATGCTAGACTCAAGAAAGATAAAAGGCTTGAGTTCACTAGTTTTCGAAGCTTGCTTGCACACTTGTCCCTCCCACGTGAGTCTCGGTCTCGCTAGCCACCTGATTACCTGAAAAATGTTGGAATAAAACTGGGTGAGCGAACGCTCAGTAGGAATTATATCTCAAGAACTGATGTGACACCACCTATGGACCTATATTGCAAGCATTCAAGTTTGAGCAGAGGACTCACACTAGCGAGCTCACCCGTATGGCGCACACTAGTGCCCGATGGCGACTAGGTGATGTTGGAGAGGGTCCGAGGCGGGACCTTGAGGCTCCAATGGTTGGCTAGCTTGGGGAGAACCCCAAATGGGCCTAGGATGCCCAAATCATGGGCGGCCAACACACCAAGGGTGTGGGTTAAGTGGATGCTCTCACAACTCGCCCGCGGTGGTCACTCAATTTGGGTAGCAATTTAAAATCGGACACTCTCTTACCGCCGACGGAGTAACTATAGCAATACTAAGCTAAGCAAGTCCATTACAGCAATGAGAGATGTTCAGGAGCTCACCTAGCCGGCGTGAAGACGCCGACTCCGGTCGGAGACGGGGGCGAGCGGGGAGGCGAGGGTATGCACCCGCACGCCGCGTCGGTGTCGCTTCAACCTGAAATGGAAAGATTACACCACTACACCTCTCGCAGGAGGGGTGATCTTGGGGTGGGATTAATCTTATTACATACAATACTACCTCCACGCAGGGAGGGGCCTTCAGCCGGCCAAGCAGGGTGGGGACTTATGCTAAGGAAACCCGATTTGTCGATCCCCGCCGGTTCTGCCAACCTTCAGAATTGTTGGACAGGGGGCCGGTGATGTCACTGCCACAAATTCCACAAAGCTCAGATCTTGACGAAACCTGCGCCAAAAGTTTCCCAACTGACAGAGGATGATGCCTGAATTTTTTGGGAAGCTCTGGACCTCGGGGCTGATCAGACCGGCGACTGGAGCAGGATAGAAACACTCTGCTTTGGACTGATGCAGAACTGATGCAGTGGATTGCAGAAGGTGCTGCGGTCGCTCCCGAACTTCAAATTGAACGAAACTGGCGGTGACGCGATTGTGGTCGGAGTAGCTTCAAGCAGAAGTTGACGGGGCCACAATCCGAGGTCGGAGATTAGAATGGTGGCCAGATAAATGAAGACAGGTCAAACCTGAGTCCACTGGTGGCAGACTGCACACTCCGACGAAATAATTCAGAACAAATAGCTCGGGCTGGTGATTGGCGTCGTTCTTTTTGATACGGATGGAGGACGAGACGAAGAAGAATTTTGTAGAAGGAAGTGTGCTCGAATTCCTCCAAGGTTGACCGCAGAATAGCTTCCAAGATCGCTATGGTCTTCAGTCTGGGACAGATTACGTAGTCGTTGAAGATGACGCTCCTCCGGACAGCTCCGAACTCAGAAGCCGGCGAGACCACCACCTTTGGAAAGCTATCTCGATGACGATTCCAGCAATGTAGGCCTTGCCACCTGAATCTATGAGAGACGGTCGTGGCTGCCTCTGCAAGTCGCTGCAACTCTGTTGCCTGAAACAGAGGCTGAATGAGAAGAAGATGAGGGGGTGGGGAAGGGGATGGCCAAGAGAGTAAGAGGTGGAGGGTGAACTTGGCTGGTATGGGGAAGGGGGGCTGCGACTTTGGGTGGTTTGGGAGGTGGGGAGATGGAAGGGCACTGCCCTAGGGAGAGGAAAATTTGAATTTGGGCTTAGGGAAGAGCCCCTTCAACCTTGGGGAGAGGAAGGGGTGCTTAGGAAGTGGTGTTGGGTAGTTGGGGGTTGGGAGGTGGGATGTGGATTGGAGGATGCCACCTTGGGTTGGGGGGGAGTTAAATGGGTGTATGGGGAAGGGGAGAGGTCTTAATGAGGGGTGAATGGGGAGGAGAGAGAAAATTCCGAAAATTGGGGTGGAGGGAGAGAGAGAGAGAGAGAGGGGGGACCCCTTAGAGAGAGAGAGAGTGAGAGAGAGAGAGATCTAGTGGGATTTGGAAGTGGATTTCAATTTTCATTCAATTGTTCATTACTTCAAAATGAGGGGAATGGGGTCCTATATATAGGCAACCCACATTTCTACAAAAGTCCCTGACATTTGACTCAATGACAAATAACCGAAGGGATAGGGGTGCCCTTGGGCCAAGCCCAATGAATTGGGCCCACTAGCCTAACAAACCAACCTAATGACACAATACTTAGGAAAATGACTCACTAACCTAGGTACATGACTCAAATAAAGGGAAAATTACATGATATTGACTCAAATAAAATGTGAAGATTACATGACTAGACTCAAAAATACATGACTAACATAATGGCGCTTGTCGACGAACAATCCGAGTCCGGAGAAAATGTGGAGAGGCAAGGGATGCCCTCATCATACCCCCGGGGTGGGGAAAACTCGACCCCGTCGAGTATGGGTCCACCAGGGAAGTAGTACATCAAACTGCGGCTCTGGGTGATCCACGATCTCCATACTCAACCCGCGACCATGGTCGGGGAACGGCGCTTCAGCTCGACAAAGTGGCTTGGTCATACCCTCATGCTGGCGATGGGATCTTGCTTGCCTAGTATTGCCGCTGTGTGCTCACGTCGGGCTCTCAGGCTATTTGTGGTGGCACTCCGAGGGTGTCTCTCACAAGGGTAGGTGTAAGTTCGAGGCACTCACTAGGATCCACCGTGGTGCCCTTAGAGCGTGCTGGATCCGCCACATGAGAAATGGGGAGAATCCCAAAACCCTTTTGAAAGTTCAACCCATAAGCTTGGTTGCCAAAGCCACTCGGAACTTGGCAAGGTCCAAGTCCTCGTGCCCTCAGATTGGAGGTGACCCTAAAGTAGAGACACTCCAAAGCCATCATCGACAAGTTGTCAACTTGGAACTCAAAGTGGTGCTTAGGAGTTTGTGCTCGTTTCTTGTGAATCCCACCGCTTGTTGCTTGATACTTGCTTGAATGCATATGCCATGTACTATGATGCGGTGTGAGTTGACAATGTATGGTATGCAAAGGGGGTCCAGGACAACCACATATAGACCTATCATGCATTGATGTTATGAAGACTTTGAAGGATTTGGGAGGACCGGGGCATCCATAGGTGTCCCTCTTGTGAGTGAGTGTGATGAATGTTGGAGGACCCGGACATCCATGAATGCTCCTAACATGCTTGACATTTATGATGAATGATGGTGGACCATTACAACCAAATATTGACCACTCATGTTTTCTTCTTGACATGTGGGTGATATGGATGAATGTACCCGACGGACTAATCATGCCAAGCGGTGTGATGTGCCAAGACATATGAATTCCTTTCCCAAAGATGACTTCCTCATGTGGGATGGTGGGTTGGTCTTTGAGCTTCCACTCAAAAGGGTCGAAGGGATCTAGGTAGGTGGATATAGGGTGGGGCACCTTCTTGATCTCTAGGCGGGTGTTGCCTAAGGTCATGATTCCTATGGTGTAACCTGGGTCATGGATGAGGTGGGCTTGGCCCAACATGGTGGGTGGGGGTAGGAAAGGGTGGGTGGTGAATAAGGTGAGTGGGTTACATGGAGATCTAGGCTCCCATAGAAAAGGGTTAAAGGGATCATGGTAAGGGTCACTTTGGTAGGGGTACTCTATGCTCTCAAGGTCCTCGAATGGTGAGTCCTCCTCCTCAATAATTGGGCCAAAGTTGCTAATGGGTTGGTCGATCAAAGCACTTGGGATCTCTATGGTTGGGGAGTGGAATAGGATAGGTTCTTCCTCCATGGGAAGAAGGAGGATGATCTCACTAGTAACTTGGCCATTAGTGTAGATGGAAGTGATGGAGCCAATGGTGGGATATGCTAGGCTAATGGTGTTAGTTTCAGACGGTCTCATGGCTAGCATATTGGTCAAGTGAATTTGCCAATGTAGGTAGTTCACTAAGTCTCCCAAATCTTCCACACAATAGGAAGTTTGATAGGTGACATGTGGCTGAATGGGAATGATTTGGGATTGATATCCCATGGGTAGGTGGCATGGTTGTGAACTAGGAATGGTGAAACCTTTCTTGAGCCATTGGAGTATGGACTTACCTATGGTGAGGTTGGGTGTCTCTAGAGGAGCTAGGCTAGAGGTGTGTGAGTTGTTTGGCCTTTGAATTTCCTCTATGTTGGGAGGTGGATCCGGATGGGCATCCTTCTCCACTTGGGTGGGTGTGTGGGTTGCAACTTCTATTGCTAATGGAGTAGGGGGATCTATGGGGGGTGGTTTGGTGATAGCTAGCGTATGACACACCCGGGGTGGTGAACAAGCATGGGCTTGGGTTGGGATAGGAAGGGGAAGTAGATGAGGCCTAGGTTGGGGAAAGATTGGTGTAGGAAGCGGGAGGTGGGTTGGGTGAGGGATTTTGGGTTGATTTGTTTTGGGAGATTTGTCCCTTTTTGGGGATGATGGTGGGTTTGTGGTGGTGGTCAAGGGGGCTTGTGGGGTATGGGTTTGGTGAGGGGTTTTGGGTTTGGGGGTGGTGGCCATTATGGGCCTCGGTGGATGGGTGGACACGGGGTCCAATTGGGTTTGTGGACATATGGTTGTGGTGGGAGTTTGTAGGTAGGGTGCTGGTGTGGTGGTTGGGGTAGGATAGGTGGGAAGTGATGTGGAATGGGGAATTAGGGTCATGGGTTGGCTAGGTGGGGATGAAGGAGTTGAAGTGCTCCTTAGGTCTTGGTGATTTGAGTATAAGAGGGAAACATATCTAGCCCTAAGTTGCTCCTTCATGTCCTTCCAAGTGGTGATGGGAGTTTCCCTTCTAAGTACCTTTAGCCCGACAATTTGCATCCAATAAGTTTCTGCCCGTTTGGTAAGTTGCATTTTGGCAACCAATGCCTTTTCATCCTCGGACATATGATGCCAAGTGAAATATTGGTCCATTGTAGCTTCCCAATCTAAATATTCTCTAGGAGAGGTTCCATCAAAGGTGGGAAGTGGGAAAGGGACCATCCTATCGTCCGTCCTTGGGGCGGGCCTATTTTCTCCAAGTTGGTTGAGTCGGCCCGATATGTTATCAAGCCGCTCATTGGCATAGGTCAAGGCTTTCATGAAGTAGTTGATATGGCCAGGGAAGTTATGGGTGTTAGTGGTAGGCATCTCTTGGTGGCTTAGACTTATGGAGTGGGCCGATTGGTAAGGTCGATATGAGGTGGCCATACTAGGGGACAAGAGTGATGAACTTGAAGACTCTAAATGCATAGACATGCCCTAGGACCAACTTGATAGAGAAAAGTTGTGAACTTGCTCTGATATCACTTGATGTGACACCACCTATGGACCTATTTTGCAAGCATTCAAGTTTGAGCAGCGGACTCACACTAGCGAGCTCACCCGTATGGCGCACACTAGTGCCCGATGGCGACTAGGCGATGTTGGAGAGGGTCCGAGGCGGGACCTTGAGGCTCCAATGGTTGGCTATCTTGGGGAGAATCCCAAATGGGCCTAGGATGCCCAAATCATGGGCGGCCAACACACCAAGGGTGTGGGTTAAGTGGATGCTCTCACAACTCGCCCGCGGTGGTCACTCAATTTGGGTAGCAATTTAAAATCGGACACTCTCTTACCGCCGACGGAGTAACTATAGCAATACTAAGCTAAGCAAGTCCATTACAGAAATGAGAGATGTTCAGGAGCTCACCTAGCCGGTGTGAAGACGCCGACTCCGGCCGGAGACGGGGGCGAGCGGGGAGGCGAGGGTATGCACCCGCACGCCGCGTCGGTGTCGCTTCAACCTGAAATGGAAAGATTACACCACTACACCTCTCGTAGGAGGGGTGATCTTGGGGTGGGGATTAATCTTATTACATCCAATACTACTGATGAGGGCATCTCCCGACACCCCTATAGCTTTGATCGCCTACACACTCTTGATATGGATTGATCATGATCTACACTTGTTATCTTCATTTCCCAAGTTTCAGTTTATGTATTTTCTTTTTATTGAGTCCTATCTTATGTATTTTCCTTTATTGAGTCATATGGTTTTAGTCCATTTCTCTTGTTATGTTTAATTGGGCCTTATTACTTTAGTTATGGGCCCATAGGATTGAGTCTAGGATATGCTCGGTCTTTTATCTTATTGTCAAGGGTATTTTGGTCATGTAAAGAATGGTTGCCTATATATAGGCCCCATCTCTCCTCTTGTATTCAACTTTTGATGAATATTGAAGAAAACCCTTTCAAACTCTCTCAATATCTCTCTCTCTCTCATTATCTCTCCATTCTCTCTCCTCCTCTCTCTAAATTTCGAAATTCACTCTCTCTCCTCCCCCTCTCAACCACTTCCAACCCCCACCTACCTCCATTAACTCCCCACAACTTCCCACAACCCCTCTTTAATCCTCACCTAGTCCCAAGGAAGTTCCACCACTCAAAACCCCACCCTCCAACCACCACCTACCCCTTTCACTTCCCTAAGCATATCTCCACCTTCCCAAGGCTGAATTAACTCATTCCAAAGCCCAAATTCGAATCTCCCCTTCCCTCCTTGCTCCCTAGGTCGCACCCCTCCTCTCCCCTCAAGCCAAGTTCACCCCCTCCTCTCTTCTCCACTCCAGCTTTGTGTGCAGGCCGACCTGCAGTTTAGCACTCTGTTGCAGCGACATCCACGACTCCATCCTGGTTCTGCTGGTGGCATGGCCTAACTTTCTGGAAAGGCCTCCCTGTGCTCTTCGCAGGCGAGGTGGAATCACTCCATTCTGAGTTCGTAGCCGTCCGTGAAGGCTGTTCTTCCCCGACTGCGTAGAACCTCTCAGACCAGGAGCCAGAGCGGCAGAGAAGACTCTCCCACGACAAACCTTGAAGGAACCAGTCTTCGAGGTCTTCTACAAAGTTCTTCCTCCCCCTGTCAGCATCCAGGAACAGAAGGCGGAACCCTGTTCGGCATCCGACAACCAGAGATACCAATTTTCTACCACACCCATGCCGGTCTGCCTCCTCACAGTCTGCACCGACCACCGTCCACTTCTCTGGACACCCAGCTCATCTCCAACATCAGAAGACTTCGCCGTTTGTTTTGCTGCAAAGTAGACTTGTTAATGATTCCAACGAGTCTAGCGGTGCCAAATTTGGAGCTCAGGAGCGATCGTGGCAGCTTCTGAAACCTGCTGTTTCAGACTGAGCTCGGCCAGAGACCAGAGCTGCATCCATCTTCCAGTCGCTGGAGCAGTCAGCCCCCAGATCAGAACGTCGTCCAAAAAATTCAAGCCACACCCCTCTCCGGTTAGCAAGCTTTTGACGCAAGTTTCATGAGATTCCAAGTTCGGTGGAATTATTGGCAGCATCGACATCGGCCCTCTGTCCAGAATTACAGAAGCTAGGCAGAATCGGCAAAGCTCGGAAAGTCGACTCTATCTCGCTCGTTCCCCTCCCCGCTTGGCCGGCTGAAGGCCCCTCCCTGCGTGGAGGTAATTTTTGGTTGTAATACATTAACCCCCACCCCAAGATCCCCCCCTTGCAAGGGGCGTAGTGCTGTACCTCTTCACATTTTCAGGTCAAGCTCCATCGCCGCGGCGATCGGGTGTATACCCTCGCCTCCCGGCGCGCCCTCGTCTCCGAACGGGATCGGTGTCTTCACACCGATCAGGTGAGCTTCTGATCACACCCTTGTAGCTTCATTTCTGCAAATGTAGTATTGCCTTGAATGCCCGTCAGACGGTAAGAGAGTGCTCGGAATTCATTTTAAGCAATATCGTGCCCACCGCGGCCCGTGAGTGAGTGCCACCCCACACCCCGCCTTGCGGGCCAGCCACCCACAAAGTTGGGACTCCCTGGCCCATTGGAGGTCAGCCTTAGCATTGTAAGTCCATTAGGACAATTGGGTCCCGCCTCGGACCCTCACCATCATCTCCCGGACCCACCGGGTGAACGTGTGAACCGAGTGAGCAGAAATCGTCGTTGTGAGAATCATTGAGCGCTTGTATGCTTGCGGGTCTAAGTCCTAGGGTCACCTTATCATATTTAGTGGTCTTTGGGCTGTGCCACATCAACTACCTCCACGCAGGGAGGGGCCTTCAGCCGGCCAAGCGGGGTGGGGACTTATGCTAAGGAAACCCGATTTGCCGATCCCCGCCGGTTCTGCCAACCTTCAGAATTGTTGGACAGGGGGCCGGTGATGTCACTGCCACAAATTCCACAGAGCTCAGATCTTGACGAAACCCACGCCAAAAGTTTCCCAACTGACAGAGGATGATGCCTGAATTTTTTGGGAAGCTCTGGACCTTGGGGATGATTAGACCGGGGATTGGAGCAGGAAAGCACCACTCTGCTTCGGACTGATGCAGAACTGATGCAGTGGATTACAGAAGGCGTTGCGGTCGTTACCAAACTTCAAATTGAACGAAACTGGCTGTGACGCGATCGTGGTTGGAGAAGCTTCGAGCAGAAGTTGACGGGGCCACAATCCGAGGTCGGAGATTAGAATGGTGGCCAGATAAATGAAGACAGGTCAAACTTGAGTCCACTGGTGGCAGACTGCACACTCCGACGAAATAACTCAGAACAAATAGCTCGGGCAGGTGATTGGCGTCGTTCTTTCTGCTACTGATGGAGGACGAGACGAAGAAGAATTTTGTAGAAGGAAGTGTGCTCGAAATCCTCCAAGGTTGACCGCAGAACAGCTTCCAAGATCGCTATGGTCTTCAGTCTGGGACAGATTACGTAGTCGTTGAAGATGACGCTCCTCCGGACAGCTCCGAACTCGGAAGCCGGCGAGAACACCACCGTTGGAAAGCTATCTCGATGACGATTCCAGCAATGTAGGCCTTGCCACCTGACTCTTTGAGAGACGATCGTGGCTGCCTCTGCAAGTCGCTGCAACTCTGCTGCCTGAAACAGAGGCTGAATGAGAAGAAGATGAGGGGGTGGGGAAGGGGATGGCCAAGAGAGTAAGAGGTGGATGGTGAACTTGGCTGGTATGGGGAAGGGGGGCTGCGACTTTGGGTGGTTTGGGAGGTGGAGAGATGGAAGGGCACTACGCTAGGGAGAGGAAAATTTGAATTTGGGCTTAGGGAAGAGCCCCTTCAACCTTGGGGAGAGGAAGGGGTGCTTAGGAAGTGGTGTTGGGTAGTTGGGGGTTGGGAGGTGGGGTGTGGATTGGAGGATGCCACCTTGGGTTGGGGGGGAGTTAAATGGGTGTATGGGGAAGGGGAGAGGTCTTAATGAGGGGTGAATGGGGAGGAGAGAGAAAATTCCGAAAATTGGGGTGGAGGGAGAGAGAGAGAGAGGGGGGACCCCTTAGAGAGAGAGAGTGAGAGAGAGAGAGATCTAGTGGGATTTGAAAGTGGATTTCAATTTTCATTCAATTGTTCATTACTTCAAAATGAGGGGAATGGGGTCCTATATATAGGCAACCCACATTTCTACAAAAGTCCCTGACATTTGACTCAATGACAAATAACCGAAGGGATAGGGGTGCCCTTGGGCCAAACCCAATGAATTGGGCCCACTAGCCTAACAAACCAACCTAATGACACAATACTTAGGAAAATGACTCACTAACTTAGGTACATGACTCAAATAAAGGGAAAATTACATGATATTAACTCAAATAAAATGTGAAGATTACATGACTAGACTCAAAAATACATGACTAACATAATGGCGCTTGTCGACGAACAATCCGAGTTCGGAGAAACTGTGGAGGGGCAAGGGATGCCGTCATCAAGAACAAGCAATAGGTTTAAGTAATTACATCTTTCACATGTAAATGTAGTTAGGCTATGCATGTAGAATTAACCGAGCAAGTGAAACAAAACTAGCAAGAGATTAACAACGTCGTGCAAAACATCCAAGCGAGTCTTAAACAAGAGATATTCATAAGAGACTTTATAGATTATTGGCTATTTCACGCAAGTACTTGCCCATTCCGGACCACGCTAGTCGAGTCACGCAAGTCAAGTCACGCACGCAAGTAATATCAAGTAAAATCACGAGAGAGAGAGAGAGAGAGAGAGAGAGAGAGAGAGAGAGAGAGAGAGAGAGAGAGAGAGAGAGAGAGAGAGAGAGAGAGAGAGAGAGAGAGAGAGAGAGTGTGTGGAATGTCAAAGATCAAACTAGTCATGCACTTCGGTGTAATGCCAGACACCGTGATCAATATAACTCCCATGGGCACAAGTACTTTCGGGTGCTCCTCCCAGGACCAGATCGGGCCCTATATGCGCAACATTAAAGATAGATCTAGACATCCACGATAGTTCATAGCCAATAAGGAGTTTCAAAAACAAGCTTTAATAGAATGATAAGGTAAGATTTTCATGGAATTCAAGGGCAAGGCCCTTGAGTAAGGACAAACTTGCGATAAAATACACGCGAAGCATAGAAACTATGACATGTCGATAAACTGGGTGGAATTGGCACCTAGATGGGTTGCCATGAATAACTTGAATAGATGACTAACAAGATGGTCACCATTTCAATGGACACGAAGCAAGCTGAAGAATTGGCACCTAACCATAGAATACCCAATTCAATATATCGCCTAGTGGAATGATCACTCATTCCACTGGCTAAGAGAATTCTCTCACAAGCCAATAATAGCACCATGAAAGGGCTGGGTTATCACGTTTCTCCAGAGTGACGTGGCATTAAAATGGGTACAAGGTGTTTAAGGTACAACCAGCTCAGTCGACCTTGAGGGAATCTAAGGCTATGAGGAGAATTACGGAGGTCCCGATGACTAACTTGCTAGTCCGAAGGAACGGAATGTCTAACGGAGAGCTCGTATGTCGCCGAGAGTTGAGGTGTATACGTGAACCAATCATGAAACAAGGACTCCATCTACGGACGTGAGATGAGAGTGCCAGAAGACCTGCAGTATGGGTCAAAATCGGGAGAAAACGGTGAGAACTTGAATGCGTTAATTATAGAATTCATGTCCATCCAATTCTATAATTAAATAAAGTTATATTATTTGATGCCCATGGGTGACGTCATTTAATAATTAGCGTCCTCTTAGAGGGACGTTAATTTTATGATTTTTAACTTAATTTATTTAACAAGAATTCACATTAATATCCATTTAATTGAATAATTTCAAAACATACATTTAATGACACATTTATTTAAAATAAAAATTTTAGAGAAATAAAATATATGATAATTAGGAGAAAAATACAAGGATTCTAAATATATATTATTTATTATTTTCGGTTACATAATTTAATAAATATGGATTTTCAAAGATATACTTACATGATATATGTATATATATATATATATATATATATATATATATATATATATAAATTAATTAATTTGACGCCATTGCACAGTGGCGTCCAAAAGAATTTGACGACCTTTAGTTTGTCGTCATTTCAAAAAAATGTCAATTTTCAAACCTTCGGTTCTCGATGTACACATGTCGGAATCACGCGTTCTATATATCGAAATGACGGGCTCGAAAAACTCTACCTAACCGAATGTTCAAAATAATTTTTCGTTGAGAGATTAGGGATCTTGAGATAGGGGGCACAAAAAACGGTGCAACCACTCTCACTACCTCGATCACCTCCCCAACAAAACACTCATAAAATTTCATAACCAAAGGACACTCCGGTAGTTAGAAACGAGTCGTCAAGAGATAAATCTATAACTAGCATGCTACAGTAACAATACTAGTTGCCGTGTAAATCGTTTTAACTTATGTATTTTTTGAATTTAATTATTAACTAGTAAATACATCATATAACTACATGAAAATTAAGGATAAACCATGGGGATTCCAGTCACTTATATTTTATGATTTTTAGATATGTGATTACATGGATATAAAATATTTAAACATATTATGATTATTTAATTAATTAAACTAAATTTGTAAATCGTAAGTTAGCAAACAAAAAATGTAATGCACTTAATTACGCTATTTTCTTGGGCTTCTATTCTTGAGAAAACCTACCTTGTTCTTGAGTTGTTGATGATAGAAATGTGATGAAGGTATTAACCCTTGCAAGCGACACTCTGTTTTAAACAGAGACAGCAACGGACAAAGAAGATGATGATATGAAGAAGCTTGTATAATAATAAGAGCAACAGCTCTTACTTCCTTAATGCAGGAACAACAGCTGCAGCACACGTCCGTGGAAGATGATAGTAGAAGCAAAGCTTCTACTCCACACAATGATGATGGCAACAGAAGATGGCTCCCTCCCTTCAAAAGGATGAAGCAGTAGGAACCCGCCGAGGAGAAGCCTCTTCTTGTTGCAGGTAAACCGTACGAGGAAGAGGAAGAAGTTGAAGAAACCCCTTCTCGTATCAGCAGCAGGATGGAAGAAGCAACCGCTTCAGCACACCCGATGATCCCTTCTTCCCGTTTAATAGGAGAAAGAAGCTTGTAGCGGCAAACGGACGATGCTGATGCTGCGCGACAGTCGTTGTTAAAATTGCCGTGCCACACAAATTTCAAATATTTATAACCGCACTCACTCACTTATGGATTTGAAAACATGAGTATAATGGTAAGTACGGGTCGATCCCACGGGGAAGGAATTTGGTTATTTTTCTTAGTTGGAAAATATTCTTGTGTTTTGAAAAATCAATTGTTCGGATTTTGGAGTGCGATTATGAAAACTTAAATTGGAAAACATAACAGAATTCAAGTGAAAATAGGGGTTGGAAGAAAATGCATAACTTCAAATATAGACAGAATGAGAAGAAGTGTAAAACATGAAAGTTGTAGAGAATTGAAAAAGAAGAACTTTTATGAAGAACACAGAAACAGAAAATGAAAGGAAGATAAGGAAAAACTTGAAAAACTATGACCTATTGGTTCGGATGAACAGTAATTGACAGAAAACCAGCACCTTGAAAACTTAATTCTAAAGCTCAAAAGAAGAGGAATTTGACAAAGTGCAAGAAGAATAAAACTTAGAGATACAAGAGAGGAACAACTCTTATGAAGAACTCAGAGTTATTTGAGGACTAGAAAGACTTCAAAATGAATGAATGGAAGAAGGTATCACCACGGATGAACAGTGAATGCACAGGACATCACTTAAGAAAATGGGTATTAACTCTATGAATTTGGACGAATTGAAGAAATGCTAAACATAGAAGTTGAAGAAAACTTAAAAAGGAACAACTTTTATGAAGACAAGAATTTGAAATGAGGATCACAATAATGAGAAATAAGGCTATGAAAAGACTGAATTCCAAAATGAAACTTGTATTGCAATAAATTCAACTTACAAATTTGCCTTCAAAAGCTTGGAAAAACAGAACTTCAACAATCAAAAACTTCAGAAATATAAAGAACTAACTTACATTACAAGTGCCCATAGCTAGCTCTCTCCCTAACTCCATCTAGTTCTAACTCTAACAACTAACAACTTCCTCCCATTCCATTACACATGAAGCCCTTATATAGGGTTACAAACTCTTCTTGCCCATGTGAAACAATCAAGTGCACCTAATTTTGACCCAACTTGGTAGGCTGGAATGTGCTACACCTTTGTCATTTTTTTCTGATTTTTTCGGATTTTTCTGGTATTTTTTTGGCTTTTTTCTTCTCTCTTTCTCTGTTATTTCTCTTCTGCCGGCGCGTTGCGCCGACCAGTTAGGCGGGTTCGGCCGCCTGCCGTGGGCCCCTCGTGCGCCCGCCCGCCTCTGCGCCTGCCGCGTGTGCGCGTGGCGCACGCTGCGCCCGCGTGCCTGCCTCCGCTTCCGCTCCGCGTGCCGCCGGCTCCGCCCGCCGCGTGTCCCGGCCCCGCCTTCAGGCTGCCACGCACCCCCCCGCCCGCTTCGCCCTTCTCGCCTCGTCGCCCGTGCGGGCGGCGAAGGCGGGGCGGGGGGTTCAAATATTTTTTTTTATTTTTTTATTATATATAATATATATCTATATATATATATCTATATATATATCTAGTATATAGTTAGAAAATTCTAAAAAAAATATCAAATAATTTTATTTTTTTTCTAATTTTTCTTTTATTCTTTTGGAACAATTTCCTGGGCTTTTGGCTCAGTTTAGCATATAACGTTTATTTTCTTTTTTTATCTTTTTCTTGGAGCTTTTCTCGTACTGCGTGCCTGCATAAATACAAAAAATTGTAATTAAAATTTATTTAATTTCAGAAAAATAAACATTTGATACAAAATCAACAATAAGTGTGAGAAGTGTATATTTATCATTATTTCAGCTCATAAAGATGTGGATAATCATGCATTAAGCGATAAAAATACACACTTATCACACCCCCCAACTTACTCATTGCTAGTCCCTTAGCAATGCATATAATGAAAAATTGTAGGACTAACAAGCGTTTAAAGTATCAATGCCTCATTGCTAGATCATCTTTCATAGAGGTAACTAAAGATCAGGAATTTGGAATAATTACCACCGACTAGCCTTATGTCGGAAATTCAGGTACATGATCAAGAATCTAATCAAAATTCAGTAGCACTTGTGTATGTGTAATGCTAAGTCCACAGTGAAGACAATTGTATCCTCCACTTACTATTCTGAACAAATGCCTTTCAATTATGCACTTCTTACTTAGAGCGTTCAATGCACACTAGCTTTTTGTCTGCCTTATTGATATGTCCCTTTTGGGATCACTATATATATATTTTTTTTCTTTTTCTTTTTCCATATTTTTTTTTTACACACATGATGCTGCACTACCCTTTACTGTTTTACACGAACCTCAACACGTCTTAGGTGAAGTAGGCCCGGTTCCACAGATCCAAGTTCCCTTTTCCTTTTGACGCGAACCTCAACACGTCTTAGGTGAAGTAGGCCCGGTTACTCAGAATCGGAGCATTTTTCATGGTGCTTTATTTTTTTTTCTCATACTTTTTTATGGCAGAAAGCTTCTAACATATTTCTTCTTCAGAAAATGCAGAATATCAGACAGTCTGTCTAAAATAACAGAAGGCTTGTCCTTCTTGTTTCATTAGCGTGCAACGTGCTTTTATTTTTTCTTTGAAAGTGCATCTGAACTTTTAAAGAGATTCTTTAAATCAGTTTTCCATGGCTAGAGTAAATAAATTATCCATTATCCGAGTCTCTAGTCATTTCCATTCTAGAATCACTTTTCATGCGACATGAATCAAGAAATTCAACTCGGGGAAAACTGTTGTTTCACATGACAATTCAAGAAAGTAAAAAAAAATTTGTTGAAAGTTTTAGAAATTTTTGAAATTTTTGAATAGCTCCCCCCCCAACTTAAATGACATTGTCCTCAATGGCATAAACAGTAGAAAGATTAGAGGACATGTAAAGAGATAATATAGTTGGGATGGAAGGATACAACCTGATGGCGGGGTAAAATGACGAGGGCGTCGGTGCAGCTTGGCCTGACAACTGAAAAATAAACATACTAAAACAAGAAATCATATCAGAAGCCAGGAATTAACACAAGGAGTGGGACCCAATGTTCATTTATTTCAAAAGGAATCGACCAATGATGGCAACGTGAGTTACGGAGCCAGATTTCCCGCAGAAATGTCCCCTCAATGTGTGTGTTATGCGAAAGGTGGCCACAACGGGACAATAAACATAACGAATCTTTGGACCAACAAGAGAGAGAAAGTCAATAAAGCACGTCTCCGACTTGACCACTCCACATAGTAGAGTGGGTGCGAGATTAACGGGAGGATGACGTGTCGCAAAGGCTATGGCTGGATGTGATGGTGCGAGATGTAGATCACTTGCTCTCCAATCCTATAAATACCCCCCTTTCCACTCGACCGGAGAACATCGAAGTTGTGAGAGTAGAGTCGAGTGAAAAGGTTACAAAGGGGAGTAGTGAGTGTTGCTAAGGTTCAGAATGGAGGGTGAATCGAGCATCAGAGCTGAAGGGGAGTCGTCTCGCTCCTCGAAGAGGAGTAGATCGGGCAGTAGTGCCAAGAGATTCTCTGAAGTTGAAGGACTTGTGAGTGAAAGGACTCTACCACAGCTTGTAAGTGATTCCTTTCATTCTTTTCTTCTTCTCTGTTCTTTCTTTGGAAAGCTTCCCATTTCTCATTTCTGGCGTATGTGCAGAGTGTGATGAAGTCACACATCTCGTGGGAGCTGGTCGTGGCTGCATATCGAGGGCTCCCGGACTTCCAGAAAGCGAGGTTGGACGTGATGGGATTCGGGCCCTTTCTCAGAATTGAGCCACTCAAGATCGACCTTGCCCTGATCCAAGCTCTACGTGAAAGATGGGACCCGGTAAGTAGGGCATTCCTGATGCCGTGGGGGCATATGGTACCCAGCTTGGAAGATGTGGTCCGAATCACGGGCCTCAAAGTGGATGGGGAAGCAGTGACTGGTGTCACCTACGCGGATTACCGTGAAGGTGCCCATAACTTGTTGGGGATGGACTTAGATAATCGGAAGAACAGGTCAGTAGCCAGGGCATCGATCATGGAAGCTTTAGGGCTTACTGACATGCGTCCGCGTGATGATGAGTCCATAGAAGAATTTATGGAAAGGGCAGAAAGAGGTGCCCGTGCTATGTATTGTATGGATACCAGCAATTGGGAGCGGACCAATATGGATCTGAGGAGGTTCCTCCTCTTTCTATTAGGCAAGTTGTTGCTGGGGTCCAAGGGAGACAGTATCCACTGTCATTTCTTAGAACTGCTTGTAGACTTGGAAAGAGTAGGACAATACGCCTGGGGAGCTGCTGTGCTGGCACATCTGTTTACAAGTCTGTCGCAAAGGACAGACAAAGAGATGACACTAAATGGGTTTACGCCTTTAATCCAGGTAATGAAAAATTTTTGTTTTGTTTTTTATTTTCTGATTTTTGTTTGTGTTTTCATCAATGACACATGATGGTGTAGCTGTGGAGCTACTATTACCTTCCAATGGGGAGGGCTCGACACTGTCGACCACTGACGGTCCCTCTAGCGAGACGGTGGCAACCCATCATGAGCACTGCACCTTTACCCTACCAACTGATGGTGTTCAGGCGAGAGTTGCAAGAGTTCCCTGCAACGATGGTAGGTTGTTTTTGTTTTTTTTCATTTTTTTTCATTTTTTTTTTAACTGAGAAGATACGTGCATCCCATTAAAGGTGAACTGGAGGCCTTTCATGAACATGGTCGATGTTGACCAGCCTTGGGTAATTGGAAGCCGCGCCCGGTTTGGACGGGACCTATGGCTCCATTGCTTAAATGAAATCGAGCCCCTCAGGCTGCGATTAGCTATGCGGACCTTAGGGCTGGCTCAAGAATGGGTGGATATGACCATGTCACCTAGCGTCGGAAGGCAGACGCGTGGTCCAGCCACCTGTGTTGATTGGAGAGTGCGCTTCTCCGAACAATATAAAGATTGGCAACGGGGAGGTACACTCGTGGAATCTCAAGCACAAGATAGCGATGATTACCTACGCCTATACAGAGCAATGTATGTAGAAAGGCTCCAGCCTGGAGGGCTTGTAGAGTTAAGGAAACCATGTTTGTATCTTCTACATTTTGTTGTTTTTAATTTTTTTTTTCTTTGTTTGTGAACTCAAAAGCCATAACTGTAGGATGTTCGTGATACTATAATAACGAACTTACGAGCTCGTCTGGCGGACACGGAGCAAGAGCTGAGTGATACCAGAGCGGCTCTAGGTTCATCAGTAAGTATTTCAATACATATTCCGGGTAGGCTTTGAGATTCGGGGCGCTAACCACTTAATGTTACCACATGTGCAGCGTGCTCAGCTTGATGCAGTTTCTTCGGCGATGGGAGCAGATGGTGTTTCTTCCAGTCTATGGATTCCCACATCCGAGCTGGATCAACTCCACGAGCAACTTGCTCATGCCACACAACGGGCTGTAGAGGCAGAAGGGATGCTTTCTGTACAGGTGAGGATTTCACCATTTAACATCCCTTATTCAAGTATTGCTATTTGCCTGAGATGAAATGTGTGGCAGGAGAAAGAAACACAAGAGGCACTTGCAAATGCCACTCAGAAGGAAGATAGAATAACTGAGCTGGAAGAAGAACTACAGCGTCGTCCAGATGAGGATTCTTCAAGGGACGCTGTGGAGTTGAGAATCACCCTTCAATTAGAAAGAGAAGATAGAGAGAGAGAACGGGCTGAGAGAGAACAGGACAGAGACAGAGAGAAAGCCAAGAGATCGGCCGAGAAAGAGGAAAAGAGGGCCCTGGAGGCCCAACTTTTTGAATTGAGGACTAGTCTCGGCCTAGCCGAGCAATGGCTGAAGGATGGCGAAGAACGCTATCGAAGAGCACGAGAGCGTGGCTTTCGTGTCAGTAGCTTCTTTGCTGCCCCCTCAGATCGGCGTCCATAGTGCGATAGTAATACCGCTGCTCTCGGCTTGGGAATACCCTCTAGAGAATCTTGCCCCAGAGAGCGGCAAGACAAGTAATGTGAAGAAAGAAGGTGGATTCCGATGTAATCTCTTTGTTTGCTTTTGTGTGTAATAAAATACTTTTTGCTTGGCTCTCCGTTGTCCTTATCTCTCGAATCCCTAAACACAGCTAATTTCCCACAACAATTTATTACCACACAAAAATCACTTAGGTTGCCTCCTAAGAAGCGCTAACTTTTATGTCGTCAGCCAGACACCATGTAGCT
The DNA here is from genome assembly GCA_022559845.1 of Amorphophallus konjac. Classification (NCBI taxonomy): domain Eukaryota; kingdom Viridiplantae; phylum Streptophyta; class Magnoliopsida; order Alismatales; family Araceae; genus Amorphophallus; species Amorphophallus konjac. The sequence goes on from CM040122.1 coordinate 211,803,160, forward strand.
CATTAGCTCATTAACCAACGCGTGGCATTCAGAATGAGCCACCACGTGATCTTGTCTTCCTTCAAATTCCAGCCCTTAATCCATTGGAAGACAAGAGTAGACATGTATGGACCGGGGCTAGAAAGAGGCAGGACTCGCACATGATTGTTTGTAACATTAACCCTGTGTGCGATCCAGTTTTCAGCTTTAGATATCAAAAAATGATCTATGGCCAATAATTTGTCAAGATCAAGGTATAACCCTTGCATAATATCAATCCATCGGTCCCTTTCACCTGTATCGTCCCTCCTGATGACCTCTTTATTGACTGCTTCCTCCTTGGGAACTTGGTCATCGAACGGTGGCTTAGGGATAAGAGTGTCATTATTAGCCACAGTCTTCCCAGTAACAGCCTCATGTGTTAGAAGGGTACTAATCAACTTGTCTTCCTGATGGGGAGTTAAATCAAAAGTGAATATTGTTGGTCCATCCCCCTCAGGTCCCAGAATGTCATATTGAAGAGGCTCATCTGGCAGGGGTAGCACGAGCCCAGAATCAAATTGATCCAATGATTCAAACATGAGGGGATCGGGCTCAATGGGTAGATCAAATTTGAAAGTTTCTAATAAAACCCCTTTATCACACTCATCATTTAATAGAAAATTGTGAATCAAATTTCCCAATAATGAAGTGGGAAGATCAAATGTAAATTGTTCCAGCTCGGCCCCTTCATCAAAGGTAAGATCAAATGGGAATTTTTCAAAGACGGAGCTTTCATCATACTCATCACTCACCTGAAGATTCTCAATCAAATTTTCCAACAATGGGGTTGATAGATGAAATATAAACTTTTCGAACAAGGCCCCATCATCAAGTTCTTCCAAGGGAGGAGAATTAAGTTCCACTAAATCAACATGATTATTAATCATAAAGCAATCCTCCTCGACATGTAGATCCTCAATTAAGTTGTTTGGGCCTCTAATGTTCTCAGTGATATTCTCAATCTCAAAACATTCATAGAATGGGGTGATGATATCAATAGGATCATTTGTATTCTTTAATTCATCCCCTAATTCCGTCCCTTCCTTCATCATGGTATGGCTTGCGCACTCCCCCTTACTCCCAATAATGATATCTTGAGCCACAATGCCAAGCATCGGATCATCATCATCATCATTCACGTATCGAGGGGGTTGGTTGAATATTGACGAAGGGTCATGGTAAGTAGACTGAGAGTACACGCTTTGAGCTTCAAAGTAGTGGCCCGGTGAATCACCCTTAGTATTGACATTGAGTCCGAAATCGGGGTGAGATGAGTTGAGATGAAGTTGAGTATACATAGGCTGCTCGTGAATTGCTTGGGGTAGAGGTGTAGACAAATGGGTTTGGATTGTTGAATCCATCCAAGGCAAATTTGTGTGATTACTCCAGCCAAGATTATCATCATCTGCAACATGCTTGAGCTGAGAGAATCCTAGGGAATTTTGGACATGTGCTTGGATGACGGGAGAGAGTCGGGCTATAGTAGGGCATTCAGTCACATGGTGAGTGAGACTGGCACAGAATTCACACACTTCCATGAAAGTGTGGATTGGGTTTTCCGCCTGTTTGACATGTCCTACAAATTGTTGATGAGATGAGATAGAGACACGATTTATTGAATTTTCACTCAAAATATCAAATAGATCATATGCCTCATCTTCACTTTTGCTTAAAAATATCCCTCCACAATATATGTCCACCATCTGCCTATCAAAATTGGATAACCCCTCATAAAATGTAAAGATAATTTGCCATGTGGGCAACCCATGATGTGGACATTGACTCACTAGCTCCTTTAATCTTACCCAAGATTCATGAAGTTGCTCTCCCGGACGTTGAGTAAACCCTGTAATCGCCCTTCTCATCATGTTGGTTTGGCCTATGGGGTAGAATTTTTTAAAAAATTCTGACTGCATATCTTCCCAAGTCCTGATAATCTTTCGAAAACTCCTTAACCAACATTTTGCTTTATCTTTTAACGAGAATGGAAATAAAATTAATTTAAGGGCATCATCATTAAAATTCTGAATTTTGATCAGTGAGCAAACTTCTAGAAAATCATCTAGATGCCTATAAGGATTTTCATTGAGATTCCCATAAAAAGATGGGAGCATCTGGATGAGACTAGGGCGAATCTCATATTGATCAACGTGAATATCGGGGAGTTGAATACAGGTGGAGGGCTTGTAAGAAGAAGGATAAAAATGCTCCTTCATAGGCGTGGGTTTCCCTCCAAGATGAATGGCCATAAAATGATTTTTTTTTTACATTTTTTTTAAGTATTTCAAATTATATATATTTTTTTTCAATTTTTCAAAACTTTTTTTATGCAAACACAAACAAGTTAACACAAATTATCCTAATGACCTAGATGCGACTCAGACCTACAAATGTGGTTTCACAAAGTGATTAAAATGAACTTAAATTCACCCTCAGTATGTCCACCGGCCAGGTAAGGGGTGGGGAAGTGGGAGGTTCCCCCTACTTTCGTAGGGACCTTATTATACAAAACCACAATCCCGCTTAAGGCGTTTGCCATCCGACCGTCTTGCCTTAGACACCAGTTTTCATAAGAGGATAAACCTAAATATCACAGGAATCACAGTGTGATCCTAGGGCCAACGTCTACTGGCTTTTATTAAGGCCTAGGTAATGCAGAGATGCAAGGAAATTGTGGTTTTCGGGCTAAGGGAGGGTGATGAAATCCCCACCTTATCTTGTTAGGGGTGTTGCCCTTAAAGTATTTTGAAATGAAATGCACACCACAATTTCAAACAAGGGGTTCTTTATGCAAAAATGAATGCCAGACTGGGATCAGTAGAACGTACCTTGCCCCTCGCGATCTTCAAAATGCAATGCAGAAATTAAACAAAGACAAATTCTAAGATAAATAATGCATGACCTAGAGCATGAAAGTGTAGTTTCTACTCTTGCAATGAGGTCTTTTATTTGGTACAAATGAAGATTTTTTTGTTTTTATTTTTAGTTAATGAACCTAACTAACCAGCATGAAAATTTTTCTTTTGTTTTGATTGTTTTTTTTTTATAGAGTTTTCAAGAAATTTTCAGATTTTTGTAAAAAAATTTTCAGAAAGTGAAAAGATAGAACCTGTTTCTTGATTTCAGCCCTTTAGCAATATTGCCGGGCTTTCAACAACGTTTCATAACCTTGGCATTTCAGATTCGATCTTCCTCTTTCTTTGTTTTTCAAATTTTTTTTCGTTTTCCTGCACAAGTAAAGAAAGCAAAAATCAATATACAAGTATACAAAGTAAACACAAGAATATCCAACTATGAAAAGTATCTCCATTCCCCGGCAACGGCGCCAAAAATTTGATGCTGCGCGACAGTCGTTGTTAAAATTGCCATGCCACACAAATTTCAAATATTTATAACCGCACTCACTCACTTATGGATTTGAAAACATGAGTATAATGGTAAGTACCGGTCGATCCCACGGGGAAGGAATTTGGTTATTTTTCTTAGTTGGAAAATATTCTTGTGTTTTGAAAAATCAATTGTTCGGATTTTGGAGTGCGATTATGAAAACTTAAATTGGAAAACATAACAGAATTCAAGTGAAAATAGGGGTTGGAAGAAAATGCATAACTTCAAATATAGACAGAATGAGAAGAAGTGTAAAACATGAAAGTTGTGGAGAATTGGAAAAGGAAGAAATTTTATGAAGAACACAGAAACAGAAAATGAAAGGAAGATAAGGAAAAACTTGAAAAACTATGACCTATTGGTTCGGATGAACAGTAATTGACAGAAAACCAGCACTTTGAAAACTTAATTATAAAGCTCAAAAGAAGAGGAATTTGACAAAGTGCAAGAAGAATAAAACTTAGATATACAAGAGAGGAACAACTCTTATGAAGAACTCAGAGTTATTTGAGGACTAGAAAGACTTCAAAATGAATGAATGGAAGAAGATATCTCCACAGATGAACAGTAAATGCACAGGACAGCACTTAAGAAAATGGGTATTAACTTTATGAATTTGAACGAATTTGAAGAAATGCTAAACAGAGAAGTTGAAGAAAACTTAAAAAGGAACAACTTTTATGAAGACAAGAATTTGAAATGATGATCACAATAATGAGAAATAAGGCTATGAAAAGACTGAATTTCAAAATGAAACTTGTATTGCAATAAATTCAACTTACAAATTTGCCTTCAAAAGCTTGGAAAAACAGAACTTCAACAATCAAAAACTTCAGAAATGTAAAGAACTAACTTACATTACAAGTGCCCATAGCTAGCTCTCTCCCTAACTCCATCTAGTTCTAACTCTAACAACTAACAACTTCCTCCCATTCCATTACACATGAAGCCCTTATATAGGGTTACAAACTCTTCTTGCCCATGTGAAACAATCAAGTGCACCTAATTTTGACCCAACTTGGTAGGCTGGAATGTGCTGCACCTTTGTCATTTTTTTCTGATTTTTTTGGATTTTTCTGATATTTTTTTGGCTTTTTTCTTCTCTCTTTCTCTCTTATTTCTCTTCTGCCGGCGCGTTGCGCCGACCGGTTAGGCGGGTTCGGCCGCCTGCCGTGGGCCCCTCGTGCGCCCGCCCGCCTCTGCGCCTGCCGCGTGTGCGCGTGGCGCACGCTGCGCCCGCGTGCCTGCCTCCGCTTTCGCTCCGCGTGCCGCCGGCTCCGCCCGCCGCGTGTCCCGGCCCCGCCTTCAGGCTGCCACACACCCCCCCGCCGGCTTCGCCCTTCTCGCCTCGTCGCCCGTGCGGGCGGCGAAGGCGGGAAGGCGGGGCGGGGGGTTCAAATATTTTTTTTATTTTTTTTATTATATATAATATATATCTATATATATATATATATATATATATCTAGTATATAGTTAGAAAATTCTAAAAAAATATCAAATAATTTTATTTTTTTTCTAATTTTTCTTTTATTCTTTTGGAACAACTTCCTGGGCTTTTGGCTCAGTTTAGCATATAACGTTTATTTTCTTTTTTTATCTTTTTCTTGGAGCTTTTCTCGTACTGCGTGCCTGCATAAATACAAAAAATTGTAATTAAAATTTATTTAATTTCAGAAAAATAAACATTTGATACAAAATCAACAATAAGTGTGAGAAGTGTATATTTATCATTATTTCAGCTCATAAAGATGTGGATAATCATGCATTAAGCGATAAAAATACACACTTATCAATGCCCATGTTAGCAGTAGGTTGGAGAAAGAAGAGGCAGCAAAAGAATGCTCCTCAGTGCGTTGATGGTAGGAAGAAGATTTGTTAGAGAGGAAGAGCAGCAGGTCGTTATGTTTGCCGAAGGATAGTGGCTGAAGGTCATAAAAGGGGGGTATTTATAGGACTAGATAGAGTTAGAGTTTGTTTAGGAGTAGCATTCCACTACGTACGATTGTTATTATTCCTTTCCTGGATTAATACTTCCCCTAATTGGAGCTTTCCAATTTGAGTCGAATACTAAGGAAAATGACGCCCAGAGAAGGGGCGTTATTTCTATAAATGACGCTTGTATGCACAGTCGTCAATTCCTTAATTGACGACTTGCACAGAGGCGTCATTCACCTTTCCCTATTTTGTATAATCATATTTCTGGATTTTTATCTTTTTTTCTTGATGTGATATAGTTGAGAAATTTTATGGGTATGCATTTTCTATTTTTCTCTATTTTTTCATATAATTAGTTTCCTAAAATTCTTTTAATTTAAAAAGTGACACTATTCACCCTTTATAAAATAACGACTTTCGTTGAGTCGTTTTTCATGTTGTACACGACATGTCAAAGGGCGTCATTTGCATTTTTGCCTTTTCTCCACCCCCTTGGAAGGACCGAAATCGTATATATGTCCCTTCTATTATGTTTTATGTATTTAAATCTTATATATCCTTCTTCCTTTAAATACAATTTATATTATAACTATATAAAATTTTATAAATTATTAATAAAATATAAATTGATATTTTCTTCGAGATTTATTCATTCTTAATTCAAATAAAATTACATTGTGCATTAAATGCTCACATAAAAATAACATGTTATTCTTAAATTTATTATAATACAATAGTAGGGTCTATGAGTTCTTTTGTCAAACTTTTTAGGATGGCCTTGATTATTTACGTTGTATTATATTTAATTGCATTATATATATATGCAGAGATATTTGGATGAGTGGGTTGAGACTTAAGGGCCCTTATTTGTGTCAATATGTTACTATCCATTTTTCCCAATGCTTGTAATTTGTCATATACGTATTCTAAAGGCCCTTATAATGTGTGTAGGTTTCATATCTCTTGATATATATATATATATATATATATACCTATGGGTTATTTACTAACCCTCATATACCTATTAATAATTTGTATGTATATAGGGATTTTATTCCTCATAATTTCTTTTACTTTTATTAGTCCTTGTCCTGGGTATCAGAGGCAGGTTCGATCCTAGATAAAATTTTAACTTCCTTCCAAAAGGTTATATTAACTAGTCTTTTATAAATTCCAGGAACCTTATTAACTATTTATAGAGACATGTAGATATCATCATGTATAGGTTATTTTTCTTTTCAAACCGTAAATATATTTATTCCTATTTTAAAATTACCGGGCGTTACACCCTCCCCCACTTAAAAGAATTTGGTCCCCAAATTCACATTATCCTTTACTCACGATGGAGAACTAGCTAAAATGCATAGTAGAAGTCTAGATACATTGAGTGGAATAGAACTAATTTTTGGAAGAATTAATTTAGGCTTAAGGGTGAGGGGTACCTTCCATAGCCTTTCCTTCCTTCGCGACATCGACTTCTGCCGAAGCTTGAGTCTTTCCTCGGCGGTCCCTAGTAGGACATTTTACTAACTTATGTTCCAAGCTCTTGCAACACAGACACGCTCCCGTCTTTCGATAACACTCCTCCGACTGATGGTTTTTGTTACCACAATACTGACATCTCTCTCGAGGAGCTACCAAATCTTTACCCTTCTTGCACTTCTTACATAGTTTGCACTTCTTACATTCTTGGGAACTACCACCCTCGTTTTGCCTTTTCTTAGTAGTGTTGAACATCCCCGAATCATGTGCTTTCCCTTCAACTCTTTCTTTTTCTTCCACCGCTTTCTCTAGCTCCTGAACTCTCCTGACAAGGTCCGCGTATGCTTGGACATCCACTAGTACCCTCTCGGGAACAAAGCTTGGCCTATACGCTTCCATTTTATCTAGGTTCCTACAACAATGAGTAGGGAGATAATTTATTGATTCAAGAATTAATGTTAATGAAATGTAAATATTTTCTCTTTCTTTTATAACTTTAACCCCAAGTTCTACCCATCTCTCACGGAATTCCTATAGGATGACCGACAAGGATACTTAACTTATCTCTTGGACGTAATGACCTAAGGATTTGAAAGCCGAAGCTCTGGTATGACTGACGAGGATACTTGACCTATCATTGGGACCTAATAACTTGAGGATGTGAAAGCCGAAGCTCTGATACCACCTCTGTCATGCCCCGAACCGATAGCAGCGAAACGTGTTGTTTGCTTGGAACGTGGCATTTAAACAGTCGTGAATAATCAAGAGCAGCCGCATAAGACCAAATAATTTGGAACAATAATAAAAATTTTATTTCAGATATAAGTCTCTTACAAGAACTTGAAAACTCAACTATGTCACTATGAAAGAAAAGGAGATGATGCACTAATAGACTTAGACAAGATAACTAAATAAGACACATCATGCTAGACTCAAGAAAGATAAAAGACTCGGGTTCACTAGTTTTCGAAGCTCGCTTGCACACTTGTCCCTCCCACGTGAGTCTCGGTCTCGCTAGCCACCTGATTACTTGAAAAATGTTGGAATAAAACTGGGTGAGCGAACGCTCATTAAGAATTATATCTCAAGAACAAGCAATTGGTTTAAGTAATTACATCTTTCACATGTAAATGCAGTAAGGCTATGCATGTAGAATTAACCGAGCAAGTGAAACAAAACTAGCAAGAGATTAACAACGTCGTGCAAAAGTTCCAAGCGAGTCTTAAATAAGAGATATTCATAAGAGACTTAATATATTATTGGCTATTTCACACAACTACTTGCCCATTCTGGGCCACGCTAGTCGAGTCATGCAAGTCAAGTCACGCACGCAAGTAATATCAAGTAACATCACGAGAGAGAGAGAGAGAGAGAGAGAGAGAGAGAGAGAGAGAGAGAGAGAGAGAGAGAGAGAGTGGAATGTCAAAGATCAAACTAGTCATGCACTTCGGTGTAATGCTAGACACCGTGATCAATATAACTCCCATGGGCACAAGTACTTTCGGGTGCTCCTCCCAGGACCAGATCGGGCCCTATATGTGCAGCATTAAAGATAGATCTAGACATCCACGATAGTTCATAGCCAATAAGGAGTTTCAAGAACAAGCTTTAATAGAATGATAAGGTAAGATTTTCATGGAATTCAAGGGCAAGGCCCTTGAGTAAGGACAAACTTGCGATAAAATCCACGCGAAGCATAGAAACTATGACATGTCGATAAACTGGGTGGAAATGGCACCTAGATGGGTTGCCATGAATAACTTGAATAGATGACTAACAAGATGGTCACCATTTCAATGGACACGAAGCAAGCTGAAGAATTGGCACCTAACCATAGGATGCCCAATTCAATATATCGCATAGTGGAATGATCACTCATTCCACTGGCTAAGAGAATTCTCTCATGGGCCAAGAATAGCACCATGAAAGGGCCGGGTTACCACGTTTCTCCAGAGTGACGTGGCATTAAAATGGGTACAAGGTGTTTAAGGTACAACCAGCTCAGTCGGCCTTGAGGGAATCCAAGGCTATGAGGAGACTTACGGAGGTCCCGATGACTAACTTGCTAGTCCGAAGGAACGGAATGTCTAACGGAGAGCTCGTATGTCGCCGAGAGTTGAGGTGTATACGTGAACCAATCATGAAACAAGGACTCCATCTACGGACGTGAGATGAGAGTGCCAGAAGACCCGCGGTATGGGTCAAAATCGGGAGAAAACGGTGAGAACACGATTGCGTTAATTATAGAATTCATGTCCATCCAATTCTATAATTAACTATAATTAAATAAACTTATATTATTTGATGCCCGTGGGTGGCGTCATTTATTAATTAACGTCCTCTTGGAGGGACGTTAATTTTATGATTTTTAACTTAATTTATTTAACAAGAATTCACATTAATATCCATTTAATTGAATAATTTCAAAACATACATTTAAAGACACATTTATTTAAAATAAAAATTTTAGAGAAATAAAATATATGATAATTAGGAGAAAAATACAAGGATTCTAAATATATATTTTTTATAATTTTTTGTTACATAAGTTAATAAATATGGATTTTCAAAGATATACTTACATGATATATGTGTGTGTATATATATATATATATATATATATATATATATATATATATATATATAAATTAATTTGACGCCATTACACAGTGGCGTCCAAAAGAATTTGACGACCTTTAGTTTGTCGTCATTTCAAAAAAATGTCGATTTTCAAACCTTCGGTTCTCGATGTACACATGGCGGAATCAGGCGTTCTATATATCAAAATGATGGGCTCAAAAACCCTACCTTACCGAATGTTTAAAATAATTTTTCGTTGAGAGATTAGGGATCTTGAGATAAGGGGCACAAAAAATGATGTAACCACTCTCACTACCTTGATCACCTCCCCAATAATACACTCATAAAATTTCATAGCCAAAGGACGCTCCGGTAGTTAGAAACGAGTCGTCAAGAGAAAAATCTATAAGTAGCATGCTACAGTAACAATACTATTCGCCGTGTAAATCGTTTTAACTTATGTATTTTCTGAATTTAATTATTAACTAGTAAATACATCATATAACTACATGAAAATTAAGGATAAATCATGGGGATTCTAGTCACTTATATTTTATGATTTTTAGATATGTGATTACATGGATATAAAATATTTAAACATATTATGATTATTTAATTAATTAAACTAAATCTGTAAATCGTAAGTTAGAAAACAAAACATGTAATGCACTTAATTACGCTATTTTCTTGGGCTTCAATTCTTGTAAAACCTACCTTGTTCTTGAGTTGTTGATGATAGAAATGTGATGAAGGTATTAACCCTTGTAAGCGACACTCTGTTTTAAACAGAGACAGCAACGGACAAGGAAGATGATGATATGAAGAAGCTTGTATAATAATAAGAGCAACAGCTCTTACTTCCTTAACGCAGGAACAACAGTTGCAGCACACGTCCGTGGAAGATGATAGTAGAAGCAAAGCTTCTACTCCACACAATGATGATGGCAGCAGAAGATGGCTTCCTCCCTTCAAAAGGATGAAGCATCAGGAACCCGTCGAGGAGAAGCCTCTTCTCGTTCCAGGTAAACCATACGAGGAAGAGGAAGAAGTTGAAGAAACCCCTTCTCGTATCAGCAACAGGATGGAAGAAGTAACAGCTTCAGCACACCCGATGATCCCTTCTTTCCGTTTAACAGGAGAAAGAAGCTTGTAGCGGCAAACGGACGATGCCCCTGTTAGCAGTAGGTTGGAGAAAGAAGAGGCAGCAATAGAATGCTCCTCAGTGTGTTGATGGCAGGAAGAAGATTTGTTAGAGAGGAAGAGCAGCAGGTCGTTATGTTTGCGGAAGGATAGTGGCAGAAGGTCATAAAAGGGAGGTATTTATAGGACTAGATAGAGTTAGAGTTTGTTTAGGAGTAGCATTCCACTACGTACGATTGTTATTATTCCTTTCCTGGATTAATACTTCCCCTAATTGGAGCTTTCCAGTTTGAGTCGAATACTAAGGAAAATGACGCCCAGAGAAGGGGCGTTATTTCTATAAATGATGCTAGTATGCACAGTCGTCAATTCCTTAATTGACGACATCCACAGAGGCGTCATTCACCTTTCCCTATTTTGTATAACCATCTTTCTGGATTTTTATCTTTTTTTCTTGATGTGATATAGTTGGGAAATTTTATGGGTATGCATTTTCTATTTTTCTCTATTTTTTATATAATTAGTTTCCTAAAATTCTTTTAATTTAAAAAGTGACACTATTCACCCTTTATAAAATAACGACTTTCGTTGAGTCATTTTTCATGTTGTACACGACATGTCAAAGGGCGTCATTTGCATTTTTGCATTTTCTCCACCCCCTTGGAAGGACCGAAATCGTATATATGTCCCTTCTATTATGTTTTATGTATTTAAATCTTATATATCATTCTTCCTTTAAATACAATTTATATTATAACTATATAAAATTTTATAAATTACTAATAAAATATAAATTGATATTTTCTTCAAGATTTATTCATTCTTAATTCAAATAAAATTACATTGTGCATTAAATGCTCACATAAAAATAACATGTTATTCTTAAATTTATTATAATACAATAGTAGGGTTCATGAGTTCTTTTGTCAAACCTTTTAGGATGGCCTTGATTATTTACGTTGTATTATATTTAATTACATTATATATATATGCACAGATATTTGGATGAGTGGGTTGAGACTTAAGGGCCCTTATTTATGTCAATATGTTACTATCCATTTTTCCCAATACTTGTTATTTGTCATATACGTAATCTAAAGGCCCTTACAATGTGTGTGGGTTTCATATCTCTTGATATATATATATATATATATATATATATATATATATATATATATATATATATATATATATATATATATATATATATATATATATATATATATATATATACCTATGGGTTATTTACTAACCCTCATATACCTATTAATAATTTGTATGTATATAGGGATTTTATTCCTCATAATTTCTTTTACCTTTATTAGTCCTTGTCCTGGGTATCTGAGGTAGGTTCGATCTTAGATAAATTTTTAACTTCCTTCCAAAAGGTTATATTAACTAGTCTTTTATAAATTCCAGGAACCTTATTAACTATTTATAGAGACATGTAGATATCATCATGTATAGGTTATTTTTCTTTTCAAATCGTAAATATATTTATTCCTATTTCAAAATTACCGGGTGTTACACAAGTAATGATGTAGCCTCGGATTTTTAATGAATAAACATGGACCCCTAATGTTGTCCCGTGTCCCCCTTTCTCTTCTTTTCTTTTCACTCTTTTTTTTAGATAATTAAACACGTGTCTAATGAACGAGATGCATATACATTTTTTTAAAAAATATTAAATATACATCTTCAGAGAAAGACATGTATACTTTTTTTTTTCAAAAGTTAATTAAATAGGCATCTTCTGACAAAGACATGTATAATTTTTTCTCTTCTTTTTGGAGATATTATTTGCACGTATTGTAGAACATATGCGGATATGATTTTTTTCTTTTTCTTTTTCTTTTTTCCTTTTTTTAAGCAGGCGTCGTAGTGTCTAGATGCGTGAAGTAGACACATCTTATTCCGAAGACGCGTCTACTCTGTTTTATTCAAAATAAACCAAGGGTTGAACTGAGCCCCCCTTTCCCTCTCTCATTCTCATTTCTTCCTCCCTCCTTATCTTCTACGGTGATTGGAGACCTTATCCCCCCAACTCCCTCTTATTTTCTCTTCCTCTCTCACTCTCAATGGAGCGGGGAGGCTCTAGTGGTGGTGGTGGCAAGAGGAGGCGGCCAGCTCCCCCTTGGAGAGAGAACGTGAAAGAGGAGGCCACAATGGCGGAGAAAGCTCACTTCTTAACTCTAGAAGGCCCGACGGTGTTCGGTGAGGAGGCCCCGATGGCCGGCGGCGAAGGGGAGGCAGACCACGACGTGGTAAGTGCTCATCCCTTGTTATTTTTGCATATTGTATGCCTTTTAGATGGTAGAAAAGGGGGAAGGGCGTGCGTCGTTCGTTGAGGACGTGGTTTAAACACATCTTCAATAGACGACGCAATTTTATTTTTATAATATTTTTGAAATTATCTTTTCCTTTTTTCAAAGACGCGTCACCACCAGGAGATGCCCTTTTAAAGGCGTCACCTGATAGGGATTCATTTTAATTGATTTTTTAATATTTGTTGTTATTATTATTATTATTATTATTAACTGTCTCTTACTAATGTGGTCTTCTCTCTTTTTTTTTTGGTGTGTAGGGCGTGATGAGGACTAGCATCAGTTGGTACCTCATGAAAGCTGCGTATTGGGGTCTCCTAGACTTTTAGAAGGCCATGTTGGAGGCAATGGGATTTAGGGTGTTCCTATGGATTAAGCCATTCTGGCTCTATCTGCTCCTTATCTAGGCACTGTGAGAGAGGTGGGACCCGATGAGTCGGGCCTTCCTGATGTTGTGGCGGCACATGGTGCCCAGCCTGGAGGACATCATCCGTATCATTAGGTTGAGGGTGGACGGCAAGGCCGTGTGCACGCACTTTCATGATCTATTTTTATCTATTCGTTTGTTTGTTTGTTTGTTTGTTTGTTTGTTTAGTTCATTTATTTTATTTATTTAGTGCGTAGGCGTGCTAGTCACAAAGTGACAGTTTATTCGTGCTTCAAAGAAGCCACTGGTGCACGTCGTCTGACCAACCACACGATAGTGAGTTTCATGTCAGGACTAAAACCCATCGCGCCGTAAAGGCCATGACGTTAATTATATCCACTCGAAGAGGGGAAAACTCTTGATTGATCGCCAGGAGAAGGGGCCCTACGGCCTAAAATTAATGTTACGGAAATGAGATTAATGAAATCTTTGACTGCGTGAAAAAGTGCCCCAGATTGTAGTATACACGTTTAAATCATGTTGGTTGCTTATCGACCATTTCGTGTTCAGACGGAAGTCCGTGTTGCAAGCGCGACGAAGATGGAGGCAAAATCACGCAAATGTTTGCCGGGTGTACGACAAGTTTGATAAGAGAGCGGGATTAAATCTCGGTGGAAACGGGTCAGGTTTAATGAGTTATTGGCCCTTGGGGCTGTGTCGAGTCATGGCCATATTGGGGTGGTCCCCGAGGTCCAAACACGGCTTGTTGAGGCATCATTTATATTCCCTTCACACTGGGACAGGGGAAGCGAGGTTCTGGAGTGGACGCTATTATTATTTTTGTTATTTGGTTATTTAATTAATAATAATTAATTTTTTTTATTTAGATGCATGGGTGCATTTCTATTCACTGGTTATTGTTTCTGTTTGATATACTTTTTTGCTTGTTTGTCACCTTGAATATTGCTTTGTTTTATTTTAATGTCGTTATAATTAGATTATTTATCAATTTTTGTTGTTATTTTGCCTCACCCCCCATTTTTATTGTTCCTTTTTTACTTCTCTTTTACTTGTTTTGTTGTGTGTCCTTAAAAAAAAACAAGAGAGGGAGGGGGGTGATCCGGCAGACTTTACTGCCGCTGGATCACTCCCACTTCTCCTCTTTGTTTTGTTTTGTTTTTGTTTTTTTTTATAGAGAAGGTTGAATCGGCGGAGGATGTTGGGGTGCAAGGCAAGGATCCAAAGGGGGGGTGAATGGATCCCTGTTAAAAATATTACGGAATTAAAAAATTCATCGCACACAAACTGGAATAAGGAAGACTAAATGAAGTAGATGGCACACACTAAACAACCTTCAAACACTTAGCGTATACAAAAGGGTACTACTCTGAACTGAAGTGATTGAAGTGCACATAAGCATGCAAATGTGAAAGTGAAGAATAATGCAGATGGCTATCAACCAATCAATGGCCAACACTCAATTCACACAGTACTGAACAGTTCACACAGAGTTACTATCGTGAGATCTATACTAGATCAGATTAACATGATGAAGCAAAAGATTCCTGACAGCTCGCATACATGTGAACTCCAATTATAAACCACACTAGCTACCTTCGAATGAGGATAGAGGATGTGGAAATGTATGCAAACCAGATGCAAATGTAACGAGCCTAAGCATACATCTACCGTGAATCAACAAAGCAAGCAAACCACAGACCAAGAGAATTTTTAGATGGTTCGGTCTGCTACCACAGACCTATGTCCATCCCCCACTCAAACTTGAGTGAGGCTTCTACTGACTCACAGTTTGAACCGCTGATCATCACAGCTTGCTTACACCGCTGAGCAACACAGCTCGCTTTTACTGAGCATTACAACTTGCTACACTACTGAGCAACACGGCTTGCTGTCCAGAGGAACCGATCCTCTGCAAACGCTGACACACAGCTTGCTTGAAATGGTAAGGAAAATAAAAAATGAAACCGAAAAGAAAAAACACGAAAAGATATAGTACTCGCATGAGCAAAATAGTTCTGGATCTGATCCAAAAACCAATGAAGACGCAGATTCTCAAGCTCACTCTTCCTCTCTATTCTCTCTTGCTCACTCTCTTTCTCTTTCTCTGCTCACTCTCTCTTTTCTCTCAGACTTCTTCTAATCTTCCGATACTCTATTTTTCTTTTTCTCCTTCTTCTTCCTTCAGCGAACTCTCTCTCTCACAGCATTCTAACTCTAATTCCTTTCTCTCAAATTTCTGGATCTTTCTTGCTCTCTTCTCTGCTTCTGATATGCTCTTAGCACTCTTCCTTCGTGTTGTTCTCATATCTTCAAATTCGAGCACTAGATAGCCGTTTATAGAGCACGAGTCCTGTGGTACCACGAGTTCTTGATTTGGGCACGTGGAGAACACATTCCCTCTCAATAATTTCATCCAGAAAGTGAACTTCGAAGGTCCACATGTTTGGAGCTGATGAAGAGTTGATCCACGTGTCAGGAGCTGATGAAGAGTTGATCCACGTGGCTTGATCGTTCTTGCCTTGGATTACGTATCTATTTTAACTCAATTCAGGGATCACATGATCACTTAAGTGTTTAATGCTCTCTGCCCTTGAAGTGTTTGATCGAGTCCCTGTCAATAAGAGAAAACATTTCATCAAACACTTTTATCATAATCAAATGCAGACTTAGCCAACATCATATCAGTCAGACACCCAAGTCAGAAGTGTATAAGATGATGTATATGCTTTGATTCAAACATGCAATGTATTAACCTGTGTTAGACACAGGGAGACCTTATATGCATGGAGATGATGGATGAAGATAGTAATGAATGAAGATGCACTGACCTGTTAGACAAAATACTCTACACATGCATCGACCTTATGGAACATGTTGCAATACATGCATCGACCTGTTTGTTCAGTGTAGTAGGAGATGCATCGACCTTGTAAACTAGAATGCATATGTGTACGACCTGACTATGCAAAACATCTGTCGCTACATTGACCTGACTATTATAGCTAGCTCACTACCATCAACCTTTCCATGACATGCACGGACCTATGCTGCAACACGGTTCAAGGATGCATCGACCTATTAGTACTGGACTAAATGTATGCACTGACCTGATAAAGTATAAAATGAATGTGCACCGACCTTCAGAGCTTATGAAATGTGCATCAACCTTAAAGTGCATGACTTATATATGTGCATCGACCTGAAAGACATATAAGCAAGCTTGCACTGACCTAATAGTCCATACTGTAAACAAAGTTCAAAAGGTGCATCGACCTGATAGTCCAACGAAGCGGAAGATGCATCAACCTTATAGAGCACAAAGTACAATGTGCATCGACCCTTTAGACTAAAGATGCATGTGTGCGACGATCTTCTAGACTATGCAACAGGATGAATGTGCCTTGACCTTGATATGCATCAGACTAAAATGTGCATTGACCTTACCTGATAAGGAGAATGTATATGCACCGACCTATATGCTTCAGACTGAAATGTGCATAGACCTTACCTGACAAAGAGAAGGTATATGCACCGACCTATATGCTTCAGATTGAAATGTGCATCGACCTTACCTGACAAAGAGAAGGTATATTCACCGACCTTTTAATGCAATTGCTGACTCACAATGGAATAGTAGCGTTGACCTGTTGTCACTTCAGATTAACAGTGGTGGCTGTCTTTTCATGACTTTTTGAGTCATCTTCAGAACCTGTTCTGATAGAATTCATACTTCTATATATATGACGAGATCATTAATAAATGCATCAAGGTTATATCATGAAGGTTATATATATAATGAAACATAATAATTGCCATCATCAAAACCATAGGGACACAACAATCTCCCCCCTTTTGATGATGGGAGTCATTGCAATAAATTCATCGTGATGATCAAAGTATCAGTCATGCAGCACAGCTTCCATTCTCACAGAATTAAAATTTTAATAATCATGCAACACAATATCTGACATAATTACTAATGACTCACTTATTCTCCCTATTGAAGAGCATGCAACACAGCCTCTGACTGATTTAATAATAACTCACATATTCTCGCCCTTTGACAACATCAAAAAGGAAGGAACAGTAAGCTGAACAAGCAGACTATTTCCTGGACAAAGAGGAGGTATTGAAGTGAAAGATATATCAGCAAAAAACACAGAGATTATCCCACACAAGGACAAGTGAGATGCACTCTAAAGGATTCTCTCCCTTGTTACAATTATGCACAAAGATTGTCTTTCAACTATACTCCCCCTGAACAGATAATCTCCCCCTTTGACACAATAGAAGGGGTGGAATGAAAATATATCAGCAAACTATAGGGACAAGCAAGTTTAAGTTGATCAAGCTGACTAATAAGATGCTGATGAAGCAATTCTTCCTCTTTGACTGGACAGAAGGATTGGAATAGAAGTAAATCATCAGACATGCAGATTTAAACATACACAAGTTCAATGAAAGTATCAGCAAAATCACATGAACAAACATAGATGAATTCAGGTCATGACGGATTGCATCAAGAACAATGAGCAGAAACTGATGTTGATTTGTCAGAAACTGATATTGAATTGAATAGCAGTGAAGAAGGTTTTCAATGAGATACCACTTTCATATAACTGAGAACAACATGTTTCAGAATCTTCCATTATAAGGGCTTATGAATCTTTATTGAAGATCATTATTTAAATATGATGTATACACAGTTTTTCAATAATGTTCTATACTCATATCTGAAATCAAATCTTAATATGACTGAACCAATCCCTCATATGACAATCTTGTTTAACCTCTCTTCATCTTACTTACACAAAGTTCAATGACCCCTTTAGGAGTTACACGAAGTAGTATTGAGGTTAAACAATCATGAAACCATTTTATTATGTTTAGGGTTGCAGCAATTTATCTTTTGCAACAATTTTCAGATATTTCATTTGTTCAAGAATAATTTTAATGCTAAGAATTTTAGGAGTAATCTAGTTCAGTACACACATTATAACTAGAGGATATACGTTGTTTAGACGTCAATATCCCTAAGCACTTGGTGTGACTGACAGTCATGCCTCATATTGAACAGAGATAACTAGGATATTTCATGACATAGGTTAACTCCATTTCTCAGATGAAGAACCCAGTTTCTCGGTGCAACCTAGTCATTGCTCTGCCATGAACTTTCAAAGATTTTTCAACAGAAATAACTGTGGTACTTCATGACATAGTTCTTTGGACATAGTTTCTTAGTAACCAAAGTTATTGCTCTGAATAAATTGACCCTTAGACATTTCAGAGAAATCAAATGTTTAAAGACAATACTTTCTACATGTATCTTAACCAAAGAAACTCATGATTTCAAGGTATTTAGAATTCAGAAGAATTTTACATAACATAACATGAAGCATCTGGTTGAGGTTTATTAAAAAGAGATTCAGATATTTTCAAGATATTCATATCCAAATGCAATGAATACATTAAGCTTAAACCAATTTGATTCTTTTAGACATTCATAATCATATATAATAGAAGATTCCTAGAAAGAATATTTTTCAAATTTATGATCAAGGTACACAGATTGAAATCTTCTCAATTCTCTGGTCAAAGAAGTTTAAGAACAACCAGTTATCAATAGAAGCAACAACACGAACATGCATGTAGTCAAGGTGGCTAAGAATGCACTAGGCAATTATAGCTTACAATGAAATAGTAATGAGAATTCTAGAATATTTGTTTAGAGTGCAGCAGGATGAATGTCAAGTTTGATAGAGATCTTCAAAGAGATGTAAGCCAATGGATATACATCAAGTATGAGAGCAACTTGAAAGCTTTAAGTTGAGAACATGACAGGTGTGTTCAAGGTTCAGCAGATGAGAACTGATTTCAGTCAGACCAGCTAAAGAATGTAGTGACAGAAATATCAATCATAGTTATCAACAAGGAATGTGAACCACAGAGAATAACTGAAGACAGACTGAAGATAGAAGCATCGATTGACCGAAAAATTAACTTGGTTGACCGAAGTAGACAGTGAAAGAATTTGAGACAGATAAACAGATATTCAGCCACCCAATCCAATACATGATAAATGCTCCCCCTGACTGAATACACTCAATCAATCTTTTTGGTATTTTCAATATGAATGATATGCATTCAATTCTTAAATCAGTATACGCATGATAACAAATGCACATGAGTAAGCTGTAAAATGCAGGAACTCCCCCTATGTATGTGCATTTATGTTAAATAGTCCTGTTGACATATGAAGGATATGCAATTAACACATGTATGCATATGCATTGACTCCTCCTAACTAAATGCATTGAACCATCATATGTGACATGAAGACTATGTAGGAGACTTAATCTAAACAATTATGCATGTAACACAAGAGTTACTTTGACTGACTTCCTCTGACTTTATTGCAGTGTATGACTGATTTCTAAGTGCAACATATGCAATGAAAACTTATGCAAGAAGTTTAAAGAGTTATGTTCTTGAACAATTAGACTGCTCTATGTGCAAATTGACCTATGGTACCAGGCAGAGGACTTGGTCTAAAGACCACCTCACACATAGTAAGAACTTCCAAATAGATTGCATCTGCCCTTTAGTAACTCACCATTTATATACCATAGAGGTCATGCAAGATAATGCATTACAAATGCAGTCATATATGCATATCAATTTTTGTTGACAGTTTATCAAACATACATGTATGCAGATGAAAGATGTATGCAACAGATATTCAGTGACTGTGAAAGATGTGCTTTTCAGATATATACAAATGTCAAACAAATACAGTTGACATATGCAAGAATCAAACACATGCAGTTCAGATTTTCATAATATGACATTCAATTCATTCTCAGTATAATATATGCATGAGACACAGTAATGTAACTGTCAAATGCAAGTGTGATATCTATGCATGAGAATTTTAACCAACAGATTAAGCATGATGTATAGCTATCTGGAAATAAAATTATTGAAAACTCACGTGATCAAACTAGTTAAAGCATGAATGGGGTTTTTACCATACTCAGGTGCCTTGGCTTATTAACCCCTTTTATTCCTCAGCCCCAAGGCACTACTGCAAACATAGAACCTCATTTTGCATATTGAGGTACCCAAGAATTCTTGGGTCCTCCATGGTCAGTAACTCTTCTATCAGAAGTTCTCCAAGATTTTAGGGCATTAATGTCATCAAATTTCAACATGAAGCAATTTAACATGTTATGCCCAAATTGACCATAGTAATAACATGAGCCTGCCTTTTTCACAGGTTTAAGATAAACATGATTGTTCAATTTCTATGAATATCCAGTGTTGTTATGCTGAGAGTTTTTCTTTTCTTTTATATGCCAACAATTCTTGATTGTATGGCCATACTTTCTACAATTAAAACATGATATAACAGTCCTTGAGTTCTGTTTGTGCACATTAGAATAAGCATGGAACTTATGTGCATGAACATGAATGTTTCTGTTATTCATATGAACTTTTTGTCTTTTATGACCAGCCAACCAACAGTTTGCAGCTCCGTGGCCTGGCTTCCCACACTCAAAGCATGCAAGTGATTTTTCTTTAATACCAGATTTATTTCTGCCAAAAGCATTTTGATTTGCAAGGAAGTTTACAGATTTAGAATTAAATTTTCTTCCCTGAGCATGCCAATAGTGAGCAGCACGGTGGCCTAATCTACCACAACAAAAACATTCCAATTTCTTTTTTTGTTCAGAAAGAAATTTCCTATCCTGACAATTTCTTGTATGCAAATTCTTAGCATAAGAAGTTTTAGCATTCTTCCTATCAACATGTTGTTCATCCTTTTTCTTTACAAAATAATTAGATATCAAGTGACCATGCTTACCACAATAGAAACATGAAGCATTGTTTTGTCTTAAAGCATGGGATTTCACATCAATCCTCTTGGCATTCACATTGTTGTTAGTTTTCTGATTAGTGGGCTGTTTAACCTTCGAAGAAGTGGCTACATTAGAAACTTTGACAAAAGATGTTTTCAGTTTATTTTCAAAGGATTTCTTATTAATCGATTTGTAGCCCAGCCCTTCTTTTCTCAAGTTAACCTTGACTCCTTGCAACTTGTCCAAATTTTCTTGCCCATCAATAAATTTAGACAAAGAATTTTTTAAATCTAGAATCTCATTTTCTAGAGATGCAATGTGTATCTCATAACTAGCAATCTCTTGTTCACTGTAATTAACAAATTCATTCAACACCTTGTTTGTAGTTTTATACTTCTCAATTTATTGTTCCAAATTGTGCATTATTTCAGACTCTTCTTGGCAAGCAGATTTTCCTTTTTCTACGACAAGAAGCCTCTCAGACATAGCAATGTTCAATTGCTTTAATTCTTCATTTTCTTTTATTAGATCTTCATTCTGAACTAGCTCATTGATTAAGATTTGATCATCATGAACTGACTTCTGCTTGTCTTCCAGTTTAGAAATTTTAGAAATAAGTTCTTGGTTTTCATCTTTCAATAAACCAATTTATTTCTTGTGCATATGAACGTCAAACAAACAAGCATCACAAGATTGCTTCAGTTTTAAATAGTTTTCACAAGAAGAATTTGAACTATTCTAATTAATTTTATTTTTTAGTCTTTAATTTTCATATTTCATTTTCTTATGTCTATCATAAATCTCTTCATACATTTTCATCAATTCATAAAATGAAATCTCTTCAGATCCAGAGCTTACCTGAGATGCTGTCTGATTCATTTGATCGTTACTGTGATCACTCCGGTTGACCATCATGCATTGTTCTTCTTGCTTCCCATGAGTAGCAGTCACTTTATCAAAGATTTTCTTTCGAAAAATGCACCTGAAAATAATAGGAAATATGTCAGTATGAACTGTAGTCATTATGATATTAAGAACTTTAGCATTTTCGCGATCCTTCAATCTGTCCTCATTAGACCACTTGGTCTGATCATGAGGTAGTTTATGTTGGCCGTTAGAGACAAGATTCCATAGTTTAGGATCAATGGAATTCATATAAACACATAGGCCGCCTAGCCATTCATTGAAATTTGAACCATCGAATACGAAACGATGAGCTATTAAGATCAATCTAAAACAACAATCCAACATAATGATCTAAAGCTAATGAAGCACTAGACACGAGCAGTCTATAATAGCAAATGCACCAAGAAGATAGCAGGATCCTCTGTAGATCGTTGGATCTGATGAATCAGAGACCGCTCTGATACCAATTGTTGGGGTGTAAGGTACGAATCCAGAGAGGGGGGTGAATGGATCCCTGTTAAAAATATTGTGAAATTAAAAAATTCGTCCCACACTAACGGGAATAAGGAAGACTAAATGAAACAGATGGCTCACACTAAACAAATTTCAAACACTTAGCGTATACCAAAGGGTACTACTCTGAACTGAAGTGATTGAAGTGCACATAAGCATGCAAATGTAAAAGTGAAGAATAATGTAGATGGCTATCAGCCAATCAGTGGCTAGCACTCAATTCACACAGTACTGAACAGTTCACGCAGAGTTACTATCGTGAGATCTATACTCTGTCAGATTAACATGATGAAGCAAAAGATTCCTGATAGATCGCATATAGATGAACTCTAATTATAAACCACACTAGCTACCTTCGAATGAGGATAGAGGATGTGGAAATGTACGCAAACCGGATGAAAATGTAACGAGCCTAAGCATACATCTACCGTGAATCAACAAAGCAAGCAAACCACAGACAGAGAGAATTTTTAGATGGTTCGGTCTGCTATGACAGACATACATCCATCCCCCATTCAAACCTGAGTGAGGCTTCTGCTGACTCACAACTTGAACCGTTGAGCATCATAGCTTGCTTACACCGCTGAGCAACACAGCTTGTTTCCGCTGAGCATTATAGCTTGCTACACCGCTGAGCAACCCAGCTTGCTGTCCAGAGGAACCGATCCTCTGCAAACGCTGACACACAGCTTGCTTCAAATGGTGAGGAAAACAAAGAACAAAACTGAAAAGAAAAAACACAAAAAGATATAGCTCACGCAGGAGCAAAATAGTTCTGGATCTAATCCAAGAACTGATGAAGATGCAGATTCTCAAGCTCACTCTTCCTCTCCATTCTCTCTTGCTCACTCTCTTTCTCTTTCTCTACTCACTCTCTCTTTTCCCTCAGACTTCTTCTAATCTTCCGATACTCTATTTTTCTCCTTCTCCTTCTTCTTCCTTCAACGAACTCTTTCTCTTAGAGCATTCTAACTCTAATTCTTTTCTCTCAAATTTCTGGATCTCTCTTGCTCTCTTCTCTGCTTCTGATCTGCTCTCAACACACTTCTTCTGCATTGTTCTCATATCTTCAAATTCGAGCACTAGATAGCCTTTTATAGAGCACGAGTCCTGTGGTCCCGCGAGCTCTTGATTTGAGCGCGTGGATAACACATTGCCTCTCAATAATTTCATCCATAAAGTGAACTTCAAAGGTCCATGTGTCAAGGGCTGACGAAGAGTTTATCCACGTGTCGGGAGCTGATGAAGAGTTGATCCACGTGGCTTGATCGTTCTTGCCTTGAATTACGTATCTGTTTTAACTCAATTTAGGGATAACATGATCACTTAAGTGTTTGATGCTCTCTCCCCTTCAAGTGTTTGATCGAGTCCCTGTCAATAAGAGATAAAACATTTCATCAAACACTTTTATCATAATTAAATGCAGACTTAGCCAACATTATATCAGTCAGACACCTAAGTCAGAAGTGTATAAGATGATGTATATGCTTCGATTCAAACATGCAGTGTATTAACCTGTGTTAGACACAGGTAGACCTTATATGCATGGAGATGATGGATGAAGATAGTAATTAATGAAGATGCACTGACCTGTTAGACAAAATACTCCACACGTGCATCAACCTTATGGAACATGTTGCAATACATGCATCGACCTGTTTGTTCAGTGTAGTAAGAGATGCATCGACCTTCTAAACTAGCATGCATATGTGCACCGACCTGACTATGCAAAGCATCTGCCGCTACATTGACCTGACTGTTATAGCTAGCTCACTAGCATCGACCAACATTGTAGTCGCTAGCTCACTAGCATCGACCTTTCCATGACATGCACCGACCTATGCTGCAACACGGTTCGAGGATGCATTGACCTATCAGTACTGGACTAAATGTATCCACCGACCTGATAAACTATAAAATGAATGTGCACCAACCTTCAGAGCTTATATGGAAATGTGCATCGACCTTAAAGTGCATGACTTCTACATGTGCATCGACCTTAAAGACTTATATGCAAGCCTACACTGACCTATTGTCCATACTATAAACAAAGTGCAAAAGATGCATCGACCTTATAGAGCACAAAGTCCAATGTGCATCAACTCTTTAGACTAAAGATGCATTCGTGCGTCAATCTTCTAGACTATGCAACAGGATGAATGTGCCTCGACCTTGATATGCATCAGACTAAAATGTGCATTGACCTTACCTGATAAGGAGAATGTATATGCATTGACCTATATGCTTCAGACTGAAATGTGCATCAACCTTACCTGACAAAGAGAAGCTATATGCACCGACCTATATGCTTCAGATTGAAATGTGCATCGACCTTACCTGACAAAGAGAAGGTATATGCACTGACCTTTTAATGCAATTGCTGACTCACAATGGAACAGTAGCGTTGACCTGTTGTCACTTCAGCTTAACAGTAGTGGTTGTCTTTTCATGACTTTTTGAGTCATCTTCAGAACCTGTTCTGGCAGAATTCATACTTCTATATATATGATGAGATCATTAATAAATGCATCAAGGTTATATCATCAAGGTTATATATATAATGAAACATAATAATTGACATCATCAACACCACATGGACACAACGGAGGAGAGAGAGAGAGGTGAGACGGGTGTGAAGGGAGATGAATCGACGGATGAGGGGGATTCGGCGAGCAAAGTGCCACCGGATCACCTCTCCCAGCCCCTTTTTGTTTTGGTTCTTTTTTTGGATATGGGGGGTGATACTACGGGGGGGTGATCCGGCATGAGAAGACACGCGCCGGATCACTCCCCGCCTTTGTTTTTTTCTTCTTCATTTTTTTTTTAAATGGGGGAGAGTTCGGTCGACCGAATTGAGAGAGTCGGTTGACCAAACCTCCCAGAATCGGGGGGGGGGGGGGGGGGGGGGGCTCACGCATGAGTCGACACCAGCCGCACAGGGCGTAGACCCAGCCGCTGACCGGTCGACCAATAATCTAGTTCGGTTGACCGAACCAGCGGACAAACCCATATTTCATTCTTTTTCATTTCTTTGCACTGTGTGTCTAGCAATGTGGTTTGGGGGCTTTTTTAACGTAGCTTGAGGTATATATTCATGAGCATGGATGGAGTTTATTTTGCATGCAAAACGGGATGTGTAACAAATTTCAGATTTTCTCTCTTCCCTTTTTATTTAGGAGCCTCTTTTGTTTTTCACTTATGGAAGGCCAGCATGGTCTAACATACCCATCTGTTCAACAAAATAGAGGGCCGATGCTTTGTTAAAGGGGTCCTACAGAGATTTTGTATAGGCTCATGCATATGGAGTTTGATGTACGCATGGGGCTCTTTCATTCTCCCTGGTATTGGTTCATGAAGATGCAGTAGGCATGTCACGTCCCGAACCGATAGCAGCGGAACGCATTTCTTGGAAAGTGACAGCGAACAGTCATGAATAATCAGAGCAAACCACTAGACACAAATACAAGGCCAGACAATATTGACAAAAATATAATTCTAATTAATACCGAAATGTGAATATTACAACTTTAACTCGACCTGCAATAATAAAAGAAAAAAACTCAAAATTATAAGACTAGACTCAAGAAAAAGGAAAAGACACCGACTCCGATCTCTAGAGCCCTCATCACTCTTGCCCTTCCCCATCTGATGGATTGCCTTCGCCATTATTACCTGAAAATGGTTAAGAGAAATAGGGTGAGCGAAAATGCTCAGTAGGATTTACATCTCTATTGCCGAGAAAGATATATGTGATTAACCAATTAGTCATGTTAAATGATATGCAATGAATGAGAGATCATGACAACTAATCATTTACGATTGCCAAAGTCAAGGCAGATAATAGCTCAAGAGAAAAAGGAAATAATTTCCCGTGTAGAACAAGAACAAGATATCAATATGAACCAAGAACAAATGCTCTGGATGAACATAACTTTATAGAATTGTGCAGAATATATCAAAATTTTAATAATAATAAGCAGAAATAATTAGTCTAACGGAATATCAGAATTAACAGAATGACAGAATTTCAGAATAATAGAATTTTCCAAAATAACAGAATTTGGTGCAATGCCATACCCAGAATTTCTCATGGATTATAGAATGGACTTTCGTCCTATCCAGCATTGGTTGTCGCAGACCCACAACCCTTATATTATATCATAATTTGTATAGATGTGGCCAACCATAGAGTCAAGGGGGTTATGTTCTAGAATTATCACGAATGAATTTCCGAAGGAAATAGCATGTCATAACTAATACGAATGGTAATCATGGTATAACGGAGTTCAAGGACAGAACTTGTGGACAAGATGACATGGCGATAAATCTCACGTAAAACCAAGACATTCATGAAATCTGGGATAATTGGCATCCACTCGGGCCGCTGTCTATTACAGAATCTGTATTCACTATGGTGGTCACTAATTCTGTGAATAGTAAAGGCACGAAAGAAAATAGCGTCACTTGTGATAGCTGCTATTTAAGTTATGATGTCTGTTGAGTCTCTCCAAGTGATTTTGATAATAACAAAACCCTAGACTTAGTTTCAGTCTCGTGCCGTGTCGAAGTGATCCAGAGCAAGCTTTGAATGTGTTTAAGGCCATTTTGTGTAATGAAAAATTGCTCAAATGTGTTGAGCCTTCCAAATGCATAAACATAGCTAAATCAAACCCAAAAATGAATGGATTATATGATGACATAAGGCACTTTTCATATGGATATGTCTCATTGGGCTAACAATCTATTTTTGTAGTTTTTCCAGAGTTCGGTCGACCTTTGGGCATGATTCGGTCGACCTATTTTTCCAGGGATCAGAACTTTGTAAAAGTTATAGAGTTCAGTCGACCTATTGAGCATACCGGTCGACCGAAATTGCTAGGGATGAAACTTACAAAATTTTTAGAGTTCGGTCGACCGACCTGAGAATTCGGTCGACCGAACCCCTCAAGGCAGCAAATGTTGACTTTGTGTTTCTTTAACGAGGGAAGCCCTTCTCTTTAGATTTTTTAATCCCAAAGCCACCAGACATGGCATGATTTGTGGATCTAGTTCTTGGCTTGTCCCTTGACCATTCAAGTGTTATAAAAACATCTCTTTTGGGAATGAAACCCTAATCAACCCAAGGGAGATCAAGGGAGGCAACAAGAAGAGAAGGAGTGCTGCTGCAACACCTCCATGAACAGTGTTTCATCTAGGAGATTCCTCATCCATCTTCAACTTCTGCAAGATCCTTTGGAGCCATTCAAGTGGAAATCAAGAGGAGATACAGGCTTCATCCAAGATCAGCATCATCTATTCAGGGGGAGCTTAAATCAGATTTTTCTTTTATGTTCTTCTTCCAAAATTCTTGAGCTTCAAGAGCTTTGTGTTTGTAATCTCTAAACATCTGTGAGTGTGTGGATCTACCCAGATCCGTGTGTGTGTGTGTGTGTGTGTGGCTTTTCTTCATTTCTGTGTGGTTCGGTGCTTGTGCATCTTCGTGAGAGTTCCGAACTCTTCACAAGTGTGTGTGTATGCTTTGATCTTGCAATCCTTTACAAGATAGTGTGTGAATCCTCAGAGACCGTGAGGGGTGGACGTAGGTTGCCGTTGTTGCATCCGAATCACCTAAAAATCGTTGTCTCTTGTGTGGTTTGATCCCTTTCTTCTATCTCCATTCCGTGCAAGTACACCAAATAGATTAAATCTTTTGTATCTCTTGATCTAGATCTACCATAACTTATCATTTTCACATTAGATCTCTGGTATATCATAAGGTGGTTCAGATTGGCAAGACTAATCTTGTCAAGAAGATAACACTTTGCGTGAGTTGAATCCTCGGATTTACACCTCCGCCATAGTACCAAGGATTCGGTGTGTGTGATATATTTTGTTAGATCTAATAGTTTCCCTAATAGATCTGAACCTCCTTCTTGCTTTCTTCACATTTGTTTAAATAGGCTAAGGTTTTATTTAAATTTGTAATCACCCAATTCACCCTCTTCTTGGGTGTTATTGATCGCGGGACTTCAATTAGTATCAGAGCTAAGGCTCTACATTTCTCAGATCTAATGATCTACAGTCAGATCCAGATCAATGGCCAACAAGGGGATGATGCCTGAGGGTCACTCCATCCACTGTCCTCTATACTTCGATGGCTCGAATTACTCCTAATGGAAAAATAGAATGCATGTCTTTCTGAGAGCCCAAGAGTACGAGATCTGGAGGGTGGTGGACAAAGGCCCACATGAGCTTTTCAAGGATGAAGACAAATGGACTCATGAGGATTTTAAAAAATCCATAGTGAATTTTAATGCTATGAACATTATGCAATGTGCTATTCATCCTAACGAGTTTTCTCGTGTATCCATGTGCAGTTCAGCAAAGGAGATGTGGGACAAGCTGTGGCTTATCTATGAAGGAACCTCCGAGGTCAAGGAAACCAAAGCCAATCTACTCGTCAGAGATTACAAGCTATTCAAAATGAAATCCGAAGAAAGCATTTCTGAGATGTCCGCAAGACTGACTGAGATCACTAATGGTCTCAAGAGTCATGGAAAGGAATACACCAACTTCGAGCTGGTGAGGAAGGTGTTAAGATCTATTCCACCTGCCTGGCATACAAAAGTCACAGTCATTGAGGATTCGAAGAATCTGTCCACACTTTCCTTAGATGCGCTCATAGGGTCACTCATGACCTATGAGATAAACATCAAAAAAACTGCGGATGAGGAATCCAAAAAGAAGAAAACCGTGGCCTTGAAAGCCAACCAGTCTTATGACGACTCCCAAGAAGAGGAGTCCAGTGAAGGGAGTAATGAAGAAGAAGACTTGGCTATGCTGACCCACCAAGTGAAGAAATTTTTGAGAAGAAAGAAGAATTTCCAAGGATATTTCAGAAAGGGGCAAAGGAAACCCTTTTAAACCAAGGGTGAGCCGAGCAAGCCTAACAATGTTATTTGCTATGAATGCAAGAAGCCCGGGCACATGAGAGGAGAGTGCGCAGATCTGAAAAGAAAGTTCAAGAAAGAAAATTTCTGAAAGTCAAAAGCCATGGTTGCCACATGGCGCGATGAAGAGGACGAACAGTCCGAAGAGGAGCTGCAAGAGCTCGTAGAAAGCTTGTGCCTCATGGCACATGAAGATGAATCAACTGAGGTAAATTCTGATCCTGATTTTTTTTCAAATGAACAATAGGTGTCAGAATATGAAAAGTTGTATACGAAATATAGGAAAATCAGATCTGAAAATAAAACTCTCAGAAAGAAAATTGAAGATTTAACACATGAGCGTACTTCTGTTAAGTTTGAGAAACTAGAACAGGAATGGTTCGAATTAATAGAAGAAAAAGAAAGCTTGTTATAAATAATTTCAGGCACTGAGAAAAACCAAGAAGAGTTGATGTGTAAAATGTCTGAAAAGGAAAAGAGCTTTGAAAAATTGAAAAATGAAGAAGAAGGTCTGAAATCCACAAATTCAAAACTTGAAAAGAATAATGTGAGCTTGAATGAAGAGGTGGATGAATTGCAGCCCACCTTATCTAAGTTTGTCAAAGGCAAACAAAACTTAGACAACTTTTAACTTCTAGAAAGAAGGGTTGGTGTACATTCCCTAGAACAAAAAATCATTTGAGCACAAGATCACAACTTCCTTTGTTCATGAAAAAGAAAACAACTATGCATCTTGTTCACACTCTAAGCCAAAACATGCCCAACCTAAACGATGCTAATTCCAAAGGAGGTTCTCAAATGTTAATTGCTTTCATTGTGGTAGATTTGGTCATGTTGTTGCTAATTGTTGGTTCAAACTAAATTCACAAAGAAATCATGCTGCTTGGATCAAGAAAAGACATGCACAGAACTGGACTAACACTCATGGACCCAAATTAGTTTGGGTACCAAAAATAATTGCATGAGAATGTTGTATCTTGCAGATATGCCTTAAAGCCAGGGGGAGCAAATGTTACCTAGACAACGATTGTTCAAGGCATATGACAGGGGACAAGAAGGTGTTCTCTACGCTGCAAGACAAGGATGGAGGTTCAGTTGTCTTTGGAGGAAAATACAAAGGTAAAATCATCAGGATCAGCAACATAGGTAAAAATTCTGAAACCTTAATTGAAAATGTTCTTTTGGTTAATGGCTTAAATCATAATCTTTTGAGCATAAGCCAATTGTGTGACAGGGGATTTAAAATTGTCTTTGATGAAACTCACTGCCTTGTCATGAATAAAATTTCAAATGAAATAAAGTTCATTGGAAAAAGGAAAATAATGTAAACACCATGGATCTTGATGATGTTTCATGCGATGATATGTGTTTGATAGCTAGCAATCGTGAAAGTGCATGGTTATGGCACCGAAGACTAGGTCATGCTAGTTTTGGAGTGATTCAAAATTGTTTAGTGTTGATTAGGTGAATGGATTGCCAAAGTTAAAGTTTGAAAGTTATAAAATCTGTGAGGCTTGCACAAAAGGTAAGCAAACACACATCTCTTTCAAAAATAAAAACATTCTTTCTACCTCTCGACCTTCAGACCTGCTGCACCTTGATCTTTTTGGTCTGACTAGGACATCTAACGTAGGAGGAAAATCTTATGGATTTGTAATTATTGATGATTACTCTAGATTCACATGGGTATTATTTCTAGCCAATAAAAGTGATGCCTTGATGGAGTTTCAAGTATTTTGCAGAAAAATCTAAAGTGACAAAGGATACCTCATCACCACAATTCAAAGTGATCGTGGTGGTGAGTTTCAAAACCATGACTTCAACAATTTTTGCAAAGAGCAGGGATACACACATAACTTCTCTTCACCAAGAATGCCTTAACAAAATGGAGTAGTGGAGAGGAAAAATAGATCCTTGATGGACATGACACGGACAATGTTAAGTGAGTAACTCCCTACCAAAATACTTTTGGGTTGAGGTGGTAAGTACAGCATGTTGCATCATCAACAGGGCAATGGTAAGGCCCATTTCGAAGAAAACTCCATATGAGCTCTACAAGGGTAAGGAACCAAACATTTCTTATCTTAAACCCTTTGGATGCCTATGCTTCATCCTGAACAATAGTAAGTCTAACCTAGGTAAGTTTGATGGAAAAAGTGACAATGGAATCTTCTTGGGTTATGCATTAAACTCTAGAGCTTAGAGACTATTTAATAAAAGGACTTTGCTTGTTGAAGAAAGTCCTCATGTTATTTTTGATGAATCTAAATTAAAACTGACCAATCAATCTATTCCAATCTTGGATGCAGATGAAGCTCCTAGAAATTCAACTCAGGCTGGATCATCTAAAGCTAAGGATGAACCAACGGAAGGAACTTCCAGTAAGGATGAAAAAGATGGAGATCTGTCAATTGAAACACTTCAAGAACAGCAAGTGCAACACCCCGACTTGCCCTGTTCCTCCACGTTCTTGAAAGATCACCCCGTTGAAAATATTATCAGTAATCCTGAAGATGGGGCAAGAACTAGATCGTCACTAAGGCAAGTGGAAGAAGAGGATTTGATGGCCTTAATCTCACAAGAGGAGCCTAAGGATGTACAGGAAGCTCTGCAAAATGAATCTTGGATCCAGACTATGCATGAAGAGCTGCACCAGTTTGAAAGAAATGAGGTGTGGACTCTTGTGCCGCGTCCTAAGATCAACCCGTAATAGGAACCCGTTGGGTTTTCAGAAATAAGTTGAATGACACGAGAATGGTTGTAAGGAAGAAGGAACGGCTTGTAGCTAAAGGATATAGCCAGGAAATGGGTATTGATTTTGATGAGTCTATTGCCCCGATTGCTAGATTAGAAGCAATCTAGATTCTTTTGTCCTATGCTTGCTCATCAAATTTTAAGTTATTTCAAATGGATGTTAAATCTACTTTTCTAAATAGGTACATCAAAGAAGATGTTTTTGTAGAACAACCTCTAGGTTTTGAAGACCCAAAACATCCAAAGTATGTGTATGTTCGTGAACCTTTTTTTTCTTCCCTTTCTTTCGCGGGTCGACCGACCAACTGACCAACTGGTGGTCGGATGATCAATTGGCGACGCAGGCGTGCCAGTCACATGAGTGACAATTTTATGATGCGCTCATTCTGACCCGTGTCGGGCGAATGTGAGGTTCGGTCGGGACCAGCAGTCCGCCATACCATAAAGGCTATGGCGTTAATTACATCCCCCACGAGGAGGGAACACCTTTGATTAATTACCGAGATGAAGGGTTGTCGAGGCCGGAATAAAGGATACAGAGCATGCGAGTGATCATATGAGATGCTATGATTGACTACACACGATTTATTTGGGTGGGCCTCAGTACATGGCGGAGGACTTAGGCCCGAAGGCCACCTTCACGCGTAACAAGACCTCTGATCAGGCGTAGCCTGACCTTTCGGCAATGTCATTTGATATACCGAGGAGGCGCACACTCAAGCATGCATTGATGTGACCTGAATGCCTGGACTAAGGCATAACGGCGAAAACTCGAGACATATCAATTCGAGCTCGAACAAGCTAATTTATTCAGTTCATTGATCAAAGAGTTTGCTTCATTTTATGGTTGACATCAGAAATCATCCCGGGAGCGGGGAAGAGACTGGAACGACACAACGACATGATTCAGCGTGAAACCGGTGCAACGCTTATGAAGATAGGGGTTAAAATGCTTGAAACGGCGCCCTAAAACGTAGGTAAATGGCTTAATACGGCGCCGAAAACCGTAGGTGAATGGAAAAGATGTGTTAAACTGGCGCGGCCTGATTGGGGCGCGTCGGGAAGGGCGCGCCGTTTTAACGCGCGCCGTTTTAACGCGCGCCATTTTAACGCGCGCCAGGAAGGGCGTGCCATTTTAAGGCGCGCCGTTTAAGGTGTGCCATGCATGAACGGCGCCGATTTAGCCCAATTTCTCGGACACCAAGATTTTCGTTGGTTTATTTATGGATTTATTAAAATGTTTTCGGAGATTTTGAAAGTTGATTGAGTTGATTATTCGTGGATCGGTCCCAAGCCGTCCAAAAAGTCAAGTCACGGGCTCGCGCAAGGTTCAGACTCGAGCGCGGCGATCGTTCCGAGTTTAGACTCGTTCGAGCCAGAATTTCAGCAGCATCTCCCCATCCCGGAGGATTGTCGGGGAGAAGCGGGGAGTGCTCACGTGGCGGAGCAACTTCTGAGAGCCGGGTGGCGCAACAGCGACCGACAAACCCGAACGGAAAGGAAGACCCCGAGGGCAAGCCTGCTAGGGGCACCAAGTCCGTGGGTGACAGTAAGTGAATGAGGTGACTCAATATGGGAGCGAAAACCCCGAGGGCTAGCCTACGAGGGGCACGCGACCTGAGTCACCACAACACTCGAATCGGGACGACCAATAGAGGAAGGAACTCCCGAGGGCTAGCCTACAAGGGAGACACAACCCACGGCCACCACGAAATCCATTAAGGACCGTGGATTTGAACTGTAGGGCGTGGGCCCATTGCTGTGCATTCAATAGCCCGTGGGGATATTCGTCATCAATGGACGAACCCTCTGCCGGTCGAATGACTGATGTAGAAGATTGGGGGAATGTTCCCCTCCCCGGGCACTGGAGTGATGCTACAGAGCATAATACTGTGAAGATCCGAGCGGGGCGGAAAGAGTAGCGCAAGACGGTGAAACCCGCGGGCTAAGTGAGTTGATGCCGGCATGCTATGAGATTAGCATGAGGGTCCGGGGAGGAGATATACACATATCACGTTCGGAAACAAACCAGCGAGGGCTCGCCGCAGAAGAGGAAAGAAAGACAGAGGTAATCCCCCCCGGTTTGGCCTATGAGAAGAGGCACATCGGCGGTGAGGACGTGCTCCCCGGATAGAGATAGACAGAGATGCGCACAGAGGTGCGTCTCCGATCATAGGATCCATGGCGTATACGGTGCAGAGCCTGGCCATTATGCTAAAAATCAAGAAAGAAAAGCCCCGGGAGGGGAGAATGATTCATATAGCCCAGGAAGCATCCATCGTCGGGAAAACGATTACATGGGAGCACATATGCCGGAAAATCATCGATGCACATTCGAGAAGAGATTAGAGAAGGCATGGAGAAAGGATAGAGCATCAACCACAATAGCATTCATTCATCCCGTGAACAGCACGGGTATGTACACAGCATATATATTCCGGCGCCGGCGTTGTCGCTCGGCCACCGTTTACATTAACAGAGGCTCATCACAGATGAAGCAGACGGGGAAGAAGTAATGGTGAGAGAAGGGGGGAGGAAAGGCTCGTATCATCGCCCCTCCCCCTCTTCCTCACTTACATTGCAGCAGGGGAACGAAAATAGAAAATCAGAAGGGGGAAATCGACGGGGAATACGACGGTGACCCACCTACAAGACAAAGAAGTAGTCGATCTTCCTCTCCGACACCGGGAGGTTTGAGCAGAGCAGCACAGGGGACGGCGGCGGCGGCCAACGAACTCTCCGAGAAAGGGCTCTCCACTCGCCATGAAGAAAACCCTCTGATTCCCCTTTTTCTTTGATTATCTTCTCTTTTCTCTCTTGTTTCTCTGGCTTTTTCCTTTTTTTTATTCTTTTTGTTTCGAAGGCAGGCTATATATATAGCCTTGTTGATCCGGCGCCCTGGGAAGAGGGCGCGCCATTTTTGATGGCGCCGGGAAGCAGTCCCCCGATGACAATGGGCGCGCCGTTTTCTGATGGCGCCGTTTTAAGCGGCGCCGGTGACCCTTCACGCGCCGTTTTGACTCGTTTGCTCGGCGCGGGCCGGCCGGTGGGTCCGGGGATGATTCCGGAGACTCCAGTTGACTGTTCCTTTCGCCCTGGTCTTTGAAAAACCTTGACGTGGTGTCGAGGAAGCTCTCGATATGACGAACGGCCTTGATCAGACCTCCGCGTGTGTCTGGCCCGAGCATACGGGTAACCTGTTGGCGCGGCCTCCGACACTATGATTTGTGCTTCTGGTCAAGACGGACTCGTGCTCGAGGCTTCTTTGCGGGACGGTGTTGCATCCCGGATGATTCTGCCTTGAATGGCGATCAATTGGCCACTAAAGGGCCCATTATGACGAGGAGCCGAACCCATGTCGGGTGATCGGGGCCCTCTGCTGACAGAACCTTCGGCCCCTTATTATGGACGCTCGAGGACGTTTTTCCCCCTCAGGAGAGCCATTGGGTAGACCGTCGTCCTTGGTCGGGCGACGGATGTGGGGTAGCGGCATGCCGAGGTCGATGCCGGATCATTGGGCAGGCTCGGTGGCGCTGCCGGTTGGTTGTGGGTTCATTCCGACTATCCTAAGGTGAATTCCCCGGTGTTCCCCTCAAGGTGGCTCGGGCTCTGGGAGCTTGAAGAGCCTTCAGTAAGCTAGTCTTCATCGGCTTCTGTGCTTCAGTGGGCCGTATCATTCGTCTTTGTGGCTTGGTCGCCGAAGGATTATATTTTGAGTGCCAACAAATGCCCCCCAGACGTAGGCGGTGCAAGTGAGGCAGGAATGCGGCAAGGCCTACGGATGAGCTTCGTTTGGTTGACAGAAGCTCGAACGGCACTTAATTCGGCTTCGGACGCTAATCCGGCGAGGCAGGAGACTTGTACGGCACCGTTTAAAACGGCGTGGCATTTCTTCATGGTTAAAATGGCTCAGCCAAATCCGGCGCGCCCTGGACTTTCGAAGTTAAAACGGCGCCGCTAAAAGCGGCGCGCAAATGGCTTAAAACGGCACGCCCCGGGGCGCGCCATTTTAACAGGGGTGGAGCCCCCCTATAAATCAAATTCTTCTTCATTTTTTCCTTCACAACTTCTCATTTGCAAATCTTCTTTCTCTCTCCTCCCTTTCTCCTCCTCCCGCGGCACCGAGTGGGCTCTGGGTTTTGAGCGAGCCGGTGAGTTGAGTCGCTATCATGCTTTGGGTTTTGAACCCGCTCTTCGGGCCCCGGGAGGCTCCTCGTAGGACTTGTCCTCGGAGCTAAATCCCTCGGGTGTCCCATTCGGCCTTAGCTTAATGCTTATGGCTACTTTTAGGGGCCGCTCCCTCTGTGGACGGGTTCCGTTTTTCTTTCGGCAAACCCCCGAGCTGGGGAGATGCTGTCGGAATTTTGTCAGAAATATTGCTTCGATTAACTGATTTCTGACTCTGCTTGTTCGCCTCTGGGCGTTGTTTTGCAGATAATATGGCATCTGGATCATCTTCTTCCGTATCCCGGGTTGCTGTGACCTGGGGGAATGTGCATTCCCTTGATCGGGGGCCTCGACATGTAGCTGTGGTGGCCGAATCCTCGGACTCAGAGACCGACACTGTCGACACCGGCCGCCTATTGATTCTTGACGGCAACCAGTTCAGGTATGATCGAGGGGACGGCGTCAGGCTGGATCATCCCAAAGATAAGCACTTGATGGCATTCCTGGAGCGCTTCAACCTTGGCGGGAAGTGCGATATAATCCTTGTCCGTCGAGCGGAAGGAGCTCTACTGGCGGAGCGAGACAGTCTGACTGAGTCAGTTACTCACGGTATGCCTATGTATATCCCGGGCGAGCCCAGGAAATGGGGGGCCGTGCTTGGAGTGCAGGAGTTATCCCCCGAGGCCGGGATGCTGACGAGAGCACCGCAGTATACACCAGCTCGCTGGAATGAAACTGCCGGACGCGTTGACAGGGAGAAGCCCGTATACGGTTTATTCCTCGCCCCGCTCCACTGGGGATACCGAGATGAGCCTTTCCTTTTAGACTGCTTGGCGGTCCGGTTTAAGCATCAGATTTCAGTGGGGTGGTTTGGAGAACTCAAAGCCACTGATGCTCACGCCTTCAGACCGGGGGCAGTTGAATTCACAGACTTTGTGTTACGGCAGTACGCCCCATCCTGGTAAATGCTGGTGTATACCAGAGTGTATATGCTTCCCGGTACAGGTACCCGATCTCCCGAGGTCTGTGCTGCGGGATGATTGAAGTTTTCTGCCCAGAATACAACACTTTTTACACTACAGAGGGTGAGACTTCACTAGATCTCTGGAGTCTTTCCCAGCTGAGCGGCTTGCCCATAGATGGGGAGCCGTATGAAGAAGTTTGTTTTCCAGACTGGCTGAAAGACCAGACGGATGGCGAAGGTAGATATTTCACGGGCTTCGCCTACCGTTATCTGATGAAGGCATACCGCACCCTGTTGCGCCTGACGCTTGATCCGCAGGAAGCGCGAAAGCCTGGAGAAAAGAGATGCGTGCGGATGGGCACATGGCTTCAATATTTCTTTGGTGGGGAGCAGCATTATGAGGACTTCCCCACGGTGGTTCCAACAGCGGTGGCGCGGAAGAAGAGGGCTCGACGCCAAGCGACATATCCCGCTGTCTCAGGGAGAGGGCGGCAAGTCGGCCCGAATCCCACAGGAGTTGACGCAGTTACACATTGTGCTGCGTACCTGACTTATTGGCTTTGTTCATTCGCCCTTCCTCAAGGAGACGAGACGGTGATCAGGCCGGAAGCGATGTACCCCGCCTGTTTGATGGCCTGGGGGACAAAGTTGTCTCTATGCCCAGTGGCTCTATGCCTCATATATAAAATGTTGGGGGACTTGCACAAGTCACGCATCCCCAGGAATTCCCGGATAGTTGGTCCCGTCCACTTCTTTAACGCCTGGGTCTGCACCCTGTTTCCAGAAGCAGCTCCCCGGTCGATGCAGTCAGATCGTCCTTTGCCACGGATGATCGAGTTTGCTAGCGCTGAACCGTCTTCACTGGCGGATCAGCTTTTTGCTATTCGGGGGAAGCTGACTACGGTTCCGGCAGATTCCCCAGGAGTTTTGCACTTTTGGAGCTTGGCTGCCAGCTCCAGTCCCCTAGTCAACAGGATGCGGCAGTGCCGGTTGTTTGAGACAGAGGAATTCATTCACCAGGTCACCGGGTCCAAGAGCACACGGCCCATCTTGGAGCCAGAACTGGTCGATTGGGCACTGTCTATCCGCCCCAGTGTTCTTGTATTTAGAAAGAGCGGCTTACTGTGGCTGGAGCCGTATTATCCTTTCGTTTCGGCCGGAATTTTGGATATGACCAGCAAATTCCTTCTTCTTCAGCCCGGTTCAGTCTTCCGAACAGACATCGGGCCGGTCAGACGACTGTGGAGGAAGCCCGCACATGGTGGGACTACTTCCATCGTCGGGAGGACGTATCATTCAGGGTGCCAACCCCGGCCCGTCTGCCCCGAGTGACTCCAGACTTCATCAAGTGGTGGAATGCGCGAACGGGTTTCTATCGGAACTTCCGGAAGGACTGCTGGCATGTTGCCGAACGCCGCTTTTTAGACTCCCAGCGGGAACCCATTCTGGATATTGACCCCTCCTATTTGAAGAAGCTGAAGTCCTGGTCTAACACCGAGGTGATGGCATATATAGAGGCCAGGAAAGCTGTGAAGGGTAGGTCACCCAAGGCCGACCCGAGGATGCCAGAGATCAAGAAGGATGACTACGTGAAGACCCTCTGGGGGTTGTGCCGGGTCAGCAGTGACCGGATTGCTCTTCAGACAATCCCCCTTCCGGTGGAAGAACCCCTTCCTACTGTGGCGGGCTGGCGCCCAGAAATCGACCATTTTCATCCCTACCGGACCTTCATCAGGAGGGAAGACAGGCGGGCTGACTTATATTCCAACACCCCCTGGATATTCGCCCTGCTTCATTCTCATGGACTTTCAATTTCGAGTCCGTTAGAAGCCATCCGGGACCATCAGCTTCTGATATCTTTCAAGTATGTCGATGGCTGGGGATTCGACCACTTGAGCTTATATCATCACTTGTCATCCTGTGGCCATGAAGACTTGGCTCAACTGGCGGAGAAAAGTGAAACAATTGGTGATGTGTGCTGGCTTATCGCGAGGCGGCTTCCCGGGACAAGGCGCCAGTATTGCTTTACTGGCCGCTTAGTCCTCGATATACGGGGCTGCCAGGTAATGCTTGTTTTCTTCTTCAGCCCTGAAGCTGCTTCTTCTATAGTCAGTGTGCATCTTCTCACTTATGTGCTTTTGCAGCTCACCTTTCTATGGAGGCGACCCGACACTGTAGGGAGTTGATATCTAAGGCGCAGAAGCCTTCATATTTTAATATTCCAGAGCCAGCTCCGACTACGACACCATTACCCCCTGGGGATTCGCGAAAGCGAACCAGGTCCCAGGTCAGGGAGGCCATCAGTAGGGCCAAGAAAGCCAAGAGGGCAGAGTCCCGCGCTACTCGGGCACGTCGGAGGAAGGCTGCTGAAGAGGAGTCCACGGTTCCCCTTCCTCGGGTTCCGTCATTCTCCGAATTTGAGGCCACCTGGACGCAAGGGCCTGAGGGCGAAGGTGACTTCTTATTCTTGCCTGGCTTGTTTGTTTATTTCCGCCGCCCTGGCTGATCATCCTTCCTTTTAGTAGCTGCTGGCACTACCTCCGCCGTTGTTGGGTTGGAGGCGGCAACCGGAGCTGCTGCTGGGGAGAGAGAGGAGGAAGCCCCCTCGGCCTCCGCTGAGGGTGGCTTGCCTTCACCGACACCCCATCGAGA
This sequence comes from Amorphophallus konjac, assembly GCA_022559845.1. NCBI lineage: Eukaryota > Viridiplantae > Streptophyta > Magnoliopsida > Alismatales > Araceae > Amorphophallus > Amorphophallus konjac. Next base: position 211,843,161 of record CM040122.1, read on the forward strand.
AATAGAAGGTAATTTGCAGCATGCCGATAGAGCTTGGTGGCATATTGTGGTTTCAGTCGGGTCTTGACTATTTATTGTCTTTCAATTCCAGTCGATGTTCGACCCACGCTGCTCCCTGAGGTCGGTGCCACGGCAGGGGCTGCCATCGGAGAGCAAGGGCTTCCAAGGGACCAGCCCCTGGATATTCCGCCGACGGATGCTCCCGAGGCGGAGACCGCTGAGGAGATTCTGGATAGAGGGCTTCCTCCTAGCGGCACGGTTCCCGTTCAGGTATCGGAGGTCCGAGAACAAGCAGAAGAATCCTCCTCCTCTGAACAAGTTGATTATGGTGGCGGCTCCGGCGACGACGAGGGGTTCCCGATGGTCGACACCGAGGCTGAGGACGCCGGGGCTTCTTCAGCTTATGAGAGTGATCTGTTGACGTTTAGCCCTCCGAGGCTATTGGGAGCCGAGCACGGGCCATCATACCCGACTGCAGGAGAAGGGCCAGAATCTTCAGAGGCCACTTTTGGAGGCCTAAATATAGTGCCGGTTGAGGTAGGAAGTATTCTGATTCCCGCCTGCAGCACTTCTTTTTATTTCCAAGCCAACTGGCTGATGTACGTATGTGCAATGCAGGCTGAGGCGGTATCACCAGCTGTAATGATCCGCATACCCCTTCCTGGCGTGGATATTAGTCAATCGGCTCTTCCACCTGTTGTGCGGCCCATCGCCCTGCGGCTTCCACGGACCTATGCTGCTGCAGCGGCCTCAGGGGAGCCCGGTGTGACTGCCGAGGTTGGCGGCCTGATCGAGGTTGCGGGGACTCAAGCCCTGGTTGCCGGCGAAGAGCCACTGCTGAAGCCAAGTGCTCTCCCAGAAGTAGAAGCGGGAGAAATTATTGTAGAAGAAGCTGAAGCCTTATCGGTTATAGACAGCTCCCCTCTGTTGACGACCCGTGAGACTGCTCGGGAGGAGCAAGCACCCTCAGCCGCTGAGACGGCCGTCATGACTTCGCCCCAAAGGGCAGGAAAGGAAATTGCCGTCATAGAGGGCCCCTTGGCAGCCGTAACCGCAACTGTTGGGCCAGGAGTCGGCGTCATACAGACCCTGCCATCGACGTCCCTCGGGGTGGCCGATGACATCTGGGCCGACATAGATAGCAGGGTGGATTTTCAGCTCCCTGAGACTTCGCCACTAGGCCTACGATTCTCTGATGACATGGTATGGCAGTCTTTGGACAATCTCCAGCGGGCTATGTCAGCTTCTCCGGACCTGACCTATGTGCAGCTGAGGAGCTTGGTAGACCACCTCTCCCGGTCGTTATTAGCATTCGGCTGCCCCATGGATGATTGGACTCCGCGGGTTGTAATGCTATTAAAGCACGCCAACAGGCGGGAGTTCCTGAGCCGAGAGGTTTCTGATCAGCTGACGGCTGTGAAGCTGGAGAGGGCAGATTGCCGCACTGCTGCTTCTTCTTTGAGGGTGACCATGGAACAGCTGAGAAACGCTGCCGACAATATCTCAAAACGCCGGCTGCTCCTCACGGCACAGGAGGCAGAGTTGCGCGCTGAGCTTGCCGAGGTCGAAGCCGAACTGCAGGAAGGTGAGCGCCTCGAAACCCAGTCAAGAGAAGAAGCTGATCTGGCCGAAGGACAACTTGCCTCATTGGATGAAAGGTTATCGCAGCTGACAGTTACTGAGGCCCGGTTGCAAGAATTTACCCGACACTCCTCACTGGGTCTCTTGGAGTTGGCAGATATTTTCCGGCGTCCTTTGCCTTGATTTCATTTTGTTGTTTTTTTTTCTTTCCTTGATCGGGCTCCACTTCCCCTTTTTTTTTTTGGAGCTTATGTACCGCCGGGGGATGTTCCGGGCGTAAATGTATTCCGACAAGTCATATTAATGAAGACATCTCTGTTTGTCGCCTCGATCACGACTTCTTTTCTTTCCTTCTTTTCTTTCTTCTGGCTGATCACCTGAACCTGGGGATACTTGCCGATGGCGCAGGATAGTGCTCACGCCTTCAGGGAAGGGGTGAGGTGTTCGCTCCACCGCGACGTAGCCGTTCCCGAACAGGGCCTTTGCCAAGGTGGGACATAGGTAGCGTAGGCAGATGCACCTAGCGAACCTTGCCGCTGGTGATGAGAGGTGTGTTATAACCATCGACATGGGTCAAATGTCGACGCAATGACGTTTTGTTGATCAACGAGGGCGGAAGGCCCAGGTTAGGGGGTAGTTGACCGGGCTCGTCGATGGTGACGAGGGTCGAAAGGGTAGCGACCGATCTTGCCGATGATGATAATGATCGAAAAGGGTAGCGACCGATCTTGTCGATGGTGACAAGGGTCGAAAAGGTAGACGGTCTTGCCGATGGTGGCAAGAACCGGAAAGAGTAGCGACCGATCTTGCCGATGATGACAAGGGTCGAAATGGTAGACGGTCTTGCCGATGATGATAAGAACCGGATAGGGGTAGCGACCGATCTTGCCGATGGTGACAAGGGTCGAAAAGGGTAGACGGTCTTGCCGATGGTGACAAGAACCGGACAGGGGTAGCGACCGATCCTGTCGATGATGACAAGGGTGGAAATGATAGACGGTCTTGCCGATGGTGACAAGAACCGGACAGGGGTAGCGACCGATCTTGTCGATAATGACAAGGGTCAAAAAGGGTAGACGGTCTTGCCGATGGTGATAAAAATCGAAAAGAGTAGTGACCGATCTTGCCGATGATGACAAGGGTCGAAATGATAGACGGTCTTGCCGATGGTGACAAGAACCGGAAAGAGTAGCGACCGATCTTGCCGATGATGACAAGGGTCGAAATGGTAGACGGTCTTGCCGATGATGACAAAAACCGGAAAGAGTAGCGACCGATCTTGCCGATGATGACAATGGTCGAAATGGTAGACGATCTTGCCGATGGTGACAAGGGTCGAAATGGTAGACGGTCTTGCCGATGGTGACAAGAACCGGATAGGGTAGCGACCGATCTTGCCGATGGTGACAAGGGTCGAAATGGTAGACGGTCTTGCCGATGGTGACAAAAATCGGAAAGAGTAGCGACCGATCTTGCCGATGATGACAAGGGTCGAAATGGTGTATAAGTGGGATATCAGATGAAGGTTCTGACTCGGCCTTGCAAATGGCCTTCTGGACGGAGGATGGTTCATCACTATTCATCATTCATCTTTTATTCACATTACTGACCTAAGCGCCCTTTCGGGTTTTCACCGAGGCCAGCCCCCTCTTACTTTTGCTCGCGCGCCCTTTCGGGTTTTCATGCGGCGGGGTACCCGATTTTGCCTGCGACGCCCTTTCGGGTTTTCGCCACAGTTGGGCTGTAGCCATTTTTGCACTTGTCCTGACATAGGAGCAAGTCTGGCGGGGTATCTCTATTTTTTTAACCCCTTTTTCTTTGCTCTTTTTCTTTCTTTCTTTTTTTTTTTGAATTCGGGATGCAGAAGAACTGGCCCACGAAAATGTTGGCTGGCCTTGTCGATGATGACAGGGATTGGATCCTGCTTCGGTTCGTCGACACCGGCTAGATGTCAAAGCAAGGGATATGGTCTATTAACAAGGATGTAAGATCCGAGTTAGGGGTAAAGATCGACCGGTCTCGTTGATGATGTCGATGGTCGAATGTGGGTTTATTCATCGGCGTGGGTTACTGCCGAAACAAAGATGGGATTATCAACAGGGATGTAAGATCCGAGTTGAGGGTAGAGATCGACCGATCTCGCCGATGATGACGAGGGTTGAACGTGGGTTTATTCATCGGCATGGGTTATTGCCGAAACAAGGATGGGATTACCAACAGGGACATAAGGTCCAAGTTGAGGGTAGAGATCGACCGATCTCGCCGATGATGACGAGGGTCGACCCAGGTTCGTTAAAGGATTTCCGGCAGGTCTTTGATGATTGTCCCTTTCGGAGTTCCATTTGGTGGAGAATAGGAGAGGAATTTGGAAATTACCACTTTACTGACTCAATCGCCCTTTCGGGTTTTTGTCGGAGCCAGCCCCCTCTTGCTTTTGCCCGCGCGCCCTTTCGGGTTTTCACGCGGCGGGGTACCCGATTTTGCCTGCAGCGCCCCTTCGGGTTTTCGCCACAGCTGGGTTATAGCGATTTTTGCACTTGCCCTAATATAGGAGCAAGTCTGGCGGGGTATCTCTATTTTTTAACCCCATTTTCTTTTCTTTCTTTTTTTTTTTGATATGTATAGGGTGGCAGGTCGAAGTGTGATGTTCGACTCCTGGTCGACAGTAGATGGCCCGTAGTGGCAACAATGTGAGAATGCCAGCTAGAACACAAAATCTCCAGCCAACTCGGGTTTATTCGTTAGCGGGAAGATAATGCTAACGCAAGGAAGGGCTTTCGTGCCAATCCAAACGTAAGGCTCGTAATGGCGGTGTGGCGTATTCTTTTGGAAGCTTGATCAGGGCGGAATGCCACTAGACCAAGGAGAGGGTAGCTTGATCAGAGCGGAATGCCACTGGACCAAAGGAAGGTAGCTCGGTTAGGGCGGAATGCCACTAAACCAAGGAAAAGGTAGCTCGATCAGGGCGGAATGCCACTGGACCAAGGAGAGGGTAGCTCGGTTAGAGCGGAATGCCACTGGACCAAAGGAAGGTAGCTCGGTTAGGGCGGAATGCCACTAAACCAAGGAAAAGGTAGCTCGATCAGGGCGGAATGCCACTGGACCAAGGAGAGGGTAGCTCGGTTAGGGCGGAGTACCACTAAACCGAGAAAAAGGTAGCTTGTTTAGGGCAGAGTACCACTAAACCACAGAAGGTAGCTTGGTTAGGGCGAAGTGCCATTAAACCAAGGAAAAGGTAGCTCGGTTAGGGCGGAGTGCCAGTAAACCAAGGAGAAGAGTAGCTCGGTTAGGGCGGAGTGCCACTAAACCGAGGTAAGGTAGCTCGGTTAGGGCGGAATGCCACTAAACCAAGGAAAAGGTAGCTCGATCAGGGCGGAATGTCACTGGACCAAGGAGAGGGTAGCTCGGTTAGGGCGGAGTCCACTAAACCGAGAAAAAGGTAGCTTGTTTAGGGCAGAGTACCACTAAACCACGGAAGGTAGCTTGGTTAGGGTGAAGTGCCATTAAACCAAGGAAAAGGTAGCTCGGTTAGGGCGGAGTGTCACTAAACTAAGGAGAAGAGTAGCTCGGTTAGGGCGGAGTGCCACTAAACCAAGGAGGAGGGTAGCTCGGTTAGGGCGGAGTGCCACTAAACCGAGGTAAGGGTAGCTCGGTTAGGGCGGAGTGCCACTAGACCAAGGGAAGGTATCTCGGTTAAGGCGGAATGCCACTAAACCAAGAAAAGGGTAGCTCGGTTAGGGCGGAGTGCCACTAACCAAGGAGAAGAGTACCTCGGTTAGGGCGGAGTGCCACTAACCAAGGAGAAGGTAGCTCGGTTAGGGCGAGATGCTATTAAACCAAGAAAAAGGGTAGCTCGGTTAGGGCGGAGTGCCACTAAACCAAGAAAAAGAGTTGCTCGGTTAGGGCGGAGTGCCACTAAACCAAGGAGGAGGGTAGCTCGATTAGGGCGGAGTGCCACTAAACTGAGGTAAGGGTAGCTCGGTTAGGGCGGAGTGCCACTAGACCAAGGGAAGGTAGCTCGGTTAGGGCGGAATGCCACTAAACCAAGAAAAGGGTAGCTCGGTTAGGGCGGAGTGCCACTAACCAAGGAGAAGGTAGCTCGGTTAGGGCGAGATGCCATTAAACCAAGAACAAGGGTAGCTCGGTTAGGGCGGAGTGCCACTGGACCAAGAAAAGGGTAGCTCGGTTAGGGCGGAGTGCCACTAATCAAGGAGAAGTGTAGCTCGGTTAGGGCGGAGTGCCACTAACCAAGGAGAAGAGTAGCTCGGTTAGGGCGGAGTGCCACTAACCAAGGAGAAGAGTAGCTTCGACCGATCACTCGGGACATCTCGGCTGCGCTGCATGATACAACTTAATATGTTTTTCGTTGAGGGGAGAGAACTGAATGACTCATTTATGGTCTACAAGGACGTAGGCACCCCCTTCATATACTCGGCGGACGATATACGGCCCGACCCAGTTTTCGACCAGCTTCCCTTTGGGGTTGGAGGCCATCACTTCTTTTCTTTTGACCATTACCAGGTCTCCTTTCTTGAATTCTCAACCCTTGGCTAGCTTGTCAAAAGCACGGGCCATGCGAGCTTGGTAGAGTTGGATGTTTTGCTGTGCCCGGAGGCGTTTTCCTTCGAGCTCAGCGAGCTCCTCCAATCCTCTTTCTGCGTTGGCCTGTTCACCACTGACTAGTCCGTGCTGGACGGTAACTCGCAATGAAGGAACTTCAAGTTCAATGGGCACTACAGCTTCCGACCCATAAACGAGGGAGAAAGGTGAACAGCTGGTTGGGGTCTTGTAGACAGTACGATAGGCCCAAAGTGCCTCGTACATCCTTTCTTCCCAATCCTTTTTATTAGACTTGACAGTCTTCACCAGCAGCGTGCATACGGTCTTGTTAAAGGCTTCTGCGAGTCCATTGGCTTGAGGGTTGTAGGGGGACGATGTCCTCCAGTCGATTTTGTATTTGTCGGCCAGCCGATAAACCTTCTGGTTCCTAAAGTGACTGCCATTATCAGAGATGATTCGGCTGGGGATCCCGAACCGAAATATTACATTCTTCCTGAAGAATCTTACAACTAGTTCTCCCGTCACATCTCTTAGTGCTACTGCCTCCGCCCATCTGGAGAAGTAGTCCGTAGCTGCTAAGATGTATCTGCACCCTGATGAAGATGCTGGTAGTGGCCCTACTACGTCCGTGCCCCACTGAGCAATCGGCCAGCTTGGTAGGGTGGGATGCAATGGCACTGGAGGTCTCCTTGCCACATTAGCATGTTCTTGACACTTCTGACAAGCTTTGGCAAACCTGCAGCAATCGTCAAATATAGTGCGCCAATAGTAACCCAGTTTCTTTATCTCAATTTTCATCTTCGGGCCAGCCTGGTGTGTTTCAGCTGATCTTGCATGGACCTCCTACATCACCTGTCCTGCTTCTGCTGAAGACAAGCAACGGAGTAAGACTTTCCTTCGGGCATCTGCCATAATTCGGAACAAGGTCCCGCTTCTCATCTCGTAAGAATCCTTGATCCTCAGGAGCTTCATTCTCTGTTCCTTTTCTTTTGGAAGTTGCTGGTGTTGAAACCAGTGTAGGAGATGCTCTCGCCAATCGGGCTGCTGAACCCCTTCGATGACTGCTACTTCCATCTCTTGTTCATCGGCCAGGACCTCTGTTACGCTGGGGACCTGTCGCGGTTGATCACTGTTATATTCAGGCTTGTGTCTGGCAGGACCGCCAATGAACTGGCTAGCTTAGCGAGGGCGTCTGCCTGAGCATTCCGACCTCGATTGATGTGCTTGATGCTAATGAAGTAAAATTTTGACATCAGGCGAGTTACCAACTGGTGATAGGGGAGGAGTTCTTGCTTTCGTACATCGAACTCTCCTTCCAGCTGTTTTATAACTAGCATGGAGTCTCCGAATGCTTCCAGCATCTGAATTCCCATGGACAGAGCAATTTGCAACCTGATTATCAGGGCTTCATATTCCGCTTCATTGTTTGTGCATTGCTTGTTTATGGAACAGGATGTATGCACCACTTCTCCTTCTGGGGATTTCAGGACTATGCCTGCTCCTGCCCTGACTCTGGCTGATCCAGTGGCAGAGGCGTCAATTCTGGAAGCGCCATCAAAGTATAGCTGCCATAAGGCGGGTTGTACTTGAACGGCTTCTAGAGTTTCATCTTCAGGAAGCTCCAGCTCCAACGGGGAATCCCCGGGCACTTGGTGCTCAGTGAAGAAGTCTGCAATAGCTTGGCCCTTGACGGCCTTGCGCGGCACGTAGGAGACATCAAACTCCATAAGGATTACCACCCATTTACCCAGGCGGCCTTTGAGTGCCGGTTGAGACATGATGTACTTCAGGGGATCCTCTTTGGATACCAAGCTGATTTCATGCGACAACATATAGTGTCGGAGCTTCTTAACTGCGAAGACTAGTGCCAGACAGATCTTCTTAATATAAGTATATTTCTCTTCAGTTCTGACCAGTCTCCGACAGAGGTAATAGAGGGCTTGCTCTTTTCCTTCTTCATTATTCTGGGCCAGCATCGCCCCCAGAGAATTATGTGTAGCTGCTATATACAATATCAATGGTCATCCTTTCACCGGTGCGCCCAGCACTGGAGGAGTTTTCAGGTAGTCTTTTAGCTTGTCAAAGGCTGCATGGCAATCTTCATCCTAATAAAAGGGGACATCTTTCATCATTAGCTTGTGGAAGGGCTGGCATCGCCCTGACAAATTGGAAATGAACCGCCGGATATAAGCCAAGCGGGCCTGTAGTGATCTTAGCTCGGAGATGTTCCTTGGCGGAGGTAACCCCTGAATTGCCTTGATCTTTGCGGGGTCTATCTCGATTCCCCGATATCGGACGATGAAGCCTAAGGATTTTCCGCTCGACACTCCGAACGCACATTTCATAGGGTTCATCTTCAGCTCATGCTGTCTTAGCCTCTGAAAGACAATCCGGAGGCCTTGCAGATGATCTTCTTTTCTTCTGATTTTGATCACCAGGTCATCTATGTAGCATTCAACCTTGTGGTAGAGCAGCTCATCAAAGATTTTGGTCATCGCGCGCTGATAGGTTGTGCCAGCAATCTTCAGTCCGAACGGCATTCTCTTGTAATGATAAATGCCATTAGGGGTTCGGAAAGCAATATGGACTCGGTCATGCTCCGCAATCCAAATCTGATTGTAGCCGAACGACCCATCCATGAATGACAGGGCTTCATGGCCGGTTGTAGCATCAATCATGACCTCAGTTATTGGCACCGGAAAGTCATCCTTGGGACATGCTTTATTTAGATCCCGGAAGTCGACACATATCTGGATCTGTCCATTCTTCTTTTTCACGGGGACGATATTCGCCAGCCACGTGGTGTACTGGTTTTCTTCAACAAATCCCACGTCAATGAGCTTGTCGACTTCAGCACAAATTTGGGTGATGAGCTCTGGCCTCATGCGCCGCGGTGGTTGCTTCAACGGTTCGGCCTCAGGGCTGATTGTTAGCTCATGTTGTGAGACAGCGGGGCTTAGACCTGGCATCTCTTTGTAAGTCCAGGCGAAGCAATCCTGGTACTCTAGCAGCAGCTGGGTGTACAACTCCCGTTCTTATGGGGACAGTTGGGCGCTGTGGAACGTGGGCCTAAGGTCCTCCTCATTTCCCAAGTTGACTTCTATAAGTTCATCGACTGTGGCCTGGCCTACGTCTTCTATCTCCGGAGGTGCCGGTTGGAGGTCAACGAAGTTTGGAATGCTATCTTGAGGGTCGAGCACTTCGACTTCCTCGTCAGACACCGCCAGAGCTTCCTGAGGTTTCTTGATTTCTTGTGCCAGCGGCTGAGTGGATTGTTCTATTAGCAAATCCATTGCCGTCGCAGCTTCCAAGGATGAGAGAGCAGCCTTGGTGTTTGCAGATGAGATTGCAGCCATGATGGGCTGGTAACTGTTTACTGCCAAGCTCGGACAGCATGCTGATTTTGCAGCAGAAGTTGAGGAAGTTTCACCTTTTGGGACAGTTGTATCTTCCGCAGAAGTGGCTTTTTTTTTCCTGGTAGCTGGCTCCCCTTGATTGGAGTTGACCAAGGCCTCCCTGATTGGCAGAAAGGGTGTTGAAGTTGTCATTAGTATGACCTTTATGGAGGGAGAGACTCCTGCTTCTTGACTATCTTCGGCTTCGCTGCTGCTAGCCGTATCAAATTCGGCTTGAAGGGCCGCTTCTTCAGGATGAACCTGCTCCCAGCATCGGCAAGGGGCCGAGGTTTCTACTTCTTGATTTCCAGACCGAGCCAGTTCAAGATATTCGGCTTCCGCCGGATACTCATCAAAGGTTGCTCCCAGAAGGCTATCTTCAGTAGGGTAGAAGGCAGAGATAGTATCCACCTCGTATCGCCCACTGTAATAATATTCCTCTAGGGTGAAGCCCAACCCTGGATGTTGAGAGACACGTCTCATTTCCTTATCCAGATTTGCAGGATGCCACATCTTCTGGAAAGCTTCTTTGCACTTTTGAGACTGATCGGGAGGAATGTGTTGCTTCTGAAACATCCTGGCCATTTGATCAGTTGTAAATGCCAGACCTTGGATAGGAACTGGCGGGTTGCCTAGATCTTCAGGGAGGCTGCAGTCTGTGTCTTCCCGAGTGGGATGCTCCTCAGCTGTATAGAACAAGCTGCTGTGCCCATCTTCCTGTGTCACCTCCCAAGCTTTGAAAGGTTCGACAGTGGGGTCGTTGAGGCCGGAGACTGGCTTGGTGAGGCCGGTCGGGACTCCGATGTGGGCGTGCTGTCGATTGAACTACACTTCCTTAGCCTTAGGGTACAACGCTGGGGGTGTCACCCTGCCGACATCTCCAGAAGCTATGATGTGGGAGACTACCTTCAGCTTGACATATCCGCGCGGCGGTGGTGGATACCAACCGTCACCCGATCTATTCTTCGACGCCCCTACGGGGGCCTCAGCTTCAGAAACCTTCCGGGGAGGCCCCGTATACAAGTTGGCGTCCGCCAAGTGACATTCAAACACCTCGAATGGGTGGATATCAGCAAATATCCTCTCCTCCTTCCCCTGGAGGCTGTATTTGATGCATTGGTGGAGCGTGAAGGGCACCACCATATTTTCATGCAGCCATGGGCGGCCGAGCAGCGCTTTGTAGGAGGTGCGAGAGTCAATGACATGAAACTGCACTGTTGTAGTGAAATCTGCCAGGGTCAGCGTGAACTCTGCCACTCCCATAGATACTTCACATTTTTGGTTGAAGCCAGCGATACGCATATCCCCGACTTTCTCGAGATGCACATTAAAGTGGTACCTCTCGTATATTTTGTATGGCAGGATGTTGACTGCTGCACCAGGATCGACCAGGATCCGGTTCAGTTCCCTCCTATTCTGGTGCCCTTTCATATATAGCGGCCTGTTGTGGCTGGCAGTAGGTAGTAGCATGTCTTCTGGAGAGAAGGTCATACTGGCTTCTGGTATAGCCTCAGCTATGCAGGCTTCAAAATGAGCAGGCGTCTGCAGAGCAGTGATGATCGCCTGTCGAGTTTCTTCACTCAAAGAGAGAATTTCTCAGATCGTAAATCGAGCGGGGAGCTTTTTGAGCAACTTCATTATTCGGCTCTCAGCCCGGACATTGGAGAGCTTCATCTCTTCAACCCATCTGGGCCTGGGGAGGTTTTGATTTGTGGGCCCAGACGGACCTGCTTCATCTTCCTCGGACTCGGCATCCTCTTGGCTGGCACCGGCTGTCGGGTCTTCTTTATTAGTTGCTGTAGGGCAAGCTCCATCTGCATTTGCATCCTCAGTAGATTGCGCTGGCTGCGGGTGAATGGCCCCGGGTGTAGGGTTAGCCTCTTGACAGGGCTGTTTCCCCTTTGACATCTTCATAAATTCAAGGAATGAAGGGACTGCCTTGCCCGCACTCTTGTTGTATAGGCCTGACGGAGGAGGGATTTGGACTCCCTTAACTTCCGACTGTAGATTCTAAGAAAATCCACTTAGAATAATTAAAAAAAAATAAAAGAATTAAGACATGCACGTGGTGCTAAAGGGAAGTGTGATCGCTAGAGACGCGAGGGCCTCAAAGGATATAAACAATAATAATCAAGGGAGGGATCGTGAATATAAATACCTCAAATGCGGGGAAGATTGTGAGTGCACCTTTCTCTTCCGATCGGCCGGGCGATGAAGAGAGTTCTTCTTGATTGATTACCCTTGTAAAATTAACAAACACCAATAAAAGAATATGGATTAGAACCAAGGTGAGTGTAGCATCAAATTCACAATAAAGATGAGCATGAAAAGCATGTATAAGAACACACCTTGTTGAGTGTTGGCCCTTAAACCCCTATGCAAAGGGTGGGAGGTATGATGAATGCAAAATATATGTATAAAGCAAAAGGAGTGCAAGTGTTGCACTGTGGGAATATGGCAAAGCAAGTGCAAGTGTTGCACTGTAAGGAAAGACTCAACGTGGTTGAGTAGTGTGATTAAGCATGGGATGAACATACGTGCATATGAACTAATGTATAAACAAAAAAAAGAAAAAAAAGAAAAAAAGAAAACTGAAAAGCCTGTGATATAAAGAACTGATCTCTGCGTATGGCTTTGTTAAGCGTTCGGGAGAGAGGCCCTTCCAATAGGATGAAGCAGTGGACGCAGGGAGCTCCCTCCTGTGCCAAGCAGCAACAGCATCACCCTGTAAAAAAAAAGGAAAATCCCTTTCGACAGAGCCGCAGGGGCTCTATTTATAGGGAAGATTGGAGGGGTTTAAGTCCCACAACAATTAGGATAGCTTGGTTTAGCAAGAGATAAACATTGGAAGGAGTCCCTCCTTCCATGGAAAGCCATTCCGAAGTTAAAAGGGGCCTAAAACGAGGAAAGAAGGCGGTTCTGGGAAAATTCGGAATTCAACAAAAAAAATGACATGGAGCCGGTCGCTTCTTAAAATGACGCCCGCGGAGGAAACGTCATTTTAAAAATTGACGACTCGCAAAGGGGCGTTATTTATAGTTTAGCACAAATCCTGGTCGGACCCAAACTCTCAAAATATAGCAATGAAAAAGACGACCGGCTTGGGGGCGTTAATTGAAAATAACGCCTTGCACAGGGGCGTTAATCAAAATGATAAAAAGCCAAAAAGAATGGATGACCGGGGATTCGGACGTCAATTTAATTGACGTCCGATTCAAGGTCGTTAATTCAAAATATTAAAAATAGGGCCATTTTTCATTTCTCAATATTATTTTCTCATTTTTTAGGTGGAGGTGCATCTCAATGTGCTGATTCTAATTACTATTTTTTCGTATTTTTCTGACACCTGGAAGGCCACCAAATCACCTCTGGAAGAGGGTTTAAAAATAATATTAAAATATTTAAATTGAAAATGACGCCCTTGCATATGTCGTTAATTCATTTTTTTTAATTTTTATTTCATTTAAAATCAAAGTAACGTCCCCTGTTATGTCGTTAATTCCAAAAAAATACTAAAAAAATTTTCAGAAAAATCTAGAAAAATGGGAAAATGAAAGAATGGACGCCCCTATTGATAGTTGTCAATTCTTTGAGAAACGCCCAAGGTTAAGCCGTTATTTAAAAGACGCCCCACGTCAAATCGTCAATTATAAAAATAGAGTAAAATTCCAGAAAAAATCCAGAAAAATAGGGAAAATAAGAAAAGGGAGAAAAAAAGTAAGAAATCCAAGAAAAGTGAGAAAAACCACTCAAACAAAGTTAATTTGAGGGTCAAATTGGGGCATTACAATGCAATATGAGATGCACTCATAGTAACGTCAATTTTGGCGTGTCTACAGCTGCCCCGCCTTGGCGTCTGCTTTACAAGGGAGCAGAGTGAACTGAAAAGTAGATATCAAGGTGTGATGAGACACGCAATCAACATCACTTGATGAGAATTAAATCAACAATTCAAGATGAAGCAATCTCGGGAAATTCAATGAAATCAACGATGTTTGGATAAAAGAGGGAGTGTGCACGCGGGCACGAAGGAGAATGATCAACTTCCAGCACGGTGGAAGTACCCCAGGTCATAAACCTATAGGTTTCACCATTGGGGAGCGGTTACCAACCAATGTGGACGTGCTGTAGCCAAGGTGGATCAAGGGAAATGATTGAAATAAGAGGATAGAAATCCAAACAAGGAGCTTTCGAGAAAATGACCCAAAACAGCGACAAAACGAACTAAGGATTCCATTCAGCAATGAATATCTCATATCTGGAAAGATTAAGATAAATTTGACTCTCCAATCAGCTTATCAGAATGATTTTTCAACGTTGATTCAAAGTCCGATATGAATGCATGCTGGGTTTAAAGGAAAAATTAAAATAAATGAAAATATAAGATAATCAAGGATAATATTGTTAAGCTGCCCAGACTGGGTCAAGAAACTGATTTCACGGGCTGATACTAAGCCGAAGTCCGTTTATCCGCGCACCAACTCACAAAAGGGAACCACCGTCCCCAGTCTTGGATGGCTCAATGGCCTATCCGTATGACTAAGACTCCTCTGGAATCATCATTATTTTTGATGGAGGGGAACTCAAATTCCAGATTTACTAAAGCCACAAGGTCCTTGATATAATCTAATAGCGTATGTAACATATAGTAAGAATGCATACATGAAGATGGTGATAGCAATGAGCATGAGGGAACTGAGAAGAGGTGCAAACACCGTGGGACTTGGATGATGATGTGTAGCAACCCTGATAAAATATTAATAACAATAAAGATTTTAAAATAAATCAAATAAATAGATAAATAAAACAATATAAAATAACGCCTCTGATAAAGGCGCTATTCAAATTAGAAACGCCTCTAGATAAGGCGTTATTCAATAAGTGACGCCCTGACCACACGGCGTCAAATTCCAACGTCAAAGACGGTAAGGCTAAGAAATGCCCCTATCTTGGGCGTGTTTTAAAGAAAGGAACGCCCTAACGAAAGGCGCTTCTTAAGAAACGACCTGCACCAGGTCGTCAATTCAAGAATCGACGCCCTCACCAAAGTCGTTAATTCCATTCGAGTTTCGTTCGACACGGGAGCTTATCCAGGGAAGGATTATGTTAATCTAGTAAGTGTTTACTAGGGCAAGGACTCTATTAGGGATATATTACTTCCACTAGAACACTAACCCTAACAGGACGTCCAAAATCCTATAAATAGTCTTGATCGAACAAACCCTAAACCTATTTGATTCAAGCCTCTGCGATGGTAAGTGAAGAACAGAACTGTTCTTCTTATTCTTTTCTTTCTCTGTTTCGAGTGTATGAAGAACTAATGTTCTTCATCTCCTTCTCTTCTTACAGGTCGAAGAGAGCACACGTTGTGAAGAACATAGGTAAGGTTCTTCTAAAACTTTTCCTAACTACGGTTATGTCCCTATCTCCATCATCTTCATCAACTAAAATTTTCTTCTTCTTCCTGTCCGATCTGCATACTGCTGCTATCAAGGGTATTAGAAGCTTCAGTGTTCTTATCAAGTTATTCACGTGTCCCCTCTCCAGATATCAAATAAGGTAGGTTTTCTCAAGTCAATGTAGCCCAAATAAAATAATTTAAGATATATGTATATTAGCATGACATGCATACGGTTTATTATAGTTTTAATGCGTTTTTCTGCAATATTTTGAAAGAGACGCCCCTGCCAAGGGCACTATTTTACAAGACATGACCCTGACCAGGTCGTCAATTCTAGATTTGACGCCCTGAACACAGGCGTTAATTCCATGAAATTACCTGAAATTAATAATCGTTCACGGTTTAAAAATTCATTTTATATGGAATATCAAAACTAATATACTGCATGACTCTACCTGTGAATTCCTGCCAATTTTCCTGTCATGATGATATGATTGTTATCCTGAAATTTATTTCTTCCTGTTCATGATAAATTCTGAAATTTCTTGAATTCACGACCTAGACTAGGTCGTTTTCCATGTGTTAATGCCCCATCACAGGGAGTGAATTGAAAAGTAACGCCCCTTCATAGGGCGCGTTTCTGTTAAAAGCCCGAACAATATATTCTGTAAAGATAAGAATTTAATGATTAACGTCCCTGCCAAGGGCGCGTTTTTGATAATTTCTGAAAATAAATATGTTCTGTAAAATATTGTAAATAAAAAGACGCCTGCTTCTGTAGTCGTCTCATTGCAAAGAAACACCCCTGTCCAGGGCGCGTTTTAAATAAATTACTGAATTATTGAAAATTCTGCCAAAATGGAAACATATGTAAACGCCCTTCTGTTAGGCGTTAATTACTTGAGAAACGACTTTACCTAAGTCGTTATTTTCTGTAAACTGATATTTTTATCCTAATTCTGTTAAGCGATGGTTTCATATGTTATATAAATATATATCGGCACTATTCTCCATTCCGTGAGTATAGTCCCACGTTTCGCGATTGTTTTATCGATCACACTCAACTCTCATTGACATACAAGCTCTCCATTAGACATTCCGTTCCTTTGGACTAGTGAGTTAGTCATAGAGACCTCCGTAAGACTCCTCGTAGCCTTGGATTCCCTCAAGGCCGACTGAGCTGGTTGTACCCTAAAAATCCATTACACGATCTTTGCCATGTCACTCTAAAGAAACATGGGATACCGGCCCTTATGATTATACAAAGAGTATATCATAAGGAAGTCTTAATGGGATGATGATATCATGCCATATCATGTCATTCTTGTAAACCTCAGTTCTATGATAAGAATGAGGGTATCTTACCTTTGATATACTGTTCATGTGGACCTTAATTCTATATAAAGAATGTCCATATTGATTTATCATGGTACCCAAGTTAAGGGAACCATATTCTACCTAGTTTTATCGATATCGTGATTATACCGTTATTATCGCCATTCTATGTCCTTTGTCATATTTTTGGACTCCATTCTGTCAAAGTTGTCATACATGTCTACAAGCTTGATTATTGAAATTCTATGTTGGCTATAAACAAGAGTGGATGTCAAAACACATGATAAATGCCTGCGCATATAGGGCCCGATCTGGTCCTGGGAGGAGCACCCGAAAGTACCTGTGCCCATGGGAGTTAAAATGATAGGTATCTGGAATTATACCGAGTACTTGACTTGCTTGATTGGACATTCCACACACATCTTGTACTTAAATCGTACTTGACTTGACATGAAATGCGTGGCCCGAAAAGGGTAATTTGCTTGCTTGATACATGATAGCCAAAATTCTTGACATGACTTGTTAAATGTACTTGCTTGAATATCTTGAGCATCTTGTTGAAAGTTCATGATTAGTTCATCTTATTCTTGATATTACATTCTCTTTATCTTGTCATTTTATGCGAGCATGCATAGCTTTATTGCATTCATGAAAGATGTAATTACTTAAACCCCTTGCTAGTACTTGAGATATAATTTCCTACTGAGCGTTCGCTCATTCCGTTTGTCCCTTTTTACTTTTCAGGTAAGTCCGACGACGATGGAAGTCAATCGGATGGGGAAGGTCAAGAGTGAAAGAGCTAGAGCTTGTCCAAGTGTCATCTAGTCTTTTTCCTATTTTCTTGAGTCAACTATGTATTTTTCTTTTTATTAAACAGAGTACTAGATTTGTAATAGCCTATTAATAATAAAGGATTGGGTTATCTTGCTATTTTGCGCATCTCTATCTTTGTGTCGAATACACGACCACTCTGATTGACATGATTGATATAAACTCGTCACGCGTCTCCGGGTATCTTCCGCGCTCGGGGCGTGACAGTTTTTGTGGTATCAGAGCCTAAGGTATTCAATTCCTAGGAAAAACCTAAGTCCAAGGATAAGTCGAACGTTTAACAAAGTGAGATTGGGTAGAACCAAGGGTTGAGAGTCAATGAGTCTTTTAATAAGATCACAGTGATATAATACTAACGTAGCTATTGTAATTGTAGGATAATGGCTGCCGAACGTGCTCAATGGCGCAACATGCAGCGTACCCTCCAAGGGATGACTCAAGTGCTACAACAGGTAGCACAAGGTGATGCTCCACGAGCTGGAAGCTTACACCAAGCCTTTAAGAGCATGAATCCCCCGAAGTTTATGGGATCGACCGATCCGGACGATGCCGAGCATTGGGTTCGGGAGACTGAACGTATATTCCGTGTTATGCAATGCACGGATCAGGACAAAGTCTTACTAGCTACTTTCCAGTTAGAGAAAGATGCTAGATGCTGGTGGGAGTCTATTGAAGCAACCATCGATCCTACTCAAGTAACATGGGAAGAATTTGTGGAATACTTCAATGCTAAATATTTCTCGGACCGAGTCCAAGAAAAGAAGGCTGCAGAATTCACTGCATTAAAGCAACGGTCTTTATCATTAGCAGATTATGAAGCTCAGTTCTCCAGGTTGTCTAGATATGCTAAGCATCTTATTAGCACGGAGAAGATGAAAGCCCGTAGATTTCTTAATGGGCTTAGGCCCCACTATATTACTCAACTGGCGCCTATGGACATCCAAGTTTATTCTGAAATAGTGCGCCGAGCTCAATTACTTGAAGATGCCACGGAACTATCTGATAGGATCCGTGAAAAGACAAGAAGGAGCAAGTCACAGGTTCGGGTTCTTTCAAACCCAATTTCAAGAAGAGGCCCAATAATGGAGGTTCATCCTCTCAAGATTCCAAGTTCAAGAAATCCAAGCCCTTCTCTATCACAACTACCCCTTCTAATACAGTATGCAAGCATTGTGACAAGGCTGGTCACAAGACAGAAGAATGCTGGAGGAAATTAGGAGCTTGTCTCCGTTGTGGGAGTCGCGAACATCGGATTCCCGATTGTCCATTAATGAATGACCAAGCCGGTGATGGTAAACGCCCGGTGACAAAGAACGCTCGACTTCATGCAATAAAGGAGACCGAGCAAGAAGAAGGTGGACTGGTAGAAGGTACATTAACAGTTTGTTCCAAAAGTGCTTATGTCTTATTTGATACGGGTGCATCGCATTCCATTATTTCTAAGAAGTTTGCCGACCCGTTACCGTTAGAACCAGAATGGATAAAAATAGTTCTAACTACTCCTCTTGGAAGTGAAAATGATATTACTCATCACTACCAAAACTGTGAGGTAATAGTTCAAGGTAGGAATTTACCTATAGATCTCATATGCCTCGATCTAAAGGAGTATGATGTTATACTAGGAGCGGACTGGTTATCCAAATACCAGGCAACGGTTGATTGCCGCAATAGCCAAATTGCTTTCAAAGATATTCCAGAATTAGTCTTTACTCGCCCCAAGAGTCGGAGCAATTCCCCTCTTATTTCGGCCCTCCGAGCTAGCAAGCTCGTCACGAAGGATGTGTAGTCTTCCTTGCATTTGTCACAGTTAAGGAAACAAAGGACACTAAGCTAGAAGACATTCAAGTAGTGCAAGAATTTCCGACGTGTTTCCGGAAGATTTGCCGGGATTACCCCCTCAAAGGGATGTGGCCTTCACCATTGACTTAGTCCCTGGTGCTGGTCCAGTTTCAAAGGCACCCTATAGAATGTCCCCTGCGGAACTCAAAGAGTTGAAGGAGCAGTTGATGGAACTAATTCGAAAAGGGTTTATTAGACCAAGTACTTCCCCGTGGGGAGCACCAGTCTTGTTCGTAAAGAAGAAAGATGGATCCATGAGATTGTGCATCGACTATCGACAGTTGAATCATCTCACTATCAAGAACAAGTATCCACTGCCGAGAATCGATGAATTATTTGATCAGATTTCAGGATCCAAATATTTTTCCAAGATTGATCTCAGGTCGGGATATCATCAGTTAAGAATCAAGGATGATGACATTCATAAGACTGCATTCAGAAGCAGGTATGGCCATTACGAATTTGTTGTTATGCCTTTTGGACTAACAAATGCCCCTGCTGCCTTTATGCAGTTAATGAATAGCATATTCAGGCCCTACTTGGATCAATTCATAGTAGTCTTCATTGATGATATATTGATATATTCCAAGACTAAGGAAGAACATGAAGAGCATTTGAGGATTGCATTGCATGTCTTGAGGACAAATCAATTATATGCAAAACTCAGCAAGTGTGAATTCTGGCTTGAAGAAGTGACTTTCCTCGGACATGTGATATCCAAGGATGGTCTATCTGTTGATCCATCAAAGGTTGAAGCTGTTAGAAACTGGGAAAAACTAACCAATGCTAGCGAGATCAGAAGTTTCTTAGGCCTTGCAGGATATTATCGGCGATTCATCAAAGACTTCTCCAAGATCGCCGTGCCCCTTACAAGGTTAACTCGTAAGGAGATCCGATATGAATGGAGTGAGGAATGTGAAAGAAGTTTCCAAACTCTCAAGGATCATCTCACTACAGCTCCGGTGTTAGCTCTACCAATAGAAGGAGAGAAATTCGAAGTCTACACAGATGCTTCTGGCATTGGCCTCGGATGTGTCCTAATGCAACAAGGAAGGTCATAGCATACTCTTCACGTCAACTGAAGAAGCATGAGGAGAATTACCCCGTCCATGACTTAGAACTGGCCGCGGTGGTATTTGCCCTAAAGATATGGAGACACTACTTATATGGAGTGCAGTTTACTGTATACTCCGATCACAAAAGTCTCAAATATCTATTTTCACAAAAGGAGCTAAACATGAGACAAAGACGCTGGCTAGAATATCTCAAGGACTTCGACTTCAATATACAATACCATCCCGGAAAGGGTAATTATGTTGCTGATGCCCTTAGTCGAAAGCCGAGAGCAATGATAGCCAATTGTATGATACAAGAATGGAGTTGCTAGAACAATTCTCCGAGCTCAATATAAGCTTGGACAAGGAAGCAAATTTGTCACATTATCTCATGTAAGCATACAGTCAGATTTATTATCTGAGATACAAGCACTTCAGGATGATGATCCTATATTAGTAGAAATCAAAGGCAGATTAGAAGGACAATCTGATTTTCAACTAGCTTCTGATGGAAGATTATTATTCAAAGATAGAACTTGTATACCCGACTGTCCGGAATTAAAGAAGAAGATCTTGGATGAAGCTCAGCGATCAAGGTATACTATTCATCCAGGATCAACCAAAATGTATCAAGATGTAAAAAGGAACTTTTGGTGGCCTAATATGAAAAGAGAAATAGCAGACTATGTATATCGCTGTCTCACATGCCAACAAGTCAAGGCGGAACACCAAAAGCCTGCTGTAAACTTCATCCTCTAGATATTCCTAAGTGGAAGTGGGAGGATATTGGTATGGACTTCATCATGGGTTTGTCTAAATCTAAAGGAGGACATGATGGAATCTGGGTTATCATTGACCGATTAACTAAATCGGCACATTTCTTGCCAATAAAAAGCCGTTGGTCAATTGATGTGCTAGCTGCACTATACATCAAAGAAATAGTCAGGTTGCATGGTATACCTGTCTCGATCGTGTCTGACAGAGATCCCCGTTTCACTTCTCATTTTTGGAAGGGATTACAACATTCGTTGGGAACAAGGCTCAACTTTAGTACTGCTTTTCACCCACAAACGGATGGTCAGACCGAGAGAGCTAATCAAGTTGTTGAGGATATGCTAAGAGCTTGCATCATTGACTTTGGTGGAAGCTGGCATGAACATTTGCCACTAGTGGAATTTGCATATAATAATAGCTACCAAGCTAGTATCCAAATGGCACCTTTCGAAGCTTTATATGGAAGGAGTTGCCGATCACCCTTATGCTGGAACGAAGTTGGAGAGAAACAACTGTTAGGTCCAGACATGGTAAGGGATACAACTGAGAAGATACAAGTAATCAGAGAAAGATTGCAAGTTGCTCAGACAAGGCAAAAGGCTTATGCTGACACAAGAAGGAGAGATCTTGAATTCTAAATCGGAGATCATGTATTTCTCAAGATATCACCTGGACGTGGCATACGAAGATTTGGTGTTAAGGGCAAGCTTACGCCAAGATTCATCGGACCATTTGAGATACTCGAAAGAGTTGGCGAGGTTGCTTATCGCATCGCGTTGCCTCCTCAATTGTCCGAGGTACATAATGTATTTCACATATCTATGTTGAAGAAGTATGTGCACGATCCATCTCATATTATTGAACATGGAGATCTGGTGATCCAGAAAGATCTCACATATGAACAGAAGCCTATGAAGATCTTAGATCGTGAAATACGAGCTCTAAGGAATAAGGTTATCCCCATGCTCAAGGTGCAATGGAACAAGAATTCTGAACATGAAGCAACATGGGAGACCGAGGAATCTATGAAGAAACGATTTCCCGAGTTATTCTAAGAGGTATATATCTACACTCTCCACGTATATACATAATATGCAATTGAATTTGGGGACCAAATTCTTTTAAGTGGGGGAGGGTGTAGCAACCCTGATAAAATATTAATAACAATAAAGATTTTAAATAAATCAAATAAATAGATAAATAAAACAATATAAAATAACGCCTCTGATAAAGGCGCTATTCAAATTAAAAACGCCTCTAGATAAGGCGTTATTCAATAAGTGACGCCCTGACCACACGGCGTCAAATTCCAACGTCAAAAACGGTAAGGCCAAGAAACGCCCTATCTTGGGCGTGTTTTAAACAAAGGAACGCCCTAACGAAAGGCGCTTCTTAAGAAACGACCTGCACCAGGTCGTCAATTCAAGAATCGACGCCCTCACCAAAGTCGTTAATTCCATTCGAGTTCCGTTCGACACGGGAGCTTATCCAGGGAAGGATTATGTTAATCTAGTAAGTGTTTACTAGGGCAAGGACTCTATTAGGGATATATTACTTCCACTAGAACACTAACCCTAACAGGACGTCCAAAATCCTATAAATAGTCTTGATCGAACAAACCCTAAACCTATTTGATTCAAGCCTCTGCGACGGTAAGTGAAGAACAGAACTGTTCTTCTTATTCTTTTCTTTCTCTGTTTCGAGTGTATGAAGAACTAACGTTCTTCATCTCCTTCTCTTCTTACAGGTCGAAGAGAGCACACGTTGTGAAGAACATAGGTAAGGTTCTTCTAAAACTTTTCCTAACTACGGTTATGTCCCCATCTCCATCATCTTCATCAACTAAATTTTTCTTCTTCTTCCTGTCCGATCTGCATACTGCTGCTATCAAGGGTATTAGAAGCTTCAGTGTGTTCTTATCAAGTTATTCACGTGTCCCCTCTCCAGATATCAAATAAGGTAGGTTTTCTCAAGTCACTGTAGCCCAAATAAAATAATTTAAGATATATGTATATTAGCATGACATGCATACGGTTTATTATAGTTTTAATGCGTTTTTCTGCAATATTTTGAAAGAGATGCCCCTGCCAAGGGTGCTATTTTACAAGACACGACCCTGACCAGGTCGTCAATTCTAGATTTGACGCCCTGAACACAGGCGTTAATTCCATGAAATTACCTGAAATTAATAATCGTTCACGGTTTAAAAATTCATTTTATATGGAATATCAAAACTAATATACTGCATGACTCTACCTGTGAATTCCTGCTAATTTTCCTGTCATGATGATATGATTGTTATCCTGAAATTTATTTCTTCCTGTTCATGATAAATTCTGAAATTTCTTGAATTCACGACCTAGACTAGGTTGTTTTCCATGTGTTAACGCCCCATCACAGGGCGTGAATTGAAAAGTAACGCCCCTTCATAGGGCGCGTTTCTGTTAAAAGCCCGAACAATATATTCTGTAAAGATAAGAATTTAATGATTAACGCCCCTGCCAAGGGCGCATTTTTGATAATTTCTGAAAATAAATATGTTCTGTAAAATATTGTAAATAAAAAGACGCCTGCTTCTGTAGTCATCTCATTGCAAAGAAACGCCCCTACCCAGGGCGCGTTTTAAATAAATTACTGAATTATTGAAAATTCTGCCAAAATGGAAACATATGTAAACGCCCTTCTGTTAGGCGTTAATTACTTGAGAAACGACTTTACCTAAGTCGTTATTTTCTGTAAACTGATATTTTTATCCTGATTCTGTTAACCGATGGTTTCATATGTTATATAAATATATATCGGCACTATTCTCCATTCCGTGAGTATAGTCCCACGTTTCGCGATTGTTTTATCGATCACACTCAACTCTCATTGACATACAAGCTCTCCATTGGACATTTCGTTCCTTTGGATTAGCGAGTTAGTCATAAAGACCTCCGTAAGACTCTTCGTAGCCTTGGATTCCCTCAAGGCCGACTGAGCTGGTTGTACCCTAAAACCCATTACACGATCTTTGCCATGTCACTCTAAAGAAACATGGGATACCGGCCCTTATGATTATACAAAGAGTATATCATAAGGAAGTCTTAATGGGATGATGATATCATGCCATATCATGTCATTCTTGTAAACCTCAGTTCTATGATAAGAATGAGGGTATCTTACCTTTGATATACTGTTCATGTGGACCTTAATTCTATATAAAGAATGTCCATATTGATTTGTCATGGTACCCAAGTTAAGGGAACCATATTCTACCTAGTTTTATCGATATCGTGATTATATCATTATTATCGTCATTCTATGTCCTTTGTCATATTTTTGGACTCCATTCTGTCAAAGTTGTCATACATGTCTACAAGCTTGATTATTGAAATTCTATGTTGGCTATAAACAAGAGTGGATGTCAAAACACATGATAAATGCCTGCGCATATAGGACCCGATCTGGTCCTGGGAGGAGCACCCGAAAGTACTTGTGTCCATAGGAGTTAAAATGATAAGGTATCTGGCATTATACCGAGTACTTGACTTGCTTGATTGGACATTCCACACACATCTTGTACTTGAATCGTACTTGACTTGACATGAAATGCGTGGCCCAAAAAGGGTAATTTGCTTGCTTGATACATGATAGCCAAAATTCTTGACATGACTTGTTAAATGTACTTGCTTGAATATCTTGAGCATCTTGTTGAAAGTTCATGATTAGTTCATCTTATTCTTGATATTACATTCTCTCTATCTTGTCGTTTTATGCGAGCATGCATAGCTTTATTGCATTCATGAAAGATGTAATTACTTAAACCCCTTGCTAGTACTTGAGATATAATTTCCTACTGAGCGTTCGCTCATTCCGTTTGTCCCTTTTTACTTTTCAGGTAAGTCCGACGACGATGGAAGTCAATCGGATGGGGAAGGTCAAGAGTGAAAGAGCTAGAGCTTGTCCAAGTGTCATCTAGTCTTTTTCCTATTTTCTTGAGTCAACTATGTATTTTTCTTTTTATTAAACAGAGTACTGGATTTGTAATAGCCTATTAATAATAAAGGATTGGGTTATCTTGCTATTTTGCACATCTCTATCTTTGTGTCGAATACACGACCACTCTGATTGACATGATTGATATAAACTCGTCACGCGTCTCCGGGTATCTTCCGCGCTCGGGGCGTGACATGATGTCCAGTCGGTGGGACCAAGAGCTTCTTTCCTGCGCTCAAAACTTCATTAGCCAAAATATAAGGAAGATAACAAGCAATGAATATGGCATTTAAGCATAGCAAGCATAGCATGAAACATAGCATTAATAGCAATCACAACATAGTCATCAAAGCACTTAAAGCTTGGTGTGGATAGCATTCAAGCATGTATTAGCAAGGCGAAGCATGTTTAGCATGAATAGCATGAGTTAAATCATAGCATTGCGAAGCATCATTGTTTGTTATTTTATCATGAGGATGACAATCTTGGCATGTGAGATTGAGATTGGATAATCAGGATCAAGTATTGCCCAGCGGCAGAGTGATCAAGTGAAATCAGCAGGAGTTTACTAAAAGATTTTGAAAATGAACGATCAATTAACGCCTAGCAAATCATGAAGATGTGATCATTGTGAATATGGGGGAATCAAAAGGTAGATGACAATTAATGGAGAGGACTCATCCCGTGCTCTTGGTCCTTACAAAATTCTTGTTCCAGTAAAAACACCATCAGAAAATACAATGTAATTTTTTTTGGATTTTGAAATATGCATATTTTTATGGTTTTTTTTTAAAAAAAAGATATTAAAATTTTTATGGATTTTGGAAAAAAATGTGAATTTTTTTATGGATTTTTTTTGAAAATATCTGTATTTTTTTTTGGATTTTGGTTTACACTTTGTTAATGCAGCATCAAAGGGTGTTTTAAACTACTGGCTAGGGGTCCTTGTTCATTCCCCTTTCACTAAAAACTACCCAAAGTTGGGCGTGCATTGAAGGTGGCGCCCTACGACCGACTGTCCATGGTTAATGGTGCCCCTACCAAGGCCATACCCGAGAAACATTCGGTCTTGGAGGGAGAAGAGAAGAATAATTGAAGATAAGCTTTATGCAAGATGGGAGATGTCGGGACTTGAATTCCTTCCAAGGTATTTCCCCTCAAAGAGGTGGTCTGTTGCGCTGGGGCTTTGTGCCTTTGATTTTTAGACCCTTGACATACATACGACTAGGGTTTTCCCTGCGGGGACTTTGCCACTCTTGTCATGCCACAATTCATACTTTTGAATTTTTTTCAAAATTTTGACTTGATTTTTTCATAATAGCCCTTTTGGCGAGATGTATATCATGAAATTCATATGAAAACTCATATTGATTTTGGGTCAAGACTGCCCCTATTTGAGACTCCTCTCGTATTGGGGAGTACCGAGGTTGGTCATCTCGTCCGTCAACCTCTTGCACCTGCATTCGGCCGAGTAAAGAAGAGAAAAGACTTTCAGATATACTCATGGCATGGCCAAAGTAGGGACGGTGTTTAACCAAAGGAGCCGACTAAGGACGCCGTGAAGTGTGTACGGTACCCAGCTAAGGGTTGCTCTCAACAAGCGGGGAGAGAATGTCGAATTCCCAGCGCGGGGTTTTTATTAACCAAAGGTGCTGCAGAAGCAAGCCTAAAGACTTTTTTTTAGAATGATTTAATTAAGATAAAGATTTAAAACACCACTTTTGATCTTGTTAAGAAGCACTTCATTTTAAAAATCATGCGTGAAGTAATGAGGTAATGGTATCATAAAAATACGTACTTACGCCAATATGTTACCTTGCAACCTTTGTAGAAGCAGTTGTCAGAGGCGATGTAGATAAACATGGGATTTATCCTCAAGTAGCAGACAAAAGGATTGGAAGCAAAGGTTTGAAATGGCTTAACAAAAAGGAGTGGTGCCAAGACCAGACTCAGACGAATAAGGAGAAAAGGAAGAGAGGCAAGGGCTAGAACTCCTTCACTAAGGCGCAGAGACCCTGATCACATGGAACAATCTACAGAAGGAGAGGAGAATTAGAAGGAGGAGTGAGGACTAAAGCCTCGGAAGCAGTGGGAGAAAGGGCAGATGCCCAAGGTAGTGGATGCGGAAGAAGTTAGGTCGGACCCAGGATCAGGAGAAATTAGAAGAAGAAATTGATAGATGGAAAGAGACGGATCCGGAGGGTCCGGAGGTCGAGGAGGAGAATCATGATAAGAGGGAAGAATCCGGAGGCTCTGGAGGGATAAAATAACGAGGGGCGCGGTGCCCTGGGAAAAAATAGGGAAAAAGTTGATGGAAAAGGAAGAAGAAAATGAAAGATGTGATGTGCCGGAGGAGCATGAACTGGAAGAAAGATGGAGGGTCCGGCAGTTCCGGAGGAGGAAAATGTCGAGGGACACGGTGTCCCGGGAAGAGTGGATGAAAAGGGTCAAGAGGGACCGGAGGTTCCGGAGGGATGGCAAAAGAAGGGATGTGATGCTCTAGGAGAGGGGATAAAAAATCCAGAGGATCCGGAGGAGGAAGACACCATGGGGCATGATGCCCAAGGGATAAAGAGAGGGATGAAGGATCCGGAGGTTCCGGAGGAATGAGATGGGAGGGGACGCGATACCTTAAGAAGAAGGAAAGAGAATCCGGAGGTTCCAGAGGAAGAAGGTAGAAAAGGGCGCGACGCCCAAGAAAAATTAGTGAGATGCCCGGAGGATTCGGACGTGATGGTGCAGAGGGGCATGATGCCCAATGAGCAAGATCCGGAGGTTCCAGAGGGGGAATATGCCATGGGACGCGATGCCCAAGGAGGATGGGAGAGAAGTCCGGGGAGTGCGGATGCAAGAGCTTGAAAGGGGCACGATGCCCTGAGGGAAGATTGGAGGGGGCACAATGCCTGGTGAGCGTAAGGGGACCTGGAGATCCCGAAGATAGAGGCGGAAGACATAGGAAAGTTGGGGGATCCGGAGGTTCCGGAAGGCGGGGAAGGTACGGGTTTGGAAACCCGAGAAAGAAGAAGTGCAAATGTATGCGAATGCAATGCAACAGATGCGATGAATGCATGGATGCAACAGAATGCATGAGATGCAAAGAATATGAAGAACATGAAGGGCGAGAAGATGAGATCCCCCTCCTTACCCTTGGAGTGGCCCATGAAGAAAATGTGACGGACAAGAATGTGGATGATATTGAATAGAAGGTGGATGAAATAGTGGAAGGCCCCTTAGCACCAAGATAACCGCCCCTCCATGGCAATGAAAGTGTATAGCCAATTGGCCCAATGGATAAAGCAAGAGCCCATGACGAAGCTTCAATGGTAAATGACAACTCTCTTGAAGAGTGAAAAGTAATAGTGTGAGAGAGTTGGAAAGTCAGGATAAGAACCATTGTGTTGCCCAGGGGTCGTGGCATATAAAGAATGTTGAATAGAATAGGCATTCGCCCCTTGTATGGAAGAAAAGATTCGAGGTTTGAAAGTTGGAACAAGGGGTGCCCTGCCCGGCCCTTGGGCACAAACTTACACGGCATCAAAGTTTGACATTCTCTCTTAGTGAGCAGTGGCGGGGACTTGGCCTCTTCAACCATGCTTGGCACGACGACACGGATTGGCATCCGGCATATAAACTCTTGCATCTTGAATAGCTCGGCCGTAGCCAAATCCTTCTTGCCCGTCTCTTGGTCATCTTCGGTACAAATACTTGCAGAAGCACTCCCATTCCGAGTAGTAAAGGGGGGTGAAGTGGAGGCGGAAGGCTCCATGGATGGTGGAGGTATAATGGAAGGTGTTGGAGAAAGGATGAGTGGAAGTGGAGGTTCAAACACATCAAGCTTCTCCCTTTGCTCGGAAGCAGTCGGGGTTGGCTCGAGTGCAAAAAGGGGTGGATCTTGCTCTAGACTAGCCACGGGTAAGGGTGAAGGGTTAAGTAGTGGAATAGGGGTAATAGGCATAGTGGGTTTTGGGGTTAAAGGGATAATGGAGGGTTGAGGTGGTGAACAAAGAGGAGTAGTAATAGAAGGCTCGAAGGAGACCGGCATAGTGGAGGGTGATGGAGGCTCGACGGAGGCCGATGGAATGGAGGATATTGGTGTGGTTACGGGAGGTGTGAACGGAGAAGGTTTAGTGCATTGAAAATGCCGGATGGGGCGCGAGGTGTTAGGGATAGGATGAGACTCATGGTGTGGTGGTATGGGTGATTGGAATGTCGACCCGTCATCGTAACACCAAGAGGTCTCATAAATGGGAGTTCGATCGGGGACTGTGGCATAGTCCTGAGCAAGGGGTTCATCCAGTGGTAGCGGAGGGAGAGGGAAGCGAAGGAAACTTGGAACGGGTGCTTGCAGAGCTTCGTCGTATGCCGCCTCAAATTCTTCAATCGCCGGTTCTTCATTAGCAGGTTCAAGTGGACACCGTAGTGAAGGCGTGCATGTGGGTGGTGGAATGTAATGGTATTGTGTATGCGGGGGCGGAAGGCCATATGCGTGAATTGGGTGAATGGGTGGAGAATGGACGGCGTCCACTGGAACGTTGAGACCTGCCGGCTCTTGCTTGCTTGTACTGTTGATGATGTAGTCGTGTTTCCTATCTTTCCAATCTTTCTCCATCTTTGTAATGTCATTCAGAGCGGCGTGGAGGGGATTGACTGGAGTAGAAGGAGCGGGCCGTGGACTCGTAACCCTCTTTAATTATTCCTCCAACGAAGTGACTTTGTCGAGAAGCGTTTGTTGGAGGGGTGTGACCTGAGTAACAGAGGGTTGGCAGGGCCTTGAAGGAGGGGCCGTATAAAAAGGCCGTGGAAGGGGATTAATGGGATGACCCATAGAAGAACCCGGATGGGCCGGGTTGCAAGGAATAAATAGGCCTTGGGGCCGTGGTGGAGGAGGAATAGAAGGAGGCGGGTATTGGATCACCCGAGGAGAAGTGTGAATAGGAGGAGATGGGTGATGGGCTACCCGAGTAGGAATGTGAATAGAAGAGGGAAGTGGGTGATGGGCCACCCGCGTAGGATTGGAAGGAGGATGAGAGGAATGAGATGCACCCTCAACAACGGCCTTAAGGGCTTGGATTTGTTGAGGGGTGAGATGATCTAATGCGTGCAAGATCTGGGAGACCTTCTCATCGTCAGGAGGAGACGGTCCCGTAGGAGTAGTGGCTCGCGATTGAATCGAGGGACCATGAGATTGAACATTGCCCATGGGTCGGGCAACGCCAAAAGAATGACGGCGTGGTCCCTTGAAAATATGGTGAGGAACATGTTGAAATTGAGGAGTATAGGACGTGCTAGGTTGTGCATCCTTATGAATAAAATTGGGATTAAACATGTTATTTTGTCTATCAAGGTAAGCCATTATGCAATCAAAGTTCAAGCAAAACAATTGCAAAGAAGCACACAAGTTGGAATGGTTACCGCTGATTTTTTTATTTGAACCTTGGTGAATTAATGATTTTTGCCAAACTTTGGAGTGATTCACACAAGGGAGGAACCTAGTTTCAATTTAAGTTCACTTCGATGCCAACTAGGGACACTCTCACCACGCATAGGGCAACTAAATCCGGGACTTTAAGGTACAACGTACCCAGCGTCCGTGAGGGAATCCACGGGTGCGGGGACTTATGGAGACTTGGTTTAGGAATTTCCGGTCCAATGAGACGGAATGCTCAAAGGAGGGTCCTTCCTTCACTAAGAGGGGTGTAAGATCTCCTAACAATGTGGGGAGAGGAGCTCTCCCAAACCAATGCAAATGGATGAATGCAAGCAGTACTATGAAACGATAACAACACAGAACAAAATGACGACCTGGGAAAGGTCGCTATATCAATAAATAGCGTCTGAGTCTCAGTCGCTAGTCACTGTGAACAGTGCGACCAGAATAAAAATGACGCCTTAAGGTGAGGCGCTTTCTATAGAATGGACGCCTGGGAGCAGGGGCGTCAGATGGCAATAATCAACATGAATAAACCATGATAATAAAAATGACGCCTTACAGTAAGGCGCTACTCAAGTGAAAGACGCCTCTGACAGGGGCGTCCAAAGAAAAAGACGCCTTGGTAAGAGACGTTAATTCCTTCTGACTCCAGAAATAGTCCAACGGCCAGAAATCTCAAACAGGGATAATACCAACAGTAAAACACTCACAATCGCAATATGGGAATCATGGCAATCAGCAACATGAAATGGGATATAACATGCTCATCAATTTTTTTTAAGAGGTGGATAAATGGAATTTCTAAAAATCTATCAAACTAACCAATCACATAGGGAAAGTGCTACGTGGAGCACAAAGGGAGGTGCACCGTGGGTGCCAAAGGGGAGATGGCACACGTGGGTGCCCAAGGGGAAAGGGTAATCAAAAGAAAAACAAAAGGGGTCCCACCGTGATCGCCAATTTGTAGATTCTAAGAAAATCCACTTAGAACAATAAAAAAATAAAAGAATTAAGGCATGCACGTGGTGCTAAAGGGAAGTGTGATCGCCAGAGACGCGAGGGCCTCAAAGGATATAAACAATAATAATCAAGGGAGGGATCGCGAATATAAATACCTCAAATGCGGGGAAGATTGTGAGTGCACCTTTCTCTTCCGATCGGCCGACCGATGAAGAGAGTTCTTCTTGATTGATTACCCTTGCAAAATTAACAAACACTAATAAAAGAATATGGATTAGAACCAAGGTGAGTGTAGCATCAAATTCACAAGAAAGATGAGCATGAAAAGTATGTATAAGAACACACCTTGTTGGGTGTTGGCCCTTAAACCCCTATGCATAGGGTGGGAGGTATAATGAATGCAAAATATATGTATAAAGCAAAAGGAGTGCAAGTGTTGCACTGTGGGAATATGGCAAAGCAAGTGCAAGTGTTGCACTGTAAGGAAAGACTCAACGTGGTTGAGTAGTGTGATTAAACAGGGGATGAACATACGTGCATATGAACTAATGTATAAACAAAAAAAAAGAAAACTGAAAAGCCTGTGATATGAAGAACTGCTCTCTGCATATGGCTTTGTTAAGCGATCGGGAGAGAGGCCCTACCAATAGGATGAAGCAGTGGACGCAGGGAGCTCCCTCCTATGCCAAGCAGCAGTAGCATCACCCTGTAAAAAAAAAGGAAAATCCCTTTCGACAGAGCCGCATGGGCTCTATTTATAGGGAAGATTGGAGGGGTTTAAGTCCCACAATAATTAGGATAGCTTTGTTTAGCAAGAGATAAACATTGGAAGGAGTCCCTCCTGCCATGGAAAGTCATTCCGAAGTTAAAAGGGGCCCAAAACGAGGAAAGAAGGCGGTTCTGGGAAAATTCGAAATTCAACAAAAAAAATGACCTGGAGCCAGTCGCTTCTTAAAATGACGCCCGCGGAGGAAACGTCATTTTAAAAATTGACGACTCACAAAGGGGCGTTATTTATAATTTAACACAAATCCCGGTCGGACTCAAACTCTCAAAATATGCAATG